>CM055109.1:31347869-31947869 GCA_029204225.1 Diphasiastrum complanatum | reverse complement strand
TAGTCTAAGTTTCATTCGAATAAACACTTTTTGAAAGTGTGGGAAAGATAGAATGGGAGTTTGAGTAAATTCAATTTGAATAAGTTGGGTACATTGAATCTAGACCCAAAATTGGTAGGGTTAGCATTTTGGTGGGAAAGCCAAGTGGCCAAATAGGGTTTGGACCTACTATAAAAGGATGTAACTCGTGGAGAGAGTCATCTTCTCTCTTCTCTATCTCATTTCATGCTTATACATGGTTCTCTTGGGTTCTACTATCCATTGGTGCACTATCTTGGTGATTGCTTGCAATTCTATGTGTAGAATGATCTATATTTGCTATTTTTGGATCCACACGTGTGAAATACAGTAGCTTTCTGGTTTTGTACAGACAGCAACAGTACATAATCATTTCATTCAAGTTTGATCAAGTTTTATTAGTGTTTGCATCTCAAATTGTGTGTAGATGCTGATTTTTCTACATTGGTGAAATTGGTAGTGTATTTCTCTTTCTAACCAAAGATCATTCAAGTAGATTGGATCTTAAGGATCTAAAATCTTTCACATGGTATCAGAGCTTGTGTTTCAAGTTATGAAGGAGGAAATCAGATCTATCAATGATTTGGTGAAGATATCAAGTCTAGAGCATGCTAAAGAGGATTCTACACCAAAATCGGATTTTTTGCTTTTGTAGATTGGATCTTTTGTAGATCAAAACACTAAATAGGTCAATATACTTGTTCAATTCCATTTTTTGAATTCACATGCTGGATTTGGCCGATTTTTAGATCATTGGTTCAGCCTAAGTAGTGGCTTATAGATTGCATATCAAATTTTCAGCATTTGCATGTAGATTTGGAATAGTCAATTTTTTGTGATTTTGTCAAAACCCTAATTTTGATTGGATATCTAGATAGTGAGGTTTCTGGACTTCATTTGAGTGTGTTTCAATGTTAGGAAGTGGCAAAAGTCATTAGATTGAGAATAGATCATAGGGTGATCAAGATTCCATGATTCTATGTGTTGATTTGCTTGGATAAGTGCTAGAAGAGAATTTGTGAGATAGTTTCAAATCTTGGTGATTTCTTTTGAAAGCATTTGTTGTTGTTCAAAGGAGTGCTTTGTGCATTGAAACAGGTTGAAAGAAAAGATCAGGTCATTGCTACATGGCAACCTCAATTGGAGTCATGTTGGAAGCCAATGATAGGCTTACCTCAAGTAACTATTCATTATGGAAAGTGAGGATGGAGTCACTTCTTGAGATGAATGATCTTTTGGATATTGTTGTAGGTTTGGACGAGAGACCAGCAACACAACAAGATCAATTGAGGTATGACAAGAGGGCCAAGAAGGCTCTACACATGATAAAGATGAATGTTACCAATGAACTTCTCAAGGAAGTTGGTAAGTGCACATCATCTTTGGAAGCTTGGAATTCATTGAAGAAGCTTTATGAATCCAAGTCTACTTCTAGAGTGTTGACTCTAAAAAGGCAAATCTTTTCTTGTTTGCAAAAGAATGAAGAAAGTCCAAGTACTTTTGTTTTGAAAATGAAAGCATTGAATGATGAGTTAGCTTGCATAGATGAAAGCATTAAGGAAGGAGAGCTTATTCAAGTGATTCTTAATGGCTTGTTGGATGCTCATGCTAACATTGTTCAAAGTATTGCTATTCAAAAGACTTTGTCAAGTTTGATGGATCTTCAAGAGAGCTTGATCAATGAGGAATATAGGCTTCAAGCAAGAGGTGGATCTACATCGACACTTCAAGAGGATGCTATGTTCACAAAGGGCAAATTCAAGGGAAAAACCAAAAGCAAGTGGTCTAAAGGGCAAGATCAAGTGGATGCTTCTTCAAGTGGCAAAAAGAAGAATAGATCAAAGCTCAAGTGCTTCTATTGTGGCATCAAAGGACACTTTGCAAGTGAGTGCTACAAGAAGAAGAGAGATCAAGGAGACAAGCAAGGTAATCTTACTCTTGATGAGGATGGTTTGGATGTGCAAGATGCAAATGATGATGCTTTTGTGATGTCTTCATGTATGCTTGCTAATGATGGAGATCTAGATCCTTGGTGATTGATAGTGGAGCAAGTTCACACATGACCTTTCACAAAGAGTACTTCACTTCTTTGTTGGCATATGGAGATGACAAGAGGGTGATCTACACGGCCAATGATGGTGAGTGTGCAATCAAAGGGATTGGCACAATTCCTATTTCTCTCTCTACAAATAGGAATGTTCATTTGGAGGGTGTCTTGTTTATTCCATCTATTACCAAGAATTTGCTTAGTGTGAGTCAAATGCTAAGTAAGGGCCTCAAGGTGGAGTTTGATGGAGATGCTTGTTTGATCAAAATGAAGGATGTCTTGATTGGAAAAGGTAAAAGAAAAGGGAAGTTGTTCAAACTTGATGCTTGTGTTATTGCTAACCAAGTTGGATGTGTTGCAAGGGTGCAAATTTCTGTTCAAGAGGTTTGGCACAAAAGGATGGGACACCTCAACTTCAAGTCATTGGAGGTAATGGCAATGAAGAAGGTTGTGATTGGTCTTCCAAGTTCCTTAAGTAATGACAAGCATGTTTGTGAGTGTTGTGCTTTGTCTAAGTCACATAGACTACCTTATACTAGATCTATTTCTAGATCTACAAGGCCTTTTCAACTTGTACATTCGGATATTCATGGACTTACTACAATTAGCAATAGTGGAGCTAAGATGTATGTAACATTTATTGATGATTCTAGTAGATTTTGTTGGATCTATCTACTAAAGAGTAAGGATGAAGTGTATGATGTCTTCGTCAAGTTCAAGAATGCAAGGGAGAACCAATTTTCTACAAAGATCAAGTGCTTGAGAGGTGACAATGGTGGTGAGTACATATCTAACAAGTTCAAGGCCTTTTGTGATGAGCATGGGATCAAGAGGGAGTATACAACATCAAGGACCCCACAACAAAATGGAGTGGCTGAAAGGAAGAATAGAACTTTATGTGAAAGTGCTAAAGCTATGAGGTTAAGTGCTAATCTTGACAAACCATTTTGGGATCAAGCTTTGTTGTGTGCCAATTTCTTGTGCAATAGGTGGCCGAGTGCTATTCTAAATGGAAGGACACCTTTTGAGATGCTATTCAAGAGGAGGCCGAGTGTCAACTTTCTAAGAACCTTTGGATGCACATGCTATGTCAACATTACTCTTGATGATAGGACCAAGGAGGATCCATCTTCAAGAAGAGGTATTTTTGTTGGATATAGTGAGGTGAGTAAAGCCTACAAGGTTTACATTCCTTCTACTAACAAAGTGATTGTTGGTAGAGATGTCATTTTTTATGAGGGAAACATTCCAAAGGTGTCTTCAAGCATGATTGATGGTAAAGTAGATGGATCTAACATTTTTGATGTTGATGAGAAGGATCCTACTTTAGATGGTGGTGATGATGGACCTTCATCAAGTCAAAAGCCAAGGAGAACATCAAGAGAAAGACAAGTACCTTCAAGGCTCACATATGATCAAAAGGGTAAGCAAGTAGTTTCTGGAAATTATGTTGCTTTTCTAACCTCTTTGGATGAGCCTACAAGTGTAGATCAAGCAAGGAAAGAAGAGGAGTGGATCCAACCAATGGATCTTGAGTATCAATCTCTTATGAAGAGTGGAACATCTTTTGGAAGATCTTCTTGTGTACATAGAGCTATGCAAGTGGATGGATGTTATCTTGCTGTAAAATCAAGTAATGGATCTGAAAAACAAAGTTTGTTCAATGACTTTGATGGTCAAGTTTAAGATCAAGAAATTGATCTCAAAGCGCTTCAACTAGTCAAAAGGGAAGTTGGCAATTTGGAGCTAGTCAAGAGCATCAAAGGAGAGGTAATTGGCAAAGGTGTTATGGATATATTTTTGCAACATATTGAAGACTCAAGTAAGGTCAAAGGAGCAGCAAGGAAGTGTTGTTCAAGTTTACTTTACTTGTTCTATCTCATGTTTGAGCAATTTCATGTGGATGTGTTCAAATTGTCAAGATATGGTAAAACTAGCTACATTGGTGAGCATTGTTTTGATGTTAGATTTGTACTAGCATTCTTGGCTGATTTTGCTGATAGAAATGAAGCTATTGGAGGTCCATTATGTCACTCATCCATGGCTAAGTTCTCAAGTGTTGAGCTACTTGGTGCCAATACTTGGAGATTGTCAATTTTTGGTGAATTCATGGTCGTTTTCTTGTGTCAAGTAGATCTTGAAGATGGACTAGTGCAAACTACTTGGTTTATGGAGTCATGTGGTGCTGGATTCGCATCATTAATTTACTCACCTACTCATGGATTTCCAAGGTTTGATGGTTTCTTGTGGCAAGATGGAGATGGAGGCTCATTCATGGAGTATCATGGTGGATACATGGCAACAAAGGACAAAGAAGGAGGAGACATGCAAGCAAAAGTTGATCACTCACATTTATTGTTTGTTTGCTGTATTTTTCCAGAGAGTTCGGAGTTGGAAGCATGGTGAAATCATTTCATTTACATTCTATTTGATTCTTCATGTTCTAGTCACATTTTTACATGTAAAATTGATGTAAGAAATAGTGAAGCATCCCAAGTGGACACTATTCTCTATATCAATTATGGTTGTTTCTATTTTGAGCATTACATAATCATTGAAAGGAGATCTATTCTTAGGAAGAAGATCATTCTTATGATGGATCAAAGTTCTATTGGCAAAAACTATGCTAGGAGCATTGGAAGCTAGGAAAGCGAGTTTTGAGGTACATCATTGGAACTCGAGATTTTGGCATATTGTATGAGGGATCATCACCTAATCTTTTTGGATTTTTAGATTCGGACTATGCTGGAGATGTAATGGATAGGAAATCCATTAGTTCTTATTGTATTTTCATAGGTGATGGAGCTATATCATGGATGTCAAAGAAACAAGCCACTATCTCATTGTCATCTAGTAAGGCCGAGTACAAAGCTCTTACACATTGCACAAAGGAGATGGTATGGATCAAGAGGATGATCAAGGATCTTCACTTGCTGGATTTTTCAGAGAGACCAATCATCTTTTGTGACAATCAATCAGCCCAAAGAATGGCATCCAATCCTATCTTTCATGCTAGGAGCAAGCATATTGAGATACAATATCATTTTGTGAGGGAGCGAGTCATTGCAAAGGAGGTGGAGCTTCAACATGTGTCTTCAAGGGAATGTGTAGCTGATATCTTCACCAAAGCATTGGGAAAAGACTTGTTCATGAAGCATAGGACTTCACTTAAAGTATTATCAAAGTCTATGCTAAAACTAGTTGAAGAGGGAGTGTGAAAGATTCAACTAGTTTCATCACATTTTGCAATATTTCCACATTTGGCATATTGAGGCCAAAACTTGTTATAGACTTAGAGGTTGACTTTTCAAAGTTTATTAGTTTAAATTTCATTTGAATAAACACTTTTTGAAAGTGTGGGAAAGATAGAATGCGAGTTTGAGTAGATTCAATTTGAATAAGTTGGATACATTGAATCCAGACCCAAAATTGGTAGGGTTAGCATTTTGGTGGGAAAGCCAAGTGGCCAAATAGGGTTTGGACCTGCTATAAAAGGATGTAACTCTTGGAGAGAGTCATCTTCTCTCTTCTCTATCTCATTTCATGCTTATACATGGTTCTCTTGGGTTCTACTATCCATTGGTGCACTATCTTGGTGATTGCTTGCAATTCTATGTGTAGAATGATCTATATTTGTTATTTTTGGATCCACACGTGTGAAATACAGTAGCTTGCTGGTTTTGTACAAACAGCAACAGTACATAATCATTTCATTCAAGTTTGATCAAGTTCTATTAGTGTTTGCATCTCAAATTGTGTGTAGATGCTGATTTTTCTACATTGGTGAAATTGGTAGTGTATTTCTCTTTCTAACCAAAGATCATTCAAGTAGATTGGATCTTAAGGATCTGAAATCTTTCACACACCTCTCACCTTAGACCGAGGAGGTCTCCGAGAAGACGAGATGAACAAAGACTGAGAGCCGAGGAATACTAGTTAATATTGTCAAGTAGAAACTGTGTAAGCCTCATGGTGAATCCCGAAAGATGGAATGACCATGTAGGAACTAGTATTTCTAGGCTAATGTAATAAATGCAAGTAGACTGTGAAGTTTTTAGCACGTGTGAACTTCACCACACAACTTTCAGGATCTTTATAAGGTGTTGTGATTGCACAAGATTGATCAATGAACAGATTACTTGAAAAATCTAAGGCAAGAGCACAATGGCATACATCAGACTTAAAAAACTAACTTCTTACTATGAGAAATGGATATCAAAAATTATTCTAAGTGCTCACTATGGAGAAAATAGCCTGCTCTTGGGTAGAGAGAGAAAATAAACACATAAAACTTGGATAGAGAGAGAATGAGACCAAAACACCGAAATCTCAATATTCACAATATGGCAAAACATGCCAAAGTTTCCCTACATCAAAGAGGCTCGAATTCTTACAGTGGAGTTGCTTGGAAAGTCCACTTTACTTACTTAGTTAACTCAACTACCAAGGATCCACATGTAAAACTGCATGCATGGATATTGCATGTACTGCATGTCAACTCTCAGAATTACCTAGACATGTGTAGATCATGAAAACTACTTTGCATGCACTGATTGCATGTGTCTTGCATGCACTTTGAATGACTTTGCATGTAATCTAAATTTTTGCATGACATCAAGATTGAACCTACCTAACTCAAACTCGACCTATTCTAGAAGGTTATGTGCTCAATTCACATACCTTTATGTACAATAGAATATACAATGGAAATAAGATAGGCATGGCCCCAAAACTTGAGATAGGAAGATATAATTTTACTAATCTGCACACTCCTCCTTAAAATATATGTTCCTATGCAGTATAGACTTTGAAATTAGGCCAAGGTTAGACCTCATCTTGATAAAAACATTCTTGAGCAATGGCTTGGTGAGAAGATCTGCAACACAATTTGAAGATCCAACATGCTCCAACAAGATCTCTCTTCCAATAACTTTTTCTCTTGCAAAATGATGAGCTACCTCGATGTGTTTTCTCCTTGTATGGAACACAGGATTGTTTACAAGAGCCTGAGCCGAGATGTTATCATTTTTGATAATTGGAAGGTCTTTATCTCCATAACACTTTAGCTCCAAGAGTAGCCTTTTGATCCACAAAACCTCCTTTGTTGTGGTTGTAAGAGATTTGTACTCAGTTTCACAAGATGATAAGGATATAATTGCTTGTTTCTTTGATAGCCAAGAAACTAGATTCCCTCCATGAAAAATTGTGTAAGCATTTGAGGATTTCCTATCCAACCTGTCTCCTACAAAATTTGAATTCAAAAAAACAACCAAAGTTAGATCTTCTCCTTTATAGATCAATCCATAGTCTAAGGTAGAAGATACATATCTCAAGATTCTTTTAGCCAACTTCCAATTATATATCTTTGGATCCTGCATGTGTTGGCTTAGCTTATGCACACTAAAGCTTAGATCAGGCCTTGTCACAGTTAACCATATAAGTGAGCCAATAAGACTCCTATAAAGAGTGATGTCCTTGAAGGATCTTTCATCATCTTTTATAAAAACTTTTACAATGTGCTCCATTGGTGTATCTAGGCCCTTACAGTTTTCCATTTGGAATTTCTTAAGCATGGAAAGTGCATATCTACTTTGACTTATGAAAGCATGATCTTTCCAAAAGTCAATTTCAAGGCCTAAAATGTAGTGAAGAACTCCTAAATCTTGCATTTTAAATTCACTACCAAGTGCATGTTTAGTTTCTTCAACTAGCTCCTCATTATTTCCACTAAGAATGATATCATCTACATAGATGAGAAGAATAACTACAAAGTTATTTACAAACTTAATGTACAATGAAGGGTCATATTCACTAAGATAAAATTCGAGTGATATGAGAAAGGAGTTCAGCCTTTCATACCAAGACCTTGGTGCTTGCGTGAAGGAGATGAAGGAGAACGTTGGAGGAAAAACGAGAGTGACGGGTCCTGTCATAAAATCGCGTGTGGGTGTGAGCGGCAGCGGAAGCTCGAGGATTGAGCGACGTGTAGGAACAGAAATGCAATAGTTAGCAGCAGAATTATTCAAGTAAAAGAATTCATATAGACAGTAGTGAGACAAAAATTGCACCGTGATAAATATCATCAGTGAGTACAATAGCTTGAAGTAATAACTTCAGCTTGTTGAGCGTGATAATGCTGGTTACAGAAAAAACTTTGATTGAAAGAGAGTTTTAATTAACTCAAAATTAATGCTTACATAGCTTGAATTAGCTAATATATAGATTTACAAATGGTGAGGAACAATATATCTTACAATCCTTTAATGCTATTTACGCCAGTCTTTGCATATGTACAAAGTTGGTAACCGCCAACTACCTTTGGGATATTTGGTTGTCTAGCTGTTTTAGGGTCTGTTGATAAGTTGGCGACGTCGGTCAACCAATGTAGCAAAATGTGAAAAAGCCGAAAAAGCTGAAAGGTGCCCTTAGACTGAAGGTGCCCTTACACTAAAGGTATGTAGATCTGTAAGGCGCCCTTAGTTTCAAGGTAGTGAAAAAGGCAAAAAAGCCAAAAAGTGCCTTATATTAAAGGCAGAGGAGAAGGCGAAGGTGCCTTAAACTGAAGGCAATGAAGAAGACAAAGGTGCCTTAGGCAACAAAAAAGACCAAAAAGGAGAAGGTCCCCTAAAAATGATTTCTAAGGCATGCTAGCCACGTCATTTTTTTTTTGCTAAGGAGCAAAGAAGGGCGAAGAAGGATAAGGTACTTTAAAAATGATTTCTAAAGCATTCTGGCCACAAGGCTAGTGTGTCGCATATTTTGCTAGTGCGAAAAAGACGAAAGAGGAGAAGGTGCCTTAAAATGATTTCTAAGGCACAAGAAATCTCAAGGGAAAAAAATGTGAAGGCCCGAAAATATGTTGTCGGCCTTCGATTTTTCAAGATGCTCATTACTTGAACGATTTGTTTAAAGCTGAGCCTAAGAAATCTAACACTCCCCCTTAATGTGGATCCTGAAAAACTTTGATCTTCAGATTTAACATATCATTAAATCTGAGATGTTGCTCCTTTGATAGAGCCTTTGTGAAGTAATCTGCTGCCATGTAATTTGTTATGCAGAAAATCAATACTACTTCCTTACTGTGCACTTTCTCTCTAAGGTAATGATACTTGATTTCCATATGTTTGCTTCGAGAGTGAAAACTCGGATTGAGAAAAAGTGCTATTGTACTTTGATTATCACAATAGATTGTTGTAAGTCTTTGTGCAAGGTTGAGGTCTGCAAGTAGTTGCCTTAGCAAGATTGCCTCTTTGGTTGTATTTGTGACAGCTATGTATTCGGATTCGAATATGCAAGGTCTAGTCGCGTGTAGATCATTGCGTACATCAGTGATCCGATGATGGATTGAAACTGGTAGCGCTTCATCTCCTCCTTTTCTGCCTCAGTTTGAGGAAACTGTTCCTTTGATAACTTTAGTCCAGGGTCGAGCAGAAAGTGAGTTGGTTTGCAGTTGGCCATTCCATACTTTTTCAGCATGTTGTTGAGATATCATTGCTGATTGATGAAGATTAGTCTGCTGGGATGATCTCGTTGGATTTGGATTTCGAGATAGTAGTGGGCTAGACCCATGTCAGTCATCTTGTATTTCTAGGCCAGCATGCATTTTGTATCCTTCATCAGATTCAGATTATTACTGAATAAAAGTGTATCATCTATGTAGAGAGTGATGATGATAGAAGAAGATACAGACTTGAAATAGACATTCGAGTCTGCTAAGTTTGGAATGAAACCATTCTCTATCAGAAATGTGTTGATCTTCTGGAACCAGACTCTGGATGACTATTTCAGCCCATAGAGCGCCTTGTGAATTTTGCATACAAGGTGCTATTGCTTGTCATTGAGTTCGTATCCCTCTAGCTGCGTCATGTAGATTTTCTCTTCAATGGTTCCATTGAGGAAAGCGGTCTGGACATCCATCTGGTGGACTTCAGGTCTATCGTGGCTGCAAAGGAGAGGAGTAGGCAAATCGATGCATGTCTGACGACTAGACTGAAGGTTTTCAAATAATCCAGGTCTAGAATATGAGAAAAGCCTTTGGCGACTAGCCTGGCCTTGTAATGATTTAGCCTTCCTTCAACGTCGTACTTTGTCTTGAACCCATTTGCATGGAATTGGTTTTTGATCCTTTGGCAGCTTAGTGAGTGTCCATGTTTGATTTGCCATAAAAGAATCAAATTCGGTGACATCGTTGCTTTTCACTGGCCAACATCAGGAGTAGACATTGCCTTAGCAACTGTGTTTGGTTCCTGCATGAAGTAGCAGGCCGAATCATCCATAAATCTGGATGGAGGCTGTCTGGACCTGTTCGACCTTCTGGGTTGAACTTCGGTCCTTGATGTGCATTGACTCGTGGAGATTCTGACTCATCGTCTGAGTCAGCATCGAGATTCTACAATTGACTCTCTAGATCAGTATTGATTGGTTGTTCAATCCATGAGTCCAAATTATCAGCAGCTTTCCCTTTGTGGTCGATAAACTAGTCTTCCACAAAAATGACTTCTCTACTAGTGAATGCCTTCTCAGTATCCAAATTGTAGAGCTTGTATGCCTTGTGATTTGGGGAATAGTCGATGAAGATCATCTTCCTGCTCTTATCATCCAGCTTTCTTCTTAGATCCTCAAGGATCTGAACGAAAACAATGCATCCAAACACTCGAATATGTTTGAGTGATGGTTTTGATCCTGTCCAAACCTCATAAGATGTCTTGCCATTTAGGTCTTTGGTGATGGATCGATTCTGTAAATAGGAAGCTGTAGTAACAGCTTCTGCCCAGCATTTCTTTGGAAGAGAGACATAAGTCATCATGCTCTTAGCACTCTAGATGAGTGTCTGGTTCTTTCGCTCAACTACACCATTGGACTGAGGTGAGTAGTTGGTTGTGTACTGTTGAAGTATCTCGTTGGCCTTGCAGAACTCCTTGAATTCTGTGGAGATGTACTCTCCCCCTCCATCTGTGCATAGAGCCTTGATCTTCCTATGGGTCTAGTTCTTTATAGATGCCTTGAACTGCATGAAGAACTTGAATGGTTCGGATTTCTTCTTTAGATAGTAGGTTGCAGTCCTTCGAGAGAAGTCGTCGATGAAGGTTAGGAAATAGCGAGATCCCCCTGTGGAAGTAGTCTGCATCAGGCCACAAATGAAGCTATGTACAAGGTCAAGCAAGCCCTTGGATGTGTGAACTGAGTCTGAGCTTAAGGGACTCCTTGCATGCTTGCTAATAATACAGCTTTCGCATGGAGAAGTTGGCTTGTTGACTGAAGACAGGTCTTGTACTAGACTTTGAGCTGACATTTGCTAAATACCATTGTAGTTAAGATGGCCAAGTCTGAAATGCAACAACATATCAATTGATTCAAAAGTGGTTGTGTGAAGATCTTGACTGGTAGAAGAATAGCAATGGCTGAGTTTGTACAGATAGTCGCTTCTTCTTCTCCGTAGGCTAGAACCTTTCGAGATTTGTCAAGAATTGTGCCTTTTGTATCGAATTTGACCCTCCTACCTGAATCGGTGATTCTGCTAACTGAGAGCCTTGGTCAGATTTGGAACGTGAAGAACGTTGGACAACAACTTGACTTCACCTCTTTTGAACTCAACTCTGACTGTTTCTTCACCTTCGATTGAATGCGATGAATTGTCTGTAGAAAAAATAGTAATTATTCTTTCATAGAGAACACGATGAGAAATTGAATAAATCAAACTAATATCAGTGTCTTTAATCGGGCTTTTTTTTAGATCTATGTACTAATTAAACAGTATTAGTTTTGATTATATGCATACGGAAATTATATGCAGAATTAAGAGACAACTTAAGACAATTTTTAGACAATAAGAAACTAGTGATCAAAAATAAATTTTTATAAAACTCTGTTTCCAAGGTCGAATGAATTTTGTTTGCGAATTATTTGCGACAGTCCATCTCTTTGTCTCAGCTTCGTGTTTCACGAATTGTTCGCGACATTTTCGTCTTTCACGAATTGTTCGCGACAGATGAGAACATTGAGCTTGAAGAAAAAATTCAGAATATTTTGTGAACTGTTCTCGACAAGTGAGCTTGAGGAAGAATCCAGAAGATTTTGTGAATTGCTCACTCCAATTTTACAACATCTGAGGTTTGAACAAGAAACAGAATGTTTCGCAACAAGATTTTGTCCGCGAATCTTTCAAGCTTCAACAAGAAAAACCATGAGTTGCTACAAAAAAGTGTTTTGCAAATCTTTAGCAAATCTTTCGAATTGATTGCAAGATAAATTTCGCAAATCCTTTGTGAATCTTTTGAGTTGGTCACGAATATAAATGTTTTGAGTTCACGTTCATTTCTTTCCCATTCTTTGTCAAGTAAATTGTGTACTTTGTTAGTAGAATCGAGATTTGTCTGATCGGGTGTTTTACAGCTCTCTCTCAAAGTGGGCAGTTGGATTAACCCCAATCTTCTTCACTGTTTCTCAAACATAGCCTTACTGAGTGGCTTCGTAAAGATATCAACTATCATTTCCTTTGTGGGTATGAAAATTGTCTTCAATATCTTCTTCTTGAATAAGTCCCAAATTACATGATACTTGATAGCTATGTGCTTCATTTTTGAATGAAATACAAGATCTTTTGTAAGATAGATTGCCGAAATTGTTATCCATTAACAAGACATAAGGTTCAAAAATAGATTCATCAAATCCTTCCAACATCTGTTTGACCCAGATCAGCTCGTTTGCCATCTTGGCTGCTGCTACATATTCGGCTTCACGGGAAGATTGAACTACTGTTGTTTGCTTCTTGCTTATCCAAAGTATGGCTACGCCAGATGCTAGAGTACAACCTCTTGAAATACTTTTGCTATCATCCTTCATGGATGTCCAGCTTGCGTCACTGTAAAATTTGATGTGAAATCTAGCTTCCTTCAAAAAACACAATCCATAGTCTTTTGTTTTCTAGAGATATTGTAGTACTCTCTTTGCTAACTTCCAATGCAATGATCCTGGGTTCTGATTATATTGGCTCAACCTGTATACTACAAATGCTATCTCAAGTCTAGTGTTGTTTGCTAGATATAACAATGATCCAATCAGCCTACGATAGGGTGTTTTGGCCATTCGTTCATCTTCCTCAAGAGTCTGCGGACAAGCTGCCTTGCTCAATATTGTTCCAAGTATCATGGGAGTATGCACACCTTTGCATTCGATCATGTTGAAGTCTTCAATGATCTTTTGAGTGTACTTTTGTTGGTAAAGATACAACTTACCACCTTCAAAGTCTCTCACGATCTGCAAGCCTAGATAGATTTTAGCTTCTCCTAAGTCAGCGATCTCAAATATTATAGAAATGTCTCTTTTGAGATCTGAAATTAATTTATCTCTTCTTGAGAAGATAAGTTTGTCATCAACATAAACAGCTAGAACGATTATTTCATTTTGGACATGTTTGATATAGACATTTCATTCAGCAAATAGAGGTTTGAAGCCTAAGGAACGTAGTGGTTGGTCCTTCTTTCTATACCAATGTCTGGCTGCTTGTTTCAGACCATAAATGCTTTTATTCATGTGACATCCGTATTCTGGATATTCTTGGCTTACAAAACCAAGTGGTTGGTCCATGAATAATTCTTCTTCCAATTCTGTGTACAAAAAAGCAGTATTCTCATCCACAATATGGATTTTCAGATCATCAGCCACTACATAAGTGAATAACAAGTGAGTTGATATATGTTTGGCTACCGGTGAGAAAGTATCAGTGTAGTTGATTCCATAGTTCTATGAAAATCCTTTAGCAACTAACCTTGCTTTGTATATGATGTTTTCTCCATCAAGACCTATTTTGATCTTGTAGATCCACTTGCATTTGACTGATTTTCTTCCATCAGGAATAGGTGCAAGTGTCCATACATTGTTCTTATACATGGATGACATTTCGACCTCCATTGCCTGAATCCAACGATCTTTATCTGGTCCATTAATAGCTTTCTCGAATATTTGAAGTTTCTCAGAGAAACCACAAAATTTGATGGCTGTATTAAGAACATTATGACCATATCTTTCTGGTGGTTTTCGTTGTCTGTCAGATCTTCTCACAAGTGGTTTTGAGTTTGATTCCGTAGGTTTCAAGTTTGATTATGATTCAAGTTTTTTTGCTAGAATTTGAGCTGGCGATTCGAGTCTGTCAGGTACTCGATCTTGACCTCCCTCTGAATCTGATAATTCTCTTTCATCTTCTGCTTGTTTTACTTCGATCGTCGTTGGTAGCTCAGAATAGTTTTTGAGAATTTCATAGTTGACTAGATCATTGTCTACTATATATTTCGTCTCATCAAATTTAATATCTTGAACAACTTTTATCTTGCCAGTTTCCAGTACATAGACACGATAATATGATGAATGTAACTCGAATCCTACCAGAAAACCTAGTTTTGTTTTTTCATTGAGTTTCTCTTTTAGCTTATCTAGTATGTGCATATACACTGCGCATCCGAGTGTCCAAATGTGTGCTAGATTTGGCTTCAACTTCCACCACATCTCATGAGGAGTTTTATCCAGTATTTGAGATTTCAGAATACGATTCTAAAGATAATTTGGTGTAGCCACGACTTCTGCCCACAACTATTTTTGTGCTTTCGCATGAGCCATCATCATACACCTAGCAGCTTCCATAAGTGTACGATTTTTTCGTTCAGCTATTCCATTGTGCTGAGGTGTGTAAAATGCAGTCTTCGTGTGCATAATACATTGATCAGTACTGTAAGCTTAAATTTGTTGGAAATGTACTCACCTCCATGATCTGTGCGAATTTGCTTCAGCTTATTGCCTGTCTATTTCTCAGCCCAATTCGTATACTCAACGAATTTCTCAAAAGCTTCAAATTTAGTACGTATAAAGTATACCACTCAAAAGGTTCGCTTTGATTCTGCTTTTTTTTGTTTCTGGGATTTTGATAACAGTCTACTGCTGCATGACCCCGTTTATGACAATGAATGCATTTAATCTTTGGATTTAACCAACACTTTTCTTTTGTGTGACCTAATCTTCTGCATCTGTTGCAGATCTTCTTATCACCAGAATTCTTCTATTGTTTTTCAGATTGTTGTTCATTTGTCTTAGACTCATTCTTTTTAGATGACTCCCTTTTAAACTTAGACTTCTTTGAAGATTTATTTTTCTAAGTAAATAGAGCATTTTCAGAATCACCATTGTTGTGATAGTGTTCACGAGCTTCTACTTCCTCTTTAACTCCGTCTATTGCCTTTTGAAGTGTCATTGTCGCATCTTTCGCCAATAAGAGTCGAGTAGTGTGGAATGAACTGGTTAGGGCTCAAAGAAAATAACTAAGCTTTTTTTCTTAGAAATTGTATTTTTTGCACTATAATTCTGCAAGGAAATAATTAAGTCTTTTATCTTTCGCATGAATTTGTTTAGGTCTTTGTTGTCCCATTGTAGGTAGGTTAATTGGTCTTCCAAGAATATGACCTGATTACGAGATCGAGTCTCATTCTTGGTTTGCAATTCTTCCCATAAATCTTTTGCGTTTGAAATTGATGTAAGATCTAGCATTATATTGTCATGCACTGAAGACGCAATAATTGCTATAGCTTTGTCATTTTTTAAACTCAATTCTCGAAGTTCTTTGCCAGGAGTAGCTACTGGCTTCTCCTCTATTGGTTCTACCCATTGCCATAGACCTTCGCCCTTCAATAAGAGTGAAGTCTTTAATTTTCAAATCAAGTAGTTTGAACCTTCTGGATCCAAGATCGTAGTGATCTTAGCCTAAATATTGCTGACCGACGACATCTTCTATTTTCTGGATAACCTCCATATAGCGGCTTGCTAATGGATGTATGAAGAATGCTGAGAGGGGTGTGAAGATACCATTGTATCGACTTTAATTCGTTTTGATATCATTGTATCAGCTTTGAACCTGAAACTCTGATACCACTGTATCAGCTTTAATTCTGTATGCTCTGATACCACTATAGAAAAAATAGTAATTATTCTCCCACAAAGAACACGATGAAAGTTTGAATAAATCAAACTAATATCAGTGTCTTCAATCGGGTCTTTTTCTGATTTATGTACTAATAGAACAATATTAGCTCTGATTGAATATGCATGCGAAAATTAGATGTGGAATTAAGAGACAACTTAAGACAATTTTTAGACAATAAGAAACCATTGATCAAAAACAAATTTTATAACTCTGAATTTGAATCATCAATATACATCTCTTGTTGTCTTATCTCGCTGTAGTGGCTCTGATTGAGTGGGTTACAACAAGTAGTGCACATGTATTTATATTGCTACAAAACAAGTCTTTTGGCTTTATTTATAGGTCCTTTGGCCTTTTAATTCTGTAACAATAGATATCTAACCATTTACAACAGTTGATATTCAAATAGATGCTCTATTTCTGGGGTCAAATAAATTTTGTTTGTGAATTATTTGTGACAATCCATCTCTTTGTCTCAACTTCGTGTTTCACAAATTGTTTATGACAGATGACAACATTGAGCTTGAAGAAGAAATTCAGAATATTTTATGAACTATTCGACAGTCCATAATATCTCTCAAACATGCACACCATCTCCACCATATCCTCATGTCTCTTGCGAAGATCTAGCTCACGAATTTCTTTTGAACATATCCATCTGCGATATATTCAATTCATTTTATGTCTATTTGAATTTTCAATCTATATATATTAAATAAAAAGATGCACCAAGTACATGTAAATACCTGACAATGATTGGTAGTTTGTATATGGTCTCACAAATATCTTTTGACAAGCACCCGCGAATTGACAATGGATTGATGAACTGAATCATATTTAGCCAATCATGAGACTTGAGACCTTGCAACTTTCCATCCACTGTGAATGATGCCCATAGTGAATGGGCAAAACCAGTTGGTATTCTAACATTAGGAGAAATATGGGCTCAAAATGGGCCCTTTAAGAAATTTCACTTTAGAGAGAGGTTATGTAGAGAGAGAATGCAAATCGGTAGCTTTTGGTAGTCGTTTTTCAAGTTTTTGGCCTTGCCCGACGTTTAACTAGTATGGTTAACTTCAGACAATAGTTAGTTTAGCATGAGATGTAATAACTTCTCTTCATGCTCGTTCCCAAATTCGGGACCAGAGCTTTAAGACTCAAAATCTTGGTGTGTTCAATGCAAAAATTGAAGCGGGAGAGGCAAAACTTTTGAAATCACTGTATGCTTATAGTGAAATATGAGGCGGGACGATTTTTCAATGCGACATAAACACTACAAAAGTACGGAATGCTAGATCTATTCATATTGATTTACTGTAGGTAGATTCATTTAATGATTGTAGCTTTAACAATGGCAATGTTCAATTTGAATGAATAATCATATGAATCTAGATTTGTGGGTGGATGGGTCAATTTATCATAATGATTCAGCTACCAATTTGTGTCCAGATTTTAAGTCCGTAACTCATCTTCTCAGATATGTATGTGAAGGAAATAGCGGATTACTTGGATATTGTCAAAGGTTGCGAGATATTGGAATGCATAGCATATCTTGTCTGAATCAACAATTTGCTAATCAACAATTGCAACGTGCAAATCAACAATTGCTTCATTATGTGCAACACACTAGTGCTGAAAACAATGCACTCAAGAATGTTATGTCAGAGTTGAATGCTACTGTCACTACTCTTCGAGGATCAAACCAAGAAATGTTAGAATCCATGGAAAAGTTGCGATCCGAGAGTTTAAAATCTGCGGTTGATCTAAAAGTTATCAATAAGGCAATGATGAAGAGGAAAAGAAAGAGAGTACCGATGAAGAATATTGATGACCTATCTACACATAGCGGCAATTAAAAAAAAAGAATCCGAACATTCAAGTATGTTGTCATCTAAATTGTTTATTTGATTTGTATATGTCATTTAAGTTTGATTTGCACTTGATAACATGGATTATTTATTTATGAAATATAATTTGAGTTTCATATGTGTGTTGCAGATCATGTTTGGTGGCAAAGAACTATTTAACACAACATTCATGCATTGGATCATCTTTAAGTCATGTTTTACCAAGAAAGTCAGCAAAGGAAATGATAAAAAATGCTCGATTTGAAAAAATGTAAAATGAAATTGTAGAGACTGTTTTGATTAAGGTTCAATCATACTTGGATGTGAATGTGATATAAGGTGCATGTGATGTATCTGGAATTAGCAGAAATGCTTATTCTACTTTTCTTAGAATAGTTAAAGAAGCTTATTCCCAAGTGATGGTGAAGAAATTAATCTTCCGCGTCCATATCGGGTAAGATTAGCTAGAAATTTTTATAATGATGGAATGTTCAAAGTGATTGGCCAACCACTTCATATAACTGAATTATACAAATCAGAATATGGTGAGCTCAATTACAACGATTGCAATAATATTTTCCTTGATATTAAAAATGTTCTAAAATACATTATTTGATTCTATAAACTAGACGAACATCAAGTAAATGGAAAGATCATTATTGTAATAAAATTGGATGAATCTGAAATCATCAAGGGTCAGAAGTTGGAACGTGTGAGTGTTACTTTGATGAACAAAATTTCAGATACAGATGATCAAACGTTTAGTGTTCAATCGAAAAATCACATATGGTGGTTGGCGGCATTCCAAGTATACATTTCAATTTTCATTTAGAATATCTATATTAACAATTCATACCTTGCCAGTTTTTATTGACATGTGATGCATTACTTGTTTCTCTACAGGTCTTGAAAGAGGACCATAAAATACTATCATGGATATTTTCAAGAACAAACTACGGCGAGATTATAGAGAGACATTTGGAGGGTGAGAAATTTACAGTCAAAAACCATGGAAGTTTTCAAATTCAATGGCACCTTGTTGGGGATTTGAAAACAGTAAAATGTATGTATAATGTCTCTCATGGGGCAACATCAAAGCATTCATGTCTTTATTGCATGAAGGATTCCTACAATATGAATTTGGGACGATCAACAAACACTAGCCCAACACGAGAAGCTGAAGATCCGAATATGAAAAGTGTTTTGCCAATTCCATTAAAATATGTTCACATATGCACATTGCATGCTGAGGTTCATATTATTGAAAAACTAATTTACCTGCATATTCTACTAGCATGGAATCATAAACCAGAGTCAGTGGCTAAAGCAGCAATTAGGAGGTTGAAAATAGTTCTGTTAAATGCAGGACTACATAAAGGGAATGTCACAATTGAAAAAAGTGACAGACTCTCAGGGAAAAAAGAAAACGTTCCTAATAAGCCATCAATTGGAGGTGCTAAAGCAAGAAAAATTTTATCCAATCACAGATGCAAAGAATCAAGTGTCTGATACAAAATTTGGGGAGAAATTGTTCAAGCCAAACGAACATTGGAAGAAAGTAATTGAGTGTAAAAGAGACAAGTGTGGACCAACTTAGACAAACTCATAGGTGTTATCAGGAAAGAAAACCTATCATCAGAAGATATGAGGACTTTGCAAAATTGTTGCACCATATCTGTAAAATCTATACATGATTGTTGGGAAAAAGACAACGCTACTCATTACATAGTGCTAATCTATATCATTATCTGTTACTTTTCTCATTCAGGCTTATATTTTTTTCTACTGATGTAACTAATCAAAACTATTGTTTGCAGCACATCCTTCTTCATCATGCAACTTATTTTGCAAAGGAATATGGGAGCTTAAGTATCTGGTCATCACAAGACATGGAAAAATCTCATTGGCAAGCAAGGGGAGCATTTCATAGAGCAACAAATCATGGAGGACACAATTCAAAAAATAAATATTCAGTTCAACTTTTTCAGTGGTTTTACAAAAGAGCACAATTTAGATATCAAGCTAAAATCTCGCCAAGTATTACGATATTTCGAAAGTCATTCAAATTCATTACAAAAGAGAGATCCTTGCAATATATCAAAAATCTATTACAGAAAATTGTTTAATTATTATCATCATCCTCTTCAAGATTCAAACGGATGGTATTGTCATGAAGGAATAATCTGCTTTCATATGGATCCAAAAATTCTAAATTTTTCCTCTTGTTCATATCAATATAACCCGAATAAAGGGCCATTGCAGATGATCTTTTGGTAGTCTCATTGGGAGTATAACCCAATATCTTAATAGCCAAATCTCTCTTCACAAAAATTATTTTATATGTTCCTCTTGCGTACTTATGGCCTCCTAAACAAACTGATAATGATTTGATGGCCATAATGACAGTGGTTGCATATGGACTATAAGATGAATGATATATACAAATCTCACTATTAGAAGTGGCTGATATCGATTCAATGTGCCTGAATGAATACGAGCATGCACAACAAGGGATGACGCGCGTCGATTCGATATTGGGAGAATGAAGAAAAACAAGAAGGCTAGAGAGTTCAGAATAAAAGATTACGGAATTGAAATATGGAAAGTGGTACACATATTTATAGACAATTCCTGTTGATCACAACCATACATTTGTCAAATAACGACCTGTGATTTATACCTATATTTATCCACCAATCAGAATGATACTAATTTGTACCTATGTCAAAATACATTAACTAGTCTAGTACTAGATTCAACGAATCATCATTAGCTCTGCGCCGGAATACATTAAATAGACAATCACTAGCCTCTAGAATAATCATTAAAAAAATTATAAACAATTGATTAATGGATATCATTGAAAAACGTGAAAGAGGAGAATTATTACAATCTCTCGTCCTATTTAAGCACCGTAAAGACGAAAATTTTTCTTTTGAGATAATGTTCGTTCAGAACATTCTCATAAGTCTTTCATTATGCGTTCCAGTATGATTTTTTTGCGTATGGGATATCGGATCAGCGCCCCTAACAGACGATGTATTTGCTGCATTTGGACTGCGCGCATCGAATCGCTATTCCAAGACCAAATTATTATCAAATGTTTTTGAAACTATTGGACTCAATATGCATGATCAAAGCTTGATTCGGAAGACTCTTCATACTGGCCAAAGTTATGCAGAATCTATTGAATCAAGCTCTGATCATTTATATTGCATCCAATATCGGATGAGCGTACGAGAATACATACTATGGTTGTCAAATGCTTTATATGCGCGTTGATTAGCTATTGGATCAAAATCTGGCCTTTGGAATTTTCCAAAATTATAATTATTGGATATAAAAAAGGTCTTATATTTAAAGCTTAACGTTGTCCATTTCGACATTAAATGGTAGAAGTGTGATTAATTCTGGATGTGACCATACTTTATTTGAAATTAGTTATGGTTAATTCGATATGGACTAATCATTTGAATGACTGATGGATATTCAGATTGATTTGATTGATAAGCCTCTGAGTAATCATCATCGTAATATGAATCACCATGTTTGCAAACCACCACCTTTGCAATCATTTCTGATTTTCTCTATATATACTGATCGACAACGCTAAAATATTTTTGCTTATAGTTATTTATATCCATACGATATCGATTCAGCGCACTCGAAAACAACTCCCTTCAATCCGTTCCTACTCGCTCGCGCCCATCTGCTACCAACTAACGGGTCAAAAAATTCTCAAAAATACTTTGAAAATTAACTTTAAAGATTTGCGAGAAGACAAGAAAAATTTTCAAAAAATTCATGAAACAGTTTGAACAAATGTTGAACAGTGGTTAAAAAGTTCACGAAGATTTCTAGAAAAATTTTTAGAAAAAAAAAAGTCGCAAACATTATCAGAAAAGATAGAGAAAAATTCGTGATTGATTCCAGAAAATAGTAGAAAATAATAAGAATCAAAATAAATAAAAAAAAAATTTGGTCAAAGGTAGTATTTTTTTAGTCTGGACCCGTTAATACGTGTACGTAACAATTCCCCTTCAAGTGATTGAAGTTGCACAGAACCATTGTCAAACACCTCTATGACTTTAAAAGGTCCAAGCCATCACATATGGAGTTTTCCTGGGAACTTTTGATGGCGACTATCATATATCAGTGCATAATCATTAGCTTTAAGATCACATTTTTTTATATGACTGTCATATTTCTTCTTTCTTTGTTCCTGGATTTCCTTCGTTAATTTTGTGAAGACTCACGAGCTTCAGCTAGTTCTTCAATATTAGTCAATCTTTCGTTTATACATTCTGCATTTGTTCGTTGAGCTTGAATACGAAAAGTTTTGACTTCAAATTCAATTAGTAGAATAGGATGCATACCATATGTTAGGAAATATGGTGTCTGTTTCGTCGTGATTTTCTTTGTATTACGATAAGCCCAAAGAATTGATGGTAGTTTCTGATCCCAATTCGTTGCGTGTGCAATAGTAATTTTAGTCATGATCTTACATAAAATTCCATTAGCTCTTTTTGTCAACCCGTTTGCTTTTGGATTATACGATGTAGTTTTTGTGTTTGATGAGAAAATAAGTTGTCAGCAACCGTATAGTGTCATTTAAAAAATGTGTACCTCGGTCACTTACTAGTTCGAGTGGACAACCATATTCGGTGATAATACTTTTGAATAAGAACGTCGTGATATTTTTTGCATCATTTCTTTTTGTCACCTTTGCTTCCACGTTCTTTGTAGCATAATCCGTTGCAATAAGAATATATCAACATTTTGTATGTTGGGTAACAGGTTTAATTGGACCGACAAAGTCAATCCCCCACTTCTCGAATGGTGCAAGAGGAAGGATTGGTGTCAACGGCCAATTCATTGATTTTGTAGGCTTACCAAATCTTTGGCATGGATCACATGAACGAATGAAGTTTGATACATCCTTGAACATTGTTGGCCACCAATACTTGGCAGTCAATATCTTAATAACTGTGTTCTTCAAAGCAAAATGTCCACCAATATCTTCTGAGTATAAGGCTTTAACGACCTTTTTAATGTCTTCGGATTCGAGACATCTTCGAAGCCGATGATTTGCACCAAGATTGTATAGAACATTGTTAATAATTGTATAAGGTGCTACCTTATATTGAAAAACTGTCTTTTGCTCCAAATCATAACCATCCGAATATATCTGATCCTTGAGATAAATAATGATATTAGAATATAGCGAATTTGTAGATGAAATCTCGAATAAATGTTCGTCTGGAAAATTATCATTGACAGGATTTTCAATTTTTCCAGTGCTAAGTCGTGATAGATAATCAACATTTTTATGATACTTTCCTTGATGAAGCTCTACTTGATAAGTGAATTCTTGCAGAAGTAGAACCCATCGAGCAATTTGTCTGATAGATCTGGTTTATTTAGAAGATACTTAAGCGCATAATTATCCACATGAAAAATAAATGCATATCCCAGCAAATAATGCCAAAAAATTTTAACAGTGAAAATCATGCCAAGTGCTTCCCTTTCTGTAGCCGAATAATTTTTCTCTGATGCACTGAGCTGTCGACTCGCATAGTAGATGGGATGATCCTTCTTCTAGTCGTCCTTCTATCTTAGACAAACGCCAATAGCAAATGCAAAAACATCCACATAACTATGAAATAAAATAGCCCAGTTCGGTGGTCTCAGAATAGGAGCATTGATCAACCTTTGCTTAAGATCTTCAAATGCTTTATGATGTTCATTCATCCACAAGTATTCCACTTGTTTCTTCAGTAGATGTGTAAGAGAGACAGCAATAAAAGCATGATTTTGAATAAATCTCCTGTAATAGCCAACATGTCCTAAGAAAGCTCTTAGTTCACGCAAATTGGTTGGTATCAGGAGGTTCTTTATAAGCTTGACTTTATCTTTGTCGACTTCTATTCCTCTGTTAGATATTCTGTGTTCAAGCGATATTCTTTTTTTCATACCAAAAAAATATTTATCTGGATGAAGAGATAAACAATCATCTCGACACCGTTGCAATGTTAATTTCAGATTCTGCAGGTGTGTCTTTATATCACTATACACACAGAAATCATCAATAAATATTTCGAGAAAAGTTCTCAGGAAGGCAGTGAAAATTAACATCATGATTCGCTGAAAAGTCGTTGGAGCGTTACAAAGACCAAAGGGCATTTTGTTGTAGGCATAAGTGCCCCAATCCGTCGTGAATGTGGTCTTTGAGCGATCCTCCTTTCGCACTCCCACCTGATTATATCCTGAAAAGCCGTCACAGAAACTGTAACGCTCTTGACCAGCAACCTGATCTAGGATGGAATCAGTAAAAGGCAAAGGATGATGGTCCTTCCTGGTGGCAGCATTGAGTTTTCGGAAATCCTGACATATTCGTATTTTGCCAGTCTTTTTTCTTGGGACGACAATAATGGGCGAAACTCATTCACTACTTAAGATGAGATAGATTATACCTGCCTTAAGGTGTTTGTGAAGTTCATCCTTGACCATTAGAGAGTATTTAGGATTGATACGATATTGTCTCGGTCGAATAGGTACAGCATCTTCCTTCAGATCAATTCAATGCTCTCCAAATTCTGTAGGTATACCCTTCAAATCGTCGAGCGACCAGGCAAAAACATCTTGATACTCCTTTAATAGTTCTATGAATTCTGCCAACTCAGATTCTCCAAGTGACTTTGAAACATGCACAAATCTGCTAGGTGCAAGTTTAGTCAGTTCAGTAGAATCTGGTAAGATGATACCTTCAGTCATACTGGCCTTGGTATGGCCATGAATTTTGCGCATGGTTGACTCCATACATGTTTTCTTGCTGTCAACCTGGTTCTTGTTACCAAATTCGTATTCAGATTCGTCACTCGAATCGTTAGACTCTTTCGAATTTGTGTCTGCAATGTTAATTTCTTTATATGAAACATCAGCTTCATCATTGCAGACATCGAAGAATTCTTTGTCCTCAACATTCTCTTAACATTCAAAGTACTGCACTTCAATATTAGATTTATAAAAAAAAATACTCAAGGCAACGAAGATTCTTCTGATGTAAAACTAGTGTCGGACAAAGGAGTTTCACCTTCATATTTGTCACGACTCTAAATTGTGATTTGTTCTGCTGGCTTACGTCGGTTATTGGTTTCACCAGTCTGAAATCTTAGCTCTTTGGATTTCCAATGTACACTAGCATTTGATTGATAAAGCCAAGGTCATCCAATCAACACTAAATAGGATGACAAATCGAGTGGTTTGATAACAATAAAATTCATGGTGAATGGCTTGGCTTGAATGTAGACAGTGACATCCTTCAGCTCACCAACAGGTTTTCATCGTGTCGAATCAGCTAACTTGATGTTTCGCTGTGTTGGTTAAATGTCAGTCAGCCCTAGAGCATGAGCTGTGTCT
This sequence comes from Diphasiastrum complanatum, assembly GCA_029204225.1. NCBI lineage: Eukaryota > Viridiplantae > Streptophyta > Lycopodiopsida > Lycopodiales > Lycopodiaceae > Diphasiastrum > Diphasiastrum complanatum. The sequence continues at coordinate 31,922,572 of CM055109.1, read as the reverse complement.
TTTGTTATTATATTTACACTGGAACCAGAGTCAATTGGCACTTTTTCGAACAGGCATCCTGCAACATCAATTTCAGGTGCACCGAGATCACCTAAATCAATGGACAAAACACCAGCATCTGGCAGAGAAATTTTCTTCTTCTTCTTAGGCAAAGAAAGGCCTTTCAGCTACTTTCTGTAATACGTGTTATCTGCCAACAGTTGTTCAAAAGTAATGTTTGGTCGAAGAGATCCGATATCAGTTACGATGTCATATTCTTTTGTCTTTGATTTTGAGGTTGGTTTAACAATAGCAGTACTAGACGATTTCGTCTTCGTGATTTTTCCGTCTTCTTCCTCGAAAGTGACCACCTTCTCTGCAAGAGCAGTCTTTAGTTCAGTGTTGATGATTTCCTTTGCTTCTGCCAAGATATCTTTTGCAAATAACTTTGCAGCATCACGGTCATAGTTAGGGTCATCCTTGAGATCTTCTTTATTCGTGGATTTGTTCGTCGTCTTGCTAGAAGATTTCGTCTTTGAGGATTTTCTGTGCTTTGTCGAAGATTTTTTATTAGGTTTTGAGGATCTTTTGCTTCTCGTGGTGACTTTAAAAATCTTTTCCACGTCACTTGACCAGGATTGATCTTCAGTCTTTGCCAATTTTCTTTCAATAACATCAATTCTCTGTACAATAGCATCTGTCACAGCTTTCACTTTCATGTCTGCAGCAGCTGGTGTTGCTACGTACTGATATTTGGGTCGCAGCTTCTATGGCTGAGGGCAGTCAGGATACTTGTGACCAGGTTCTCTGCAATTCGAGCATAATGGTACGTAACCAATTGGCTTCCGTGGTTGAGGACAGTCATGAGAAAAATGTCCCGACTCTCCACAGTTGCAGCAGTTGCCCGAAACTGGTTTATTCGAGGTTTGAGACTTCGTTGGTCCAAAAACTTTAGGAGGATTATGTCTTCTTGGTGCGAATTTGGGTTTGTCCTATTGGGCTGATGCTGCAGTACCCTATACATAGTTAGTAGTCGCATCATTCGGAAAAATAAAAAGTACCTCCTGGATAGGATCTTCAATGTATTTGACGTTAACAGTGGTGCAGTCTTCCTTGGTGTGTCCAGATGTTCCACATTTTGTACACCACATTCCTGAGTTAGAAGAAGACGCCTTTGGTCTTTTGTTTGCAACTTCTGAGATTTGCACTTTCAAGTCATTAAATTTTTTATTAAGGTCAGCCATATTACTTTTCCAAAGCTTTTCCACTTTGGAAGTTGATGACTTATCCTTGACAACTTTCGTGTCGTCCTTTCGTTTGGTCCGTCGTTTATTCTTTTTCTCTCCTTTGTCAGCATCTGATTCCGATGAATTGCTACTTTCAGATTCCGAGCTTGAAGAACTACTACTGGAATCTGAATCTGAATCATCATCGATGTCACTGGAATCAGTCTTAGACTTTCAAGATTTCTTCATTGATCGCTCTGATTTCAAAGTTTCAAATTTTTCTGCACTAGCTATAACAGCTGCTAAGGAGTTCATGTCCTCTTGTCTATAGTATCGATCAATATTTGGTGATAGACCAACCAAAAACCATTCGATTTGCATATCCATGGGATATACACCGGTTAATTTTCCTATGAGGTTTTTAACCTTACGTGTATATTTGCAAAGAGATTCTTTACTCTTCTTCTGAACATTGTTCAGTCGTCCAAGAATTCTAGATTTGTAACCTATCTCTCTGAACTGGTTCAGAAACACATCTTTCAACAGGTACCAGGTTCCTACACGGCCTGGTTCTACCTGGCTATACCAGATACGCGCTTGCTTCCTTAGCAGACCAGGGAAAATTTGTAGTTTGTCTACGTCAGTTCCCTCGTTATTCGCATTGGCTATTGACTCAAATTGTGAGACATAGCTATCTGCATCATCGGAGCTGGTCCCTTTAAAATAATCATATTTAATTTTAGAGATAGAAGTGAAGCGTCTAGATTTCTACGACTAGTACTTTCACTCTGTCTTCGTAAAAACTCCTCTCTAAGCTTCTGGTATCTTCATAATCTCAATTCTCTATCTGACATACATTAGATATGGAAATGGATATGTCAGATTTCTTATAATTTCTCTAAACTATCCCCGGCAACGGCGCCAAAAATTGGTATATGTCGTGCTATACCAACAGGGTTAATATAGATTTTGTAGCAAAAAAATATCGTTCCCACAGAGGACAACGTTAGAAAGTTATGTTTTTGGTGTAATTATGACTGGTGGTTTCGAATGTTATTCTAGTTGTCGGTAGACATTAAAAAGTAACCAATATTACTTATATTTGGAATGGGTAATGTTAATGAATTCACAACAACAATCTGGCCTCTATCGAATTGAAGGAAGCGCGTTCTACAAATGAAATGTTATCATAGTAGTACAGTAAACTACACTCTGGCTGACTAAGGTGTCAATAGAGAATCGGGAATTGTTCGACGTATTTTTGACTGCGCAGACAATTAATTAGTCGAGTTTGCGAACTATTCGTTCCTAGACAATAGTCCTCTACAACTAAAGCCCAACTTAATGGTTAAAGAGCACGAATGGTTTTAGAGCACGTTTGAAACTTATGTCAATGCCAAATCAGGAAAAAAGATCAGAGACTCAATTCTTTAGACATGGACTGTCATCTCATTTGTATACATACAACTTAATTCAATGATCGTGCTAGACTGCACAAAGATAGTCATTATTTGAGTGTCAAAAAGAAAGTATTCGCGACAGACAAATAAGATGATTTTAAGACAGTTCTTTAGAGCATGCTTTACGGAAACACAGCAAATGACTGTAATGCACTAGAGCGTCTGTCTGATCAAAGAGTAGTTCATGCAATGCGTTAGAGATTGTTAGCAGACTCAAGATCACTCACACTCAACAATGTGAAGAACAGAGATAAGGGAGAATAACTCACAGAACTCTATTCACTTCTTCAATCTCTTACATAAGCATAAACTCTTCTCTCTCGATGATCGAGACTAAAGTGTGAGATCAATATATGTTCTATGGGACGAACAAACACACCTCTTAAACAATAGGTGCGTCGCTCCCGCGAAAGGGTCTAGTAAAGAACTAAACTAAAAATATGTTCAACTATACCATAAGAGGTATACTTAACTATCAGTTAAAGTTACTCTAGTTTAACATGTCTTTTCATAACTAGTCGTTTTGTATGGACGACCTAGTTAAGGGTTATCCAAGGCAATGTCTTTTCCAATTAAAGGTCTAGCCCTTAATTTATAAGACAAGTACCTAGGAGATATATTCTCAAAAAATGACTTAGGCCTCTTCATGATTTATACTTAACCAGCTCATATCTTCATTTTTTAGTATATCATGCCATATTTATGTCTATATTCAATTTTTGACATTTGTGTGGCATCACAACACCAGTTGCAAAGATGGTAACAATTCGAATACTCATATCTCTTGCATGTTTTCACAAATGGAGTATGTTCCAACTTGATGTTTCTAATGCATTTCTCAATGGTTACTTTGAGGATGAGATTTATATGGAACAGCCTCCAGGTTTTGTGAAGGAAGGTGATGAATCAAAAGTTTGTCTTTTGTTCAAAAGTTTGTATGGATTGAAACAGGCACCAAGGTCTTGGTATGCAAGGCTCAACTCCTATATCATATCACTCGGATTTTGTCTAAGTGAATATGGCCCTTCACTATATTATAAGTTGGTAGATAACTTTGTAATTATTCTTCTCATCTATGTAGATGATATCATTCTTAGCATGCACTTGGTACTGAGTTTAAGATGCAGGACTTAGGAGTTCTTCACTACATTTTAGGCCTTGAAATTGACTTTTGGAAAGCTCATGCTTTCATGCTCAAGAAATTCCATATGGAAAACTGTAAAGGCATAGATACACCTATGGAGCACAATGTAAAAGTTCCTATGAAAGATGATGAAAAATCCTTTGTGGACATCACTCTTTATAGGAGTCTTATTAGCTCACTTATTTGGTTAACAGTGACTAGGCCTAATCTAAGCTTTTTTGTTCATAAGCTAAGTCAACACATGCAGGATCCAAAGCATTGTTCCTCCTAATCAAAAGAATTCTACACCAAAGCCTAGAACTAACTAGCAATACACGTTTTTGTGTAGAGGAGGAGTGCGAGACTCCACTCCACCACCCAGAATAAGAGGCTCATGCTATAACTACGGAGCCCCTAGTCACTATTCACCAGATTGTCTTGAAACAAGGAGGGTGTTAGGATATGTACCTCTTTGCACCAATTGCAAAGGCGAAAGACATGTAACTGGAGAATGCCCTCAACCCCTACAAACAAGGCCTAAGCCGTTTTTTGTAGATTCACCGTTTTTAGGCCTACAAACAAGGCCTAAGCCGTGTTTTGTAAATTCACCTAAGGATGATGAACCACGACCATCTAAGGCCAATACTTATATGGTAGCTCAAAGGATAGAAGTAGAATAAAAAATATTAGTAGATCAGGACTAGGATTGCCCTGACTTAGAGTTAGAAGTAAATAAAGTTACTACTAGAAGTAAGAAGGATGTGCCTACACTTTGCAAAAAGAAGAAAAGTAAAAATGCAAAATCTGTGAAAAATGCGACTAATAAGATGCAGAATACAAAAAAGATTGCAGAGAACCCCAACGCAAAGGATCCAGACTTTGATCATTCTGATGAAAATATTATGAGGCAAATATTAGTTTAGAAGCCAAAAAATTTCGTGAAGAAGAAACTAAAAAAATTAAGAAAGTTACATTTGCAAAGCCAATAATAAGTATGGAATCACCTAGAGAGCCATCATCTAGAGATCCAACACCCCCAAAGCATCGTTCATATGAAATAGTGATGGACTTTGCTTCTAGAATGCCGAACATAACATTCTAGCAGTTGTTAGAGATGACCAATATTATAAAAAAAAAATTAAGTAGTATTTACAGAAAAGAAAACGAAGGAAAGCTAAGTTGCCACTAGTAGACTTAGAACTGGTAAATTTTTTGGCGATGAAGGCCAACCGGAAATTCAGATAATTATCAACGGATGCATTCTAGATAAGGTACCCATAGACTCAGAGTCAAGTATAAACATCATGACCCAGGAGGCTACATATGAATTAGGCATCCACCATCAGATATCACCCACACTTAGGCATCTCAGGTTGGCAGACGCAACCCATAGAACTCCTATCAGAAAAATGTTACAAGTCACGGTGTATATTCGTAATCATAAATTTTTAATGGATTTTATAATATTAAAGACCACAGACCTACAAAGTATTGTTAGGAAGACCATGGACCAGGTTGCACCAAGCCGATGTAATAACCCATTGGAGGAAGAAGGAAATTACCTTCAAAGACCAAATGGCTACGTCGGAAGGGAAAAATAAAAAAAGATTACTATATCTTGGAAGAAAGATAAGTATGAGGGTGAAACGCCAACTTCATCCCCAAGTTATACTTTGGAGGATGAAGATTTGCCTTCTGCACAGGTTGAGGAAGGGGATCAGTGTATAAAATTATCAATACCCTCATATAGTAATAGAATAGAGTATGTAGATAGAGGGGACTGTAGAGTTCCCGAAGTTAGTGTGATTATAGGCGGCTATTTTATTAACAAGATACTAATGGATTCGGAATCAAGTATAAACTTGATAACCGAAGACATGGCCAAAGAATTAGGACTAGGAGATCAGATCCAACCCACTGGCCATCGTGAGATACATTTAGCTGATGCATCTCGCTATACTCTAGTAGGAGAGTTTGGGCATATTAGTGTAAACATAGAAACATAAACTTTCATCATGACTTTCTTTGTTTAATACCAACGGATATGCCATCGTATTTGATATTGTTTGGTAGGCCATGGTTATATCAGGCTGGTGCCATTTTAAATTAGGCTACAAAGCAAATTTTTTTCCAAGTATACATAATGTCAACCCATTAGGAGGTCATTTCATAAGATGGAATGAGAAAATAGAAAAACCTATTGAATCTCAAGTAAATTTCATAGAATGTTATGAAGTGGACGAGGAAGATGAAAACGATCTTCCAATATTAAAATCAAGGGAAGTTCTGGGTGGAACCATAGTGAGTTTGATAGAAGGTATGATGAATAAAGTATAAAACTTCTACAGAAGTTTCAAAACATATTTGCATGGTCGATGGACGATCTGACTAGAATACCAATTAAATGGGGAGAGCATAGGATAGATTTAATCTAGGGTGCTATACTAGTTAGGCAAAGACAATATAGATTAAACCCAAAATACTCGTTATTAGTAAAGGACGAATTAGGTAGATGCCTCAAAACAGGAATAATATACTCTATTCTGAGTAGCAAATGGGTTTCACCGATAGTCATAGAAAAAGATAGGAAAATTTAGAGTATGTCAAGATTTTAGCCTAATTAAACGCAACCACTGCAAAGGATTATCACCCATTGCCATACACGGATTTCATTTTAGATCAAGTACCACGTCATAAGTGCTACAGTTTCCTAGATGGGTTCTCATGTTGCAACCAAGTTTCCATTAGAGAGGAGGATAGATCTAAAACCACTTTCAGCACTGACTGGGGGACGTATGCTTATACACATATGCCCTTTGGTCTATATAATGCACCCGCAATGTTTCAATTTATAATGACTAATTACTTCAAATTTTTGAGGAAATTTTTATAGATGATTTTTATGTTTATTCATCTACTAAGGATCATTTAGAAGTGCTAGAGAAAAATCTAAGACGAAGTCAGGAGACATTACTTAAATTGCACCCTTCCAAGTGTTATTTTGGAATGAGGGAAGGAAATCTATTAGGACATAAGATCTCAAATGACGATATACAAGCCAATATTGAGAAAGTTAAAATGATCTTAGAATTATCAGTGTAAGAACCACCAAGTGAAGATCTACAAGATTCCAATCACATGCAAACCAAAAGGACACATGTGGAGCATGAACCACCCAACCAATATGGAGAGGCTAGTCAATACCCTAACCAATCCACCCCCAAGCCACAGTGAAGAACACAAGAGAGGAGAGGAAGAACTGGCTCAAGAATCGCAATTCACGATAGGAGGATGGGCGAGTTTCCACGAGACCTATTCTTCTCAAGAGAGAGAGAATATTCTCTTTAGGATCCCCATGCAACCTAAATTGAGTTATTGATCTCCTATTCTTGCATTAAAGCAGTCTTCACCATGCATATAGGTCTGGGCCCTCATATGATTATTAATTATTTAATACGACCACGTTCGGAATGACGTAGCATAACTAATAACCACATACAACTGGAGTGATCGGCTATCCACGTCAAAAATAATTCCGATTCCCTTGTATAGGACATGGACATAACAATTAGAAACAATCAATATATGGGAGCTTAGAGGACTCTTAGGTCACGTAGGATATTATAGAAGAATAATCAAAGATTATGCTATTACAGTTACTCTACTAACATGATTATTAAAAAAGACTATAGAATATCACTGGTCAACAAGTGATCATCAACAAGCTTAGAGGATTCTTAGGTCACATAGGATATTATAGAAGAATAATCAGTAGGACCATAAATGGATCTACAAAAGATCCACAAGAGTGATTGGATGCTTGCTTAACAATCTATCAAAAAACTAGACACAAAAAAGTTGATCTAGATTGGCAATTTGACAAACAACAAGCATTAACAATCAAAAGCATTGATAAACATTGAAATCTGAGCCCACACGTGTGTACTACAGGCCGTAGTACGGCATTCACCCTGAGAAACAAGTAGAAATTGATTTGGTTTCATTTGGATCACAAAAACTCAATGTACATAGTGAACTAGCTTGAGATTGCCAATGAGCTCCAAAAATTTTCTATCTTCTCACTATGGAGAGAGGGAATACATACCAAATTCGACTTCCTTCTTGAAGTTAGGTGGATTTCCAGCATGTAATAAGGAAGTTAACTCACTCTCCTTGACCTACAATGAAACCCTAGTCTATTTCCTAGAGTTATGCTTGGTAGGTAGCTAGTTGGTCAAACTTTCACCTTAAACTTAGGTGTAGGTCCTATAAAGTAGGGATGACCACCAAATAGACATGACCAACTCTCTTGACTTGACCTAACCTACATTAGGATGGGTTTCCCATGTGGCATCATGGCCTCACATGTGCGGGACCCACTTGTGTACACAATTTACACTATTCTACATGGTTTTTGATCAAGCTAGATTTGCCAATTTTTGGCAATTCTTCACATGATGGCACCATCAACAAGCATAAAGCAAGATTATGTGCCAAAGGATTTGCTCAAATCCATGGCCTTGATTATGAGGAGAGCTTTGCACTCGTTGCAAAGATGGTGACAATAAGAATTCTTATTTCTCTTGCTTGTTTCTTTAAAAGGAAGGTGTTCTAATTAGATGTATCCAATGCTTTTCTAAATGGTTATATTGAGGAGGAGATCTATATGGAAAAACCTCAAGGATTCATCAAGGATGAGTCCAAAGTGTGCTTGCTCTTCAAAAGTCTTTATGGACTCAAGCAAGCACAAGATCATGGTATTCAAGACTTAATTCTTTTCTTATCTCACTAGGATTTACTCTTAGTGACTATGATCCTTCCATGTATCTAAAGTTTGTTGATAGCAATATTGTCATTCTTCTAATTTATGTTGATGACATTATTCTTTGTGGAAGTTGTATCAAGCTAGTTGATGAAACTAAGCTAGCACTTGGATGTGAGTTTAAAATGCAAGATCTAGGAGAGATACATTACATCCTAGGCCTAGAAATTGATTTTTATGAAAATCTTGTCTTTATATGCCAATCTAGATATGCTCACTCTATGTTGAAAAAATTCCTTATGGAAAATTCTAAGAGCATAGATACTCCAATGGAGCAAATTGTAAAAGATCCTAATAAAGGTGATGAAAGATCCTTTGAGGACACACACTTTTTGGGAGTCTTGTAGGCTCCTTGATTTGGCTTACCATTACTAGGCCCGATCTAAGTGTTTGTGTGCACAAATTGAGTCAATTTATGCAAGATCCTAAGATCCATCATTGGAAGATGGCCAAGAGGATTCTAAGATATGTATCTTCATCTTGTGATTATAGTCTACTTTATAAAAATGAAGATCTATCCATTGTTGGCTACTCGGATTCGGACTTTGCAAGTGACAAGATGGATCAAAACTAGTGCATACACTATCTTTCTTGGAGGAAATCTAATATCTTGGCTTTCCAAAAAGCAAGATACTATATCTCTCTCTTCATGTGAGGCCGAGTACAAAGCACTCACTACAACCACCAAAGAGGTGCTTTGGATCAAGAGGTTATTAATGGAGCTAAAGTGCATCCAGGAAGATGATCTACCAATGATCAAGTGTGATAACATCTCAGCCCAAGCTCTTGCCAATAATCCCATATTTCATGCAAAAAGCAGCACATAGAAGTGGCACACCATTTTGTGAGAGAAAAGCTTATTGGAGGAGAAATCTATTTGGAGCATGTTAACTCATCCTCTTGTATTGCCGATCTACTCACCAAGCCTTTGAGCAAAAGTGCTTTCATCAAGCATAGATCTAATCTTGGAGTTGTATCAAGATCAATGCTTAAATCTTCATAGATAATTTTTTAGGAGGAGTGTGAAGAATTGAAAAAGATTATCTATGTTAGATATAGGGGTCTTATGTTTTCCATATCAAGCATCTAGGTGTAGGATGTTGATAGGAACATAGATGGCAAATTATGCATTTCCACTTGTAATGCCACTATTGAGCCAAAATAGAGTAAGAGGCTAAACTCGTGCCAATTAGAGTGTAGACAAGTGTAATGCTTTTGTTTGATGAATTCTAAGAGGTCCAATAGGATTTAGAGGTGGAACCATGTGAGGTCCAATAGGAATTTGAGGTTTGCTTGAATATAGTCCAATAGAATTAAGAGGTGCATGGATCAATGGTCCAATGCGATTAAGAGGTGACAAAGTGTGGTCCAATCATAGTTAAGCATAGTGGTAGCTCGTGGATCTACTAGTATCATTGTACTCCTCATTTTGGATCTAATTGATTTCGTGATTGTGTGGATTTTTAGTGTTATTGGATTTCTAGCTTTCTCTCTCTACCCAAGAGCTCATGATGGTTTTTTCTCTCTACCTGAGGAGAGCAACTTGTTTTTACTTAGAATAATTTTTTAATACTTCCCACACGTGTGAGTGAGAGTTGAAAGTGATTGAATGCATGTAGTAGTGTGTTTTTGCCATAGAATCAAAGATAGATCTTGAATCTCAATCTAGTCTTGATCTTGGTGCATCTACACACCTTAGGAGATCACAAATACATGTTGTGGACAATCCACACGTGTGAAATCAACACTAACAATGAGTCAGTGACGGTACCCAGTTCAAGAAAATTTAATTTTTTTGGTACTGTGTTTGTTGATGACTAAATTATAGAAGCTAAGTTCTTCCCAGAATTTAAGTTAAGCTTTAATTTTTTCTTTTTTGTTGAATTTCAAGTTTGTTTAAAATTTGAAATCAGTTACTTGTCTGGAATATTTCTAGTTGATACTAATCATTGGTGAACGTTTGAACAAGATACTCGTCAAAATTGAGGGTAAAACCATTAAACAATATGAAATGACCTGATAAAATGAATGATGAGAGAACTCTTTATCCGATCAGATGAAATCTTGTTTGGATACAATTTAAGAGTTTCTGAAATCATATTGGTAGGATTTCCATTCATGTAATTTCATATTTTGGATTTGGATAGTTTTTATCAATATTGATGGAGTAATGCCAGACTAGTCTTAAAAAAGCAAAATATTCCAATTTTATTGAAAAAATGTAATAATAGGAATTAAAAAACTGAATTCATTTCCAGTTAAATTCTATGGTGAATTATGTTCAAAAGATCAGACTAGTAGTGTTTTTTTACTAGTAGTTGATCGGTAATTCAGCCCAGGTATAGGATAGAAATGAAACTGTTTCAGATTTTTTCCTACTAATGTCGTTATGTCTTCTTAGTACTTCTGCTGAAATAGATTTTCAGGGAACTGAAAATTCTACGGAGGTAAAGAGTGGACATAAGAGGTGGTAAGTGTGATCGAAAAATGTATTTCACAGTTAGGATTTTGGTTATCCCAGTAAATAATTGCTTAATATCGAATATTAATTTCCTGGATTAAATTCACCATCTATTTCTGAAATTTTACAGTAATATCACCCTGGCGAGGTGACTAGGCGAGTAAGGAACCTGAAGGTGCCCCTGCTCTACGACTTGGACGATGAATCCCTAGGATCGATGCATCGAAATATGATGGAGGATCAGACCCAATCAAATTTCTCCAAGATTTTGAAAATGTCTGTCAATTCTATGATGTACTTTTGAGAATCAAAAATCACATCTTTTTCCTACGGTATTACTCGTGGATGCTAAGGAATAGTATCTTAATCTTGAAGAGTTTGATATAGTTTCCTGGGAAACCCTTATCGCTGCCCTGACCAAACGATTTAAACCTTCCAAATTGACCCAGAGCCCTTTCATTCAATTGTCTCATATCAAGATGAGAAGGGACGAATTTGTACGCACCTACATTGAATGCTTTAAGCACCTCAAATTTGAATGCATTGATGATAAAAATAATAGAAGAAATGGCTATCAAACTCTTCTTGGTAGGTTTACCTAGATCTATCCGATGAGAACTTAAACCAGTCGACTCTTATGACCAGCTAAAAGATGTAATGGATGATGCCATTAGAGAGGAAGATGAAGGATCTGATGATGAGTATGACCATCGTGATCGCAAGGGGAAAGCTCCCGTTAAAAATGATTCACACCCGGAGCCCACCTCTAGTTCTAATTCCACTGAACTGTTACAACATATGGATACCTGGCAAAAGACTCAGCAAGCCCAAATGGATAAGCTTACGACTGAATTCCAAAAGGCACTTAAAGATATGGCTGACAAGACCTATCCTTCTCGAGAAAATGTGTGGTGCCCTATCTATTCTCAAAACCATACTATAAAAATATATTTTGCGCAAAATGCAAGACCAATGTATAGGCAATACCGACCCCCTGGTCCACCACCTTACAATCCTCAACAGACCTATCAATGACCTGGACAATTACAGCCATGACCGCCAGGCCCACAACAATATCCACCTAGACAGCCTTATGTCGTAAATCAACCTCTGCCACAAGCACATGTTCACTACATTGATCCCGCTTCGTATTACGTTGATGAAACTCCAGATGCTACTCACTAAGTGGACCCGACATACCAATATGATGCCAACACCGTCACTTATGATCCAAACCAACCATACTATGCCACCTCACAAGTAAATTATGTGGCACAAGCCATGCCTACCTTGAGAGGTTGTTTTGTTTGTGTTGGCCGACACCCTAGCATCCGTTGTCCTGACAAGCTCAAATTCCCACCCCTATGTGATAACTGCAGAATCGAGCACCATACAAAAGACTACCAAAATCTACCTAAACCATCTGTCCCAGTTTGTTCAATTCAGGTCGAGACCTTGCCAGGTATGGTCATGACTAGAGCTCAAAGAGCCGCTAGCCGAAAAGAAGATAGACGACTTGATGATCTAGTTTCCATACCCAATGAGAACTCCACTCCATTAGTCTATCCTTATTCTAATGAGCAAATCAAATTCATAATTTATATCTTTGTAACCATTGAGTTATCCGCAGTTTTGGATGTCAATTGTGATGTTAGAAGTAGAATCTGATATATGGATTACATTGGATCTGTTAATTTATAGAAGCTTGTCCCTAGAGTTAATGCTCTTGGATCCATTCGAAGCTTATCATTAACCTGAAAGGATCAGAATGTAATGATGAACCATGTTAATTTTTTTGTTTAGATCACAAGATCAAGTGTGGATTGTGGTATCCATTTGATTAACATGACCAACTATCTGAATAAATGGATTCTCCATTTTATGGGAACAAGAGATAATATCATATATGGATTATAGGACAACTAGATGATCAATGGATCTCTAGAATATCAGATAAGACGGTTAAGAGTTTTCTGGAAGGAAAAGCTGATGGTATGGGACATCAGTAATTTTGGAAAGAGAATTCTAGGACTGTAAAGATCTGATGATCAATGGCGTGTTTTAGTTCCTAGTCGCGATATGGGAAAAAAGAAAACCATTCGATCAAATGTGGGGTATTTTGGAAAATTTTGAGGTTTAATCTAGATCCCAATGTGGTATCTCATTATTTACAAAATCAGAGGCCCTCAAATCTATTTCTCACTTTTTTAATTAATCCTTTACTTCTTAGTAATTTCTCGAATATAAGACATCAGACTAGTTTATATGAATTCTTTCCAGCATGAAGTTATTCTTCTAAAAGACTGTTATGTCATATAAATTACTACTTGTGTGAATAGACTTGGAAGTCAGATAAATCTTAAAGTCAAAGTGGTTCAATGTCTTAAACCTTGGATATCTCTGTTGCATAAATGGACTTCAGAGGAATGATAGTTATATCACTCAGGTTGAAAATATTTGAAGGAAAAGTCATGTTTGTAAGATAGTGAATCCTTTTGTGAAATGCACTAATTACTGACTTTTCATGGATTTGGATATTTTCATATGTCATCTTTCCAGTTAACTTTTACTAGAATTTATTATTTCTTTAAAAGGAGGTGTGAAGTGGTGGGATAAAATTCTATTTGGGAATCTATAGGTTGCATAGTTTTCAGAAGAGAACCAATTGTGGTATAGAAATAAGATTTGGTCTGAAAGTAATTTTGGATAGATTTAGAGTAAGATACCTAATTGGAACTTTTTGAATAAGAGAAATTTTCTAGGGATTGTGTGGACAATCTAGATCTAAAGCAGGTTTGAAAGTTGAATCATTATCTATAAGGAGTACAGTGAATGGTCAAAGGTTAGTAATTTCATATTGGTTGTAATAGAAGTAAGTTTGATCAGAATTTAAGTCTAAGAGTTCTGTATCGGATCAACCTAATCTTAGTTTGGGTACTAAGATCAGAGGGGTTGATTGAGTGCCACTGGATGAAATTATGTAATTAGAGGTAAGTTGGATTGGAAAATTGTTGAAATTGAATGTTATTCGTCTCAAAGATTTTTTGGATATGTTATTTACTCATGAAAAATAGAAAATCTTTTGTAGCTGAGTTACAAGATCTCAATGAGATATGTGAGTAACATATGTGGGTTCTGGAGGAATCTGCCAGATAAGAATGTGTTTATGTACTGGGTCATAGTGAGATTATTCACATATGTGCACGATTAATTTTGTATGAATCTACTGTGTATTCCTGGTTACTAGAGTTATTTGGTGCACTTAACCTAGTCGGTGAACATGCACATATGGTCAAGTATTGTTTTGACAGATACTTGCAGAGTTAACAAATCTTTGTATAGAAGATTTATGGATTAACTTATAAATGATTTGGGTAAGGATCTAAATGTGGTGTCATACTAGTATAATTGAATTCTTCACCTAGACATTAATTGAGATTTTTGAATCATTGGCAATTAACTTGAGTAGTTGATTACTCCAAGATGAAGTTAATTGGTAAAACGATCACTGTGATGAGGATTTAGGAGACAGACAAGTCTATTAAAATGAAGGAATGTTATTTTCTGACATTTGGTGTTAGAAATAAAAGCATTTGTTTGCAGGGAAAAAGACCCTCTTTTCAAGTTATTTTTGACGGAAAATCATCGCCGCTCGCTATTACGCCGATGTGAAACTGCTTAAAACTGACGCGTAAATGGCCCATTATGGCCGGTTGCACTTTTAGTGAAACTTCATCTTTTTATTGATTTATGCTGGACTTAAATTTATTTAAGAGGCCTATGTCCCTATTTTCCGAGTTTGTCGGGGCTAGAAGGTGCCAGTTCATCTTGAAGACCAGTTAAATGGTAGTTTTATTCACCATAGGCCACTTTAGTGATTTAAAACCAAATTTGGGGCTCAGCCCTTAAGTTTGGGCCCAACTGCCAAAAAGCCCCTATTGGTGCCCATTCATGAAGAGGTGCACCTCTTTGGGCCTCAACCCTCTCTAGCATTAGAAGGGGCCAGTCTCTACGTAGCATTCATTCTTCTTCTTGGAGAGAGAGAGAGAGAGAGAGAGAGAGAGAGAGAGAGAGAGAGAGAGAGAGAGAGAGAGAGAGAGAGAGAGAGAGAGAGAGAGAGAGAGAGAGAGAGAGAGAGAGAGAGAGAGAGAGAGAGAGAGAGAGAGAGAGAGAGAGAGAGAGAAAAAAAAAAACTTGTGTGGAGAATCTTGGAGAGAAAGGGAAGGAGTAGAAGTTGTTTTGTTTGGTCCACTTCCAATTTGTGCTCAATCCCACAGAGACAAGGAGGAGGAAAGGAGAAGAGGCTGATCTGCCTGGTGCCTTCCACTCTAACTTCTTTGTTCGATCTTTGCTGCAAACTGATCACTGTTATTAATTTACTGGTTTGATCTTTAGCATTGTGTTTTCATCACTTTGTTTGTAGAATCAGATTTGGCATTATTTGTTTCTTGTTGTTCCTAATCTGGTGGTTGCAGGGCCTGGCATTGTGGGATTGCATCTTGTATCCCTTTGCTGCCTCTAACTCTGTGGTTGCAGATTTTAGAATTGTGTACATTGCATTCTATATCTCTTTGCTTGCAGCTAACATTGTGTTGTAGGCCTTTGATCAGTGGGACACTATACTGAATCATGAGCAGTGATTTGACTTGTGATAGATTATTGATTTGTTGCTTAGCATCCACCTTAGAATTTGCTTTATAAGAGGCTGTCTAGTTAAACATTGTGATATGAGAATTTGGTAATGATTGCTTATCATACAGGTTGAGATATTGTTGCCTTGTTCATTCTATTGCAGAAATTTATTAACCATTGTAGTGTTGAGGCTTCAATACATCTATGAAAACATTTTTAAGTCTGGCTTCACACAAAGGCAAGTTCCTCTTGAAAGGGGGCCTTTTTCACCCTGAAAAAAGAGAAAGCGAGCACAGCCCAAGCGAGCAAAATCCAAGGCTAGGTCTCCCAGCTCTTCACCCTCGCCTCCTCCCATTAATAGAGATGTGGCAACTACCTCGACAATTCCATGGGTTGAGAGTCCTCCCCCAACCCCTGATCTTGAAATGCACAGTCTTCCTTGTCTACATGCGAATGATTTAAATATAGTGGTGGACATGATTGTTTCTGACTCTTGTTGCAACTGATAAAGAGTTGCACATCAGACTCCCCAATGATCCAAAGGACACATTCTTTGATTCTGAGAGGTACATTGATTTTGACATGTATATAGCCAAAAAAATAGATGATCTTGGAGGAGAGTTTATGTTTTGTATAGATGATATTGATTTTGCAATGAATATCAAAGACCCGCATTATAGGGAGCTCAAGGAGAAGACCTCCCATATCTCAAACACAGTAGTTGAATTTGGGTGTGTATACTATGTACATAAATACACATATACAGTCACGAAAGAGATTTTTGTTGTATCTCCATTTTCTGAGCATCTGTTGAATAAAGAGAGGAAAGAAAGAAGGCTCTTCAGACACACAACAAGGAGGCATCAATGTTTATCATCCCATACTGTGCAAAGTAAGATAATTTCTTTTTGTAATATTTGTTTTTTGGAAACTCTTATAGATTTTAGCAATTTATCGCTTGTCATTTGCTGACAGCAAATATCTGGGAGCGTGCACGTCATATCTGTGAAAGTGGATTCTACTGGAAGCTGCACACCTATGTGTGTGACAATGAATTCTTTGCATGCCACCCATTCCATTGTTAAGTCAATGTACAAGAGGATGGTCGAGCTATTGGCCAGGCCTGATTTTAAATACTAACATAGAGATTTGTTGATGCAAAGATTAAAAACATCTTTTCACATTTTTTATTGACATGATGGCATGAAGTTTAGAATTATATTGAATTATAATTTAACAATTTTTTGCTGTGATCTCTCAATCTTCGCAACAAGACGATGCTTTCAACTGCGCAAATGGTTTTCCATCTGGAATGTTAAATCAATCTTGGTTGGTATATAGTGCAACCTCCAAATGCTAATATTTGTGAAGTATTTTTCTCAACTTCCAATATCCTGATAATATTATATTAACTTTGTGTATTTATAGTTTTTTAAACATTGGCTAATACATACATACACTCGATGTTTTGAATTGCAGTTCCAATGTCCTAAGGTATCAACCAATGTTATTCATCAGTACCGACACGAAATGTTGGAAATCTTACTATCGTCTGCAAGGCCCTACAAGCATGAAGGTGTCTCAGATGAAGCTGTCAGGGGTTTTGTGGATAGCGAAGTTGCAGTGCTTGAGGATTTGCCTCAGGCACCTATGATTGGAATGTAAATATTGAAATATAAGTTCTGACAAATACATAGAAATATATCATCACATGATGATGCATAGAACAATAGATAGGCAAACAGAAAGTGGGATATTATTAAAAGCCACGAATATATTATTTTGATTTTAAAAACAATATACATTTTCCAAAATACTGAATACAGATTGTTCGATGAAATCTTGAAGTCATTTGAGACTGCTTTGTATTTTTTTTTTGAATGGTACATTGTTATTGCATGTCTACCATCACCAATGTTTATGCAGTTTCGACAATTTTTACTCTTCTATTTAGATCCTTGCACTGTATGTGATTTTCTTGTCTTGGTCTTACCTGTACATCAAAGAAACTTGTTAAACAATATCAACATTGAGATTATTTAAAATGAAATCTTGCAATACAGAAAACGTTGAAATAAGTCCAAATAAAATCATTGAAAGTCATTTCAAATGTGTATTAAAGAAAACACACATACACCTATCAATCTGTCATTGACTCAAAAATAGAAGTGTTCAGAAATATCATATTGCAGCAAGGTAAGCTCTAATCGAATGTGATCGATTGTCCAATCTTCCTCCACCTCAATTGTTGTAATAGTATAATTATTTTGCTTCACTTGGATTTCTATTTGATCTTGATGATTCACTGTAAAATCCTGATCCAATGCTTTTCATTCATTGCCAACTTTGGACCATCTTTTATAATAAAATGTTAAAGAAAGCACTTGTTTTTCTATAAGATATCTAAATTTCATTGACAATCTATTAACTATGCACTCGCCATCCGATCTGCACATGGCCTGTAGAGGCTCAGCCTTTTGTTCCCTGCCTGACGAGTCCCTTCTCTACCTGTTCACGATCCTGACCTATGGTCTATCCCTGACCTGCAGATTTGTTTGAAACCCTGCCCTGTGGATCATGGGTTAGAGATTTAACCCTGTCTATCTGCTAACCTTGCCTATCGGTCCTCTCCTTTTCTGCTTGAGGTTTCATCTCTTTACCTATGTTTTTTTTGTGGGCTGGGCTTTCTACCAACGGCCCTTTTCTTGTCTATGGCCCGAATGCACTATTTTTAATTTTGCTTATGTGTGATCATATGGAATGCTAGAGGAAGGCCATCTCAGTGAATATCTAGAAGCTTGATCCTAATTTAAGAAAATTGCAATAGCCTGGGAGCTAACCATTTGTTGCAGGCTAAGCGCCCGATATTTACAAAGCTAATCTAGCTGCATACAGGTTTGGTATTTGTTTGGTGAGCTGAATGCCTGACATAAGCTAGCCTAATTGTACTAAGGGAAACACTAAACTCACATTCATCTTATTATTGTTTTGATAACCATTGCTTACTGCATTGTTGTCTAATCGTTGAACACGAACTGAACTTTGTAAATACTTGTTTCTATTATTGAGAATCTCTAACGAACAAGGTAAAAGCCTATTGATTGAGAAAAATTCTAATAGCCATTTTATAGCCCATTTAGTTTTCCAAAAGTCATGGCTTTCTATAGCGGAATGGTTCTTGACCATTTTAAAGTTCCTTAGGCTATCTGAAAATTGTCGGTAGGCCGTTAGAAATCTGCCTTGCCGATAGCCATTGAAAGTGCCTATGATCATGAACGGTCTTATTTTTGTGACCCCATGCCCAATGGAGCTTGAGCTGTAATTGTGGTATAGACCGACTTCCATTAGAATTCCCTTAGATTGGTAGCCTATTTGGGGTCGTTTTATAATCCTTCAGTGGTGCGTCTGCCGGGAGGAGCACGCGCTCCTTCCAGACTTCGAGTGCATTGTACTTGGAAGTTGATTATCCTTCTATGGACTTAGCCTTTGTTGAAGGTCTGTGAGCTTTACATTGGTTGACATAGATGGAGGGAATCATGGGATTTCTGCCATTTAGGCACTTGACCACCCGTGCTGCATTTGAAGCCATTGTATATTTCATGATGAAAGTCATTGGCTATACACTCGAAGGTGTGTATGCATTTCTTTTAGAGTCACTTGTAGGCGAGGTGTTGTGTCAGAAGCACTTGGGTAACAGAGAATATGACCTAGTGATTTTGGAATACCTTAGCCACCTATGCACTGACTCTGATACCTTGAGGCCTGTAAGTGCCCAACATGATCCAAGTTGTCCCAATGATGATAACCTGGAGATTAAAGAGTATGTGGCAATACATGGCAATTATTTTGTGACTATTAACCATAGTCCTATTGTGATTTAAAATCCAATTCTTGGAATTGATGAAACCCTAGCAGGAATTGGTTGTGTGCTAAACTATGACCATGAAAAGCCTAATACTCATGAGGTGAGTGTTGGCACCGATATTGAAATGATGAACATTTCTACCCAAAGCCCTGAAATTTATATTCAGTGGTTCCAGAAGGTAGATATGTCAAGAATAAGACAGGAATGTCATGTTGATAGTGAGGGTGAAGTTCTTACTGACCTTGAAGAGTTGGACCATGAAGACGGAAAATCAGGAGCGAAACCTGATCATGATTTTGTGCAACCTGTGTTGGTTGCTGGCGACTCCGTCTTTGTTAGAACAAAGCCTGTGTACCTATTGAAGATTGATCGCTATGATGGAGAGAGAGGTGATAAAGCTGATATTTTTATACAAAAATTTGCAAACTTCTCTTTCCTTGATGGCTTTTCACAACCCAGTGATTGGAAGCTCTTGTTTCCATTATACTTGACTGGTCATGCTAGAAATTGGTACGACAATATTGAAATTTGTGAAAACCATTCTCTTGACTCATGGGATATGTGGAAAAAGTACAAAAAGGACCAAGAGTGGATCCTAATTTGATTCTCAAGAGGTCAAGAGGTATTGGCTGTCAGATTACTTGATATATCAATCTACTTCAGATTAAGATCAATCTAAATCAATTCTAGACACAAAATCCTAACAAGAACAATCATTAATTGAAGGTAAGTGTAATTTATGGTTTCACACGTGTGAAACACTGTCTGAGTATGGACTCCAACCTGAAAATCAAATACACATTGATAAAACCTCAAAACAATCAAAACAAATGTAGACAAATGGAGAGAATCGCTCAAAATTGCTTCCAAAACCAAGATTGGTGTCTCACATTGATTATGGCCAAATGTGGCTCTATATATACAATAAGTGGGAGCTCGTGGTACTGATCATCCCTCTGGTCCCACATGTGTGAAGGTGCTTTGTATATGATAATTCATCATGCAAAACTGACACTTGAACAAAACCTTCTATTTTGAGCACTTTTGGTCCATTTTCCTTCTATATGGAGATCTACTTGGAAATCTTCTAGAAGTCAAAATTCGCCTACTTCAGCTTATTCCACACATGTGAGTTGTCCTCTACACATGTGATATGACACCTAACCAAAGGATGTGGCTCATGCAATCAATAGATTGATGCCATGTGTCATATGTCTAGAAAACTAGTTTTTGGCCTTTTTAGCCACTAGAACTTGAATTAAATCATATGTACAACCTATATGATTATGGTACATGACAAGTACACTATTTTCACACGTGGAAACAGGCTCCACACATGTGTAATCATCCTATATACATGATTTTTGGCCTCTACCAAGCTTATTTTTGCATTTTTCACACTCCTCAAAAATCTAGCTTGGTAAATCTAGCTTGATGGAAAACGTGATGATCTTGAACTTGACTCCATGGGCTGAATTGGTCTTTGCTGGTTCAAAAGGTGTGAAGATCAGCCAATGAGCTTGATGTTGATCTAAAATCACCATATTCATGATAGTACTTCTTTGATGTTGACATCCTTTGCACCATCCTAGCACCTCCAAAATCGATTCCTTCCAAATTTCATGTAGATGCTTGACTTTCAGGCTTGCTCCTTCTTCATGTGCATGCTCCTCCATGAGAAAATAAATATTTATTTTTGATTTATTAGGATCACAATGATCTAACATCATGTTACTACGATCTAGAGAATTAGTCTCATCCAAATTGGCGAGACTATGCATGCTATAATAACAAAGTGTTTGCAATATATCTTCATGCTTGTTTACCATCTTAATCTCAGATCCAATGAGGCTAAAGACTTCATTATGGAGATAAGTGTCTTTAGAAGATGACTCACTTACTCTCATAAAGAGTTTACAATTTGCCTCAATACAAATTTTTAAACTATGAGTGAACAAGTCACTTTTGCTCTTGCATGACTCGAGAGCATACATTTGATGAAATAACCATTTGCTTTCTAATTGATTTAAAATCAATTTCAATCTTTTAAGAACATCATCTATGTTCTCAAGAGAGACTTCAAACTCAACTAGTATGGCTTTACTCCAATTTTGAGATGCAATGATCTCACTAAAGCAAATTGATTTATCAAATGATATAAGAGAAGTAAGTATGAGATGTATACCACATGAGATATGCTCCTCTTTCCCTTGAAATGTGAGCCACATGGCTTCAACCACATTTCTTGAGTTTATTTTTGGAATCACAATTTGAGAAGGTCTCTCCTCCTCAATCCTTGGCACACTTGAACCTTGAGAAGGATTCTCCTCCTCAATCCTTGGCACATTTGAATCTTGAGATGACTCCTTAAGATCCTCTTCATGGTGCTCCTTTTTTATGGAAATCCAAGACCTCCATGTCTCATAATGATCACAACAAGTATGACCATTCAATATGCACTTCCTATGATTATCAAGATTACTTATGCTATAAACATAAGTCCAAAAATCACCACAACATGGCATGATTTTTCCAATATTGAAATCAAAAGGTATTTCCATCTCAATAAGGCTAACTACTTGCTTATGGATATAAGTGTCCACTTTGGATGCTTCACTTATTCTCATAAGAAGTTTACAACTTGCCTTTAAGATTGAAAACTTACAATTTTCATCTTTATAAATGAACACATCATTCATGATCTTATTGAAACCAAAAGATCCTACATTATGAAGATATTTCCATTTCCTTGACTTCATAACTAATGTAAGCTTACAAGGAAAACATATTTTGCTATCTTTTAAGGCATCACACTCAACTAGTATTGCCTTAATCCACCTTTGAGATACAAAAATCTCTTCTAAGCAAAATGGTTCTTCATAAGTTGACATGAGAGCATAAATGAAACTATTTTCATTTTGTGATTGCTCCTTATTCTTGATTGATTTCTCTTGGATAATAACAATAAGTTTGAACTTGTCCAAAGTTCCAAGCAAAATACTTTCCAAGGACATAAAATAAATCCAAGTTACTTTCATGAAAGTGACATCTATCTTTGCATCTTGAACCAAAAAATGCACTTCCAAATGAAAAATTTCAAAAGATTTGACATGTGTTGTGATGGACTCTTGAAGACAAATCTTGCAAGTCCTTGTGAGACTCCAAGCCTCATTCACCTTTCCACAAAGAAAACACCTTTCCTTGGACTTGTCCTTCTTGTATTTGCATTTTGAACTTGAAGCTCCATCCTTCACCTCGGCCCCCTTGTGAAAAACTCAGATCCAAAAGATGCTAAAGTTTCATAAAGATCTTGGCCATGGAAGTTATGCACATCTAGATTGAAAAAATGATAGAAATTGTGATGTTAAGCATACTAAACATCAACTAAACATCAAAATCTGATCATAAGCTTCCACAAACAGAAACTTGCTGTCCCTGTCCGTACTTCAGAGCCTACAACCTGCATTTCACACGTGTGAAGCCATAGCAACAAAGAAATCACAATTCTAGTGGCTAGAATGCAAGATATGAACAAAAAAGTGAGAGAGAAGAAGATGGACCTTCAAAGAGCATAACATTCATTCAATAGAATGAAAATGAGATGTGTACATACTCGTGGAGATGGCTATTTATAGCAGCCATAGTGCCTCTTGGCCACTTGTCTTATGATAGGCTAAAATTGGGGTCCAATAGGATTCACCCATATACCTAGAAATTTGGTCAAATAGGAATGCACCAAATTATGAGCCAATAGAAGAGCTCCACACTCGACCTCCTCTAATTAATGTGACCTCAAAAGTAGTGTACACATACTTTGGGCCTCTACATACATGTATGAACCTATCTCTAACTTTTATTTGGCCATAGGCCTACAAAATCTCAAGTTAGGAAAATACTACTAGTTGACAATTTTTCACACTCCCTCTTCAACTAGTTTTAGCATAGATTTAGAAAGTACACCAAGACTTGTTCTATGCTTGAAAAATAAGTCCTTTCCCAATGCTTTGGTAAAGATATCAGCCACACATTCCTTTGATGGGACATGTTCAAGCTTGATCTCTTTTGCCAACACTTGTTCTCTCACAAAATGGTAAGCCACCTCGATATGTTTGCTCCTTGCATGGAAAACCGGATTGCTTGCTAGACTTTGGGCTGAAAGGTTGTCACAAAAGATGATTGGACTCTCTGAAAAATCCAGCAAATGAAGCTCCATAATCATCCTCTTGATCCACACCATCTCCTTTGTGCATGATGTCAAAGCTTTGTACTCGGCCTCACTAGAAGAAAGTGATATAGTTGCTTGTTTCTTCGACATCCATGAGATAGCTCCATCACCTATGAAAATAGCATGTGCATTTATGGATTTTCTATCCATAAGGTCTCCTGCAAAATCTGAATCTGAAAAACCAAATAAGTTAGGTGATGAGCCTCTATAAACAATGCCAAAATCTTTTGTTCCCGAGATGTATCTCAAGATCCTCTTTCCTAGTTTCCAATGTTCTATGCTAGGATCTTGCATGAATTGGCTTAATCTACCAACACAATAAGATAAATCAGGTCTTGTGATGGTTAGATATATAAGAGAACCTATTAGCTTCCTATAGAGAGTAATGTCCTCGAAGGATCTTTCATTACCTCTTATAGTTAGCTTTACATGTGATTCCATAGGTGTATCAATAGGATTTGCATCTACCATATGAAATCTATTGAGAATAGAAATAGCATACTTCTCTTGTGAAATAAAAGTGATTTGAGAAGTTCTAATTACTTTTATTCCTAAGATATAGCTCAAAAGACCAAGATCATGCACTTCAAATTCCTTTTTTAGTGCTTTCTTGATATCTTCTATATCTTCCTTGTTCCCTCCACTTAAAATAATGTCATCCACATAAATTAGAAGGATTGTAACATCATTAGCACTAATTCTAAAGTAAAGTGAATGATCATACTCACTCATAGTGAAGTTTTGAGAAAGTAGAAAAGAGTTAAGCCTAGCATACCAACTCCTTGGTGCTTGCTTAAGACCATACAAACTTTTTTGTAGAAAACACACATGATTAGGCTTGCTATGAGAAACATAGCTCTCGGGTTGCTCCATGTAGACTTCCTCTTCAAGATCACCATTCAAGAAAGCATTAGAAATGTCTAATTGCCAAAGATCCCATCCATAAAGAGTTGCAAGGGAAATGATTACTCTTATGCTCACCATCTTTGCCACGGGTGCAAAGGTTTCCTCATAGTCAATGCCATGCTCTTGAGCATAACCTTTAGCCACCAACCTTGCCTTCAACTTGTTGATAGATCCATCTTGATTTGTCTTTACCTTGAAGATCCATTTGCATCCAATTGCACTTTTGCCCTTTGGAAGCTCCACCAATCTCCATGTGTTGTTCTTCATAAGTGCTTCAAACTCAAGATCCATTGCTTGGATCCATTCCTCTTCTTGCCTTGCTTCATCTACACATGAAGGTACATCAAAAGAAGTTAGGAAAGCATAGTTGGATCCATCCACCACTTGCTTACCTTTGCCATCATAAGTGAGCCTTGAGGGTTTCACTTTATGCCTTGGAGTTCTCCTTGGAATTTGACTTGAAGAGGCTTCTTCAACATCCACATCCAATGTGTCATCAACTCCATTGTCATCAAGCACATTAGTTGCAACAACACCATCATCACTTGAAACAACTTTTGGAATGTTACCTTCATCAAAAATGACATCCCTACTTGTGAACACTTTCTTGATTGAAGGAACATAAATCCTATATGCTTTGCTTACTTCACTATAACCAACAAAAATGCCCTTTCTTGAAGATGGATCCTCCTTAGTTCTATCATCAAGAGTAATGTTGAAGTAGCAAATGCATCCAAAAGTTCTTAGAAACTTGACATTAGGCTTCGTACCAAACAAAGCTTCAAAAGGGGTTTTTCCTTCCAATACAACACTTGGCCATCTATTGCATAGGAAATTTGCACACAACAAAGCATCACTCCAAAAAGGTTTAGGAAGATTAGCATTTAATCTCATTGCCTTTGCACTCTCACACAAGGTTCTATTCTTCCTCTCGGCCACTCCATTTTGTTGTGGTGTTCTTGGACATGTGTACTCCCTCTTGATCCCATGCTCATCGCAAAAGGCTTTGAATTTGTTAGAAATGTATTCACCACCATTGTCGCTCCTCAAGCATTTGATTTTGGTTGTAAATTGAGTCTCAATAGCAACTTTGAACTTGACAAACACATCAAACACCTCATCCTTGCTCTTTAGTAGATAAACCCAACAAAATCTACTAAAATCATCAATGAAAGTTACATACATCTTAGCACCTCCATTGCTAATTGTAGTAACACCATGAATATCCGAATGCAAGAGAGAAAAAGGCATCTTAGATCTAGATATAGATCTAGTATATGGCAATCTATGTGATTTAGACAAAGCACATTCTTCACAAACATGATTCAAGCAAGTAAGAGACTTGGGAAGTCCCCTTACTACCTCCTTTTTGGCTATTACCTCCAAGGCCTTGTAGTTAAGATGTCCCATCCTTTTATGCCATACCTCTTGAATTGACATTTGTTCATTTGCCATGCATCCAACTTGGTTAGCAACAACACATGCATCAAGCTTGAACAATTTCCCTTGCCTTTTCCCTTTTGCAATGATACTACACCCCTTTTTGATCAAGCAAGCATCACCATCAAACTCAACTTTGAATCCTTTGTCAAGCATTTGGCTTACACTAAGTAAGTTCTTGGTAATGGATGGAATGAGCAAAACATCTTTCAATTCTATATTCCTATTTGTAGAAAGTGAAATAGGAATTGTGCCAATCCCCTTGATTGCACACTCACCATCATTTGCGGTATAGATTACCTTCCTATCACCATCAAATGCCATTAAAGATGAAAAATACTCTTTATGATATGTCATATGAGAAGTGGCTCCACTATCAATCCACCAAGGATCAATGTCTCCATGATTAGCCAACAAGCAAGATGACATAACAAAAGCATCATTTGAAAGAAGCTCATCCCCACCCTCATCAATAGTTAGATTGGTTTGCTTTTCCCCTTGATCCCTCTTTTTCTTAAAACAATCACTAGCAAAATGCCCTTTGACTCCACAATAGAAACATTTTAGCTTAGATCTATCCTTCTTTTTGCCAAAAGTAGAGTGCTCACCTTGGTCTTGCCCTTTAGACCAATTGCTTTTACCTTTGCCCTTGAACTTGCCTTTAGAGAACATTGCCTCCTCTTCTCCTCCTTGAGATGTAGAAGATGCTCCCACTCTTGCTTGCAACCTGAATTCTTCAGCCAACAAGACCTCTTGCAAGTCTCCAACACTTGGTAAACATTTTTGGATAGCATAACTTTGAACAAGATTAGCATGATCATCCAACAAGCCATTGAGAATCACTTGAACAAGCTCCTCATTATTTATGCCATCATTAATGCATGCTAACTCATCATTCAATGCTTTAACTCTCAAAACAAAAGCATGTCCATTCTCACTCTTCTTTTGCATACAAGAAAAGATTTGCCTTCTTAAAGTCAACACTCTAGAAGTAGACTTGGATTCATAAACCTTCTTCAAGGCTTCCCAAGCTTCACTAGATGATGTGCACTTACCAACCTCTTTGATAAGCTCATTTGTCACATTCATCTTGATCATGTGAAGGGCTTTCTTTGCCCTCTTGTCATACCTCAATTGTTCTTGAGGTGCCAAAGGTCTCTCCTCCACACCTACAACAATATCCATCAACTCATTCATCTCAAGCAAAGACTCCATCCTTACTTTCCAAGTAGAATAGTTGAGGGAGGTAAGCCTATCATTGCTTTCCAACATGTAGCCTCCATTTGTAGCCATGTTGCAATGATTGATCTCTGATCTTTGACCTGTTCCAATGCACTAAGCACTCTCTTGAATCAACAAATGAAACACAAGAAGAAATCACAAAGATTTGGAACCTAAAACCTTACTTTTTCTCTCTTTTCCTCACTTTTTCCTTAATTTTAGCCACTAGTTTTATGATTTCTTGATCAAACCAAGACCAAACCTCAATATACTTGCTTTTCCCTCACTCCTAAGATTGAAATACACTCTTGAATCATTCAGCAAACTGAAAATCAGAGGGTTACATCAATTTTGAAGTTTTTGACATGAAGAAGCAAGAAATTGAATCAAAAAACTATATGCTAGAATGGAAAACTAATAGGATCTTGTTGGATCTTGCATCTCCCTCTTTCCAAAACAATTTTTGTCTCCTTATTCTGATAAGTACAGAGGGAATTCGCCCTACTTCAATTGAAATGCATACAAATGATGTTTTGATCACAAAGATCCAATTTCTACACATAAATCAACAAGATTTTTAGCTAGAAACTTGATTGGAATGCTACAAAAGCAAACTCGCCCACAAATCTCTTCTAAATCTGGCAAAACCTGCACATTTGGCCGCCTAATGCTCTGATACCATGTGAAAAACTCAGATCCAAAAGATGCTAAAGTTTCATAAAGATCTTGGCCATGGAAGTTATGCACATCTAGATTGAAAAAATGATAGAAATTGTGATGTTAAGCATACTAAACATCAACTAAACATCAAAATCTGATCATAAGCTTCCACAAACAGAAACTTGCTGTCCCTGTCCGTACTTCAGAGCCTACAACCTGCATTTCACACGTGTGAAGCCATAGCAACAAAGAAATCACAATTCTAGTGGCTAGAATGCAAGATATGAACAAAAAAGTGAGAGAGAAGAAGATGGACCTTCAAAGAGCATAACATTCATTCAATAGAATGAAAATGAGATGTGTACATACTCGTGGAGATGGCTATTTATAGCAGCCATAGTGCCTCTTGGCCACTTGTCTTATGATAGGCTAAAATTGGGGTCCAATAGGATTCACCCATATACCTAGAAATTTGGTCAAATAGGAATGCACCAAATTATGAGCCAATAGAAGAGCTCCACACTCGACCTCCTCTAATTAATGTGACCTCAAAAGTAGTGTACACATACTTTGGGCCTCTACATACATGTATGAACCTATCTCTAACTTTTATTTGGCCATAGGCCTACAAAATCTCAAGTTAGGAAAATACTACTAGTTGACAATTTTTCACACCCCTTGCTTTGGTTCTCCTTGGATGGACTGGTCTTCTTTTTGTAGCAACTTGAGAAAAAATATCCCCCCTTGCCACAAAGGTTGCACTCAGGATCCTTTCTTTCCTTCAATAGTTGATGCCATGTGAATAAAAATCTGTGATATGATTCTACAAATGTAGTTTGTGACTTTCAAGAGGCTAGATTTGAACATCTTCAACAATCTAGAAGGATCTACAAAAGATCTAGCTCACAAACCTAAGAATCAATCTTCACAGTAATGACTAGTCACTTGGAAACTTTGCTTTGATCACTAAGACAAAAGCACACAATCTTTGAATCAAATCACAAAAGAAATCAGATCCAATATCCTATTGGACTCATCAAATACCAATGACTCTTTCTTTTGAAAGTTGAAATGGATATAAAAAAGATTTGACACCTAGATTTTCCTTTTCACTTGACTAGTTCTCTCAACACTTGGATTCTTGAACAAAAGATGGGTTTTGTTTCAAATACATGAAAATCAAACTTAATCACTTCTTTTGGACTCACTCTTGACCCAAATAATCTCACTCTTGATATTTAGAATGAATTTGATTTGACTTGAAAACAAACTATACCACCAATTTTTCACAAAGCTTAAAAATTAGACAACTAGAGATTCACAAAGATTTCAACCATGCATGAATACTCAAATATGGACACCTCCTCATTCTAGACATCAAATGGGATCACAAATTGACCCTCACACTCTCACAAAGAAAGTTGAATAGAACTAATTTGAGTTTCATACATACTATGTCAATTTTTGCTCAACAAATTGAATTCAATCACTCCTATTGGATTCCACTAATCACTCTACTTTTTAAGACTTGGAATGAAATTCAAAATCAAAAGTTGTGATTTTTCTCACTAAGATATTGTGCTTCAAAGAGCTAATACCACTTAGAAAGATTTGATCACCTAGGAGAAGACAAATTCTTCACCTATAACAACAACACATAATGAGCTTCTAGGTCTTGCCCTCTACAAAGGAAGGAACTCATTAGAAAATTGGATCTCTCTCTACACATTTGCCATAGACACCTTAATGACTCTTTTCAAACCTTACAATCACTCAAACAAATTGAGTAGGGTTGAAAAATGTGACTTGGATCTCAATTTCTTTTCTAGAACTCTCAATTTAAGCCAATCTATGTCAAATTCTACAAAAGATTTGCATAGATGCTCTATATGCACTAGAAACTCTCAAAGGTTTCACTTGGAGAACAGATCCAAGGATGTTTTCTAGCAAATTGATGCTTCTAAACTTGACCCTATCACTCTTGAACAAATCTAGAGTGATGGTACAATGGATTTCAACCTCTCACCTTGCATATCACTCCTTAATCTATTATTTTTAGCAAAATCTCTCTCAACTTCATTATGCACTCAAAAAATCAGAGATAATCATTTAATGCACCTAATTCAAGCTTCAAATTTAATTTCTTGGCTGATCTAATCCAAAAACTAATCAAAGTTTTGAAATTTCTTTGTCAAAACTAGAGCTGTACGGCCTCACACGTGTGAAAAGGATTACTACAGCCCACAACAAGATCTGGACCAAAAATTTTGAAGGTAGTTATCAAATCCAACTTGCTACACAAAATTTGACTAGTTTCCAAAAAATTCCTAATTTTGGCTTTGATTTGGATAAACCCTACCAATTTCAACAAAACCTCTTGTACTAGGCTCTAATACCATGTGCAAAAAGTACAAAAAGGACCAAGAGTGGATCCTAATTTGATCCTCAAGAGGGATTGGTTGTCAGATTACTTGATCTATCAATCTACTTCAGATTAAGATCAATCTAGATCAATTCTAGACACAAAATCCTAACAAGAACAATCATTAATTGAAGGTAAGTGTACTTTATGGTTTCACACGTGTGAAACACTGTCTGAGTACGGACTCCAACCTGAAAATCAAATACACATTGATAGAACCTCAAAACAATCAAAACAAATGTAGACAAATGGAGAGAATCGCTCAAAATTGCTTCCAAAACCAAGATTGGTGTCTCACATTGATTATGGCCAAATGTGGTTCTATATACAATAAGTGAGAGCTCGTGTTACTGATCATCCCTCTGATCCCACATGTGCGAAGGTGCTTTGTCATATGATGATTCATCATGCAAAACTGACACTTGGACAAAACCTTCTATTTTGAGCACTTTTGGTCCATTTTCCTTCTATATGGAGATCTACTTGGAAATCTTCTAGAAGTCAAAATTTGCCTACTTCAGCCTATTCCACACATGTGAGCTGTCCTCTATACATGTGATATGACACCTAACCAAAGGATGTGGCTCATGCAATCAATAGATTGATGCCATGTGTCATATGTCTAGAAAACTAGTTTTTGGCCTTTTTAGCCACTAGAACTTGAATTAAATCATATGTACAACCTATATGATTATGGTACATGACAAGTACACTATTTTCACATGTGGGAACAGGCTCCACACATGTGTAATCATCCTATATACATGATTTTTGGCCTCTACCAAGCTTATTTTTGCATTTTTCACAAGATACCTTGGTAAAAGCATTCTTGGATGAGTTTTCACCCACAATGAATATAAAAGTTGCTTGTTACCATTTGGTAACTATTAGACAATGTGAAGATAAGTCTATGGGAAGATATTCTCATAGATTTAATTGGTTTGTGCAAAAGCACATATCTATTTATGTGCTTCCAATTGAATTGATATTAGATTGCTTCATAACTGGATTGCACACATAGATGTAAGTCCATGTGAGACAGAAGCATCCGACTAGTTTGGATCATGCAATTGGAATTGCATCCAAATACGAAAATGCTCTGATTGATACTCGTATATCCACACTCTATAATAGCCACAACCAATCTAGAAACGATCAGTTTCTAGTGGAGTCAAGCTTGGGACCAAATGTGAAAGTAGGAGTGGATTATTTCCATTGTCAGAGACATCAAGTCCATTCTGTGATATCGAAAGACCATAATTTGACTGAAGGGTTGGATGCTAACACTCGACTTGAAGATGATTGGGAATGGAAGCCAAGAGCAAAACATAAGTTTTGACGTAGGAGTTCATCCCGGCTCTAAGGTCGGAAGAGTTGACCAACCATAAATCTGACCAGTAGTATAATTACTACTTTACCCAGCCAGTAATTCCACAACGTGAGGTAACCAAAATTTGTGTTGGTTTTGCAAGTTTAGCACCTGGCACTTCTAAACTTTATATAATATGTGAAAATTTGAAACCCTAAAAAAAATTTGTCCTGTTGCTTTATTGAGATTTCTACATCTCAAAGTTCAAGAAAGGCAATTCTAGTTTTGAATAATGCCTATTTATGTGGACATATTACTTGTCATGGATGGCTTAGATATGTTTCCAAATTTTTTTTAAAGCAAGAGATTGTGTTATCAAAAGTATGCTCTTGGATTTTGTAAGAGCAAGATTGAGTTTGATACTCATAGTTTGAAAAATCATGTTTATACATGCTTTGAGACAATTTGTAAACTTCTCTTGAGATTAAGTGAAGCATCCAAACAGGACACTTACATCCTTGAGCAAGTGTTTAGTCTCAAAAAGGTCAAGATTGCATGTGATTTCAAGATTAGATCCATCATGGATAAAGTTCATAGCATGTGGACTAGTCAAGCTAGTATGCTTAATCTTGAAGATCTACACTTTTGCTCATCTTATAATCTTGATCTCTATGATCTTCGTGATATTTATGAGGCATGGAAGCCGCAGATTTCTCTATATATAGTGCAACCATCTTATTGCAAGTTCAACTTTCAAGTCCAAGATCATTATCAACAAGCATGGAGGAAGCACTTGGATATAGTGGCAAATTGGTGGAATGCTCTTCACAGATTTTGGAAAATGATTTCTACTAAGGAAATCTTATCATGGACATGGTGAGGGTGCTGATATAATGAATCCTTTTGCTGGTTTTTTACTTCATATGCATACCAAAGGATGCACTCAAAAAGTTTCACAAACTCCTTGATCTTACCAAGCTAGTTTTTGAGGAGGAGTGTGAAAAATTGTCAAAGATCTATCTTGATAATTTTATGTTTTATGTTTGTGAGTACATTTCACATGTGTGGAGCATGTTTCCACATGTGTTAAATAGCTAGAGTTAGTTTATAATGTTAACTTTAGGGGTGTCATAAAGATTGCTAGTCAAGCATCTTGGTGTCACTAGGTGATAGGGCCAATTTTAGCTTCAGAGGTCAAATGGTCAAGTCCACATGTTTTGTCATGATTAGGCCAAAATTCAATTGTGATGTAACTCAAGCTAGTTAGGTTGCTTACACATGTCAATTTTAGGGTGATGCACCCTATGTGGTGACAAAAGTCAAAGGGTCCAATCATAAGAGAGAGATTTGTTGGAAGGGTCCAATCAAAAGTGAGGGATGTTGCATCACACATCCAATAGGATTAGAGACTATTATAATACTATTTATACAAGGCCAAAAAATATGATTTATGTTCAGATTCAAATCTCTCGATATCAAAAGACATATTGAAATATGTCTTGTAGTGACCTATGTAATTACCAACCCCGGATTTAACGAGGAAGGTGAGCAAGTCAGAATCAAAAGTATTAGAAGATGAGGTGGCCATGTCTAAAGTATAAAACGTAGCCTCGAGTATCGCTACGACGCGAGATGGACGGAAGCTACAAGAAAATCAGCCAGTCCTCATGTGATGGCGATATTGGTGAAGTGTGGACACAAACAAGAGCTACGAGGATTGAAAATTGATAACTAAGCAAAAGTTTCTAGCTGATCCAACAACATTTATATAGCTAAAACCAGTAAAATCCAATCCCTACACGCATCTATCCAACAACGAATTAGATCTCTCATGCGTAATGTAATCGGCCACCCATGCGAGACCACACATGCTAGAATGCATGTCAATTTGCCATTCAGTCGCGTGCACACATGCGAGCTTATGCGTGCAAAGATACACATCACTGTACCATTTGACCATGTGTCCACACGTGTAATCCCACAGGTGCGGTTCCAAACGTGCAGTTTCACACATGTGGATCCAAACGTGTAGTTTCACATGTCAGTTACTGATTGGGCCACGTGTCGCAAGTTTTCACACGTGAACTATTTTTTGCTATATAAGTCCATTTCCCACGATTTTAGAGGTTTTCGTTCAATTTGCTTTCTTCTTGGAATGCTCCCATAGGACTTGCTGACTCGATATCGCAATCACCCTACGAGAACCTTTCCCCCCCCGTCTTACTCTGTTATTCTCTCGCATCGTAGCGATATCAGCCTCCCAGTTTCCAGCATCGTCATCATGCGAGAGAATCTGTCTTGCTTTTCTTCTGTACCGCTATCCTCGTGTCGTAGAGATATCCATATGTACCTCCCAGTATCGCCATCACGTGAATGAGTCTTTCATTCATCGTCGTAGTAACACTCTCTCGCGTGGTAGAGATATCCGGCCTCGATGGCAAATGCTACTAGGCTTATTAGCTTCGTTGAACCAGTCCGTCCATAGACTTCTGAACCCGTATGTCTGCAAAGATGCGGAAGACCTCGACGTCCATGGTCGAGGGACACCAGGGCATTGCAAAGGAGCACCAAGCTTCTAATCCCGAAAGCAACCTTCTATCGAGCTACGAGGGAGTTCACGCAAGATATGATTACTCATCTGTCCTATGTAGTGAGGTGGAATATCACTACCTTGGAGGCACTCCATATTGCATACGATCATTAGTAGTAAAGTTGATTTGCTTGCTACCTTCATCTCTTTGTTTTCTCAAACATTCATTTGCAAAATGCCCTTTGATTCCACAATAAAAGCATTTCAACTTAGACTTATCTTTCTTTTTGCCAAAAGAGGAAGTCTCACCTTGATCTTGCCCTTTAGACCACTTGCCTTTGCCTTTGCCCTTGAACTTGCCTTTGATGAACATAGCCTCCTCTTTATATTGAGATGTCGATATAGATCCACCTCCTCTTGATTGAAGCCTATACTCCTCATTCACCAAGATGTCTTGCAAATCCACAATACTTTGCAAAGTCTTTTGAATAGCAAAACTTTGAAAAATATTAGCATGATCATCCAACAAGACATTAAGTATAACTTAAACAAGTTCTACCTCCTTAATGCTTTCATCAATACATGCTAACTCATCATTGGATGCTTTAACCCTCAAAACAAAAGCATGAGTACTCTCTTCTTTCTTTTGCAAACTTTGAAAGATTTGCCTCCTAAGAGTAAGAACTCTTGATGTAGACTTGGATTCATAAAGCTTCTTCAAAGCTTACCAAGCCTCCAAAGATGATATGCACTTACCAATCTCCTTGAGAAGTTCATTGGTAACATTCATCTTAATCATGTGTAGAGCTCTTTTAGCTCTCTTGTCATGCCTCACTTGATCTTGAGGTGCTTGAGGCCTCTCCTCCACACCTGCAACAATCTCCATCAACTCATTCATCTCCAATAAGGACTCCATCCTCACCTTCCAAGTAGAATAGTTGATTGAGGTAAACCTGTCATTGCCTTCCAACATGAATCCACCACTTGTAGCCATGTTGAAGTGACCTGATATTCTTCTTTCAACCCGTTCCAATGCACAAAGCACTCTCTTGAATGTCAACAAATGAACTCAAGAAGAAATCACAAAGATACGGAACCTCTCAAATCTCTTCTAGCACTCTAACTAGAAAATCAACACATAGAATAGCAAAATCTTGATCAACCTATGATCTATCCTCAATCTAATGATTCTTGCCACTTCCTAAGATTGAAACACATTCAAATGAAGTTCAGTAACCTCACTATCTAGAGATCCAATCAAAACTAGGGTTTTGACAAAATCACAAAAAATTGAATATCTCAAATTCTACATGTAATTTCTAGAAACTTGATATATCTTCTTGTAGCCTCCAATGAGACCTTACTAATACACCAAAAATCATCTAAATATAGTAAGCCAAGTGTGAAAACAAAATTTATCAAGTGTATAACCCTATATTGAGTTTTGACCTAGAAAAGATTAATTCTACACATGCAAAAATGCTGATTTTTTAGTAGAAATCAATCTAACATGCTCTAGCATTGGTAACTCCTCCGAATCCTTGATAAAGATGGCTGATCCTTTCATAACCTGAAACACAAGAGCTTTGATACCATGTGAATGATTTCATATCATTCAAGATCCAATCCATATCCCTGATCTTTGGTTACAATAAGGAACAAACCAACAATCCTGCCAATGTAGAAAAATCAGCATCTACATACAAAATGAGATGCAAACTCTAAGAGATACTACTGATCAAACATGAACCAAAACATAAAGTATGTTTGTTGTCCATACAATTACAGTACCCTACTATATTTCACACGTGTGGAACCGAAAATAACAAAATATGAGCATTCTTCAGACAAGATTGCAAGATAACACCAAGATAGTGCACCAATGAGTAGTAGAACCCAAAGTGAACCATGTATAATGATGAAATGAGAGAGAGAAGAGAGAAGATGTGTCTCTCCACGAGTTACATCCTTTTATAGAGTGTCCAAAACCCTACTTGGCCACTTGGATTTCCCTCCAAAATGTAAACCCTACTATTTTTGGGTCTAGATTCAATGTACCCAAGTTCAAATCTGAATCTCTCTCAAACTTGACTACCAACTTTCCCACACTTTCAAAAAGTGTTTATTGAATGTATTTTAAACTAATATAACTTCAAAAAGTTTATCTCTAAGTCTAAAATGAGTTTTGGCCTCTTATTGACAATTTACCAAAATATGACTAAACTAGACTAAACTAATTGAAATCTCTCACATTGGTCACCAAACAATTGGGGTCTAGGGCGGCTGCTGCCATCAAGGAGCTGGATGATCTCTATCCAAGCACAGAAAAGCAAGCCACCCTCCAACCGACAACAGAACCAATCTCACCAGCCCCACCTACTAAGAAGCAGAAAGGGAAGGCGATCAGCACAAAAGCTGATGTCCCTCACGACATTCTATCCAGCGACATCGGGGCTTAATATGCTAAATCCGGAGGGAGCCTTAAACCCTCTCAGGTCCCAAAGGAGGTCTTAGAGCAACAGGCGGCCTTACTCCACCAGGCCCAACAATGCAGGCAAGCAGTAGCGGCAGCAGCAGGCAACTCAGTGGCGGCAGGCACTTCTAGTTCTGATCTTATGGGCATGGTTCTGTCCACACAGGCAACCTCCATAACCCCATCTCCCTCACTTGCTCTCACACTCCCACCACCACCTGCACCATTTACTGCCACCTCTACACCATCACTAACTCTCAACACGGGCTTCACTTCCACAATTCCACAAAAGCCCTCACCTGTACAAATCTCCACACTACTTGACTCCAAAATCAACGTAGATGATTTTGCATTACAATTAGTAACTGCACTTCCATCAATCGCCATCACCACTAACCCAATCCACACATCTCTGCCACATAGTATCTCCCCACCTCTTTCACCCATCAATCCTCAATCACCTCCACCTGTCTTTCATACATCTCCATCTAACCCTGCTCCTGATTTTCTACCCTTTAACCCAATGTCATATCCTAACTATACACGCACCCTCCCTGACATTGGTCCTTGGAAGCAGTTACCCCTTGCAGTCCAAAAAGCGGTATGGTTGGTGAATGAGCTCCAATACAATCAATTCGGCACCTAGGGGAACAATGTACTATGCGACAATTCGACGATGGTGCTATGGCGGACCTTCAAAAAGGAAAGGCAAGGCTGGAGGAGGGAAAAAAACAACAGCAGCTGTAGATTCAGAACCTCACCAATTATAATCAGCAACAACAACAGATGCTACTCCACCTCCAGAACCAGCTCCAACTGAAGGTATCCAACATGCAACATACCATCGATAATCTCAAAGCCGAAAGGGATGAGGCTATAGCAGATGCACAAGCAGCACGTTCCGCTATGAAGAAACAGTTGGAATTGTTGGACTTTAACGACTTCGCACCACCAGCTATTCCTGACGGAACTGCCATTCCAGTGGTGGCCTATCAAACGTTGGCCCAAAAGTTGAAAGCCACGATGAAACAGCACATTACAACAATCATACCTTGCTTCCATTGAGGCCCTGAACCAGCACGTTGCCACCCTGGAAGAATGCTTAAAGACAGTTGTCCAATCGACACCGTCTGTTCATGCAGAGCATGCCCAATTCCACGATTCAAGGAACCACTTTGATGGACCAGATCGTGGAGATGGAGTAGGATTCCAACAGCCTCCTCCTGCTACTCAAGGCTCCTCATTTCAAGGCCAACCCCTGGGGCAAGGAGCTCAAACACCAACCAATCCATCAGGCTCTGGGGGTACCGGCTCCCAACATTATCTTTTTCCTTCCACCGCTTCTAACCCTCTCGACACCACTAACCCCCCATTTATTCCACGACAATTTTCTCCCGAGTCTCAAAGAATTGCTGAAGCTAACCCCTCGCCTCCTCTCTCTCCTGAACCTGACCCCCAAATTCAACATGATATTGCCTTTGAAGCACCAACCATCCGGCACAAAATCACGCCCATAGAACCAAGCAAGGAGTTGCGCGCCTCTCAAAAGTTTGCCAAGAAATATCCAACAACAAAAGAGTGAGGTGGCTACATACTGCCAGATTTGGACCAGAGTCAAACACATAAAGAAGCAGTCAAACTCCTGGATCCACAACCTCTCTAGCGTCATCAACTCTTCCTACAAAGTAGGACCTCAATGGCATAGTATATCGAAGCTCCCTTCTACATGCGCACAAATCCTTATTACTGTCCAGTAGCGAGGCGAGAACCATTTTTTGCCACCAAGGTCAAGAATAGAATATTTTGGCCCAAGCTCACAGGCGTCGATACCGGCAACTTAGCTGAAGACATGGTCACCAACTACCGAGTATTCTACCAGAAGCACAAAAATGTTTGAGGATTCGATCATGTGCTCGATATATGCCAAGAGGGTGACATTGATGCCCAAGGACATGCTTCATCAAGGAGGCTTGATAACATATCGTCTGTTAAATCACTACAAATAAACATTGTCCCTATTCTACGAATATTACATTCAACAAAAAAATCTACAAACATTGGAAAAGACAGAAACCAGTGCAATCTATTTTTTTTTTGAACCTGTGCTTCGTTTCATACAACAAAAACAATCATTAATTGAAGGTAGGTGTACTTTCTGGTTTCACACGTGTGAAACACTGTCTGAGTACGGACTCCAACCTGAAAATCAAGTACACATTGATAGAATCTCAAACCAATCAAAACAAATGTAGACAAATGGAGAGAATCACTCAAAATTGCTTCCAAAACCAAGATTGGTGTCTCACATTGATTATGGTGTTTAAGGGAGGAAGAATGTTACGGCCATATTCAGCTAAGGACATGGTCCTAATATGGTAGACCGGCCCTCCGATGTTCAAGATTATTGGTAATTCCACGTCGAGGCCTGTTTGTGACTAATGACTTTGAGAGGACCTAGACACTCTAATTGAGACATATGGAGTAGTGCATGTACGTTTGACGGATATAGGCAGGAGGAATGCATGAAGAGCTATGACTTATCTATAGTTGACTTGAATGGAGATTGCATGGGTTCATGCACAGAATCCTACTCTCTATATATTGAAGTAGATATTATCCCGTCGACGACTTGGTCTAGGTTATCAGTTGAGCTCTTCTCCTCTTGCTATCACATGACATGGCTTGGGGGCTAGATCCAGGAGGGATCTAGGTTTGGTCGGGTGGTTTTGCTCCATAGTCTCTTTTGTTGTATTACTCCTATCCTCATCTTAGGGGTTTTCCCTAGTGGTCTTTACATAAGTTTGCCCAATCCTAAAGATCAAAATCATTTAGGATAAGCCTATCGGTGCAACACCGAAGTCGAAAAGGAAGAATCATAAAAATACCATTTTACTCAATTTACTGGGAGTAATCTTACTCCAGAGTTACATTGATAAAAAGCACAGTACCAGGGACCCAAAATTCCACTAACTGGGTACTTTCCTGGAGAACCAAACCATTACCATTATTTTGTCGAGATCGGTTTAGCAAAATTTAGACCGATTATTACAGCTTGACAAAAACACAACGGTTTCAAAGTTCCACAAAAATTGGGCTTATAGAAAAAACACCAAAGTTAAAAAGCCTAATGCTAAGTTGATAAGGTCTAAGACATGCAAATCGTCCATGGAAAAGAAAAAACCATATTATTTCTACCTTCTAGGGACGAAATAACAAAAACTAAGGTTATAGCATTGAAATCCTTGCACCAAGGAACTGAAATTCCTTAGCTAAGTGCTAGTAACTTAATTTACCAAGTTAATCCACTTTTGAAAGCAACTACAAAGTTACATAAGGTCAAGCCCTTCGAAAACCTCAGTCAACTGGCATGCAAAGCATTGATTGAACATTCATGCAATTTCTCAAACTGATGTCCTATAGGTAACATGCACCAAATCAACTATAAGCACCCAAAAAACCATGCACAAGGCAAAAGCCTAGACCCATATTCAAAAACCCTAAAAGGTTTTGCAAGAGGAAAGGGAGATCAACCCTTTACAACAGCCGCCATCATCGAGGAAAGGGAGGCTGTTCAAAACGAGAGAGAGAGAGAGAGAGAGAGAGAGATTTGCAGAGGGTAACGCTCCTCCTTCGACCCTCTGGTGCGCCTCAAGAGATGGAACCCAAGCTCTCATCACCATCTCGCTTTTCATCAGCGATCAACACCGCCAATCCGAGCATAATCCAGATTAGATGGCGCATTTCAGCACCCCGAAATCAGGTGCAACGTTCCCCTGGCCAGAAATAGCTTTTACAGCCATTCAACATGTCAAATTGTGCTATCCTGTTGCAGCATCCACTAATCCTACCATCAGCCCTACCCCACTTACAGATTAAACTCTGAGAGGATCCTACAGTAGGGCGGACAGAGGATTCAAGTAAAGCCCACACAACCAGGGTTCCAAAACCAGCCTGATTCACAGATGGCATTGCCACCTCACTGGAATAACGAGCAGAGGCTCTCAAATGGATTCAAGATAGTTCCCTGTCCGACTCACATACCAGGCTACTCTTTTTCTCTTGCAGGGTAGTGATCCTC
This sequence comes from Diphasiastrum complanatum, assembly GCA_029204225.1. Lineage (NCBI taxonomy): Eukaryota > Viridiplantae > Streptophyta > Lycopodiopsida > Lycopodiales > Lycopodiaceae > Diphasiastrum > Diphasiastrum complanatum. Next base: position 31,881,740 of record CM055109.1, on the reverse strand, counting down.
TAAAGCTTCCCCTTGAGAATGAAAATGTTCAAACAAGAAGTTCTTTGTTATAACAGGTTTACACGTCTCTTCTACAGTTTTGCTTGCAGGGTAGCAATCCACAGACGCTTCCCTTTGTAACTGAACAGGTGTTCTATCTCTTTCAAAACATTTAACAAAGATTCACCACCATACTTCAGTGTCCCCAAGACAAGGGAAAGAGTTACCGTAGATTTTACACTTCTAAACTCTTTCAACAGTTAGCAAGCACAAACTAAGAAAAGTTTCACAGGGTTTCAAAAATTGCATGCACCCGCAATCCAAAATCTTTATCTACTGCTTTAAAGAATGGCAATTTACAATAACCCCTAAATGTTTTTTTTTCAATTTGCATGCAACACGAGGGGAATAATCTGAAAACCATAAATCCTCACATGCAATCCATGAACTCAAGATTTCCCACAATAGTCAGTTTATTCCTTCAGGATAAATTGATTTCTCAACAATCTATCAACAAACATTCTGCTACTAATCTGAATCCAAACTATCCAAACCATTCCAGATTCATGTAAATTTTTCAAACCAAAAAAAACAGATTAAGACAAAGAAGTGGATCTACTCATGTAGATCATTTTACTCCAACCGGAAACTTTTTCAAGGCTTCAGAAATTAAGAATGAATTACACACTAATCCACAGCATCTCAATAAAATCAAACAAGGAGAAGAGCACTCTACCACTAAGTTTGAAAAGCATGCTTCCCTCATGAATTAGTGCATCCAAACCCAATTTTTCTTGAAAAAACAGCACTTCATCCGAAATGTGAATCCAAGTGCATTCCAATTCCGATTTGATGTAAAACTTGGCTCCATCCCATCCAAAACCGCATCTTAGCTGGGCTCTGATACCAATGTAAAGACCACTAGGGAAAACCCCTAAGATGAGGATAGGAAAACGCAAAAGAGACAGTGGAACAAAACCACCCAACCAATCCTAGATCCCTCCTGGAGAATCCTCCTGGATCTAGCCCCCAAGCCATGCCATGTGATAGCAAGAGGAGAAGAGCTTAATAAAGTAACTTAGACCAAGTCGTCGACGGGAAACTCACTACCTCAACATATAGAGAGTAGGATCTTGTGCATGAACCCATGCAATCCCCATGCAAGTCAACTATAAATAGATCACAGTTCTTCATGCATATCTCTTAACAGTCACACGTACATGCACTACTCCATATGTCTCAATTAGAGTGTCTGGGGGTCATCAGTCACCAAGAGGCCTCGATGTGAAATAAAATCTAGGCGTGACCAATAATCTTGAATACTGGAGGGCCGGTCTACCATATTAAGACTATTCCATGTCCTTAGCTGAATATGGCTGTAACACTTACCATGTACCATAGATGCAGAGAGATGCATAATTGAGGACGACCATGGTTCCGAAGTCATCGCTTGCATGAGATAACTCATGCAAGTGGTATTTTACGACAACATATTTTAGGATTGGCAAAAATAAGATGAATTCAACAAGAAATATGATGATGAGTCACTACAAATCGAAGATTCGAGATGCAATGAGAGCTAACCAACTCAGGCCTCCCATGTAAATAGAGAAGATTGGAAGTATGCCAAGGTGTTTCAAGAGAACCCAAAAAAACTCAATTAGCAACAAGATGCTACTAAAGTACAACTTGAATCTTTGGGACGTTCTCGACTAAAAGCATGGTTTGGTGGTACAACATGGACTGTCAAGGACACTACCTTTTTTGGGTAGGAATACACTACCGTCTTATTGGAGGAGAGAGAGTAGGCCCACCACTGACGCCCCAATCCTCCAAGAGGGTAGGCCCATCATTACTAGGGATGCCTTCATTGCATTAACTTGTGGGTAGCATCTATCAAGCTCCCTCCCAAGTCCCCAAAAAGTGAAATGTACTTAGTAAGCCTGAAGCAATGCCATGTGGCACAACAAATTGATCATCAACTTAAACATAAAGATTTTGGTACTCTTTCAATTGTAGAGCAAGATGGAGGGTCAACAAGCTTATTGGATCAAAAAAGACCAAGGTTGCAGGTGATAGGAAGAAGAAAAATGATGTGCCTTGGGTCCCATATTCATCTCGCAATGGATCGTCTCAACACCAGAGGAAGTTCGAGCACCAAAAGGGCCTTTTGTCAAGATGCTCTTATTGACTATTCAACTATTCAATGTACATCTGGCCCAATAAAGTTTTTACACCTGTAAAGGAATGTAACGTTGTTTGTCGGTCTGAAAATATTAGGAGTTTTTCGGTAATATTTTTGTACATTTTCGAAACTCATGTTGGGCAAGGTCTAGAGTTGTGATTTGACCTGCCTGACTCTTACAACTTATGGTTAGTAGTTATATATTTCAAGCAAACCATAGTTAAACAAACTTACATGTTTTAAAGAGGGCCAACCTGGAAGAAGATACAAAACATCATCTACAACAACATCAACCATTAAACTAAGGATGAGTAGAACAAAATGGTTGTTTATTATACCTATGATTCTAATGCTCAAACAGTGGATCCCAATGCCCAAGCTTACAATTCAAACCAAGTTGTCTTTGTCGCACATCAACTGCCCGCAATACGAGAATGCTTTATCTGCGCAGGTAAACATCCTAGTATTCACTGCCCAGATAAACTCCGTTTTCTTCCATCTTGTGAAAACTGTGGTATTGAACATCACGTAAAGGATTGCCCATCCCGATCTAAGCCTGTTGCTCCTGTCTGTTTAGTGCAAGTAGAAACCTTACCCATCGAAACTCATCTTTCTTGGGTCTTGACTCGAGCACAAACCCAACGCCAAGCCCCTACACTTGCACCCAGCAAACCTCAGCCGCAGGCTGTTCCTCCAAGTGAAGATTCAACCCCGATAGTTTACCCTCACCCATCTGAAGAAATTCGGTTGCATCATTAGTATTGCCAGCAAATCCGCAATGCCGACCAACAATCTTCCACTTCCCATAAAGTACCTCACAAGCCCTTTGAAAGCAAAACCCTTGAAGGTACCAAAGCTTGGGGAGATTTACTACAAGCCAATGTCACTCTTCCTTTCCATGTACTCTGGAAGCATGCTAGCTCTACCACATAGGCTTGAGTGGACCTAGAGAGAGAGAGAGAGAGAGAGAGAGAGAGAGAGAGTGGGCTAGTGGAAACAACAGATCCAATCCAATAACAACACCACTACTGATGAATTGTCTGAAATGCACTTACATCTAATCAATCCACTCAGTGAATGAGGCAACATCAAAATCCCAGCTACCCATCATCAATCCCGTGAAGGATTCTTCATCCAACGGTTGACTATTGTCTTGTAGCAAGTTTTGTCCTAGTGAAGAATACCTAGTTCTAATAGAAGAATAATAGAGGCTCCTCCTGAATGATACCTGGGTTTAATAGAAGAATGGAAGTGGAGACCATAATTAATACACTTTCCAAATCATGCCACGTGTCCTTATCAAGAATCAAGATGGAATGTGTATGCATATGCATGTGATCTAGGTGTGAGCTTTTTATGCAAGATTGTGTCACTCACTCATGCTCTCATCAAAATTATTTACATTAATACATACATCCATGCAGCATTGGTGCATGAGCGAGGAGGTCCAGGTGTCATGTGCCTGCGAACTCCCACACTGATGCCCCCCCCCATCCTTCATGTCTTTTTCGTCTTCACGTGAAACCCCATCAGCCTGCTGTGCTGAATGTTCTAAAGTTGTGCCGATATTTTTCATTGATTATATATTCTGGCTTCTTTTATTTTGATGAAGGCATAGAAACCACCTTTTTCAGATTTCTTGTTGTATCTCCAAGCCAAAAGCTTTAAAGTGATTCTTCTGTACTCGAATTCCAAGCCATTCACGAGATGCCGTGCTTCGTATTCTAAGTTTGAGGAGGGAGGGGTTCTGGTTGTCGCACGAGTTTCGTCTTTCGGGCCGAGAAGTGATAGCAAATTAGCAATAGTGACAATATTGGCTGCGTGTGAAAAAACCAGCTAATTCTGTGCTGAATCATGTGATTTAAAATATCTCTGCACTTCCAGATGAACGGTGATCAGTGGAGCACCATTAATTGATGCTTAGTACACAATGGCCTTTTGTGACGGGTACTTGAGAGAACGGTAAACCTGTGTGTAGACTCTCGTACCCGCTTGGCACTTGCTGTCATCCTAAAGACTCAAGAGTACCTACCTGAGAAAAATGAATGCTCTTCAAAATAGGCCAGGGATTGACAATAGTGGCAGGCACCACCATAATTCCAAAGGGTCTGCCAATTCTCTTGAAAACAATTGGCTTCAACTCCACTACTTCAACACCTCCACCATGGCGCTGAGTCCCCTTGTGCAATGGAGCTACACACAGAAACCACTTTTCTTTCACGTCCAGTTACCGTGAGGCATGCAGCTATGATCCTTTGAGCTCTCAAACAAATTTTAAGAGGAAAAGAGCCTTCAAGCTCTCACACGAGTGCTTTAAGGAGGACCTGCTTGCCAGATAGCATCACATGGGTGAAGATCACACTGGTGTGGCGTTCAGCCATGAGTTGTTGGACAGGAATTACGGGCAGAGCGCACTATTGATGGAGTGTCAGCACGAGTGTCAGACGCAATTGACTGATTTCCAAAGGCTCCTATTCAAAGACCCATAATGCACTTCCACTTCTCTAAGCACCCATGCAAAGAGCAACGCTAGAATGGAAAAGAAACACAATTTCTTTCATGAGTCCAGACACCATGGCTGCCATGGAATCAGTTCTCATCTCATTCATGTAGAGAAATTTTTCTCTGCAATCCACTGTTGATCATCTATACAGCTGGGTGACAATTTTGCGCCCTTTCCAAAACACCCTTCCCATAACTGTGGAGCAAACCCACCCTCAGTGCAAGCCAACAACTAGCCATCATTTCTTCTACTGCAATGGCATGATTCATGGAGTCAGAATCAAGCAAGGCAATGCAAGCTAGTGTTGGAAATTCACTCTGGCACACACATCACAGATTAGTGGAGGAACTAAATGCAGGTAAAGCCTTTTTCCTCAAGGCTTTTGGAAAGCTCCATGGCCACAAAGAGGTCACTCGCCTGAGATTGTTCAAAGCTTAGATCTGTTGTGGGCTGGTTGATGAGAGCGCAGGCATGGGAGTAGCCAAGGTTGGATTGATTTTCTTGATCAATGGCCCATATCTGAGCGTGTTCTCCCGTATGCCGTCTTAGTGCAAGTCTTAAGACAATGGAGAATTGCCCACCATACGGAGGCGTGATTCTCATGGCCAGCACGGTTATTAAAGATCTATCGAGCGTTGGCTACTCCCATGCCTGCGCTCTCATCAGCAAGCACACATAAGGCCCTAGCTTTGAATAGCAACAGGCACACATAAGGCCCTAGCTTTGAATAGCAACAGGAGAGACAGCAACATGCGAGCCAGCCATGGAGTTCTCCAATAGCCTTGGGAGACCAGGTTTTACTTGCATTTAGTTCCTCCATTAGTCTGTGAGTGAGAGCGAATCTCCAACAGTCCCTTGCATTGCCTTGCTTGATTCTCACTGTGTGAATCATTTGCAATTTATCATGGGGAGCGTGCTCCAGCTGGAACGGGAGCAGATTTGCCATCCAGCTGAATGGCTGGATCAGCAGTGGATTGCAAAAAAGAATGTTCTATCTATGAATGTGATAGGGGAGTTTCCATGGCACGTAGAGTTTCTGAAACAAGCTTTTGAAAGAAATTGTGCTTCTTTTCCCTCCTTGGGTTGCTCTTTGCATGCGTGCTCTAAGACGTGCAAGGGCATTATGCCCTTGGGCGATTGCCTCTTAATAGCAGCCTCTAAGAATCATAAATTTGTTTATGACATTCCTTAAACAGGGCCCTCTGCCCGTTATTGCTGTGCAAATTATGGCTCAACGCCGCTCCAGGTATGATTTTCACTGATTTCAATTCTATCTGGCAAGCAGATCCTCCTTGAAGCATTTGTCTGAGACTCAGCTCAAACGCTCGTAGCTGCAGGGTCGTTGTGTGTAGCTCAATTGCTCAAGAGGACTCTGCGCCATAGTGGAGGTGCTGAAGTAGCGGCGTGGAGTTGAAGCTGATTGTTTACAAGAGAATTGGCAGAACCCTTTGGATTATGGTGGTGCCTGCCACAATTGTCAATCCCATTTTCTCAAGGGCATTCATTTTTCTCAACCAGCTACTCTTTGGGGTGACAACAAGGCAGGTATGGTAGTCTACTCTACACACAAGTTACAATTCTCAACTACACATGGCAAAAGCCCATTGCGTGCTAGCATAAGACGGTGATCACCGCCTGGAAGTGGACAGATACTATGAATTCGAGTAAGAGTTCAAATCAATTGATTCAGCACAAAACTAGTTAGTCTTCCACACATGGCTGACTTTGTCACTGTAGGTATCACTTCTAGGCCTCGAAGATGAAACTACTGCTACAACCAGAACGCTCTCATCAGTTTAAATTTTTTAAGTAAGGCAAGTCACATAGCTGATTTTGTCTCAAGTCCTCAGTCTTATGTTGAGAGGGGATGACTCGGATCAAATTGGGCAATCTCACAAAGAAAGCTCACATCTAGATGGCCTTACTCTATGTGCATATGCATATGTGTTGATTTTTTTTTGGGACTCAGCTCATGCTCCATGCTTTATATGGACACATGGCCTTTATAAGTATCTTTTTACAAGATACTTTTATTTTTTGCATTGCATTGCAAAATGTCATATACACTATGTGTTGGTCGATGAACTTGATGCAAAAGTTAACATTGATGTCAATGTCTTAATCGACAGGGTACATGCATAAGCACTGCCACGTTGCTAAGAATTCTATTGAAAGATTTCAGTCCTTTAGATGCATCTCTATATTGCAATTTGAAAATAGCAAAAAAATAATGTCTCTCTCTTTAGCTTGCGTGCAGGCTCACACTTTAGATGCACCTTTATATGCAAGCCATAAATAGCAAAAAATTCACGTCCCTCTCTTTTTCTTGCATGCTTCCCTAGGTTTTCAACTTGCATGATGCACTAACATCATCATCAACAACAATGATCTAAACAAATGCTTGTGGCAAGTCACATGGCCCTAGGGGATTATTAGGTCTCTAAGATTTATTGCATAAAATTAGTTCTTAGATATTGTACTTTATGAGAATAAAAGATGCAAATACATTTTATGTAAGTACATACAAAAAGCCAAGCTGGTAAAATGTTGATGTGTATGATGACTGCTAGTAAAATGTAGAAACATATGCAATTGCACCCTAAAAAACTTTTTGAATTTGTATCACTCTAATTTATATTATGAAGAGAACAATTTACTAGTGGTCATCAATCATTGGCAACATGGTGTTATGAACTCATTCATTGCTGCATATTTACTTGCATTGTCGCGCAGCTCAACTATTGAAGACAAGCAAGTGAAGATGGCCGACATATCGGAGTTGGACAACTTATCGAATAGACCCAACTTGGACGACTTATCGGGTAGACCCAACCTAGACAACATATCGGGGAAGCCCAACTTATCGACCTCCTCACACTCATCCTTTGTATTGCGCAACCAACTTGACAATGACAACAGCCACGATCTTCTTCCACATGGCAAAATGGCTCCATGCCATCTCTAGTACACTCATCCGCATAAATGTAAATAGTATGTAGATCATTGTAATGAGGCATCAATAATCAAGAACACGAATTATTGAATCCGATGAGACCGACACTGTAGATGCTTTTCATGCATTGATTCTCTTCTTCAGACGGATCGTCAGTAATAAGCTCGTAGCTTTTACAGTTTGTAGTTAGCTTTGTGAGCACGCGGTTTCACCCGCTATTGTCTTGTGCTCACCTGCATCATTAACTTGTATTTCGTTACAATCCATCTGAATAAAGTGTTGTCTAGTTTTGCATTCAGATTCTATCAGTATTTGCAATGCTCTTCGCTCTCTGTCTGACTTTCTGTTTGCTTTGTCTGCTCTTGCTTCCGCTATCACCGCGCATCTAGCTCTAAATTTAATCTTATTATTGTGTTCATCTATTGTTATTAATAGTGCACGCACTGAGGAAACATTTTTTCAGCATGGTATCAGAGCTTCTAGATTACTATTCTTTGATCATTTAGAGCTTTTATATCAGAATCCATCTGATTTCTTAAGCGGTTTTATGTAAAAGCTATTTCTATAGCCTGATAAGCTTGCCACAAAATCTTATCCTACTAGCCGATAGGATGATTGTTTTATTGTTCTGTAAATTTGCACTGGATTTTCATACTTAAGTCACTGATAGATGCTACTATCACTTAGACTAATCTTCCACATGGATTCCCAAGGGAAAGCCAGTCCTATCATGGACAAGCTTGATGGAGCCAATTACCATCTTTGGAAATTTAAGATGAGAACTATGCTAATGGTAAAGGAATTGTATGACGTTGTTACAGGTGAAGAGGAAAGACTCGAAGCCGACGACGCAGCAATCTCCCGATGGAAGCTGAAGTTTGACATGAGATTAAATTGTCAAGATTGGACAGAATGCCAGGCCTTGTACCCGAACTGCTTCAAGGACAAGGAGCTTCAAATATTTTTTATTTTATTTAGAGACATGGTATGCTTACATTTCAAAAAAATTATGTTGAGCATGAGTATTTGTCTTTAACAATTTTCTCTTATTATTTATTTGAACTTCTATAGCCATGCTCATCATAGGATTCTCACATGGTTATCTTTATCTTTCAAAGTTGTTTATGCGATTTGTTTTCAAAGATTTTTTGTAAACAATTTTTTCAATTGCTTTACCATGATCAGCATAAGATTCTCACATGAGTTGATTTTATGATTCTAAGAGATTTATCCATGCTAAGCATAGGTCTATTCTAACATATGCAATTTCTTATTTTTTCAGAGTTCTGATGATAAGAAGAGTGGGCAGCTCCCTGAGCAATTTAGGACCCAACTTCAAAAAGCAAAAGCTGAGAGAAGACATAGGAAGAGTTATTAGACTGGGGACATAAGCGTTGAGGAAGATCCAAAGGAGCCATTTGTCCCAAAGTCTATTGATGTCCCCCTTGCTCTCATACGATTCAACAAGGCGATGCAAGAGAAATCACAAAGTTTCTGAAAAGAAGACCATACACTCTCTGCATCGCTGATATTCCATACAGTTTTAACCTGTCGAGCTCGTTGAATGACGATCGCCCTTTTAAATACATAGAGATGAAAGATGTTGTTGTGAATTTTTTGGACGTCACCACAGCTCCACTTTGGAGGATAGTGGTATTCCACCCAGCTGGCAACAAGTTGGTGTGCACAAAGCGCTTCTCGAAGTTTGCAATGCAGGCATCGAGTCAAGAAAAAGCTCTTTTCTGACCTGTAAACTTTGGATACCGCTTGAAACAAAAAAAAATTATAGGAATCAATCAATTTAACATAAAAATCTGCTACTGTGGGACAAATAGCAGGATCAACAAGAACAATAAATAGAGTCACTATTGCCTAAGTGTGGTCTTTAAATCTTATTTCTAGATTATGTACATGGGAGCTGTTAGGTTCCCTGACCTCCAAGGGCCTGTCGTTCGTCAAAGAGTCAATAGGAGGCCTCTCACATTGTTCAATGTCCAAGAGAAATGTAGTTTCTTGGACTTTTTCGCTTCAGGAATCAAGGCATGCATTTTTGCCACAACGCATCAAGCTTAATGGAAACTCTAGGTAGATTTATGCTACTTGATGGAGGAGAGGGGTTTTGCAAGACTTTGGGACCAGTGCCTTTGGGAGTCATTGTTTTGAATTTCCTAGTCTTTGTTATAGGAAATGTTGAGGCATTAACCAAAACAATCTCAACTTGGCTACATTTTTTCTTAGGGGGAGAGAGGATGGTTGTATCTTTGGAGGATTCTAGGTGTTGGGAGTCTAGGGAATGGGGTTGTGAAGGATTTCAAATCATTGATCATCCAATCCACAAAAAGACCTTGGGTTACAAAAGAAGATACTCTACCAATCTAACCAATGTAAAAAAATCAGCATCTACACACAAAATGATATGCAAACTCTAATAAAACTTGATCAAACATGAATCAAATGATAAAGTACTATTTCTCTTCGTACAAATCTACCAAGCTACTGTATTTCACATGTGTGGATCCAGAAATATAAAATATAGATCATTCTACACATAGAATTGCATGCAATCACAAGTATAGTGCACCAATGGATAGTAGAACCCAAGAGAATAATGTATAAGCATGAAATGAGATAGAGAAGAGAGAAGATATGTCTCTCCACAAGTTACATCCTTTTATAGTAGGTCCTAACCCTATTTGGCCACTTGGCTTTCCCACCAAAATGAGATAGAGAAGAGACAATATATGTCTCTCCACAAGTTACATCCTTTTATAACAGGTCCTAACCCTATTTGGCCACTTGGCTTTCCCACCAAAATGCTAGCCCTACTATTTTTGGGTCTAGATTCAAAGTACCCAACATTCAAATTTGAATCTACTCAAACTCGACTTGTAACTTTCCTGTGAAAGATTTCAGATCCTTAAGATCCAATCTACTTGAATGATCTTTGGTTAGAAAGAGAAATACACTACCAATGTAGAAAAATCAGCATCTACACAAAAAATGAGATGCAAACACCAATAGAACTTGATCAAACTTGAATGAAATGATAAAGTACTGTTGTTGTCCGTACAAAATCAGCAAGCTACTGTAATTAACACGTGTGGATCCAAAAATAGCAAATATAGATCATTCTACACATAGAATTGCAAGCAATCACCAAGAGTGCACCAATGGATACTAGAACCCAAAACACCCTTAAATAGTTTATTGGTTGGATATATCTTCTTGCTTCTAAATCTATAACGTTTGATCATTTCCTTATTTTCAAAGCTTATGTAGAGAAGCAATTCTCGTTCAAGATTAAAGCTCTTAGAAGTGATGGAGGTGGTGTATATATCTCCAATAAATTTCAAGATTTTTGTGAGCTTGAAAGCATCAAAAGAGAGTTCTCTTGTGCCTACTCTCCATCTCAAAATGGAGTGGCTGAGAGAAAGAATAGATCTCTATGTGAATGTGCAAAATATATGAGAATTGAGGCATCTTTGCCCAAAGATTTTTGGGGAGAAGCCATTAATTGTGCAAACTATCTTTGCAATAGGCTCCCACATATAGCTCTTGGAGGAAAGTCACCATATGAAATCTTATATTTGAAGAAGCATGAGGTTGATCACCTTAGAGTTTTTGGATGCATATGCTTTGTCCATATTCCCTTGGAAACAAGGAAGAAGGAAGATCCTAGTGCATGCAAAGGGATCATGGTTGGATACTCATCCACCAAGAAGGCCTATAGAGTCTTTATACTCTCTACTTCTCAAGTTATTGAAAGTAGAGATGTTGTCTTTCATGAAGATCAACACTCATCTTTTGAAGAGGCCGAGATCAAGAAATCTATGGATGCATCACCAATTATTGATTTTGAAGACAATCATGATGTGATGGGGTCGAGATTTGAAGAAGACTCTCCTCGGATTTTCTCACCAAGAAGATCCATGAGAGATAGATCCGAGCCTAAGAGGCTCTCATATGTTGACAAAGGCAAACAAGTGGATCTTAATTCCACTAATTATGTTTTTTATGTCTCTCATGAAGAGCCAAAGAATGTACAAGAGCCACTCAATACCAAGGAGTGGTATGATGCCATGAAGCAAGAGTATGATGCATTGATCACCAACAATACTTGGGAGCTTGTGGATCCTCCATCCAACAAGCATGTGATTGGTTGCAAGTGGGTATTTTGGATCAAGTTCAATCACGATGGCACCATCAACAAGCATAAAGCAAGATTATGTGCCAAAGGATTTGCTCAAATCCATGGCCTTGATTATGAGGAGAGCTTTGCACTCGTTGCAAAGATGGTGACAATAAGAATTCTTATTTCTCTTGCTTGTTTCTTCAAGTGGAAGGTGTTCCAATTAGATGTATCCAATGCTTTTCTAAATGGTTATCTTGAGGAGGAGATCTATATGGAACAACCTCAAGAATTTATCAAGGATGAGTCCAAAGTGTGCTTGCTCTTCAAAAGTCTTTATGGACTCAAGCAAGCACCAAGATCATGGTATTCAAGACTTAATTCTTTTCTTATCTCACTAGGATTTACTCTTAGTGACTATGATCCTTCCATGTTTCTAAAGTTTGTTGATAGCAATATTGTCATTCTTCTAATTTATGTTGATGACATTATTCTTTGTGGAAGTTGTATCAAGCTAGTTGATGAAACTAAGCTAGCACTTGGATGTGAGTTTAAAATGCAAGATCTAGGAGAGATACATCACATCCTAGGCCTAGAAGTTGATTTTTATGAAAATCATGTCTTTATATGCCAATCTAGATATGCTCACTCTATGTTGAAAAAATTCCATATGGAAAATTCTAAGAGCATAGATACTCCAATGGAGCAAATTGTAAAAGATCCTAATAAAGGTGATGAAAGATCCTTTGAGGACATCACACTTTTTAGGAGTCTTGTAGGCTCCTTGATTTGGCTTACCATTACTAGGCCCGATCTAAGTTTTTGTGTGAACAAATTGAGTCAATTTATGCAAGATCCTAAGATCCATCATTGGAAGATGGCCAAGAGGATTCTAAGATATGTATCTTCATCTTGTAATTATGGTCTACTCTATAAAAGTGAAGATCTATCCATTGTTGGCTACTCGGATTCGGACTTAATCATGTGTAGAGCCCTTTTGGCGCTCTTATCATACCTCACTTGATCTTGAGGTGATTGAGGCCTCTCCTCCACACTTGCAAAAATCTCCATCAACTCATTCATCTCCAATAAGGACTCCATCCTCACCTTCCAAGTAGAATAGTTGATTGAGGTAAACCTGTCATTGCTCTCCAACATAAAAGCCTCCACTTGTAGCCATGTTGAAGTGACCTGATATTCTTCTTTAAACATGTTCCAATGCACAAAGCACTCTCTTGAATGTCAACAAATGAACTCAAGAAGATGTCACAAAGATACGGAACCTCTCAAATCTCTTCTAGCACTTCTAACTAGAAAATCAACACATAGAATAGCGAAATCTTGATCAACCTATGATCTATCATCAGTCTAATGATTCTTTCCACTTCCTAAGATTAAAACACATTCAAATGAAGTTCAGTAACCTCACAAACTAGAGATCCAATCAAAATTAAGGTTTTGACAAAATCACAAAAAATTGAATATCTCAAATTCTACAAGCAATTTTTAAAAAGTTGATATATCATCTTGTAGCCTCCAATGAGACCTTCCTAATGCACGAAAAACTGGCTAATTTTAGTAAACCAAGTGTGAAATCGGAATTGATCAAGTATATAAACCTATATTGAGTTTTGACCTACAAAAGATCAATTCTACATATGCAAAATGTTGATTTTTGAGTAAAAATCAATCTAGCATGCTCTAGCATTGGTAGCTCCTCCAAATCCTTGATAAAAATGGCTGATCCTTTCATAACCTGAAACACAATAGCTCTAATACCATGTGAAGAATTTCAGATCATTCAAGGTCAATCCATGTCCCTGATCTTTGGTTACAAAAAGGAGCAAACCAACAATCCTGCCAATGTAGAAAAATCAGCATCTACATACAAAATGAGATGCAAACTCTAAGAGATATTGATAAAAATGAACCAAAACATAAAATCTAGCTGCTTTCCGTACAATTACAGTACCCTACTGTATTTCACATGTGTGAAACCGAAAAGCAATAAATGATCATTCTATACATAGAATTGCAAGATAACATCATGAGAGTGCACCAATGAGTAGTAGAACCCAAAGAGGCCCATGTATAATGATGAAATGAGAGAGAGAAGAGAGAAGATGTGTCTCTCCACAAGTTACATCCTTTTATAATAGGTCCAAACCCTATTTGGCCACTTGGCTTTCCCTCCAAAATGTAAACCCTACTATTTTTGGGTCTAGATTCAATGTACCCAAAGTTCAAATTTGAATCTCTCTCAAACTCGACTACCAACTTTCCCACACTTTCAAAAAGTGTTTATTGAATGTATTTTAAACTAATATAACTTCAAAAAGTTTATTACTAAGTCTAAAATGAGTTTTGGCCTCAATTGACAAAATATGACTAAACTTGTTGAAATCTCTCACAAAAAGTATGTTTGGAAAAATAAAAAAGGGTCGCCCTACATCATATAGTGTTGATCTTGTTTTGATTGACTTGCCCACGAGTTACACTAATGAAGGTACATCACCTTTAGATCCTGATTGGAATAAGTGGTCAGATGGTTTGCTAGAATCATGCTTGGACTTGAGTTTGATGATATTAGATGACTGGGGGTGGCTTGTACTCATTGGTCCACCAAACCAAAGGTTGTCAATGGAGATTCAACTTGGCCGGCGGAATCTTTTGATTCAGCGATGTGTGGCCCTCAGGGGTATTGAAAAATTCGGCAGAGGACATGATGGCTTGAATGTGAGCACAAAACTTCTAATTCTTATCATAGTCCATTGGATGTTGATTATAAACAGCTAACAATAAAAGTGCCTATTTTTTTGTAGGTTGTATTATAAAACTCGTGGCCATGTATTGCAAATCTATTTCTGGAGTTCATTTTTTTGTGTCATAGTGTATCATTGTACTATGTGTTCTTGTGTTGTTGTGTGATTATGCAGATGCATTTTTTGGATTTGTACCTTTTATCGAGGAAGGGATGTTCTCCATGTGCTTATTGTGATCATGCCAATGTTGTTGATAGCACATTACTTGGTGTCGATAGTGACACATGGACTCATTATCTTCCACACTCGGAGTGGTCTACTGATCCTAGCACACGTAAACCACTACGAGGTAGTTCGGAGAAGAGCGAATACTTCTTGTTCTTTCTGATGTCTGCTTTTTGTTCTGAAGGAGAAGTTGCAGTTGACTTGTTATTGGGGATTGGCACTTCTGTCTTGGCGGCAAGAAAGGCTATTGTGCACCTTTTCGGCATGGATATAGATGAGAAATACATTTCATGGGTGAAAGCACATTGAGGTATTTTTTTAATTTTTCTGTGCATGATTTGCTGTAAGTTTTGACAAATTCAAGTTAACACATTTTTGTTTTGTGTTCAAGATGTGGATTTAGCGAACAACGAGCCTCTTCAAGATATCGTTGAGACATCATTGATGTCCGAAATGGGGTCAGCCGCCATTGAGCTGGACTCACCAATGCACTAGTACGTTAAATGTGTACACTTATTTTGTTAATTCGAGTTGTTGACTTTGAAGGATAAATTTAAAGTGACAGTGATTTGCCATGTTATGCTGCAAACATGGCTAGGATAATGGTGCGCTTGAAGGATTTGTATGATGCACCATTACATAGGCAACATAGACACAAGCATTGTGATTTCATTGACGATGAGGCTTCTCAGGAATCTAATTGATAGAGTGGATTGAATAGCAAAGACTGATAGAGTGCAATTGATGGAGTGCTGTTAAACCTATTTTAAGTTTGATTTCATCTTTTTGCATTTGCTTTCCAAGGATGTTGAATCTTGTAAACACTGAAAGACATTTTATGTGTTGGACTACTGATTAGTTCGAAGACATATAGTTTCAACAATGTTTTGGAGTAATCTTCTGGATGTATGAGTATGATGTGTAACAATGAACTATCAACCACCTTGTTTCATGTCTTTTCTTGAGAGAATATATGAGCAATTTCTTTTTGGGTAGTAGGACGATGGTGGGCTGTTGCCACGGAAACTAGCTACTATAACCTTGAAACATATTGAGAGCAAGAGAAATTGTAGAGATTAAATGCAAATAACACCATGTTACCTTACATGGCTGAGATGGTGGAGTAATCACTAATGCCAAATACAGTGCCACTACAATTTCGAGTTTCTTCTCCCCCCCCCCTCTCTCTCTCTCTCAACAAAGGCACCACATTTTTGCTTTCATTGCAAAATGAGCTTAAAAGACCATGATAACAAAGGACTTGTTGTATTTATGCCCCCCCCCCCCCCCCCCCCCCCCCCCCATGTCTAGGTGGCAAAAGAGTATTAACCAAATTCAATCATAAATTTTTTTGAATAATATACGATGGTTCTTTGTGACATAATTAAACAAATATTTTGATCTATTGTTGATTTATAATAGATTCACAAAATTTGTATATTAAATGATTCACTAACTTCTAATTGCTCATTTTTTTTTTCAGTCATATTATGTATGATATTTGCGTACATGTCAAATATGGTTTGTTGATAACGATATATGGTTGTCATGTATGGTTTCATTCGAAATGTTTATTTCTTTCCTTGCACAAATAAAGGAACCCTTACTATTGATGTTTCCATATAAATAAGTTGAGGGTAATTATTAATGAACTTGCACATCCTAGATGTGTAATTGTGTAATTGAAAGCACGTAAGCAAAAAAGAAGAATATTAACACCTTTGGGAGGGGGGGGGAGATTTCTTTATAGAGAATCTGCAGAAGTGATCTAGTTCATTTGTTGTTGAGGAAATCAAGAACGGACATAACATAAAAAGTAGGCCCACCCTGTAGATTTGGTCTCATGAGACCACATAGATTTGAAAGAGCCAATTCAAGCGAGACCTTTGCCCAAGTAGAATTCCTCTTAGAGAACCTTTTTCTTAAGCATTGCAACTCTCGAAAACTCAGATGACCATACATTTTATGCCACAAGTTGCTCACATTAGAATGCTTTTTTGTCAAAGCCTTTAGGCTTGGAACCATTGTCTACAATCCACATACGCCATTTTCATACATTTCTTGGCCACCACTCAACAATTATGCTCTTTGTCTCGTCAAACTTTGCCAACATGTTTTGCTCTGTATTAGACTTTGATCAGAAGACATTTTTGCAGTTCTTATATTTGTGATTACTAAATAAGATCATACAAGCATGAAAAATTAAACCCATGTTAAACAAATGGATGGGACATGTGGAACTTTAAATCAATAAAATGGATGGGCCAGGTGGAGCTTGAAATTATCACCATATGTCTAATGGATGATTTGTGAAATGTGTACAACACGATATTGAACAAAGATTTCTAAAAATGATATAAAATGAAGGTAATATTACATAGCATGCCATGTGCTACATAGTTGCTGAACCATGAAAAACACAAAACTCGCAAAACTCACAAAAAATTTACTCGTAGATTGTCAAAACCCATTCTAAAGCAATTGAAAGCTTTTGATTTCTTCTTAATAAAATATACCATAGTTCTTCTAGAAAATACTTTGCATCCTTTAGTGAAAGATTCTGCATTGGGCCATAGATATCTGTATGTACAACATCTAGTAATCTTCTAGCAGTATGCTGATGGCTTGATCTAAATGTTTTTTTTTTTTCTGTTTACCGACTAGACAGTCTTGACAGACAGCTGATTCGACTTCCTTATCATGATAGTCGAGATCAAGAACAATGGATTGCTTAGACATTTTTTGTATAGAAGCATGATTCAAATGACCAAGTCTATAATGCCAAAGTAAATTCTTATTTATCTAAATAGAAGTACTAAGTGCTTGACCAGAGGCAGAAAAGCAATGACTTAATCTATATGTATTTGGCTTTTGTGACAACTATACATAATATATATGATGAACAAATCAAGGAATGTTGATGAGGATGGAGACGTCGCAAATTCTCTCACTTTGCATTTTATGAGAAGTGGCTTTCTCTCACTTTGCAAATTCTGGGAAGTGCTTGGAACTTTCCTTGTTGAAAATAGATGACTGTCGGTTTTTCTCTCTCTTCAGGATTTTGCGAAAAAGCCGACAGTGCCCTTAAAAAGGTGACACTGTCCTTAAAAAGCCGACGGTGCCCTTAAAAAGATGACATTGTTCTTAAAAAGCCAACACTGTCGCATTTCGAAAAAAATGCGAAAAAGCTAACATTGTTGCAAAAAGCTGAATTTGTGAACTATGCTGAAGTGTCACTTTTTGAAGAAAGCTGACACTATCGCTTTTCAAAAAAAGTCGACACTCTTGCTTTTCTGGGAAAGCCGACACTGTGAAAAAGATAGTTCATTTTTGCAGACTGTAGCGACACTTAGAGTATTTATGTAGACTGTTACGACACTTAGTGTATTTTTGCAGACTGTTTAAAAAGTAATGTAAATCTGCAAACTTAATCTAAATGCTAGTTCTTGGAAGTCCTTGAAGATGGCCAAGTCTTCAATGAATTCAAGTGATTGAACTTAACATCTGAACTTGAAATTACGACAGGATTGGTTATCCTTTGCTGGAGATCAGCCGGAAGTCTGTTGTAGACGTTCTTGAAATGATTTGGCTATCTAAGTTGTGATTCCAAGGAGACAACTATGGGCTTAATCTCCAACAATCCCCCCCCCCCCCCCCCCCCCTTAAGGTCATGGTTGGTGCCTTGGTATCTTTGTCAGGTTCAGCATGTTGAAAAACTTCTGATGCTTGATCCTGGGAAGCGTCTACGACCATTTATGTTGTGGAGCGGTATTGAAAAACCACTTGCCCTGAGAAAACTTTCTCCCGAATAAAATAATACTGGATTTCTATGTGCTTGGATTTGCTATAAAATCTAGGATTCAGTGGCAGTGAAATACAACTCAAGTTGTCACACAGAACGGTGGTAGCATTGAACTGAGTGTGATGTAAGTTGTGAAGTAATAACCTGATCCATATAGCCTTTTTTAAAGCTTGACATACTACAATGTACTCTGCCTCTGTCGAAGAAAGCACAACTGATTTTTGTTTGAGTTCCACGAAATCGGTCCCCCTACTAGATAGAAACAGATTCCGAAGGTATATTTTTTGGTAGAGACTGTTCCTCCCCAATCTGAGTCGCAGTAGCCTTGTAGGATGAGTGGATTGATAGCATTTCCATCATAACATATAATGTGATCTAAACTTTCTTGAATATATCTAATCACTCTCTTTAATGCTTTCCAATGGGAGATCCTAGGATTACACATGAATTGACTTAATGTGCTAATAGTGGCCGAGTGCTATTTTGGATGGAAGGGCACCTTTTGAGATGCTATTCAAGAGAAGGCCGAGTGTCAACTTTCTAAGAACCTTTGGATGTACATGCTATGTCAACATTACTCTTGATGATAGGACAAGGAGGATCCATCTTCAAGAAGAGCTATTTTTTGTTGGATATAGTGAGGTGAGTAAAGCCTACAAGGTTTACATTCCTTCTACTAACAAAGTGATTGTTGGTAGAGATGTCATCTTTGATGAGGGGAACATTCCAAAATTGTCTTCAAGCATGATTGATGGTGATGTGGATGGATCTAGTATTTTTGATGTTGATGAAAAGGATCCTACTTTGGATGGTGATGATGGTGGACTTTCATCAATCAAAAGCCAAGGAAAACATCAAGGGAAAGACAAGTACCTTCAAGGCTCACATATGATCAAAAGGGTAAGCAAGGAGTTTCTAAAAATTATGTTGCTTTTCTAACCTCTTTGGATGAACCTACAAGTGTAGATGAAGCAAGGAAAGAAGAGGAGTGTATCCAAGCAATGGATCTTGAGTATCAAGCTCTTATGAAGAATGCAGCATGTTTTCGGAGGACCTTCTTGTGTACATGGAGCTATGCAAGTGGATGGATGTTATCTTGCTGTAAAATCTAGCAATGGATTTGAAAAACAAAGTTTGTTCAATGAATTTGATGGTCAAGTTGATGATCAAGAGGATGATCTCAAAGGGCTTCAACAACATGAAAGGAGAGATGGCAATTTTGGAGCTAGTCAAGAGCATCAAAGGAGAGGTATTGGCAAAGATGTTATGGATATAATTTTGTAGCTTATTTAAGACTCAAGTAAGGTCAAAGGATCAGCAAGGAAGTGTTGTTCAAGTCTACTTTACTTGTAATATCTCATGTTTGAGCATACTCATGTGGATGTGTGCAAATTGTCTCGGATATGGTAAAATTAGCTACATTGGTGAGCATCATTTTGATGTTGGATTTGTACTAGCATTCTTGGCTGATTTTGCTGATGGAAATGAAGCTATTGGAAGTTCATTATTTCACTCATTCATTGTCAAGTCATCAAGGTTTGATGGTTTCTTGTGCGAAGATGAAGATGGAGGCTCATTCATGGAGTATCATGGTGGATACATGGCAACAAAAGACAAAGGAGGAAACATGCAAGCAAAAGTTGATCACTCACATTTATTGTTTGTTTGTTGTATTTTTCTAGAGAGTTCAAAGTCGGAAGCATGGTGGAATCATCTCATTTACATTCTATGTGATTCTTCATGGCTCATTGAAATGATATTGCAACATTTTGTGAGGGAGCAAGTCATTGCAAAGGAGGTGGAGCTTCAACATGTGTCCTCAAGGGAATGTGTAGCTAATAGCTTCACCAAAGCATTGGGAAAGGACTTGTTCATGAAGTATAGGACATCACTTGGAGTGTTATCAAAGTCCATGTTAAAACTAGTTGAAGAGGGAGTGTGAAAGATTCAACTAGTTTGATCATATTTGTTATATTTCCATATTTGACATATTGAGGCCAACTTTATTTTTAGACTTAGAGATTGACTTTTCAAAGTTCATTAGTCTAAATGTCATTTGAATAAACACTTTTTGAAAGTGTGGGAAAGTTATAAGACGAGTTTGAGTAGATTCAAATTTGAATGTTGGGTACTTTGAATTTAGACCCAAAAATAGTAGGTTAGCATTTTGGAGGGAAAGCCAAGTGGCCAAATAGGGCTGGACATGCTATAAAAGCATGTAACTCATAAAGAGAGTGATTTTTTTTCTTCTCTATCTCATCTCATGCTTATACATGGTTCTCTTGGGTTGTACTATGCATTGTGTTGGCTGATTCTGACGAATCTCCAAGATACTCGGATAGAGCTACCCAAGAGCACCTCTCATCTTAGACTGAGGAGGCCTCTGAGAAGACGAGACGAACGAAGACTGAGATCCGAGTATGAGAGCCGAGGAATACTAGTAGTAATGACAAGCAAGAACCGTGTAAGCCTCGTGGTGAATCCCGAAAGATGGAATGACCATGTAGAAACTAGTATTTCGAGGCAAATGTAATAAATGCAAGTAGACCCGAAAGTGCAGATCTCAGAAGTTTCAGATAAAAGACCAAATGCGTCTTCTTCTAACTCAGGAATGTGGTGTATAAAATGTGGAACATTTGGACACACCAAGGAAGACTGCACTTCTGTTAATGTCAAATACATTGAAGATCCTGCCCAGGAGGTACTTTTTATTTTTCAGAATGATGCAATTACTAACTATGTACAAGGTGCTGCAGCATCAACCCAGTAGGACAGACCCAAATTCGCACCAAGAAGACATAATCCTCCTGAATTTGTTGGACCAGCGAAGTCTCAAACCTCGAATAAACCAGTTTCAGGCAACTGCTACAACTGTGGAGAGCCGGGACATTTTTCTCCTGATTGTCCTCAACCACGGAAGCCAATTGGTTACGTACCATTATGCTTGAATTGTAGAGAACCTGGTCACAAGTATCCTGACTGTCCTCAGCTGCAAAAGCCGCGACCCAAATATTAGTATGTAGCAACACCAGCTGCTGTAGACACGAAAACAAAAGCTGCGACAGATGCTGTTGTACAGAGAATTGACGTTATTGAAGGAAAATTGGCAAAGACTGAGGATCAATCCTGGCCAAGTGACGTGGAAAAGATTTTTAAAGTCACCACAAGAAGCAAAACCTCCTCGAAACCTGATCAGAAATCTTCGACAAAGCGCAGAAAATCCGCGAAGACAAAATCTTCTAGCAAGATGACGAACAAATCCACAACTAAAGATCTCAAGGATAACCCTGACTATGACCGTGATGCTATGAAGTTATTTGCAAAAGATATCTCAATAGAAGCAAAGGAAATCATCAACGCTGAACCAAAGACTGCTCCTGTAGAGAAGGTGGTCGTTTTCGAGGAAGAAGACGAAGAAATCGCAAAGACGAAATTGTCTAGTGTTGTTATTGATAAACCAACCTCAAAATCAAAGACAAAAGAATATGACATCGTAACTGATATTGGATCTCTTCGACCAAACATTACTTTTGAACAGCTGTTGGCAGATAACACTTATTACAGAAAGCAACTGAAAGGCCTTTCTATGCCTAAGAAGAAGAAGAAAATTTCTCTGCCAGATGCTGGTGTTTTGTCCATTGATTTAGGTGATCTCGGTGCACCTGAAATTGATGTTACTATTGTAGGATGCCTGATCGAAAAAGTGCCAATTGACTCTGGTTCCAGTGTAAATATAATAACAGAAGACACAGCTCATGCTCTGGGGCTGACTGACATTCAACCAACACAACGAAACATCAAGTTAGCTGATTCAACACGACGAAAACCTGTTGGTGAGCTGAAGGATGTCATTGTCTACATTCAAGCCAAGCCATTCACCATGGATTTCATTGTTATCAAACCACTCGGTTTGTCATCCTATTCTGTGCTGATTTGACGACCTTGGCTTTATCAATCAAATGCTAGTGTACATTGGAAATCCAAAGAGCTAAGATTTCAAAGACTGGTGAGACCAATATCCGAGGTAAGCCAGCAAACAAATCATAACCTGGAGTCATGAAAATATGAAGGTGAATCTCCTTGGTCCGACACCAGTTTTACATCAGAAGAATCTTCGTATGCCTTGAATATTTTTTTCTATAAATCTGATATTGAAGTGCAGTACTTTGAATGTTATGAGAATGCTGATGACGAAAAATTCTTTGATGTCTGCAACGATGAAGCTGATGTTTCGTATGAAGAAATTAACATTACAGACACAAACTCGAAAGGTTCTGACGATTCGAGTGACGAATCTGAACACAAATTTGGTAACAAAAATTAGGTTGACGACAAGAGAACATCTACGGAGTCAACCATGCACGAAATTCATGGCCATACTAAGGCTAGTATGACTAAAGGTATCATCTTACCAGATTCTATTGAACTGATTGAACTTGCACCTGGTAGATTTGTGCATGTTT
Source organism: Diphasiastrum complanatum (assembly GCA_029204225.1). Classification (NCBI taxonomy): domain Eukaryota; kingdom Viridiplantae; phylum Streptophyta; class Lycopodiopsida; order Lycopodiales; family Lycopodiaceae; genus Diphasiastrum; species Diphasiastrum complanatum. The sequence continues at coordinate 31,858,739 of CM055109.1, read as the reverse complement.
CAAAGTCACTTGGAGAATATGAGTTGGCGAAATTCACTGAACTATTAAAGGAGTATCAAGATGTTTTTGCCTGGTCACTCAACGATTTGAAGGGTATAATTGCAAAATTCGGAGAGCATTGAATTGATCTGAAGGAAGATGTTGTACCTGTTCGACAGAGACAGTATCGTCTCAATCCCAAATACTTTCTAATGGTCAAAGACAAACTTAACAAACACCTTAAGACAGGTATAATCTATCCCATCTTAAGAAGTGAATGGGTTTCACCCATTGTTGTCGACCCGAAGAAGAAGACTGGCAAAATACAAATGTGCCAGGATTTTCAAAAACTCAATGCTGCCACCAGGAAGGACCATCATCCTTTGCCTTTTACTGATTCCATCCTAGATCAGGTTGCTGTTCAAGAGCATTACGGTTTCTGTGACGGATTTTTTGGATATAATCAGGTGGGAGTGCAAAAGGAGGATCGCTCAAAGACCACATTTACGACGGATTGGGGCACTTATGACTACAACAAAATGCCCTTTGGTCTTTGTAATGCTCCAGCGACTTTTCAGCGAATCATGATGTTAATTTTCGTTGCCTTCCTGAGAACTTTTCTCGAAATATTTTTTGATGATTTCTGTGTGTACAATGATAGAAAGACACACCTACAGAAGCTGAAATTAACGCTGCTATGGACATTGACGTTGCACCCTCCCAGTCAGAACCAGTCCCAGTTGTGGCGATGGAGACTGATGGAGCTACTGTTGTTGTTGCAGATTCTTCACAGCACGCATCTGCTTCCACATCTCAGAAGCAGCCGAGGGCCTCCTCCTCTGACGATGACGCAACTCAGTCTGATACATTAGACAAAAGACAAACAATTGTTGAGGGCGACACTGGGGCACTTGTGGCAGATGAAGAACAACCAGACGACCAGCCCTAGTGGTTTCGCACTCTCATCGAGAAAGCCAAAAATCTAGTGGCTGAAGTGTATGAGTTGGACAAGTACCACCAGCAAGTTACAATGGAATTTGTCAACTCAGAAAGGAAATGCCAAGAGAATTTCAAGGCGTCTTTCGAGAAGATTGATTCGCTCGAATCAGACAACACAAAGCTGATTGAACGAAATTGTTCTCTCGACACACAGCTTCAAACCTTAATAAAAGAAGCTGATTCTTTAAAACAGATCAATAAGGCGATTGAGGCCAAGTCTGATAATTATCAGACTCAAAATGATTCTTTAAAGCAGCAACTGACAGCTGCAAATCAATATAATGTCGCATTCCATAAACATTTCCACGAGGAGCGAATGAGAAGACTGAAGGCAGAAACTGCTCTCTCTGTATGCACCAATGCAGGGTCCATTACAGTCGACCTCACGAAGCTAAACCAGCTCCAAGATCAGATGCTCGACAATTTTTGAGTTGAGTTCCTGCAACCACTCGAGCATTTGAAGGCCCTTGTCGAGGAAGAATTGGCGGAGCTAAGGGAGTTTTCGACTGAAGCTGCCCCATCTTGTAGAGGACCAGATGCACACGACGAGTACCTTCATGCCTTACTCAGAATTGATGACCTTACACAGCAAATTCCATCTGTGCCTGTCTGCACTGGAGCCTTAGACCATTCTGAGTATCTGGAAGCAGTCGCAAAGATTGACAAGCTCGAACAGGAGCTGTCAGATCTCCAACAACAAATGAAAGATCAGAAGCTGGCTGTTGAGTTGCAAACTCGAGACTTGGCAACTGCATCTACACAGCCAAAGCGAATGCAGCGGAATCAGTCAAAGGTATGTGCTGACAGATTCCGTGCATTTGCTGAACGCTTCTGGAAATGGTGTCCACCTACTTTTAACATTGAATTACAATGGCATATGAATTATATGATGCTACCAGGCACAGTAGGCATCGCCTTTGACGATTGGAAGTGATCATGGGAGAAGGAAGACTTTCTCTGGTTATGGGCCCAGCTTTCTATCGAGCAGAAAGGATGTCTCTACTGGGGCATAATCCAGGGAAAGTTTTAAGTCCTACCTTTTGGGTCAACAGAATTATACATAGGCTCTTCGGCTATGTATGCTCTCGAATACATTCGCATCAAAGAACTTCACTTTTTGCAGAACGAAGACAATAAGCGACATTTTTGGAAGCGAAAGTCGCAGTCAATCAGTCCTATTGGATTCCACTAATCACTCTACTTTTAAAGACTTGGAATGAAATTCAAGATCAAAAGTTGTGATTTTTCTCACTAAGCTATTGTGCTTCAAAGAACTAATGCTACTTAGAAATATATGGTCACTTAGGAAGAGACAAACTCTCCACCAATAACAACACAAAATGAGCTTCTAGATCTTGCCCTCTACAAAGGAAGGAACTCTTAGAAAATTGGATCTCTCTCTACACATTTTCCATAGACACCTTAATGACTCTTTTCAAGCCTTACAATCACTCAAACAAATTGAGTAGGGTTGAACAATGTGACTTGGATCTCAATCTCTTTTCTAGAACTCTCAATTTAAGCCAATCTATGTCAAATTCTACAATTTGCATAGATGCTCTATATGCACTAGAAACTCTCAAAGATTTCACTCGGAGGATAGATCCAAGGATGTTTTCTAGCAAATTGATGCTTCTAAACTTGACCCTATCACTCTTGAACAAATCTAGAGTGATGGTACAATGGATTTCATCCTCTCACCTTGCTTATCACTCCTTAATCTATGATTTTTGGCAAAATCAGTCTCAACTTCAACATGCACTCAAAAAATCAGAGATGATCAATTAATGCACCTAATTCAAGCTTCAATTTTAATTTTTTGGCTGATCTAATCCAAGAACTAATCAAGGTATTAGATTTACTATAGAAAATGCTTGATTTTGCACCAAAAATGACTCAAATTGGGTATGTGAGTCAAATTCTACAAATTTTTGAAATTTCTCAGTCAAAATCGGAGATGTACGGCCTCACACGTGTGAAAAGGGTTCCTATAGCCCACAACAAGATCTAGACCAAAAAATTTGAGGATAGCTATCAAATCCAACTCGTTACACAAAATTTGACTAGTTTCCAAAAAACTGCTAATTTTGGCTTTGATTTGGATTAACCCTATCAATTTCAACAAAACCTCTTGTACTAGACTCTGATACCATGTGCAAAAAGTACAAAAAGGACCAAGAGTGGATCCTAATCTGAAACTCAAGAGGGATTGGTTGTCAGAGTACTTGATCTATCAATCTACTTTAGATTAAGATCAATCTAGATCAGTTCTAGACACAAAATCCTAACAAGAATAATCATTAATTGAAGGTAGGTGTACTTTCTGGTTTCACATGTGTGAAACATTGTCTGAGTACGGACTCCAACCTGAAAATCAAGTACACATTGATAGAACCTCAAAAAATCAAAACAAATGTAGACAAATGGAGAGAATCACTCAAAATTGCTTCCAAAACCAAGATTGGTGTCTCACACTGATTATGGCCAAATGTGGCTCTATATATACAATAAGTGAGAGCTCGTGGTACTGATCATCCCTCTGATCCCACATGTGTGAAGGTGCTTTGTCATATGATGATTCATCATGCAAAACTGACACTTGGACAAAACCTTCTATTTTGAGCATTTTTGGTAGATCTACTTGGAAATCTTCTAGAAGTCAAAATCGCCTACTTCAGCTTATTCCACACATGTGATCTGTCCTCTACACATGTGATATGACACCTAACCATAGGATGTCACTCATGCAATCAATAGATTGATGTCATGTGTCATATGTCTAGAAAACTAGTTTTTGGCCTTTTTAGCCACTAGAACTTGATTTATATCATATGTACAACCTATATGATTATGGTACATGACAAGTACACTATTTTCACATGTGGGAACAGGCTCCACACATGTGTGTTTATCTATATACAAGATTTTTGGCCTCTACCAAGCTTATTTTTGCATTTTTCACAGGAAGCACAGAAGAAATTGAGTGAAACAAATTTAAATTAAACAAATACCTTTTTATTTGGGACATTTTTGCTTGTTCTCTGAGTGCTTTCAGCTGCTTGCAGATAATCGTACAAACAGACATTCTAGATGTTTTTGGAATTAATTGAACCTGTAATAATATGAGGTTCAACAGTCAGCTTGGCCAACAACGACATTGGTTTTGTCCTTATTTATGTCTTCAAACCAAAGACTTCTATGTGGTCCTGCAATTTAAGATCCCTATTCCTAACAATTTAGCAAACGAGGCTTCGCAAAATACTGAGACAGTATTCAGTCGTAAATATTGCTTTAACAATCAAATTTCTCTGGCCACTCTAAAAAATGTTTGACTCATTTTATTTTGTTACGAACTTATGGTTCACAGAAGTCAGCCTTCCAATGGACTATGGTCTAAAACAATGACTCAGCACGACACCTACTCACTTTGGTTCACAGAATCAACCTTCCAACAGACTTCGGTTTGAATTAAATACTCAGTAGGACACCTACAGTGAATCTTGTGAAATCATCAATGAAAGTAACAAAACAAGTGGCTCCTCCCTTGCTTGTAGTTGATGAGAAATGCACATCCGAGTGGATTAACTCCAAAGGATGCTTGCTTTTGATAGAAGATCTTGTAAATGGCTTTTTGTGAGATTTAGCAATAGCACAAGCCTCACAAGGCTTGATCTTCTTGGAGAATGACTTTGGCAAGCCAATAGCTTTGGCTTCTTTGATCATAGAGAGCATGGATTTGTAGTTGGGATGTCCCAACCTCCTATGCCATAATTCCTCCATAGAGAGCTTGTTTACAAGAGCAACATTACAAGCATTCACATACTCATTTGGATCTAGTTTATAGATGCCTCCAAATCTAGATCCTAATGCAAGTATCTCATCATTCTTTTTTATAGTGCAAGTATCAACATTGAATTTTACATCAAGGCCATTATCAAGCAATTGGCCAACACCAATAAGATTCTTAGTAAGCTTAGGTACATAAAGAACTTTAGAGAGAGAAAGAACTTTAGAGGATGCAAGCTTCAAGGGAATGTTCCCTATGCCTTCAATAGGACATTCAAAATCATTTGCAGTGTATATTGATTTCTTGACTCCATCATAAGGTGCAATAGAAGAGAAAGAGTCCTTGGAGCTACACATATGTGAAGAGGCTCCACTATCAATATACCATAGGTCGTCCTTCTTGAAAGGAGTAGATGAGAAACTAGAGACCATAAGAGATCCCTCTCCATCACTTGCAATAGTGTCTTCCATCTCATTGGTAATGTTGGCTTGCTTGAGTTCATTCTTCTTCTTAAAGCAATTGGTGGAATAATGGCCTTTCTTGCCACAATAAAAGCACTTGATCTTCTTCTTCTTGAGCTTGGATGATGAAGCATTAGAGGAATCATCTTCCTCCTCATCTTTGTCTTTGGATTTGACTTTGTCCTTGCTTGAGGATTGTTCATGTTGGTTCTTGCTCCTCCCTTTGTGCTTATCCTTGGCAAAGAGAGCTTTGCCATCATTATGAGTGAGAGAGAGCTTGTCCATCCTCAAGAGCTTGTACTCTTGTCTTGACTCTTCTAAAATTAGCACACTTTGGAGAGCCTCCAAACTTGGTAGCTCCTCCTTAATGGCATAGGATTGAACAAGATTATCAAATTCACTTCTCAAGCCATTGAGAATGACTTGAACTTGCTCATTTTGATTGATGGAATCACCAATACAAGCAAGTTCTCTATGAATATCTTTTACTCTCAAAACATAACTAGATGCACTCTCATCACTATTTTGGCTCCTTTGAAAGATTTGATTCCTAAGAGTGAGAAGCCTAGAGGTATTCTTAGCCTCATAGATAGACTTGAGACAATCCCAAGCTTCTTTGGCTGTTGTACAAGTACCTATCTCCCTCAATATCTCATTAGAGACATTCATCTTAATGTAGTGGAGAGCCATCCTATCTCTCTTTTTGTATTTTTGAACCTCTTGAAGAACTTGTGGTTCTTCTTCAAGGCCAAGAACTATGTCCATCACGTCTTGAAGGATCAAGATGGACTCCATCCTCATTTTCCAAATTGAATAGTTTGAAGTGGACAATCTTTCACTTGGTTCCAACAAGGATGAACCCATTGAAGACATTTGAAGTGAAGAAAACTCAAATGATGAACAATAAATGTTGCTACACACTCCCAATAGGATCCAATAATAGAGTACTATCTCCTCCTATGAAAGATCTTGCAACTAATTGTGAATTGATTCTCACTAGCTACACAAATCTCTCTAAAACAAGATCTATTTCACATCAAATGATGGAGTATAGGCAAAGTTAGGATCAAACACTCTTAGAATGTGTGAAGTACACTAAGAAACCAAATTTGACTCAAATACAATGATATTGCATGAAACAAAATGGCTAAGATCTCAAAACAGTGCCTAGATCACATATAGATGAGATTGGTAAGCATACAACTGTGATTTTGGATCAACCAGGCAATCTCTTGACCAAACCAAATGTGTCCACCCAAGTCTAGGTGCCCTACCTAACCCTCTTCAAAATCTTGTAACTTCTGATTGGCTCAACCAAATGGAATGAAACTGATTGCATCAAAAACTAGACAAAAATAGGTTCAAAATAACCTATTAAGGAAGATAAATGGATCAAGCATGAGAGAGAACTTCCAAACTGAAATTGGATGTTCCTCACACGTGTCTGAGCACCTGATTCCGTACAGTACTAGGTCAGACCCACTCAATGTCCTTTTGATCTCTTTTGATCCAAAATTGAACAAGATAGGTAGGAAAATGGACCTTGACAATTTCTAACTCAAGATTGATGAATAGTTTTCACTTAAATGGATCAAAATGCATGGCAACCCTAGGTAAGCTCTGATACCATGTTGAATTTCACACGTGTGGATTGTCCAAAACATGTACTTGTGATCCCCTAAGGTTTGTAGATGCACCAAGATCAAGACTAGACTGAGATTCAAGATCAATCTTAGATCCTATTGCAAAAACACACTACTACATGCATTGAATCACTTCCAACTCTCACTCACACGTGTGGGAAGTATCAAAAAATTATTCTAAGTAAAAACAAGTTGCTCTCCTCGAGTAGAGAGAGAAAAAAACCATCATGAGCTCTCAGGTAGAGAGAGAAAGCTAGAAATCCAATAACACTAAAAATCCACACAATCACCAAATCAATTAGATCCAAAATGAGGAGTACAATGATACTAGTAGATCCACGAGCTACCACTATGCTTAACTATGATTGGCCCACACTTTGTCACCTCTTAATCCTATTGGACCATTGATCCATGCACCTCTTAATTCTATTGGACTATATTCAAGCACACCTCAAATTCCTATTGGACCTCACATGGTTCCACCTCTAAATCCTATTGGACCTCTTAGAATTCATCAAACAAAGGCATTACACTTGTCTACACTCTAATTGGCACGAGTTTAGCCTCTTACTCTATTTTGGCTCAATAGTGGCATTACAAGTGGAAATGCATAATTTGCCATCTATGCCAAATTTGTTCCTATCAACATCCTACACCTAGATGCTTGATGTACAAAACATAAGACTCCTATATCTAACATAGATAATCTTTTTCAATTCTTCACAGCCTCATCCTCTTCATTCTCAATGTCATATTGTTGTTCTATTATGGATAAGATATTATTGAAAAAAAATTATGATTTAATAGTGTGCTTGATAGGCTTGCTCTGAATTTGGCATCATTCATTTATAGCCAAAATGTCTGTAGAATTTAAAATAGCAATTGTAATACTACCTACCACACTCTATGCCACTAAAGTTTTCAAATACCATATTGCCTTGTACAATTTTCTAGCCAAATAGACTGCAAGATGAAGCCATTTGCCATAACTCATGAAAATTCAAGTTCTTCCTTTGCTTGTCCTATTCTTCAGGTGTATTCATCCTAGGAGACATTTCACATTCCAAACTTTTTTCTGAGCCATCTTGTGGCTATATAAGCTAAATGCAGTAGTCCCATGCCTTTGTGTCTTGATTTCATCTATCATAAAGAAAATCGGGCAAAGAAGGTACTAAACTTAATTCATTTAGATATGTCTAGTCCAATAAAGAACATTTCGACAATGGGTGTTTCGTTTTTTATGTTGATATATAATGCCCAAATGTTTTTTAGAGGATGTCCCACTACTCATACCAAATCATGTCTCATGAGTCACAAAGACTAAAGTTGTAGCCAAACCCAAAAAATACTTCAAATGCTTTTAGTCATGAAAACGAAGGTAAAGTAATAGTTGAATTTTCAGAGGGAGATACACAATGGAAAATCATAGTCAAAAGTGTGTGAATTTTTGAAAGATGTTACGAGACCTAGTGCAACATGCAGATCACACCAGTGATCACCATAGCTTAGGCATCCATAGCTCTAAAAATGACACAACAAAAGTTGATAAACAACAGGGAAATACTTTACACATAGTAAAAGCCCCAAACTACATAGGCTAGACAAGTGTGGGCTAATCAAACAGGCACCTGTCCAATTGATTAGTTTTATATTAGCGACACAATTTAGGAAAAGATGTTAACATATTACTTGATTAGAATCCTCGGCTTGTGCAGAAGCTTCAGGTGCCCACCATGACCAGTGATCACCGAGACATGGTCCACTTAGCCTCGAGGTCGGACATAGAGCCTTGACATGTCAAAATCCTCGATTTGGAGCTTTAGTTGTAGGGCTATATCGAGAGATTGGAATTTCATGTCATGAATCTCGATTGCATTGATATAATTCTAGGATATGAGTGGTTTTTTAGTAATTAGATTCTTTAGACATTGATTTTAAAAATCACTCATTGGTATTTAAATATGGTTATGGTAAATATGTCTCTATTAATGGAGAGACCGATGTACTCCCATCAAATGATAAATGATATATTTCTTCCTTTTTTGAAAAAGTTTGTAGTGGTGTTTTTAGATGATATTTTGATCGATAGTAGAATACTAAAAGAGCATATAAAACATCTCCATACTATCTTAAGGATTTCAAGACAAGGGAAGCTTTTCACTAAAGAATCTTAGTGTGAATTCTTCAAAAAGGAACTTCTTTGCCTTGGTCATAAGATCACTACACAGGGGATCAAGATTGACAAAGAAAAGGTAAAGATGATAGTGGAATGACCAATTTCCAAAACAGTCAGTGAGCTCAGGTCTTATTTGGGTTTCATTGTGTTTTTATGAAAGTTTATTGAGGAATATTCTAAAATTGTCGCTCCTCTTAATAATGTTTTAAAGTGGGGATGAGGCCTAGTCCTTTGATAAAGTGGAATGAGAAATTAAAAGAGAGCATTCGCAAACTCAAGCTTCTAGTTCTCTCAGCTCCCATGTTGAGAATAGCGGATCCAAATATCTCTTTCCTCATTAACACTGACGTGAGTGATCTGTTGGAGTTGTTCTCTTATAGCAGGGTCAGCCCATTGCTTTTGAGAGCAAAATGATGTCCGATGTGCAGGTCAAATATACTACTCAAGAAAAAGAGCTTTTTGTGGTGACATTACATGTATGGTCATAAGTTCATGGTGAACACATATCATCAACCTCTAAACTACTTATGACTTGAGAAAACGTGCCCACTGGGCAGAACTCTGTGTGGCTGATGCAGTTAGTCGAATTGGTGAAGTGAACAAACTTTTCTTCACTGAGATCGTCACGTATTTTTCTCTCTCCTTGAGGGGCCTTTGTGAAAAAATTCTGCATTTTTGCCCAACAAGTCTTCGGCATTTAGGACCCTCCTCAGTGCGTCTATGGAGCCATTGCATTTGCAAGATGCATGAGCGAATAGATAAGATGTTGTCTCTGATATGAGAACCAATTGTTAGTCAATGTGAATGAGTTAGATACCTTGAAATATTGGATTGCGACAAAAGCATTTTTTTCAAAATGAAAGCTTGAATCTCCTTATTAAAGCAAGAACACCTCGAGCGTTTTTCTCAGCTTCACACCCATATTGTAGCAAACAATGAGAATACATGTGCGACCATAGCTTCTACCTATATGCAGAAGTGCTTACCATCACAGCGCATGTCCATGCAAAGATGTGATCATGGAACCGAATATTGAAGCCGTGATATACTTTGAAACCTCTAGAAACATAAAAGTGCACGTGGCAGCATTCCATTAGATTTTTAAGTCATGAAATTGAAATCAAAATTAAATGCAAATAAAATATTTTTTGAGACATTATAAAGTGAAAAGAAACCTAAAAAAAACTTTTCAAGGTAGATAACTTATTTAGAATATCCACAATATCTGAAAACGAAAAAAAAAAAAGAACTTTTTTGAGTAAGTCATTTGAATTAAGGCTAAAACAAAAGCAGTGCATGTTTCACATGATTGCCAAGTCCTCTTTGCAAAGGCAGGGCCAAAAAAGAGGTGTGAGGAAGAGACAGGAAATGGCTTTCGTCTCTCGGCTTGGGCTAGCAACCTTAATCCGCCGTGCATCCTCCAAGGGTCACTATATCAATACTAATACTGATGCAGCGGTGGTGAGCATGCAACATGACTACTTCAACTTCTCTCGGAACATCTCTTCTTCATCCAAACTCTTTGTGGGCGGTAACTCCCATTCATGCCCATATCCATGCCTTCTTCAAAATCTCATCAAACCTCTGCTTTCAATGGATTGGCTTGCTTCCATTTCACATGTGTTATTTGTGTATCAAGGGGTTTTCTAAAATGGATATCTGTTTGGACAGTAATGTTGCAAGATGAATACAAATTCAGCAGCAATTTTTAGGTCTTGCCCTAGCCTTGTGAAATCAGGCTACTGCATGCATTTGCTTCCTTATTCTCAATGATGTGATTGATTGATCAGACTGCAAGAAGTCCTGGTGATTAAGTTGAAGTTAATCAGGCTGCAGTTCTGTACCCCTGTTGATGTGATTTGTATATATATAAATATATTCTGGTCTCAGGTTTGTCATGGGGAGTCGACGAAAATTTTTTAAGAGATGCATTTGCTTCGTATGGCACTGTGACCAAAGGTATGTTTCATAGCAGGCTGATGGTGATATTTTTCATGAACTAAACATTTATGAAAGTTGAAGATTTTCCATGTGTAACACAGAAGTATTGCTCTAACAGTTTGTGTCAAAGAGATGTAAATAGGTTTAAATACTGCTGCATAAATTCTCTCTCACTTCTCGCATAACACACCGTAGTCGATTTGGGTTCTTGAAAACGTTATAGAATAGATCTTTTTTGGGTTTGGTATGCTGCATGTCTTCTGTAAGTATGAGTTCACGTGGAGCTTTTAAAGCTTGTTGGTGATGAACAAGTGTGTTTATCTGATGATTTTTATCGTCATTTTGCAGCTGAAATTGTCACTGACCATGAAACTGGGAGATCCAAAGGTTATGGCTTTGTAAGTTTTACCTCAAATGAAGTGGCAGAGGCTGCTCTTCAAGGAATGAACGGGCGGGTATGGAGAAGGCCTCAGCAGCATTTGCAGATTACCTTTGTTGCTTGTTTTCAGCGCACTTCTTTGCGTGTATGATGAGCTTTTTGTAATTCCTTCCTAGCTATGGCTTATGGGTAGCCATTTCATTGAGAAATGCAATGTTTTAGCTAATAGCTGTTTTAAATGCTAGGATCTGGAGGGGCGTACCATTCGTGCTGATTATGCTGTGCAGAAAATTGGTGGATTTCATTCAGGCCCTCGAGGTCTCAAAAACAAGCGTAGTGGTTATGGCAGTAGCAACACTAGTTGCCTTGACAAATTAAGCAGAAAGGAAAATGTTATAGGGACATATGGGAGCAATATTGGTGGTAATTTGAGAAATTTATGAGTTAGAAGATGAAACCAGCTTGATGATAGATCACATTGGTTCTTCTCATCTAATATGTTACCTTTCCAACATAAAGGTATGCATGAAACATTGGTTTTGGCATTTTTCACAAGGATATAAGTCAAATCAAAGATTTTTCTTTAGGTAGAGCGATAGTGGTATGATGAACTCTTTCTTGTTCAAACGATTGTATCAAATGCATTCTCAAAATTCTACACAGCAAGAATAAGATGTGTGTTGTTAATCAGTGATTTTCTAATAAGGAATTTCTCCCTTTCACAATGCCCATGGAATTTAGACTAGATTGACAAAGTGCTAGTGCCCTGTTTTTTACCCTTATGGTCTCCATTCCTTGAAACTTATCTAAAAGAATCCAAAATTTTCAGACAATGGCTTGGTGATGGTTATTATTTTGTCCTTCACAAAGTCTATTTTGTACAAGTCTTTTGTTTGAGCTTTGTAAGCGAGGAACTTGATCAAAAACTAGTGACACTCCTTCCACTCTTTGCACTTGTACAACTAATGACAAATTTTAGTGTGAGGTAATAAGTTGGCCATATATTGGCGTGCTAACCTTCCACTTGTGGAAAATCGAAAGGAACTAAGTTCTTTCTAGTGTTTGTTAGTATTTTTTTATTCTCTTATGAACTATTCTCTACAACTTGGATTTTTTCATGATAGTTCAAGTTGTGTTTATCCTTTTCTTGTCCTTTTATGTTACCTTGTACTTCTTAGTCAACACTTGACCTACCCAAGAGAAGTCTGATTTTCTCGAACTTATGTGCTTGGGTATTGATGAGACCACAATCGAATCTTTGTTGTCTAAATTCATGCTAATAGTGTTGTTGGTCTAATAGGATTTTTTTTACTTCTTGGTGGCACATACACGTTATTTTAAGCTTTAGGAAACTACCAACAATTCAAATTAAATTTGAATATGGAAATATGGAAATATCTCAATCATACAAAGAGACATATCAGTATCACTTCATTGGGTATTCAAATGCTTCATCCAAGTAGTGGCATATGTTCTACTTAAGATATCTTTAGAGGGTGCGCATGATGTTGCAATTCATTGAGTTTATAAATAGTTGAGGCTTAAAAAGTTTCATTTGATGTCATGGTTACAAATTTTGGTTTAATTTGTTTCATAGTGACATAATACAATGTAGGGTGGTGGAGGAGACACCATGAGGCAGCCACTAGATTTACATGCTAGTTTTATATTGGTTACCTTTGCATTTGCCTTGGCTAGCACCACCATCTTTCGTGACATGACGAGGGAGATTGTAGCTTGTGATGCCACTTGGAGACCTCTCACATGTGAGGCTCTACATGGTCACCATTTGAAAGAGGAGTATGCATTCATCATGAGAAAGCTTTGTGCCCCATATCACATGCTTGGGCCACACATGATTGTTGTAATTTATCCAATGCTTGGAGTGATAGTAGGCATAGCTATATCCTAGTTTTATGTCCTTTGGGGACTTTATGTCTTAAGGGTGTGGATGCTTCCCGAGTTGGCGATGTTGAGTTGGTAGAGTTCATCTCTGAGCATATGCATAGTAGTCATTGTGGTGGGGGTGTGTAGTGCAGGTGGTCATTGACAATGCCAACAATTGTGTGATTTTGTGGACCTTGGGTGTAGCACGCTACATCAATTTTTTGATGCATGACATAGGAGGCCTCCTCTACTATCACATCCTTGCCATGTTCAGGACATTCAACTTTTTGGATTTCAAGAAAAGCCAACACCCACATGCTTTGCCTACCATTGTCATGTTGGAGTGGTTGCTCTAGGTTTGACCCGCATTGTGCTAGATGGCAAGCAATCCTAAGTTTACATATTGGCATCATAGCAATGAGCCGACTATACTTGGGTTCCAGAGGATATTATTTGGAGATGATTTTTGGCACCATAGTTGGGGTCCTAGTGTTGTAAAGCTGACTCGGGTGCACCCAGCGTGCCCTGTAAGACTCTAAGGGGTGACACTCTCTAAGGTCCCAGAGCAAGTTAGAACGTCAAGGACTGAGCCTCCGACCTGTGGTGAGTCAGTCAAGTAGTCACAAGTCATGAGCTAGCTCTGGAGCTCGAGTCATGGCCTAGTCAGGAAAGCAAGTTGATTCTGCCGCCGGGACGGCTCTCGGGACCCATGTCCGGGAGCCAGACTGATTCTGCCAGGCTTGCCAAGCTTAATCAGCAAAATAAAAACTAAGTCCTAAAAAAGCGTGCTTTACCAGAAAGCACTATGTTTCAAACCAGAGGGGGTGCGCCGAATCACAGCAGAACTATAGGGGGAGTCCGCCAGACAGAAACTTGGGCGGCTCAACCAGCGCCAGGAATCCAGTCGCCAGGTCTCAGCTCCCTCTACCAGCACGAGCCAGGCACAATGCCCAGCACGTGTTGGTGGCCCCGAGACCGGTCAGTCTATGTATGAATGTAACCTCTTCCAAATCTAATAAAATTGATCCTTGGGGATGGTTATCAGTTCGGTTTCGCCTCCGGGACTGGTCCAAGTGGAAGGACCCTTATTACAACCTTTTTGCGTCGCCGGCGCCTAAGGGTCCTCGTCATCGACGTGTGGCTTGCCGCTATGCCAATTGGTCAGTTTGGCGACCACTATGCCTTGGGTTTCATGTGTGGCTTGTCTTTGCCTTTGGTTACCTTTTGGGGACGGATTCCGAGTTGGCTTTCGGGTTGGTTGGGATTCCAGTTTTCTTAAGTCTGAATGGTTAAGCTTGTTACGTTTCTGAGTTGGCTTTTACGTAAGTGCATGATGGATGAATGTTAGACTTAAGCGCGTGTTGGGGAAACCGCTCAAGTCCCAGCGCCCTTTGAGGCGCCGGCGCAACATGTGGTATCAGAGCCGACTAGCCGGTCAGCTACGCAAGTCTCACAGGGATGGCCACGTTTTGGGATTTGTCAGGACAACCGTTGCGCAAGGTGCTGCCCACAGTGTAAGCAAGGGTGCGTCCACGGTTGGGGTGGTCGGCAGAACGGGGGACTTGATGAGACAAGGTGCTGCCCTTGAGGTGTAAGCACGGTCAGTTCCCGCGGTTCGGGCCTGGCGTCGTTTGCACGTAGGACAGATGAGGCAATGTGCTGCCATTAGGTTGATGAAAGCACGGTCTGTGCCTTGTGGGGTGCGGGGTGACATATTCGAACTGTACGGGTTAACCATTGATACAGAGATGCTGCTCGAATTCGGGTGTAAAGCACGGGTGGTTAGCTGCCGGTGCGAGATAGCTGTCGATCGTTTAGCTATAAGGGCTATCGACCAAAAAGTGGTGGGGCGTGACTGAGCCAATGTGCTGCTTAATGGTGAAAGCACGGATGGTTGGATGGATGTTTCCCCGTGGGCTAATTCTGTGATAGATTTGTGTGGGCGCGGCTAGGCAAAGGTCCTACGTCCGGTCTCAGGGGGGATTGTGGCTTGAGAGGGATCCTTTGTGTTTGCTTTGGTTGGTATGTTCTGTTTGTTGTGTGCTTGCTTGGACACAAATGACTTGGTTCCTACTTGGCTCTCAGGTGATGTGAGCGTGCTAAGTTTGAGGAGGGGATATTTTCATTGAAGCTGATTTAATAAAGAAGAAAAGAGAGCTGTGGGGCCCGGTCGACAGAAGGGAGAGTTTTCAAAAATAAAAAAGATTGAGGCGATAATCTGTTGGAAGTACACCTCTTACTATAATGGAGGACCACCTTGATGAGTTACGAGCATTGACGGACGGAGAGGAGCAGGCTCGAGAATACGGCTCCCGCATGCATCGAGATGGCACCAGGTCCAAGTCAAGAAAGAAAGAGCGTATGCACTCCACAGTGGCGCCTCTCCAAGAAGAGATGGGTGGCCCTCTTGAACCTACACCAAGAGACGAACCCTTGCCAGAGGCGCAACAAGACCTCTTTGAAGTGAAGATGCGGCAATACTTATCAAGCGCAATGACGGCTATGCTTAGCGAGGTAAAGAAGGACAGAGAAACAGAAAGGAAAGAATGGCAAACAGCCCTGCGAACCATGAACCTTACTCAATTCAACCTTGCTAGAGAAATGAGAGACGGGCTAACACAGCTCGAAGCCAGGTTTGAAGAGTTGGAGGCAACTAGAGGGAATGCAGTGGCGCCTCCTCCACAGATTCCAAGAGAACCACGAGCGCGAAACACAGAAGGCCCAAAGAAGACTGCCAAAGTAAAAGCACCACCTACTTTCAAAGGAGAGCGTGACATTCGAATTGTGAAAGATTGGTTGTTTCACATTGACCATTACTTTCGTCTGATGAACACTCCTGAGGAAGAAAGAACGGACTTGGCATTAGCATATTTTGAGGGCTACACTACAAATTGGTACCGGATGGCAGGAATGCATTTCCAGACATGGGACGCATTCAAAACCGCGTTACGAGAGGAGTTCATGCCGAAGGATTCACACATGAGATTGAGGACAGAATTATCAGGGCTCAAGCAGAAAGGGTCATTGCGAAAGTACCTCAATAAATTCAGACAGAGTGTATGGGTTATTGAAGATATGTCGAGGCGGACAAAACTCATTACCTCTTGTCTGGAATGTAGTCTTGGACCCGGCGTGCAATAGACAGCTACATGCCCCATGATTTCAATTCAACTATTCGGGCGGCTGAAATGGTTTGTGATTATGAGAGCACATTGGCTCCAGCTGCTCCCTCAACCTCAACAAGAGTATTTAGTGGATCCAGACCCAGTCCGAGCTTCTTTTCAAGGGGGGACTCAGCTTCAAATGGCAACCAAGCCTCGAGTAGCATGAACAAATTCCCAACAAAAACAGGGTTTGGCAACCAAGGCAACAATGGAGGGAACACGTTCCAGAGAAGAAACAATGTTGGACCTTCAGCTAGTCACAGCAACAGCTCACCAACAGTGGGCAGTTCCATGCGCTGCTTCAATTGTCATCAGCAAGGTCACTCTTGGAGGTCATGCCCCAAACCTTTGAACAAGCAAATCATGGCTGCCATTGAAGGATTTGATAGGATGGAGAGAGAGGCATTTGATCAAGAAGATGGTGAACAGGATGACGAAGAGGACCCAGAAACGGATTTGACGGAGTTTGACCTGAATGTCTTACAACAGATAGGGGCACTTGCGGCGTATCGTGAACATCTCATGGCGACTCCTGCGAGAGGATCAAAGTTATTGTACCTGAAAGGCTGTATTCAAGACAGGATCATTTACTTCATGGTAGACCTAGGAGCATCACATAACTACTTGTCAGAACAACTGACGGGGGAATTGGACATCCAATGTGAAGAAAATGTGACTCCTATTTGTGTGGAGACCGCGAAAGGTACAATGACCACTTGTAGATTGGCAACCAACTTACTAATCTCCCTGGGAACCTGGAAGAATCGACTAACATTCACAATCTTGAAGATGGATGCCTTCGACGCTATTTTGGGATTAAGCTGGTTTAACGAACATGTGGTGGCCTTCTTGGCAAAAGGGGTTAACCTTGTGTTATTATATAATGGCAGGAGACCTTGTGTCGTCAGAGCTGTGCCAGGGGACCAACTAGAAAAGAACGACACAAATGAACCTGAGCCAACCATCCCTCCCAATCTCATTCACCTCTTTAACGAAGGGCAGCCAACAGTGACAAACCAGCTGACACGGGACCAAATGGAGCCAACATTGCTTGCAGTTTCTACATCAAAGGTGAATTCAAGTGCCGATTTAGAGCTCAAGGAGCTCAACTTGTGTGACCAAGCGAAAGCTCACCTCTTTAACGAAGGACATCCAACAGTGACAAACCAGCTGACACGCGGTCAAATGGAGCCAACATTGCCTGCAGCTTCTACATTAGAGGTGAATCTAAGTGCCGATGCAGAGCTCAAGGAGCTCAGCCTGGGCGACCAAACGAAAAATCTAGAGTCCTAGGGGACTCATTCAGACGTGCGACGAAAACGACATATCTGAGGCTTAAGGGAGCCGTAAGTACCTTTTTCTTTCATGTTAATAAAGTAAGGCGCATTTCTCATCGAGGAGTGAGCTTCAGTCTAATGTCTAAGTGCAGCAGCTTTACACAGGTTTTACATAAGTGAACTAGATCCACACTTTCCCTGTGTTGGGTGCAAACACAATATTTTTACTTCTCTTTACAGTTGGTCTCCTTTGGCCGGTGAATCAAGCCCGTGCCCTTGTATATGTGAATAAAGTCTGGCCGGTGAATTAAGCCCGTGCCATGAGTCTTAGGTTCTAGTTTGGCCCTGACGAGGACATCAGCTTTCTCAAACGAGGGGAGGATGTTGTAAAGCTGACTCGGGTGCACCCAACGTGCCCTGTAAGACTCTAAGGGGTGACACTCTCTAAGGTCCCAGAGCAAGTTAGAACGTCAAGGACTGAGCCTCCAACCTGTGGTGAGCCAGTCAAGTAGTCACAAGTCATGAGTTAGCTCTGGAGCTCGAGTCATGGCCTAGTCAGAAAAGCAAGTTGATTTTGCCGCTGGGACGGCTCCCGGGACCCATGTCCGGGAGCCAAACTGATTCTGCCAGGCTTTCCAGGCTTAATCAGCAAAATAAAAACTAAGTCCTAAAAAGCGTGCTTTACCAGAAAGCACTATGTTTCAAACCAGAGGGGGTGCACCGAATCACAACAGAACTATAGGGGGAGTCCGGCAGACAGAAACTTGGGCAGCTCAACCAGCGCCAGGAATCCAGTCGCCAGGTCTCAGCTCCCTCTACCAGCACGAGCCAGGCACAATGCCCAGCACGTGTTGGTGGCCCCGAGACCGGTCAGTCTATGTATGAATGTAACCTCTTCCAAATCTAATAAAATTAATCCTTGGGGATGGTTATCAGTTCGGTTTCGCCTCCGGGACTGGTCCAAGTGGAAGGACCCTTATTACAACCTTTTTGCGTCGCCGGCGCCTAAGGGTCCTCGTCATCGACGTGTGGCTTGCCGCTATGCCAATTGGTCAGTTTGGCGACCACTATGCCTTGGGTTTCATGTGTGGCTTGTCTTTGCCTTTGGTTACCTTTTGGGGACGGATTCCGAGTTGGCTTTCGGGTTGGTTGGGATTCCAGTTTTCTTAAGTCTGAATGGTTAAGCTTGTTACGTTTCTGAGTTGGCTTTTACGTAAGTGCATGATGGATGAATGTTAGACTTAAGCGCGTGTTGGGGAAACCGCTCAAGTCCCAGTGCCCTTTGAGGCGCCGGCGCAACACCTAGGGCCAGTGTTAATGGTTGAGGTTGGTAGGTCGAGAGGGTTGTACATTGGGCCTCATCTATGAGTCTATGGACAAGACTGGGGAGACCCTTCAGCGACCGGTTCTTGATGAGCGGAGGTATATATTTTTCTAATCTATTATTTTGGCTCATGGCCATTTGTTGTGTAGGATTGAGAGACATATGTTGGAATTTGAATGTAGACATGGATATTTCATTGGGTCTCAAGATGAGTATGATGAGTTGCCCAGAGCAACTCACATGGTTTGGTGGACAAATTTGCCCTAGATATTATAGCATCATTGCGCAAGATTGTTTTGATTTGACTTGTGAGTGGAACAGGAGCACTTGGTCTCTTATGTACTCGAAGAGACTCAACAAGCTTAGCGTTGCCCAATCGAGCATGATTGTTTACTACACCACCAACTTGAGGCTAGTTAGGCACATGTAGAGAGATGGCACGTCTAATCAGGTGAACTCGAGTTATGATGAGAAAGAATCTTCATTTGATTATGATGAGGAAGAATGTTCATCTCATTATGATGGATTTGTGTCATAAAAGTTACAGGGTTATTTTCATGTCGTATGATTCTACTAGTCCATTGTCTATCAATCAAACTCATGTATTGGGCCATTGGCCCACTCTCATGAGGCATGTGTGGAATCTAATCGCTTTCCATGTTTTTGTATTATGCAAATTGTAATTAATCTCAAGTTTCTAGTTTAATATGCTAGTGCTAACTTGCTAAGCGCTTCATGTGTGCTTTATACCGCCTTAATATGTTTCATTATGTCATATTAAGTTTGTTAAAGTTTAGATTTCTCTTAACAACTTTTGTAAGGCTCTGCATGATTGTAAGCTATAAACTAATAAATTGGAGATAATCTAAACCAATATATGTATGAACACCATGCATCAATGATAGTCCAATTCAAAGTCTACAAACTTTTACAATGCATTTTCAATTTTTTTTTTCCCACAACTCAACACTTTTAATAAAAGCCACTGCGATTTTATTCACAATGACGTGGTTTTTCAAAATTCGTTTCGTAGTAGTCGTTTTGGAATGATCTTGGAATGCAGTGCAACATAGGTTACAGGATAGTTTTTCAAAATTTGGCATTGTTTGGGGCTTTGAAGTAGCTAAAGTCACAAATTGTAGAATGTTTCTCAGTTGTCCATGAATTTGAACGGATTGTATTTGTTTGGCTTTGCTCTTTGGAGGTAGCCTTCATCATGACTCAGTCAACCCCCCACTTTCCAAGAAGGGGCATTAGCTCAATATGGTGCCCTTTGTACAATGGCTTTGCTCTTTGCAGCTAGTCGTCGTCATGACTTAGTCAACCCACCACTTTCAAAGAAGTGAAATAAGCTAACAAAGTGCCTAAGCTAATGTGAACATTTGTTTGTACATGCCCTAGCATTTGATACACACTATGTTATGCTGGGTATTATCCTAGACATCACATCAACTCAAAACCTTTTAGTAATCTACCTTCTAGATTTGCTCTCTTAACTTTTTGATTATTTCACTTAGCAAAATGTTTCTATCTTGTGTAAATCACTAGTTTATTTGTCTGTATTGAAAATTTGAAATCTCTTACATTTATTGTTCTTGGTCATGAATCTGGTTGTAACATGGACTACGATGCATAATAGTTTCAGTCTCTAGTATGATTTTTTACGTTAGCTCCTCAATGGTTCACGTGTTTTCCCATAATAAGTAACTTTCATAAATTTCTATGTCAAAGGATTTTTGTGTGAATTATTTTTGTATGGTTCATCTTACTACCTCATCATGTTCTAGTTTGAATTTTGCATATCTTACTGCTTTGGGTCCTTCTAATGTCATTGATCTTTTCAGCAAAACAAAAAAAGGCTTGTTTTGGTATATCATCATTTCACACTACCTCTTTTTATGCAAATGAGGTCTACACTCAACATTGGTCTTGATATGGTATCATGCCTTTGTCAAGGCATGGCCTTGAATCAATTTTTCTAGCTACTAAAGATTTATTCATTGGTTGTGGGAACACTTTGGAGTTATAATCTTCCATCTCTTTGTCCTCTTGTTTTCATCGTAGACTTTATGCAAATAGTAGAAAAAATCAATTTTTGGCCATACACAATATGAAAGAACTTTGTGAGTTATAGAAGGCCTTGTTGCCTTTGAATACACAATGTATGCTGCCACACATTGTTAGTTTTGCTTGCAAAGTAACTATTTGGAAGCAAAAACAATGGAATCCCATTTCTTGATACGGTCTTCAAATGATTGTTCCCTTTATGTAGTAAAAGTCATCAAGATTTTTGCAACTCTTTACAACTTTCATGTTATCCAAATTTCTCTTTTTTAAGCTATATGGAAATTCTATAAAGGTTGTAATGAACATAGATAATACCCTACTTTATATTCTTGAGCTTATACTTTTGCACAGATGCAACTACTTATACGTTGTACTACAATTGTTGGTATTGTAGAAATAATATGATTAAAATATTCAAACCTAATATTTTATTTCACTACATTCCATGATTGATCAAGACAATTTGAAGTTTCATATCATAGACACAGTTCATGATATTTTTAGCAATATTAGCTCTAGAATGAAAATAAACCTATCGCTAAATGAGGTACTAAATAGTGTTGAAGCGAATCATATTTGTTCTTAGCCTTCAATTTCTTTTGGATGATTTATATATTTTTCCTTTGAAAATCACTTATTCCAACAAATGATTGGATGGATACAAATTGCAAAGTCAAACTGACAATTCTCTTTTAAATTTTGATTTATGAAATGCTTGGTTTTCTAATACTTGTTCCATTTTATTATACAACCTTAGCGCTTTACGATATTAATTGTCAAAACTTCTTGTACAAATGGCTTGATGTTTTTGGAAAAATGTCGTATACAAATGTGAGTTTAGTTTATAGCCAACAATGATAAAATGCCAAATTTTGGATGTTTTGATCAAGTCGTAGAATTCATGCATTTTGTTGACATTTTGTTATTATAGTAGACTGCAGTAGAAGCATGTGAATATCAACTTAATATATATGTCTTGTATATCTCAAACATTTGTTGTTTTATTAGATGTCAAGTGTGAATCCTATCTACCGCATTCTTCCTCTTTTACAGGCTCTAGATAGCATATCTGAAAACATTATTCATTTTAAGAATGGAACTCAAAATAAAACTTGGCACCAAAAAATAGCATGCCAAAATCTTATCATCTTCAATGTAGACGCCCAAGCGGCATATTCGTCACTCCAGCTTATTGGAAATTTTGTCTGAGCCAAGAATCAAAAGTCCGAGACATGATCATCTTCAAAATTGTGTTGCAATGATGCCAAGACTAGCAACCCCTCACCCATTACATATTCCGTTGTGAAAAATCTTTGTGCTTGTTGCTGTTAGATTGATTTGATTAATGTTGTCCTAAGAGCCTGGAAGATAACGTACCCTTCTATACCTTCAAACCTTGACCAAATCGTTTCATCCTTGGTGTTTCTTGATGCCAACTTACTCAATATTATTGGATAACCGAATTTGTCATTGTGTTATTATGTTTTGAATATTACATTCACCATCTGTCGATCACCTTTGTATACTTATCGATCTGAAAGAGGAGATTTCTCTCTCTCTTGGGGAACCATAAAACCTTTTATACTACTTAATTCACTGATTTTGTGAAAATCTATAACGAATAGGCTACCACATAACTTGGTGTTGTTGCCGGGGAGACAAATTATGTCTTTTCATGATTTTTAAGTGTACTAAGTCCGTTGAATCTTATTCATGTAATGTATGCCACGAGATCAATCACGCACAATTATTGAGCAGAAACGTTCAGAAGGAGCACAACGATTAGAAGCTTATAGAAAGGCATGCGATTTGTATTTCCAAAATTTGCAAATTTCACCAATAAGAGTTAGATTAAGTCTCGAAGGATTTGATAATCTTTACAACACTTTCGTAACACTTATAAATACATTTTAGCGTAACGTTTGGTGTACATCTTGTTGTAAAGAGGGACATTCTAAAATGAATTGTCCTAATTTATAAACCAACTATGTGGAGGAAGAATTATTCCTTTGTCCGGATGATAATCATGAGGAGGTAGCCTATACCGCTACTCTTTCTAACCAAAAGAATTTCACATCTAGACCACACAATAACCAACAGTATACTATTTTGCGTAGAGGAGCGACAAGAGATTCCACTCCACCACCAAGAGTAAAGAGTTCGTGCTATAATTGTGGAGCCCCTTGTCACTATTCGCCTGGTCCCGAACCTAGGAGGTTAGTAGGATATGTGCCACTTTGTGCTAATTGCAAAGGCGAAGGACATGTCACTGCCAAATGTCCTCATCCACAACAGCCACGGTCTAAACTGCGGTTTGTTAACATGCCTAGAGAAGATGAGCCACCACCATCTAAATCTAACGCTGACATGGTAGTCCAAAGGATAGAAGTAGAGTCCGAGACCATAGAAAATCAAGACCAATATTGGCCTGAATCAGACTTAGATTTAGATAAAGTCACAAATATGCCAACTTTTAGAGATAAAAAGAAAACCAAGAAGGATAAAAATGTGAATATTGCAAAAACTGCGATAAGCACAAAAAATGCGACAACCAAACTGCAACCTGCAGAGCAATCCACTTAGACATCTGAGATTAGCATGAAACTAGGAGAACTCCAATAGAAGAGTTGTCTCAGGTCACATTTTACATTCGTGACCATAAGTTTTTGATGGACTTCATTATATTAAAAACCACTAGGGAATCATCTTACAAAGTCTTATTAGGGAGACCATGGCTATACCAAGTCGATGTTATTACCCACTAGAAGAAGAAGAAGATTACCTTTCGAGACCAGATGGCGACATCAGAAGGAAAGAGCCATAAACGGATTATTGTATCCTGGGAGAAGGACGAATATGAAAGCGAGATGCCCACATCTTCCTCGAGTCATAAACCCATTAGATATGCCACCATACTCAATATTATTTGGAAGACCATGGTTATACTAGGCAGATGCTATTATAAATTGGTCCACCAAACAAATATTCTTTCCAGGCATTCTCACAGCCACTCCATTAGGAGGTCACCTTATGATGGGGTGAGGAGATAGCAGAACCTAAGAATCCTTAGTCAATTTCATAGAATGTTATGAAATAGACGAGGAAGAGGAAAATGAGTTTCCAACATTTGAGTCAAGGGAAGTTCTGGGAGGAACCAGAGCAAGCCTGACTAAGGGAATTGTAGATAAGACTGATTATTAGAAATAGAAATTAGTAAAGGTAAAATTATGAATTTTTATAAACACCAGTCAGACCAACAGGGGGAAGAGTACATAATACTCCTTTAAAAAATATCAAAATGTATTCGCTTGGTCAATGGAAGATTTAACTGGTATACCGGTCAAATGGGGAGAGCATAGAATAGACTTGATCCAGGGAGCCGTACCGGTTAGGCAAAAACAATACAGGTTAAATCCAAAGTATTCATTATTAGTGAAAGATGAATTAGATAAATGCATAAGAGCAGGTATCATATATCATGTTCTAAGTAGTGAATGGATATCACCTATTGTGATAGTTCCGAAGAAGAAGTCAGGTAAAATAAAGGTATGTCAAGATTTTAGAAAGTTAAATGCTACCACAACAGAAGACTATAATCCGTTACCATATACAAACATGATCCTGGACCAAGTAGTTGGACACGAAAGATACAGTTCTTTAGCCGGTTTTTCCGGTTACAATCAAGTCTTCATTAAGGAAGAAGATAGATCAAAAACAACTTTTACCACTGATTGGGGGACGTATGCTTATACACGTATGCCCTTCGGTCTGTGTAATGCGCCTGCTACATTTCAGCGCATGATGACAAACATCTTTCAAATTTTTTTGAGAAAATTCTTAAAAATCTTTATAGATGACTTCTGTGTTTACTCATCCACTGAAGATCATTTAGATGCATTAAAAAAGACTTTAAGACGATGTCAAGAGATATCTTCAAGATTGCATCCGTCCAAATGCTATTTTGGCATGAGAGAAGGCATTTTTCTAGGCCACAAAATTTCGAAGGATGGCATTCAAGCCAATATCGAAAAAGTTAAAATGATTTTAGAATTGAATGAACCAACTAATCTATGCGAGCTTAGGGGGACTTTAGGCCTCTAGAAATATTTACAGGAGGAGCGAATGATGCGAATAAAGACAGAAGCTGCTCTTTCTCTGAGCACCAATGCAGGGTCAATCACAGTAGACCTCACGAAGCTGAACCAACTCCGAGGCCAGATGCTCAAAAATTTTCAAGTCAAGTTCTTGCAACCCCTTGAGGATGCGAAGGCACTTGTCAAGGAATAGTTGGCTGAGCTGAAAGAGCTGTCTAGTGAAGCCACCCTATCTTGCAGCAGGCCCGACTCTCACGAAGAATATCTTCAGGCCCTGCTTCGCATTGATGACCTTACACAACAACTTCAAGTTGTGCCATCCCACGAAGATTGACAAGCTCGCACAGGAGCTGTCAGATATCAAGCAACAATTGGAAGATCAGAAGTTGGCTACTGAGTTGCAAAGAGTTGCAAATTCAGAATTTGGCAACTGTATCTACACAGCCAAAGCGAACACGTCGTAATCAGTCGAAGGTATGTGCTGACAGATTCCGTGCACTTGCTGAACGCTTTTGAAAATGGTGTCCACATGCATTTAATAGTGATTTGCAATGGTGTGTGGATTACATGATGCTACCAGGCGCAGTAGGCATCGCCTTCGATGAGTGGAAGCGACCTGGGACAAGGACGACTTTCTCTGGTTATGGGCCCAACTCTCTATCGAGCAGAAAGGATGTCTCTGCTGGGGCATAATTTAGAGAAAATTCCAGGTCGTGCCTTTCGGATCAGTAGAGTTATACATAGGCTCTTCTGCTATGTATGCTCTTGAATATATTTGAGTGAATTCCAATTTTTGAGGAATGAAGACAATAAACGACATTTTTGGAAGCGAAAGTCGCAGTTTCAACTGTACAAACCTCAAGTTGTTGCGGATTTAGACGCATTTGACGATGTAGGGTTGCTGATTAATGTAAATATGGCCTATCCAGAACTATTTCCAAGAATTTTCATTACTTTCCCATAGATCTCTGTCAAGTTCTAGCATTTGTTGATAAAGTAATGACAAACTATAGCAAAACATATCTAAAATAAGACTTGCCAAGAATCCACAAAAAAATTTGACCAACACAATGTCACAAAATCATTTCACATATGTCATGTCCTTCCAACATATAGGCATGCACATGCAAAGGATGAAAAGCATGCGTGGAATTCAATTTTCTTTTCATTTTGTCTTATTATTATAATATCCAGAAAAAATTCAAACATGAGCCTTCAAAGGATTACATGCTCATGGTGGTCACCCCCAATTTATTAGGGAGACGTATCAAATTACTAGTATAGTAAAGCAAATGTTGTAAGCATGGTAAGCGGTAAGCATATATGATGCAACTGAAAATAGATGGTCGTATGTCCAAAGAAGATGAGCCCATTTCATGCCAACCAAATCCTCTGCCCTCTACAACAAATGAGGAAGGTGTGATTATCCCTTCGCCCATTGTCACCTAGAAGTGTACTCTCTGAGCATAGTAAGTAGATTGCTAGTCAAGCCTTAGTAACATACCAATTGGAATAATTTTATCTAATCCACACAATAAGTGGGTTGGTAACACGATTAGCATAATTTTGACCCATTTACTTCTACAAGTAAAAATTGAAAGAGTTTCACACAACATAGATCTTGCTCCACGATATTTAGAAGAAACCATAATCTCTTTATTATTCCAATAGAAAAGAAAGAATGTATCAAGATGTTCCTACACAATGCACCTATATCTAAGGTCTTCTGGGTAAAGAAAGCAACTGACAAAGAATTGCATTGGGATACTAATCTTTACATTCGAATTTCGTAACTTCAAGATATGGTGTCAAGTGTCAGTTGAATCAAGTACTAGCTACTAATCTAGACAGAGGCCTTTCTTAGAATTCTAATAATGGCAAATCTGGTTGCTCTTGCCAGCTTTTGGCTCGACTCTATAAACCTCGTCTCTCTCTCCTCTCTCTCACTCGCACACACCGCGCTTAAACTTTCTAATGTACCAATTTATCGCTCAAGCTTATTAAAGGTGCTCTTACTATTTTCAGTTTGAATCTATCCTCTTGTACAATACTAAGATAGATAGATATACATAAACTGCCCGATATGGGTCATGAAATTTTATTGACTGTAATACAGTCGCCGCTTCTTGCAATCAGGTGTCCCATGAACTTGAGTCCTGGTACCATACATCTTCAACTGAAAATTCTCAAAAGCCTCCGAAACAGCTTCAACCTACAAGCAGAGCCATAACTCTATAAATTTACATTGATAACGCAGCTTAAACTGTCAAAACGACTAGGACAACCTAAATATGAAGACAGCCAAAAACTTGATTGTATTAATTAGCCTACCAGGTCAGGTTTCTTTGTGTAAACTCGAACAATCCTGTCTTGGAAACAATCGGGCAGTAAATGGCTGATCCGCTCTTTTTGAATTACAAATTTTTCCTGGCTATCATAATCCTATAAATGCCAAAAAAATGAGAGAGTGAGGTTGCCCATAAGTACAAAGAAAACAAGCTGACCATGTCAGCCAATCTCTCAACATCCTTGCCAGAATTTTTGGTTCCATGTCCTTTTGAATTGGTAGAAAGAGATCAATACTGCTTATCTCTGTTGATGCAAGCAAATACTCCAGCAAGAAGGTTATCAAACTGTACCTTGAAAAAATGTACACTTCAAGCGCCGAATGCCATGAACAAGACAACCAGCAATTTGATAAGTTTCTGACATTAAATTCCAGTCCTTTGCAAATGAATAAACATTTCAGGAGCCTAACGTTATTATCAGTGATGTCATTTGCAAAATAAACGATCATGACTTTCAACAAGTCAAATTACAAATATATACTAATATCAGTTTTTTGAAATTCACATTTCAGAAAAGCCTCCAGATTCAAGAGAATCACCTGTTTACAGGATCTTCTTTTCCACGAGTTAGGTCAATTTTTACATTGCTCACTAGCACATCATCTTCAAGAATAGAAACTCCATTTCCTGCCTGTCATTTCAAAAAGTTCTTGATGAAATTGTTCTTGTCGATGTTATATGCTTGCTCATAGCATGCAGTTGGACACAAAAATAACATACTTCAACGTAATCAGATAATCTAGTCAGACAAATTGAATCTAATATATCCCGATAGACTCAAATGCATGTGCTTCAGCACCAGTGATTTCACTTTTCAACACCATAGAATGCTCAAGCTTTCTAATCTGCTAGAGCTGACCTGTGAGCAAACAATATCCTTGGGAGTGATATCCTTAAAATAATCTAGCTGCTCTCTGGGTACAGCATATTCATTGCAAAACTGTCAAAATAAACAAATGATGCTATCACTGGTAAATGCAACTCTCCACTCTATTTGGTGATTCATGGGATTTTACCATCGTTATAGCATTGAAGTACTAAAACAAAGCAGTGCATTCAAAATAGCAAAAGGACAAATACTAAAACGTCCTACTCGATACAATTTTCTCCTCTTTATTCGAAGCACAAGCTCCTGAGCTTCCTTCAGTTCCTGATCTTCTGCTGTCTCGATTATCTTCAGAATGGAATCATCCAACTGCATTGGATGTTTTCACAATGCATAAGCACAACATTGGATTGTTATAAGCAACAATTGAGAGAACTTGCTCCTGCTACTTCTTCAAAGTCTGAAGATCCATTCTTCACCGTCTGCTGAGGTGATTTGTAAATTCCACCGTGGAACTATTAAACAGACTCCTACCTTCCAAAACTCTGCAGGGTTGTTAATACGTTCTGAGATCTGTAAATAATTGTTCGCAAGTAGCAGTGCATCAGCCACCATTAGCTCCAATGCCTGTGTCTCAGAGTTTTGCATTTCCACGGAGTTCCATTACAATATTGTCATGCATCATATGAACATAACAGCATTGACATCATGGTAATTTTGACTCATAGTAAGGACATGCTTTTTGAACCATACCTTAACTTTTGCATGTGTGTATACTGTTCGGAATAGATCTGCCCGTGTTTGAAACAAACGGTACACATTTATACCTGCATGCCAGTCATAGAATGATTCCGGTCTTAAGACATTGAATGACAAAAAATCATGGCAACTGGTGGGCAAAATAAAATTTCATGTCATTAATGACTAATCAAAGAATTTGGATGGCTGCTACAATCCATAAGACAGAAATTTGTGTTCCAAGTTTTCTTTAATTCTAAAAATCCCAACAACAATTCTAAGCAGCTACGTGACTCCTCTGTGCCAGTGCATGGACAAAAGGGCTTTTGCATATTACACGACTTGCCATGCTACCTTTCTTCGTTGATTGTAATGTGCATTAAATGGACTTCCACGGATACCGCCATGTGGGAAGCTAAATTCCATCTGGACTGAAGTAATTCAGGATAAAGCCTTTGCTTTTAACATGGACGTGGTAAGAATGAAAGGTATGCCCTACTGGTGGTGGCCCGATACTTACATTCCTTTGCTCGATAACAGATTTCATTATCGACGACTCTCATATTCTCCATCAATCTGCATCACCAAGCATTCAAGCTTGTTTCATTATAACATGATAATAGGTGATGAGCTTGAAGAATCTGCCAAAATTGTTAATCTGGATAGGAACTTCAAGTCAAAGAAGTCAACTGTACGCATCAGGTTTTGTACTAGAAACATGCACGGAGCAAACACATTAATAAGCAACCCCAAACTCTATCTTAGCAAGATGTCAGCATGTTTCACCTTTCAAACTTGAAACTGCTTGATAGGCCACAAGCACGACAGTCTCGTTCTATGTAGTCAAACCTGCCAAACCTAATTGTTAGGCCAAGGAGATTAATCTGGAATACCACAAGAACAGAGACAGTTAAGCAATGTAAATAATGTTCTGAAAGTGGCTCTACGATGGCAGCCTTCTTCAGAAGCTTCTTGGAACACAAAGTGATCTTACAACTGAACACCGAAATCACATCAACATAGATCCAGTGCATCATACTGTCATATGAAGAGTTATCCTTTTCTCCATTCAAAGAAATTGCACCTTGCAGACCTGAATCACTAGTCACTCAGACTTGCTTATCTAGATTCAAAATATATTTCTTAAGTGCTATTCTTTATTGTTTATTTCTTGTTGTTGAACAGCTTTTGATGAATACACATGTTCATCCACTGTTATATTGATGCATGATGGCTTCAAGAACTCTTCTTTGTCAGAAGTAGCATCTGTTTTGGTAGGTGAAATCCCCATGGGATTATAAACTCAATCACAAATTTGGCACACATCAAGTAGAGTTGTAGAGTCTCCTACAAAGAACTCAGAAAAAAGCAAGATAAAGAGCTACTAAATGCATAATGCAGCACCTTCTTATACTCCACCGTGCATAAATATTGAAGCACCCGCAAGTGTCTACAGCATTTCATGCGAGTTCCTACAATCTTATCCACAAGCCTATAAAGCTCATGATTCATGAAAATAGAAACAAATAAACAATGTTTTATGGTACCTTTCGAATCTTCTAACCGTGTTTGAGTCGGGTTTGAATCGGGAAAGAATCGGCTTCTCCAGGTTCGAACCGGCGAATGGGTTTTAGGGTTATTTTTTCCCCCCTTCCCTTAATTTCTACCCTTCGATTATGTCAAAAACAAGTGCTTTCTTAGTGTTAATGGGTAATCTGTAGTTTATAACGAATTTGTGATTAATTGATAGTGAATTTTGACGCAGAACTTCCAAATTCCAACTCCTAAGTCTTGTTACCTAACAGTACATTTCACCTGTGATTTAGGGTCCTTGATCCATCTGTTGCCTGCAGTTTTAGCTATGATCTATCTGATATCATCAGTGACATTAGCTAGTAGCTACTTCCATACATGCTAGAAATATAGTCCTTTGAAAAAATTGAACCGTTTTTTTGGCATGACTAGAAAGATAGTCCTTTGGAAAATGCCAAAAAAATGGTTTCGAACCGTTTCTTTTGGCATGATGAAAGATAGTCCTTCGGAAAATGCCAAAAAAGACAGTGAGTCCTTTTGAAAATGCCAAAAATACATTTCGAACCTTTTTGTTTTCAGTTCGAAGTAGTTGCACTGCGTTTCTGAAACGCGTTTCAGAATCGCGTTCAGAAACACGGTTCAGAAACGCGTTTCTGAAATTTTTGAAAAAATTCCAGAAAAGATTTTTTTTAATTTTTTTTTTGGGTTTTTTTTTTGGGCAATATGGGTATCACATGAAAGCTCTAATTAAGAGCATAATTACTGTGTAATTTGCTAACTGTTTAGGGTGCAGGATGGTCCAGTTCAGGTGCATTAATCCATGTTGGGTTCTGTCAAGGGTAAATTTTCACCTCTAGCCTGTCCGTTACGATCACAGATGGTCCCAGTAAGTGTGTTTTCGCTCATGGAGTCGGAAGGCCAAGTCATGAAGAGGCCTTACCGTCGGGGCCGGGGTCTACCGGTAGCCCTCGGACCCCGCCGTTGGGGGGCGTTGCCCCCCAAACCCCCCACCAGGGGGCTACCGCCCCCCGAATCCCCTGAGCATTTATTGAAAACCAGAGCAAATAACAACCAAATAGCTATTGAAAATAAGATCTGTTTGTGCCCCATCTACTGCACTTATGAGAGGCAAAACGCTGGTTTGACCATGGATCCCCTAGAAAAATTTCAGTCCTAAGCTATTTTTTTGAAGAAAAAAAAAAGTTCTTTTTTTTTTTTTGCAATTTTGGGTATAGAATTGTGTTGCAGCGGATCGCGATCCGCCGCAACAACGTTCTGGATCGTGCGATCCGGAACGTCAGCGATCCGCAACCCAGAGCACAAATTTTTTTTTTTTTTTTGTGGAAAAAGTAGTAATGGCCAATTTTTTTTTTTTTGAGTTTAATACTAACTAAATCAGTTTTGAATGGTGTTCTGATGCCAATGGTTTGCAGATCTACTGATTCTGTTTTCTGTTAGAAAATGATAGAAAGAGTTAGAAGGAGCCTTCCTTAGATTGGCGGGAATTGTATACTTCTTTTGGAATAGCTGAAACAGGGGGTTCGAGGGGCGGTAGCCCCCCGAGAAACATGGGGTCCGGGGGGCGGTAGCCCCCCGGAGGGGGGCTTAGGGGGCAACGCCCCCCAACGGCCTTCCAACTCCCTGAGTGAAAACACATTTTTTGGTGTTTCGCACCCGAAACAGTCGGCAAACTACACAGTCATAACGCTCCCAATCAAAGCTTTCATCTAATACCCATATTGCCTAAAAAAAATTCAAAAAAAAAAATGATTCTGCGCGATTCTGGGAAATTCGCGATTCAGAATCGCGGTGCATCTAGCCTAAAACCATCTATTGATGTCCAAATTTCTGAAACCATATGAAAATGCAGCCAGTTTTCTTAAACCATCTACTGATGTCCAGATTTCTAATCAATGTAGCCTACAGCCATCTGAAACCAAGCAACAGATCTGCATAACAATTGCTTTTTTTATATCCTTTCACATGATAC
Organism: Diphasiastrum complanatum; assembly: GCA_029204225.1. Classification (NCBI taxonomy): domain Eukaryota; kingdom Viridiplantae; phylum Streptophyta; class Lycopodiopsida; order Lycopodiales; family Lycopodiaceae; genus Diphasiastrum; species Diphasiastrum complanatum. The sequence goes on along the minus strand of CM055109.1, from coordinate 31,826,126 downwards.
CCATATTGGCAACTATACAAGAAAAAAATTGCATTCCGGGAAACCCTAATGGGAAATCCCGGAACGCGGACTGCAACCTTGGTATAGAAACACGTTTCTCAAAAACGCAATTTCAGAAACGCGTTTCTGTGCCACTATGGAACTTCGAACCAGGCCGATTCAAACCGGCAAATAAAACTGCGGTTTGACACAACTATGCAAATAAATGCGCTTCATAACAGATGGGCCATGTAAATAATAGTTGGGTCCATGCACCCCATGCCTGCAAAATCTAAGAATCAATAGCAGAAGCGCTATGGCTCACTCTAATCTGATAAGATTTGAGCTTTTTGCCCGAATGATGTTACTTTTGACATTTTATGAAACAGACCCTAATTGCAAAAGTGCCAACTATGGTGACTGGGTGTCCGAAACCCTAGCTACACTTAATTAACAGTATTCGTTGAGTGTCCTAAAATCAAACCTACACACTTTTCTTCTGAAACTATCGATCCCTTTGATAGATCCACTATCCTACCAGGTAGGCAATAAATTCATCTACTCAAGATGAGCAGTCCTACAATTATCTAGAGACTGTCAGTGTCAAGTGAGATGAACAAACACATTTTTCCATTTGTGCCATGATCCATCAGTCCTTTGACTACACTAAGTGATACAATCCATTTAATTATTTACATACACCCGTGACCCAATAGATGAGCTGGCCAGCCATATGCATGTATAGTATCTTCATGCATGGTAAATCACACAATTAATGCTTACATCTGGTAACATAGAGAAAACGTTGAGCAATGGGTTCATGCTACAAATCAAAAAAACCTTCTTTATTGCCAACATTAAAAAATATATACAAATGATAATGTGAAAATGATCTCGTAGAAGATACTTTAGCAAGATTAATGCTAGCACAAACAAGGAATCATAAAAGCTAGATCTCAAATATCTTGATAGAACATTTGAACTTTTTGGCATATAGTTGGGTTGTAAATAAAAGGTGTAAAACGGACACCAAATAATCAAAATGAATCGATAAAAAGTGTTGTAGACAAGAATAAATCATAACACAAATGCCAATGAGAACTTCTATAACATTGTTCATGACATTTTGAAAGTAGGAGGGCCACTAATAAGGCAAAAATGCATGACAACTTATAAAGGCCAAAAGATAGTCTTACACTAGTCGAATATAGAACTGACGATAGCCAAAATGCAAGTAGATCTTAGAAAAGATAATCATGGCCTTTCTCGATTGCAAAGATATCTTTTGTGTGGGAAATAGGATATTGACTACGAATGTTAAATTTGTATAAGGCTCTTCAATCCATAAAAAGATATTTTGTGCCATCATTGGTTTAACTTTCAAGGTATAACATTAAACAATAAATATCTCCCTTAAACCTTGAAAATCTATTTCTCTTTGAATTTTTGTTACAAAGAATTCTCATATATTGTGATGTGGCTTGGCATGTGCAGCTACATGTGAGAAATGTATCCCAAGGACACGTGCATAATTGACTAATCCAAGTTGGATTGAAGATTTTTAAGAACTAACCATGGTTTGGCATGTGCATGTACACATGAGAAGTGCACCTTGAGCATACATGTAGGAATGACCAATTCAAAATGGATAAAGAACTTTGATTGTCAACAATGAATTGGGACGTGCAAGTACTCCAAGGGTGCTTGAGAAAAGAAGCCATGGCAAAGAACGAGATATGAGAATACATATTCAAAGAAGAAAGTGTTAGAGTTAATGTTTACATTAGTACCCCTAATGTTAACATTTAGGATTTTAATTAGTGTTAGTTTGGCCATGCCTGCGTGCTATTATAGGGGGCCATTACTATTTATAGTAAGTTGTATTTAGGGTCATTACTATTTATAGTAAATTCGTTTTTTAGTCATGCATGTAGGTGGGCTCACTACTACTAGAATAGGATTTGCTTTAATCACTTAGAAATTCATCTTGGGTGTTTACCCAATATAGGTAGTGATTATAGCAATCAACTTTTTGTCTTTTGCTATTTGCTTTTTGCTTTTTACCTTACACATAGTTTAGAGAAAGTATATATGTAGGCTGGCGCCCTACTTCATTTGTAATGGGACATAGTTGGAGTACATCTCTTCATTTTTGTTGTTCTCTCTCATGTGTATGACTATTGTCTAACAACAATAGGAATTTTATCTTGAGTTACTTGTATGATCAAGTCGGTTTTCTAAGATTCGAGAAAACAAGGAGGTACTCCAATGAACGGAATCAATTCATAAGGAATTGATTTGGCCATCATCTTCTAGCCAGCTCTCAAGTTTGATCTTCAACTACAACGGTGGCAGCTTTTTGGGAGAAGATCCAGTGTACAAGGAAAGAGCTGAGCTCCAAGAAGGAGATTATGGAATCCCCCTCAGATTTCAGGATCAGATCTGATTGCTGATAGCAGATCAGCTTGTTGCTTGAGGTCGCAAATTTGCAAGTCACTTCTGGAATTATTCGCTACTGATCAAAGGAAGATCACTGGAATAGTTCACTGAAAAACAGCAGGTCAGATTGCTGGAAAACAGCATATCAGATCGTTGGAAGACAGTAAGTCAGATCACTGAAAGACAGGTTAGATCACTGGAAGACAGCAAGGTAGATAGCTGGATTGCTAAAAATCAGACCTGCTACAATACAAGACAGCGTAGATCTGGAAAGAAGAAAGAACTAAGTGCATCCATGCATCAGGCGTCAGAAAAGGCCAAGCAAACTACGAATGGCTGAATTCATTGAAGAGGTCATTCAGGTGGGCGATTCAGAGGTCCGAATCGGCTGTCAAAGAGCTGTGACCAGCTGTGGAAGAGAGCAGATGCAGGATCGATTCATAGCCAGGTCTCTTCTGGTTGTTCACCAAAGCGAAAACCAACAAAGGAAGAAGAAGAGAGGGGCAGGAGATGGTCGTGACCAGCCTGTGCGGCAAACTAGAATTTGTCTATAGTGCATGGAAGTGTCTCGTACATGCAGGAGGTGGATTCATCGCACAGGATTAAGAAGAACCGCTCGATCAAGAAGATTGTTGATGGACGGTTGAGATCACATGCATTAAAAGCGACGTGGGCCATTCGTTTTTGAAACACCATAGGATTTGATTGAAGAGGGCCTTTGAAAAGATGAAAGGCAGTTTTTTGAAGAATTTTCTTTAAAAATCTGCATGGAGAAATCCAAGATTGAACCCGTTCTTCATAATGAAGAAACATTTCATTTTTGAACTCATTTCCTAAGGCCACTTTGGAACGGCCTAACTTTGGCTAAAAGAGGGCTTTTTGGGGCCAAATAAAGGCCAAATTAAAGCTATTTGCATGCAATTAAAAGTACAGCAAGACAATCACATACAAGTGGGAGTTTATCACATGCAAGTTGAGGATGACTACATTCAAGGAAGCATGGAAATACACAGATTGCTAGGATGCAATGGTGAACCTTGATGCATGCTGAGGGAGGTCTCAAGAGTAAGGATCAGCAATACAACTAGGAGTTGTTTACAATCAGATGCAAGGTGAAGAAGGGATTCACAAGAGTAATCAAAACAAGGTTCGTCACAAAATGGAAGGGTTAACTCACAGGAAAGGAAACTCTACACGAAACAAAAGAGATGGTAGGGGAAGACAATCAGCGATCAAGGTGATGCTGAAGCTGCAAAAAGCGGCTACCAACAAGCATACTGAAGGAAGGTCAACTTCAAAGGTTCTAAGATTGACAAGGTTTTGTCGAGGTTGGAATCGACAAAGGTGCAAACCCTTAAGAGGAAGTTGCATGAGAAGTATAGACTATGAGTCTACATAGGTAAATCGATATTCAAGGAGATGTTTTCACAGTTTCTTATCATGGTGGCAAATGATAAGTTCATTGTTACAAGTGACAGGTGTGGCAAGCTGTGTGGTCGACATTCTATGTTTATGAGTAATTGAAGTGATTGCTTGTTGTGGTTGTCATGTAATTCCTAGATACCATCCAAGTCATGGTTGATTATTCATGTGGTATAAGGAAGCACTATATAATCCAATGTTTTATGGTACCTTTCAAATCGCCTTTTTGAACCGTGTTTGAATCGGGAAATAATCGGCTTCTCCAGGTTCAAACCGGCGAATCGGTTTTAGGGTTCCCCCAACCCACCCCCTCCCCCGCCCCTAGTTTCTACCCTTCAATTATGTCAAAAACAAGTGCTTTCTTAGTGTTAATGGCTAATATGTACATTAAAATTTGTGATTAATCGACAATGAAATTTGAATCATGACATGCAACTCCCGACTCTTGTTACCTAACAATACCTATCACCTATGATTTAGGGTTCTTGATCCATCTGTTGCCCGCAGTTTTAGCTATGATCTTGTTGCATAACATTTATTGAATTGTGAGAAGTCTACACCCCAGGTGGCTAGTACATTCGCTATATTTGAGATGTTTGATAGCTATTTCTACATCACGTAAGTCAACATGGCCAATATCAATGAATTTCTACTTTCCTAAATGTAGGAAGTTGAAGGAGCACAGAAGGACAAAGAACTTGGATGTCCACAATTCATGAAAAGATGGAGGAAAAGGGCAAGATAGGAGCGAGGGAGCAAGAGCCATGAGAGTCACATGAAAGTAAAGAATCAAGGAAAAGGAAGTCAATGCCAATATCCATGGACAATTGTTAACCTTCATAATCTAGATGTACGAAGGATCTCCCGATATGGTTAATCAAGGACCAAATCATCGACAATGTAGTATTGAGCAAGCAAGTTGCAAGGCAATTGCTGAAGGCAACCATGACAACATATGAATCACATTATGCTCTTATGTACGGTATTTTTTTAACTCCTAAGACACATTATGTACGCTATTTTGTAGACTCCCAAGCCACATATATGAGAAAGCTACCAAAGAAGATGGAAAAGATGCAATGAAGTAAGAGAATCGATATATAGTTGAAAATAAAATGGGATTTAGTACAAGAAGAGGCAAAAGTCCTAATGCATAAAGACAAATCCATAGAGCAAGAACTCAAGTTGACAGGTCCATTGAAAAACACAAATCAATGTTAGTGGCTATAAGGATGTGCACAGCAAGAGGGCATCAACTATAATAAGGCGTTTGCTCCAATAGCTAAAATAATTGATCAAAAAAAAAAAATTGGAAACAAATCGTTGAAATCCTAAAATTCGGGTTACAGAATTTTTTTAACTTTTTTTTGATAATTTGATTTTGAGGCATCCAATTCTCTAATGTGTTTAGGAGCTACACAATGTTTTTTCATGCTTGCCAGAATGGTTGTGATGTTCGTTGTAATGAGTAGTAGGCTGTCGGATGTTTTCAACTTTATTCCAGTTGTTAAACACAAAATTTTAGGGTTTTCATTGGATGATTGAGAGCAGTGTCGACTGAGGGAGGATCAACTAAGGCCTATGATATGGTGGAGCATCCACGGCCGCAGCACCGGCGAACTGCGACAATTGGCCGAGAGAGTTCTCTCACAGGAGTGTTCAGCATCGGCCTGCGAGCGGAATTGGAGCACCTGGGCCTTGTACCACACAAAGAAGAGGAACAGGCTCTCAATCGAGCAGTGCGGGCGGTTGGTGTTTGTGAACACCAACGGACGGATGTTGAGAAGCACACGCACAGAGGGTGCCGAGTTGATTGAGGTGAGTCACTGTAGGCTTTGATGTTTGAGCTACTTTTTGACGCATTGAACTGCTTTTGCTATGCTTGAATCGCAAGATACTCACTTGTCAACATTGTTTGTTTGTATTTGCAGGTGAACCCTGACTCCTGCTTGGTGGACTCGTCAGCTGCTGCTCCTCGGGGCCACTTACACATGGCTGTTGTGAGGCAGAGGCACGCGCTTTACGGCGGTAGAGGAGAGCAGCTAGGGGGCAGGAGAGGGCTGAGGAGGGGGATGATGAGGGCTCAGAGTAGGGAGAGGAGCTCGGGGATGATTATCTGGAGGAGGAGGAGGAGTGGGTAGAGGAGTGGGAGAGGAGGATGTGAGGGGGGCAGAGGCACAGGAGGGGATAACTTGGCCAATCTCTTGGTGAACCCAGACTTATAGACACAAGAGCTAGCCATCCCTTTGACTAGGGGTAGGGGTTGAGCCATGGGTTCCATGAGGGGAGGTTTGAGTAGACTTTATGTCGAGCAGAGCGGAGCAGCGCAGGAGGCCATTGGCCAAGCATCATCGCAATGGGTAGGGCCATCCCAGGGGGGATGGGAGGGGTGGAATAGCCAGACACGAGGAGGGGGGCGGGTGGGGGGGGAGGGAGCACTAGTAGCAGTGGCAACGGCAACAGAGGTAGAGGCTCACCACGGCGCATGGTTCCCTCGGATTCATCTATGGACTCCTTTGTCTAGGCAGCACAAACTCGGATGATTCTGATTATGGGGACGATGACGAGTCTTAGTTGTATTTTACTTTTCATTATGTTCATCAGACATTATTGTACTCCATTTACGGTGCCATTTGGCCCGATTTTATACACGGTGTTTCTTTTGCACATGTGCCACAAAAGCTCAATATGGTTCATTATGGTTTTAGCCATGATTCAATATGGCTCAGTACGATTCAATATGGTTCAGTACGATTCAATATGGTTCAGTATGGTTCAATATGATTCAGTATGGTTCCTTGTGATTTCAATTCGGTTTGTTGTGATCTCAGATGGAGAGAGAGAGAGAGAGAGAGAGAGAGAGAGAGAGAGAGAGAGAGAGAGAGAGAGAGAGAGAGAGAGAGAGAGAGAGAGAGAGAGAGAGGGAACATGTGTCGTATCTCAGCCATGATTCAGTATGGTTCAGTACGCTTCAGTATGGTTCAGTATGGTTCAATATGATTCAGTATGGTTCCTTGTGATTTCAATCCGGTTTGTTGTGATCTTAGATGGAGAGAGAGAGAGGGAGGGGGGGGGGGGGGGGGGATGGAGAGTGACAGAGAGGGAACATGTGTCGTACCTCTTCAGTATGGTTCATTCTAATTTCAGCCATGATTTAGTATGGTTCAGTACGATTCAATATGATTCGGTATGGTTCCTTGTGATTTCAATTCGGTTTGTTGTGATCTCAGATGGATATATATATATATTATATATATATCAGACATGAGGGTCCGGGCCAAAATGGCCGCGTCCGCGTCCGCATCCGACGCCTGGACCTGGACCCAGACGCGTCCGACCCCCGGACGCGGGGTCGGACGCATCCTTTTTTTTTATTTTATTTTTTTAAAGGCTGGACGCGTCCAGAGGGACGCGTAAAAAAAAGCAAAAACCCGCGGGGCCTGCAGACAGTCCGCAGAACCCGAGAGCAGACAGAGGGCGGAAGAGGGCGGAAGAGGGTGGAGGAGCATAGAGAGAGAGAGAGAGAGAGAGAGAGAGAGAGAGAGAGAGAGAGAGAGAGAGAGAGAGAGAGAGAGAGAGAGAGAGAGAGAGAGAGAGAGAGAGATGGTGTTTGTGTGTGTGTGTGAGAAAATTGTGTGTGTGAAAATTGTGTGTTGATTTGTGTGCATTCAGTTGTGTGTGTGTGGTGATTTGTGTGTAAGAGAGAGGGAGGAAGAGACAGAGAGTGTGAGGAACGGAGAGAGAGAGGATTTGTGTGTGTGCACAGTGTGTGTGAGAGTTTAGGATTTAGGTTTAGGTGTGCTTGGGTTTGGGGTTTAGGGTTTAGGGTGGGAGAGAGAGCTTGGATTTCCTTGCTTCCGTGTGTGTGCGCGTGTGAGAGAGAGAGAGAGAGAGAGAGAGAGAGATGGCTGCTCGTCCCATTTGGGATGAGGTGGAGGTGATGCCCGACAAAAAGTGGCGTTGCCCTTTTTGTCGAAAGCAGTTCACAGGGAACGCCTCTCAGGTTCAAGCACATCTGGGGGGGTTGCGAGTCCGACCCACGGGGGGACGCTACGGGATCGGCATTTGTATAGTCATCCCCGCTGCGGAGAGGGCTCGCATTATGGAGCCATATTCTGAGACAGCTTTGAGCCCGGCGAGCCGTCCACAGATGTCGCGGACTCTATTTCTACTGGTGCACCCACTGCACTGACCCTACCACTGGTACACCCAGCGCCACCGCCCCCACTGTCGCATCTGCATCCGCCACTGCCGCTGCATCCGCACCCGCCCCCGCCCCCGCCACCGCCTCCGCCTCCGCCAGTACTCCCCATGGATCCACGGCCTCCACTGCTGCACCTACACCTCTGCCATCACCGTCAGATCTACACGGCCCGTCCACATCCTCCGCTTCCGCACCTGCACCTATGCCACCACCTCCACATCCGCATCGTCCATCCGCATCCTCCCAGCCATCCACATCACGAAGCACCAGACAGATGTCCATGCCAGGATCTTTCAGAGAGGGGCAGCACAGAGAGGCCACCAGGACCATAGCACAGATGTTCTATGACCTGAACCCCCCCTTTATCATGGCATCATCCCGCATCTTTCGAGAGGCTATCTCAAAAGTTGCAGTCTGCGGGCCCGGCTACACACCACCTGTAATAGATCCTAACACCGCAGTAGGGCAAACACTAACTGATCCACCCAACCTTGCCTACTCCCTGATATAGAGTAAGCCCCTCCTAGCCCAGTGTGAGGACTGGTAGCATGCTACTGCCAAGTGTCGGCCACGTGGCACTGACGTGGCCGACTGCACGTCGGGACCCAACTGGGGGCCCTATCCTGCTGACAGGGTCCCTAGGCTGTGTTAGGCCCGCCATGGCTATGGACCGTGCTGGGGCACACTACTCACACTGTCTTGCCCTGTTGGTCATGTACGCTGGACACGACCCTGACTGTGGTATCTGACCTATCTGTGTTCTCTAGGGTTCGGCACTGGTTACGAGCTCGTAACACTCCCTCCCCCTTAAGAACCGTCTTGGTCCTCTAAGACAAAGTCTGGAAAAATCTTGCGAAGGACGCTGCCTCTTTCCCAAGTGGCATTCTCAACAGGCTGATCATTCCACTTAACCAGATATTCTCGATATAGAGTATGACGAGTTTGCGTCTCTCTACTATCTAGAATTTCCTCTGGTTCATGTGGAGGTTGTTGAGGATCCAATGGGAGAACTAGAACACTGTCCCCTACCAGATTATCTGATCTGGTTAAGGCTTTTCGTAACTGACTTACATGAAAAACTGGAAAAACCTTACTGCTGTGTGGGAGTTCTAGTTCATAGGTGACCTCGCCTAGTCTCCTACTGATGGTAAAGGGACCACAATACCTTGGAGACAACTTAGCACACACTCCTGATTTGAGGGTTTTAGAGTCAACTGGGACTCTCAAGTAGACTTTCTCACCAGTGGAGAACTGCACATCCCGTCTGTGTGGATCTGCATAATGCCTGGCTCGATCCTGGGATTGTCTAATGCTACGCTTAGCATGTTCTATCATCTGGTTTAGGTCTTCTAAAAAGTTTCTGGCTGCTTCAACTTTTTCTTGTTTAAACCCTACAGCTGTGGGTGAGCGTGGCTGAAAACCGTACATCAGCATAAATGGGCTGTATCCCGTAGCTGAATGTTTGGTACTGTTGTAAGCAAACTCTAATATCGAGAGATACTCCTCCCAATTAGTCTGCCTCTTGCTGACGTATGCACGAAGCATATCCTCCAGCACTTGATTTACCCTTTCTGTTTGACCGTCCGTCTGTGGATGGTCGGTGGTACTCATATTAAGTTTAGTATGGAGATGATGGAATACTGCCTTCCAAAAATTTCCAGTAAACTTACTGTCCCGGTCGCTGACTATGCCGGAAGGTAGACCGTACAATTTAAATAGCCCGTCTACAAACAACCTCGCTAACTCTGGAGCTCTAACGGTTGTTTTGGTCGGAATAAAATGAGCCATTTTGGTCAGACGGTCAACTGTGACCCATATAGCGTCATTACCCTTTTGGGTTTTAGGCAGGCCTACTATAAAATCCATGGAGATACTCTCCCATTTACCAGCTGGTATTTCTAAGGGATGCAACAACCCTCCTGCCTTTAAACGCTCTGCTTTATTTACTTGACATTTCTGGCAACTGCTTACATACTGGTGGACGTCCTTTTTCATACTGGGCCAGAAAAATTGCCTACGAAGAAGCTCATAGGTCTTCTGTATGCCTGGGTGTCCCGCGCTAGGATTGTCATGACATTCATATAGGACCTGCTGCCTATAATCCTCTGAATTGGGGACACATACTCTATCTCTATAGAGCAAGTACTCATCCTGAATGGAATACTGTTTCCATTCGAATCCTTGAGTCAACTGACCCTCAACCACTGGGGTTTGCTTGGGTAATACAGGCTCAGAATCCTCAACGTCATCTGATGACGTATACTCGGACTCATCATCATCCTCAACGGAAGCTGCCGTATTCTTGGATGAACTGGCACCAGCCCCGGGAACTGGTTCTGTAGTCTGTAACTGTCTGTTCTGGACTGAGTTCCAGATAATAGAGAAGAATGCATCATGCTGGCATTTCCCTCTCAAGGACTCGAGTAACTCATTACGAATCTGAGTAAAACTCAGCTCGTTTATCATAGGCATTCTGCTAAGGGCATCTGCTACTGTATTGAATTTTCCACGCCTATATCTGATAGACATGTCAAACTCTTGCATCAACTCTGCCCAACGAGCTTTCCGACCTCTAAGCTCAGGTTGATTGCAAAGGTATCTGAGACTCTCATGGTCTGTCAGGACCTCAAAGTTGGCACCATACAAATAATGCCTCCAAGTCTTAAGGGCATGGACTATAGAAAAGAGTTCCTTTTCATAGGCACTATACCTAGTCTGTGCTGGCTCGAGTTTTTTACTCTTGAACGCAACTGGTCGTCCACCCTGAGTTAGCACAGCACCTACTGCAAAGTCGCTAGCATTGCAGAGGTGAGCTGGCAATAGTGTTCATGATCTTCATGATACACTTTGATCTCGGAAGCTGCTGAGTTACTGGGGAAACATACAGTCTGAACAAGATGAACTTGTTTTTTATCTTTTTTAGTGAAAGGCCCCTTGGGACACTGTCTGACTGTGTGTCCCTTGCCCATACACACAAAGCACAAACGTTCTTGTTTGGCTTTCTCAAAATCATCTGGTTTTAAGGGCTGTATGAGTGAAGGGCGTTTCTGAGGAGCTTCACCTTTAATTCATAATGACCGTGACGAGTCCTAAAAGCTGTTAGCGAGACCCTTCAGCTTTGGGCCGCATGACCTAGTACGTATGCATGGGAAAGTTGGTAACCAGTCAGTAAGAGTCATGGTTGATGATGGGGCAACCCATAATTTCATTAACCACACCCTGGTTAAAAAGCTTAAACTACCAGAAGTACCTAGTCAGCATAGGTACATAGTTTCATTAGCTAAGGGTGAAGATAAAAAAATATGGGAAACTATGGTAAGTAAGTTAAATCTTGGTATTCAGGGGTACCAAGATCAAATAAACTTTCAGATAATGCACCTGGATCAAACAGACATTGTTCTCGGGAGAGATTGGCTCTACAGTTTAGGACCTTCCCTCCACAGAAACTATCAGGAGAACACCCTCAGCTTTCAGTATAAAGGCCGAGAGATCCAGTTGCATGGGGAGCATGATGTTCCCAACAGCCCTATGGTCTGCAGTTCAGAGCTCTGTCAGCTAATCGGAGACAAAGACCATCAGGTATTCTTATGTGACTTTCAGTTTATTCCTGAAGTTTCTATTTCCAGTTCTATTCAGCACAAAATCAGTAAATTAGAAACTTTATTGTCTAAATTTAAAGATGTTTTTCCTGAAGATTTGCTACATGGTCTACCACCTAGCAGAGAGGTAGATCATGTAATAAACCTAGTACCAGGTACAGCACCTGTTTCTAAACCTCCGTATCGGGTCAGCCGAACAGAGGATGAAGAAATAACTAGGCAGTTAACAGACTATCTTGGGAAAGGCCAAATTCAGACCAGTAGTTCACCATGGGCCTCACCAGTCCTATTGGTGAAAAAGAAAGAGGGGTCTATGCGTCTTTGCGTAGATTACAGAGCCCTCAATAAAGTCACAATTAAGAATAAATACCCTATGCCTCGGGCAGACGAGTTGTTTGATCAACTCGACGGGGCTAAGTTTTTCAGCAAAATAGACCTCAGATCGGGATATCATCAAGTCCGTATAAATTGATGACAGTAGCTCGCTGGTCTGATAGGAATCCTCTTGCTCCAAATCTCTGACGTTGGGGCCCAAAAACTTGTTGAAAAACCAGATTTTCAGAAGTACTAGCAGCGCTGGCCCTGCTCCTCCTTTTTGGCTTCAAACTCGCTGAGAACCAGTAACTTTTTCCCTGGAAATCGGATGTAGGTCTCTGACTGTACAGCGATGGAGGTGCTGGCTTCTTCCTACTCTAATTTCGCTGGGAAAACTATAGAGAATCCTCTCAACTCAGTGGGAAACAGCTGTTTTTTCAGCGAGTTACCTACACTTGGAATCTGACTCCTTGCTACTGTGATTTCTCAGTGGAAATCAGAAGTTTGAAGGCTGCTCCTACAGCGATCCTCCTCCTCTAGAAATCAGAAGTTTGAAGGCTGCTCCTACAGCGATCCTCCTCCTCTATTCCTCTCTGAGAATCTGAGAAACACTTCCTATCTTCTGATAGCTTTCTCTACTACTGTCCTGAACTCCCTAGGATGGAGATGGCTCTGATACCAGTGTAATAGATCCTAACACCACAGTAGGGCAAACACTAACTGATCCACCCAACCTTGCCTACTCCCTGATATAGAGTAAGCCCCTCCTAGCCCAGTGTGAGGACTGGTAGCATGCTACTGCCAAGTGTCGGCCACGTGGCACTGACGTGGCCGACTGCACGTCGGGACCCAACTGGGGGCCCTATCCTGCTGACAGGGTCCCTAGGCTGTGTTAGGCCCGCCATGGCTATGGACCGTGCTGGGGCACACTACTCACACTGTCTTGCCCTGTTGGTCATGTACGCTGGACACGACCCTGACTGTGGTATCTGACCTATCTGTGTTCTCTAGGGTTCGGCACTGGTTACGAGCTCATAACACCACCCACAGCCGACGCACTACGAGGCCCTTTGCTCCAGGACCGAGTTGCATCAGTCAGAGAGAGACTGGCCGCACTGCACGAGGCTTGGGATAGATACGGCTGTTCCATCATGGCTGATGGGTGGACTGATCGTTGCAGACGTCCACACTCATCAACGTGATTGTTTCCAATTGTTACAGTTCCATGTTCTTGCGCAGCATCGACGCCTCCGAGGCAGGGAGAGTGCATTCGGCCGAGTACATTTACGGCATCATTCGCGCGGCGAGAGGAGGTCGCACCACAGCGTGTTGTCCAGGTATAATATTCTTTCATTAGTTGCTTGCTCATTTGCTGCTTGATGTTGATACAATAGTTCTGCGTAGTTTTCGATCAATTGCAATGTGTTTCCGAGCTGTGAACTGATCGTGTGAACGTATCGTGAAAGGTTGTGACGGACAATGCGTCCAACTGCCGCGGTATGGGGGAGCGTCTTATGGCAGACTACCCCTCCATTGTCTGGACTCCATGCGCCGCACACTCACTGGACCTCCTCCTGCATTCCATCGGGCACTTGTGGTGCGGTCGTGGACTTCATCACACGCAAGCGCCGCATGACGGCACTTTTCCGCACATTCAGCAGGTAACCTGCGACTTACTTTTTGGCTCGTTCAAGATGCTCTTTTTTTTTTGCTCGTTTCATGTGTGCCTCTCATTCCGTTTGTCAATGCAGGCTCGACTTGAAGAAGCCCACTCGCACCCGCTTCGCCTACCAGTTCATCATGCTTGAGCGGCTACACAAGCTCAAGGGTGAATTGCGGCACATGGCCACTTCGGCAGAGTTCACCGCCATGGACCTGTCCACGACCCCAGAGGGCTTGGCCTTCCACGAGATCTTATTCACGGAGCCTTTCTGGGTGGATATGCAGCAGCTCATGGACGTCATGCGCCCCATCTACTCTGTTTAGAGACTCATTGATCGCGAGGGGTGCACGATGGGCCTCATTTACGAGTTCATGGACCACGTAGGCGAGTCTCTCCAGCGTTCTGAGCTGGACCCTTCCAGGTATAACTTTTTTCCGTCTCACCATCCTTACTTCCATTTCGCACTCTATTTCGTCTTACTGCCGCAACACGATGGTATGTAACTGTTGCCTCCACGTGGTTTGGTCCACAGGTTGGAGCCTATCAGGCGCTTGTGGCAGCGGCGATGGGATAAGTTTCACCGGCCCATTCACAGTGTGGCCCACATACTGCATCCGCTGTTTCAGAGCGAGAGGCAGTACGACGATGCAGAGCTACGTGCGGACTGGTTCGCATACATCCACCTCCTCAGCAGCGACACTGGATTCCGCAGCAGGCTCGAGGTGCAGAGGCTCGGTTACAGGTAAACTCTTGATCTATCGCACGCTGTCGTTCGTTCAATTTCCCTGCGTGGGCTCAAGTGTACTCAAGCATATCGTTGCTCAACTGCAGGCACTCTCTGGGGCTGTTCGGCGAGGACCTTGCACGTGTTCGAGAGAACAGGCTCTTGCCTGTATCATGGTGGGAGAGCTACGGCGCCAGACAGCCAAACCTGAGGACGCTCGCGCTCCGAGTCCTTTCACAGGTACGTTGTCTTGTCTCATTCATCCAACCAGTTTTCGCATTTTCTCTACAAGGTCAGTACTCACTCGAGTTGTTGCCAATTAATGCAAGACTGTTCTGCTTGCGTGTGCGAGCGGAACTGGTCAGCGTTCAGCCTTGTTCACACGAACAGGCGGAACCGTCTGACGACGGAGCGGTGCAATGACCTGGTGTACTGCAACACCAACACCAGAGTGGTTCGACGCATCACGGAGAGCATGAGGGCAGGAGGCGCACACGCCCTACTACTGCAGGTATATTTTGTTGCTCTGTCGTTTTGCTTTCGTATTGGTTTGAGACATTCAATTTAATGCCCTCACGGTTGCTTCGGCTATTCTCACGAATGATTGACTTGTGCAGGTCAATCCCAACGAGTGCCTGGTTGCAGCGGCAGATCACGAGCCAGAGGTTGATCCGGACGATGCTGTTTGGCGTGCTCTGCGGGGTGATCCCGAGGATGATGTCGATGCTGATGAGACCACCACCCTCCCTGCTGACGTTCCATTGCCCTCCTCTGATGATGAGCCCACATATGATTCAGACGAGACGGTCGACCTAGCAGGGGATGGTCCACGTGCCCCACCCAGTACCCCCGCATCACGCCCCCTTTCAGATGATGGTTGGTCAGAGTTTGCGAGGGAGACAGAGGCTGTTTCCCAGAGACATATAGGGCAGAGACGACTCGGAGCATCACAGGCAGGCAGTTCCACCCGCCCCCGTGGCAGAGGGAGACCCCCAGGCAGGAGTGTACCACAGAGGGTTCCTTCTAGCAAACCCAGAGGCAGGCCAGCCAAGAGGGGACGCACTGATGATTCTTCTAGTCGTCTCTTGGCAGGCGTTGGCCCAGACTTAGAGGAGTCCCAGATGCCTCCAGACTCCCAGCCAGACTTTGTATTTGACACCCCTGCAGATGCATCTGGCACACAGAGGGATGATTTGTTTAGCGCAGACTTGTAGATACTGATACACATTTTAGCATCATGTACAGTGGCATCAGATGAGATGTATATATTTTTTTACAGTCTATTTGTGTCATGGCTAATTTATCATGGTTGCTTACAAATGGTTAGCTCTGTGAAGTTTGAATGGTTAGTCAAAAATGGTTTGCTCCGTGCAAGATGAGAGAGAGAGAGAGAGAGAGAGAGAGAGAGAGAGACTAGCACATCTGCATCTCATTCAAAACATATGCATCATGTTCAACCATTTAACACAACACCCCAAACCCTAACAAATCACCCTGAACTCACAACCCCACAGCCATAACCATCAAAACAAGCCACAAGCATAATCATCATCCATAAACAACATCAACCCCACCCACGTCCTCATTGTGTCATAGGCATTGCACCACAGGTATGTGCAGATTCAACATCAAAGCTACACTTGTGCAGCATACACTTAAACCTGCGTAGAATGTATTAATGGTCCAGGAATACAGGCGCGGGGGTTCGTGGAGCAGGTACTGTAAATTTCGACATCGTATTGTAGCGAGTTGGAGTAGTGCCATAACTAATTAGTAAGCTGTTGAAGTTCATCCGGGAAGAAACCGATCCCCTAAACCGAGTCACAGTAGTGTATAGCTTGTCACTCTTCTGGTGAGCCCTAATATCCCCCAGAGACTTCTGCTCCTGAGAGCTTGTCACTCTTCTGGTGAGCGTTCACCTCTCCCCAATCCTCTGGCGAGCGTTCACTTCTAAACCCCAAACCAGTAATATGTTTGCCATACAAACCTTCACTCGAAACCACTCTCAGATCTTTCTTTGCCGCTTTTTTGGAGCTTAGTTCCCAATGAAGGTTCGTAATAATTTATGAACTGCTCACTGGCCATGTTGCTTAGTAATACTGAGGTTATGAGAGGCATGGCCCAGTGGTTAGGTCTGTTGCAAATTTTTTTGCAAATTTTTTTGGTATTGTTTCCTATTTTTAACAAGAGGACGCAAGTGGGTGCCAGACACCCTCTGATAATTAATTCTGGGGGAAAAACAGGGGCCATAAATTGTTTTTATTTTGCTTTTGGGATGGGGGGCCAGTGTAGGCAGGTGCCTGTATTTTTTTTTTTTTTTTGAAAAAAAAAAAATTTGAAAAAAATTGGACGCGTCCAGACACGGACGCACCCCTGGCGCGTCCGCATCTGCCATCCGCTTCCTTATATTATAGTACCTCGTGGTACCGCCGGTACGGTACTGCCCTGGGATCCGCGGTACCAGGGCGGTACCATTTTTGATATTTTTTTTATTTTTTTATTATATTTAATAAATTTTTTTTGTCTACTACTTACCAAAAAAGGACAAAAAAATGGAAAAAAAAAAAAAAGGAGTACTGGGTATAAAAAAAAAGGGTACAGTACATGGTGCAGGGGACTGGTGCAGTGGCACATGGGCACTATGGGTGAGCAGACCATGGGGCCAATGGGAGACCAACACAGGGGGGGAGCATCACATGGGGGCAGGTACAGAGGCACATGGGCACTGTGGGTGAGCAGACCATGCGGCCAATGGGAGACCAACACATGGGGGGAGCATCACATGGGGGCAGGTACAGAGGCACATGGATGGATGATGGGGATCCACATGGCCGATCAGGCTGTGGGGATAAATTGGCACTCACAATGCCATTGTGGTTGGCATTTTCAGAGGTTGTGAGAGAGCTAGTGATAGACAGTGAGAGAGCAAGCGAGAGCCGGTGACAGGCTGTGAGAGGTTGTTTGAGAGCCAGGGTGCTGTGAGAGGGTGTTCAAGGACCAGGGTGTTGTGAGGAGAAGGTCGATCGAGATGGCAGAGCGCATACCACCGAAGCCCGAGGGCGAAGCCAGGAGGAAGCTTGAGGAAGATATCCGAAGGCACAACGAGAGACATCGGAAGCAAGAGGCAGATATCCGAGAGATGCTGCGACAGACTCGACAGAGAAATCCGGAACCGGAGCCACCCGCCCCCGCTGTGGATCATGTCCCCGCTGTTGAGCTGGATCTGGATGAGCAGATCGGAATGAATTTCACACGACGGCAGCTCATCATGGTCAGGGAAAGGGCGGCCAGACGTCGGGCTAACCAGGAGGCAGCTCGGGCTAACCGGGAGGCAGAGCAAGAGCGACAAAACAATGCACCAGACAAGGGCCAGGAGTCGGTGGAGGATCAGTGAGGGATGTTTAGAATAGATAGGGTCCAGCCGGCGGACTGTTGCTATGTAGTTTTCGGCAGTTTATGGTGCAGCAAATAACTAGATGGCTGCTTAAAAAAATGACAATATATGTGATGTTATCTTGATACAACGGTTGAATATATACATAGTTGTTTTTTGTGCAACGCGAGCCTGGTCATGTAAGATGCAATGTCTGTAATTTTTTTCAATGCAGATGTATTACATGTGTTTATGAAATGTCGTTTGGGGTGTAGGGATGATTGTTGTGCTCATGATGTAGGTGCATATATGTGAAGCTAGCATTCACTTCAAACGAAATTAAATGAAAATAGGATTCACACACGCACATAGAATTCGACATAAAATAAAGCATCACATGTACAGAGCGATATACGCACAATGTGCAGCAAATAATGTAGGCCAAACACTGTATATAATGTGAAAAATCATCTGAGTACAATGGTAGACCGTCTGCTAGAGACAAACTACTGAAACTAAAACAACAGAGCCACAATCAATGCTCTGGCTCTGACTCAGACGAATGCTCTGGAGACAACTCAGGGCCCCGAGCTGACTCTCGCACTCGATATCTCTGCCTGTCTGGAACTGGCATGGGCTGTGTATCCGAGGGGGAAGACTCGTCATCCTCATCCTCCCAATCAGCCTCCGCATCAGCCCCCAAGCAGGCCAAACCAACAACACCTGCTCCAACTGGCTGTGATACTGCACCTCTACCTGTACCTGGAGCCCTGCGTGGTCGTCCTCTCCTCCCTTTTTGTGCCTTGCCTTTCTTGTTCGGTGCACCCTTGGGCCTTCCTGGTCTCTTGCGGACAAGAGGAGCTGTCAATGCCTCCCCCATGCAAATCACCTGGCTGGCTAGGCTGGGCCCAAGCTGAGGCCGGCTGGGATAGGGAAGCAAAAGAAGGAACTCCCTGTGCAACTGAGCGAGGAGGATGAGCTTGTGGAGTGTGTGCTCGTGGGGCTGCTGCAGGTGGAGGAACTGGAGGCGAGTACAGTGGCGATATGTACTGAAAGGGGCGTTGTGGTGGCCGGTAATGGTAGATCCTGGGTGCTGCCAAAGGAGGAGGATGTGACGTGGGTGCTGCCACCGGAGGAGCCACTGTGGATGTGGGCGCTGCAAGAGAAAACCTGGGCACAGATGGTGGCCTGCCATGGAGACCTGGTGCACGGCGATGGAGGGGCTGTAGGCCTAAATGGCATCGGTGGCACTGGAGGAGCTGTGCGATGCACATACACCCTCTGAGGAGCTGGAGGAACTGTAGCCACCTCATGCGGCTGCTCTGGCTGGGACTCTGTGTATGGCATGCTGGCAAGAGATGATGGGGGCGCCCTGACACTCGACATCTGCTGGGCCTCTGAATCCAATGTGGCAACCAAGTCAGCCAGCTGGGCATCCGAATACAAATGCTCTGGGCTCTGGGACTCATCCTGTGCACCAGCATCTAAATCATCCTGTGCACCAACCTCTGAATCATCCTGTGCACCAACCCCTGAATCAACCCAAGCCTCATCCCGTGCCTCATCATGTGCACCCTGTAGACCCTGCATGGCCTCCCAATCTGTGCAATGAAAGTCATCAGGTGCCTCCTCTGGTGTGTTGTCGTAGTAACGGCCATGACTCTGTGTTGTACGCATCCAAACATCTGCGAGACTAGCATCTAAACCACTCTGCCCTCTATCAAGAGCCTCCTCCATCATGTCGACATAGGTAGGTCTGCCACTGGCCCCCCCTGTGTGCCCTGCCTGTCTGCCGGTATAACCTGTGCCATGTGTCCCACCTCTGCCACGTGATGCACCTGTGACCCCTGCCCGTGGCGTGTGCCCTGCACCTGTATAATCTGCCTCATCCCTCTCTGGTTTGGCAAACACAACCCGAATGGGCTCATCCTCTAACACTGGCTCATCTGCCTCATACAATGGAGGCTCTCTGTGCTCAAGCCCAAGCTCTCTCTCTCTCTCATCTCGGCAAGCTCCCTCTCTCTCTCTGCCATCAACTGTGTGCCCAGGTCATCTCCAGGCATGGGATGGGTGCTGTCCGTAGGCAAGTCAACCTGGCGCTCCAAATCTGATATCTTCGTCTGCAAGGTTTAAAATTTGCATGTCAGAGAGACAACTTTATCAAGAAATGAAACCAACATACCAGGAGTCAACCAACATGCTATGAAAGATTAGCTTATCACCTGCAATGCGCTCGTAATGGTCGGAAGTCTCCTGGCGAGACGTGCCCGCTCCAACTGACTCACTGACAACCGGTTTCTTCTCCTCGTGTGAATGAGTGCCCATGTGCTCCAATTACGCTCACACACGGAGGCGGCACAGTCCTGTGGTGCATGCATTGAAATACTTCAGCACATTGTGGCAGAGGTGGAACTTCAACGAAACACAAAAATGGAGGATAAAATGAGATGCATACCTGAGAAAGGACATGCAGTGCAAGACGCTGTATAGATGGGTATGTGCTACCGAACATGGTCCACCAGGTAATGGGTAGCTGCCTCCTCTCTGGATCCTGGGCAGCCGGGTGTCCGAATGTGCCCATGCCGAAACGAAATGCAGCGAGCTCCTCCATGAGCCTGATAGGGTCCAAACCTATGTGTGGACCCACCCTGTGAATGTACTGAAGCCAATCGGCCTCGAGCTCCCTGTCTGTGATTTGTGTCGGAGAGAGGAAGAGGGGATGCAGCATGTGTGCAACGCTGTGGATACTCCTGTGGAAGTAGTTCCACCGCGTCTCCCATATGAACTTCAGCTCTGTCATCCTGCAGGTGAGGGGCATGTGGTTTAGGGCATTACGAAAAATATTAACATTGACAGAAAAACAAACTAGCAAGTACTGAAAAGATAAAGGTCAATTACAACATTGTACCGCTTACCTCTCTGGCTGCAAGATGGGCAGCTGCAGGAACTGCCCAATCCGGTCCATGAGCTCGTACACCAGTCCAAGTGTCGACCCCTCGCTGTCAGCCATGCGGAGCACAATGTAGAGTGGTCGAAGTAGTCTTGACAATGTCTGTGCATCCCTCCAGAACTGGCTCCCCTCACCGTGGAAGAAAAGTGCTCCCCATCCTCAGTGTGCGGAAACGTACTGGCACCCCAAAGATCACTGGCAACCATCTGTAGAAGCTGGGCCCTGCACCTGATCAAACGGTCGATGACCACCAAGTCGAATGCAAAGCGTGTGGGGGCTGGCTTACGGAGGTCCAGATGGCTGAACACCTGGAACATGGCAAGAACACGCCTCTTTCTGGTGACAAAAGTCACCAGGAAGAGGGCCTCCCAGACGATGGCTCTAACCCAGGGAAGTGCTCCAATGTCCCCCATCAGAAGGTCTATGTCGTGGGTTGCACAGGGGGTATGAACAATATGAGGGAACTCAGCCTCTAGCAGTACACCCATCTGAATGCAATTCGTGGCATTGTCCGTCACCACCGTGACGACATGTTGTGGGCCTATGGCTAGGATGGAAGACCTGATGACATCAAACATGAACTCTGCAGATATGACTCTCCCCCCCCTTGCTGCAATACACTGCCCTCAAAAACTGTGTGCCCATGCAGCTAGAGACCAGTATGTTGAGGATCGGCCTCCTCCTGACATCAGTCCAGCCATCGGACATGATGCTGCAACCGTAAGTGGCCCAGTGCCGACGTAGAGGCTCCATCTCTCTAGACAAGGACTCAACCCTATCCCTCAGCATGTGTGTGCGGACAACCTCTGAACTAGGGACTCTCCAGCTAGGGCTGACAGACTGTGCAAGGCGGAAGGCCCTTCTGAAGGGCTCAGAGTCGGTGATGGCAAAGGGCGGGTTCAGCTCGTAAATCAGACTGGCCATGGCCTGTGTGGCCTCTCTGTCCATGTGCGGCTGATGCGCGCCGCAAATGGTCTGCTGCACAAGGGCTCTCCCTGGTGGGCGACGGGTGGCGGACCTCCAGCACGGTGCACCAACCGTGACGGGAATGGACGATGACGCGACAGGCTGGGCACTGGTGGATGCATCGGCTGTAGACGTGGAATGGGAAGAGTAGGATGCACTGGCAGGGATGGGTGCAGCAGCATAGGTGGGGTGCACTGGTGGAGGGACAACATCTGGCATGGGGTACAAAAACTGCTGGCTGAGGAGGTCATCCGGATGGGAAGGGAAGGAAGAAGGGATCTCTTCCACATCCTCGAAGGCCCGCCCAGTAGCATCCTGGGCCTGCTTGGGTGGCGGAGAGTCCATGAGAAAGTCGTAGACTGGTGGAGTGCGAGCAACAGTGGGTGGTGGTGGAACCGCAGTGGCAACTAGCGGACGCGATGGGACGGGATCCACCGGAATCTGAGCAGATGGGGGTGCGTGAGGCAGAACTGTCTGAGGGGGATGAGGGGCAAAGGGACCGGAGGAGGATGCACTCCCTCTCCTCGTGCGTGCCAGCCAAGCAGGCAGCAACTCTGGGTCAGCCACATAAGGAGTGGTGCAAAATCGGAGAATGCCCTCCGAAATGGTGTTCTCCCCTGCCACGAGCCGCGGCCCGTAGGTGTCCAGTAGTCGCTGCTTGTCGGGGACGGTCATGATGCCACAAGGGGCAGCATTCAAGGTGGCACCATTTTTGGCGCGTGCACCGAGCAGATGGCCTTTAAGGCGAGTGAAGGATGCAGCAAACTCGACGAGACAGTATCGGCAGCGCACGATCTTCTGACCGGTCTTGTTGGCCTTGTCGGCAACCCGCCTGACAATGTCTACCTCGTCCCACAGACCGGAAGGTCGGATTGCACCATTGCGATGGAGAAAACTAAGGACAAAACGCTGGAAAAAAAACAGCAGGGTACACTGTGTGAGAGACGCTGAAAATGGACGAAGGCAGGTTCTTGCAAATCAGATGCAAGGCAGGGCGGTCTGTGGGCGAAGGGCGACACAAATCAGACGCAAGGCAGGGAAGGCAGGGCAGCAAAACCAGTAGCGAAGGCAAGGCAACGATGGCTGGAAAAAAATTGGGAGAGAAGAAGCGAGGGGGGCGGGTAGATTAGGTTTAAAAAAATTTGAAAAAATATTAAATATTAATTATATTAATATATTATGGTACCGCGGTACCAATACGGTCCCGCGGTATCGGGATCCGCGGTTCCCAGTACCGCGGGACCTATGATATATATATATATATATATATATATATATATATAGAGAGAGAGAGAGAGAGAGACAATGAGGGAACATGTGTCATACCTCTTCAGTATGGTTCATTATGGTTTCAGCCATGATTCAGCCATGATTCAATACGATTCAGTTCAATATGATTCAATATGGTTTCTTACTCATTTTGACCTTGATAGATAGTAGATAGCCAATAAAGCAGTTTAGGGTTTTGCTTAGTTTGGCATGGTTCAATGTGTGTTTCACTGCGTTTCAGTAAGGGTCAATGCCAAATGTCCATTCAACAGCATATTTGGAATTTTTGTCAATCAGGTTTATGCAACAAATCAAGATTTCACCTAACTGCTTGTGGCGGACCAGAATCCACTGCAAAATTGTCTATCTACAATCCTCTAATTTTTCTCTCTCTATTGATACCCATATTGGGTGGTTTAAAAAAAAAAAAACAATTCGCAGCGAATCGCTGATTTTCTGGACAGCGATACTCGAATTACGATTCAAATCGCGATTCCAAATTCATTAGTGCAACTATGATATATATTTATTTATTTATTTAATTATTTCTGTGGCAGGTCGCGGCTGCCAGCAGCAAGGCCAGCTGGCAGCTCAAGGGGGGCCTGCTGCCCTCGCTGGCAGCCAGCGGGGCACCCAGGTCAGGCTGCCCAGCCAACAAGGCCACCAGGCCCTCGCTGGTAGTCAGCGAACCTGGCTGTCGGCTCCCTGAACTACCATGTGCCCGGATGGGGGGGGGGGTGCCCTCTTGTGACCGTAAGGCATGCAAAGAAAGAAAGGGAGGTGTGGTGGATTGCCACACTCTTTCAATTCTCATATTTCAAATTTCTCTTGATTGTTTTTCCTCAAGTTTTGTGGCAACTATAGCAATACCACATTAGGAGAGGCTATTGGAATTCTTGGAATTTGGTATAGTTGCTCCAGGCTGAAGATTTTGTACTCCTCCTTTTGCAAGTTTCAACTCTCTTCTTTCTTCTATTACTTATGGATCCTACCCAATCTAAGCCAATTGAAGCAATGACTTCTACGCCTACTATGGATGCAAAAGCCCTTATGCTAGCAATCAATAATTTACAGCAACAGATTATTGACATGCAGGCAAGGCATAATAGGGAGCATCAAGACTGGAGGGTTTTGGCGCAAACCAGGAAAGCTTTGCACCATCCTCTATTCACGCCCAATCACTTTTTTGGCAACAAGAAAGATAGGTCCCCCAATGTTGTAAATTGGTGATTGTATCAATACTTTACAACAACAATTTATTGACATCCAGGCAAGGGATAATAGCGAGCATCAAGAGTGGAGGGATTTGCTGCAAACCAGGAAAGCTTTGCACCATCCTCTCTTCATGCCTAGCAATTGCCATTTTTTCAACAACCTTCGCATCTTCGCAAAGTATACCAATGAGTTCTACATTATTCCAATAAGCTACTGTGAAAGGTGCGAGGGTTCCTGAGCCATAGAAGGTCGGTTATCTGTTATTTGGTGAGTATAGATTGAAATGATCCAATTTAAGAAAGTCTTTTGAAGCTGCCCAATTTTCCACATTATGTATCTCGTGTGTTTTAAACAAGTTAAAGAGATAACATAAGAACAAATAATGACAAATTTTCTCCTATTTTAATTTTCAGCCAATCGACACAAGAATCCACAAATGAGAAGAATGAAGTATCGGCTATCATGGAAAGAAATTTTAGAAGGTTCACTACATTCAAGTTGTGTAAGGTTGGAGCTGCTAAGCATCAAATATCTTCAAATAACAAGAGTGCGCAAGCAAGGTTATTATTTCACAAGATGAAGCTTACTTGTCAACATCAATTCCATTTCGCCCATTTGCAACAATATCAAATAGAAATCGTTTTTCACTGTGAAGCTGAAAAACACCACTCATCAGTACGGCGTTTTATTGTAAATTGTGGTATCAGTTAGGTCCAGAATGTCAAATTCTTGTCTAAAGATGTGTTCTGAAAAATCAAAGCATAGTAGGTACCCCAAATGTCAACTCATGTCACACTTGAATATTTTTAAACCCCCTACAATACTCTTCAAATACAGTCTCGTGACCTTACTTGATGTTGAGAGGAACCTGAGCTTGCAAGTATCATCGACTGCAAGAGCAGAAAAAATCGGTAAATTTTCATTGTAAGAACAAAAAACTCAAGGAAGATATTGCTTATGATTAACTGTAGTGATGTAGTTCAAATATAAACATCTATACCTCACAGAAGCAAGCTTAAATCAAGCTTTGATGTTGCAGCGAAACAATGCTTTAAAATATGTAAAGCAAGGATTTCAAATCAGCATACATCAAGTGCTTTATATGAATAACTAGGCATCACATTCTGTGAAAATGGAAGCTTTTTCTCACCTTCACCCTCTTTAGATCTCCATGATCAATGTCAATGTTGTGTTCATCAACTATATGGTCTACCATCATCACTGACATTCTTTCATGGGACCTAAACATAACGATAAAATACAAAGTATTCAATGTTCTGTTCTAAGGCAAAGACATTCTCTTCATTAGTAGTGTTTACATCCACTATGTGAATCAAAAAGATCAAACCATGCTAACAATATCCTTAAGACACCATGTAGTCAAGCAAACCTAGAGCATAAAAGACAATAGTTATGAAAAATAATCAACAAACCCACCATTCGATACCAGGCGCAACTCGAGGAAGAAATTCATTATCAAAAACATGACTAAAGGGTCCATGACCCACATCGTGTAGCAGACCTGTAAGCAAAACATGTTGTGAGCTTTTCCATAGCTTATCATTGAAGAACAGAATTAGAATTAGAATCCATGTAAATGTGATGAATTTCTGCTGCAAAATGCAATATTTTATGAGATACTTGTGGTTACAAAATAGAACACGTAAATTGTGAAGATAGCAATTTGCTGATTTTAGGCTAATACTACAAACAACTACAAAGTTGATAATACAAGAAGGATATATGTATCTTGATTCATTCCAATGATATTTGTAGGAGATAAACCTGCAAGCTTTACGCACATGACATCAGAACGATCAATATCAAGGTCCTCTCCCTGAAATCCAAGAGCAGATTAGCCTTACTTAGGGTCAATTGTACATGGAGACAAATTTTTCTGTACTGCTATCATTATTTTACATGCTTCTCACAACCATTGATATTTTGTTGATTCATAATCACAATCTAAAAACATAAAGGAGAAATTCCATGCACATACAAGAAGTTGGCAAAGAATGAAACTAAGTTTTGCAATTTTTGTCCTGATCTATGTCGTATGCAGAATTGTTGCATCCATAAAAGAGAGAAGAAGCAAACTTGTTATTGTTTTGTAGATATCCAGAATGGTACATATAAGACAAGTACATATCTGGTTATTTTCTCCATTGGGAGTTCATTGCATCTCCATAATAAAAAGACTAAGACACCCAATCATAAGCTTAAGACTGAAGAAAACTGAAATCTAAAAGCTGTCATGTGGTAAATTTAACTAGATGCTCAACAAGTGCATAGCTTGTGTACATTTGTAGCAAATAGAAAGAAGTATCCTATGTCCTTGTGACTTGATCTGAAATGACTTGCAGTCTTACATTATGGAGGTGCTTGACGTGTTCGATGTATGTGTTCCAATCCAATGTTGACAAATCTAGATGAAATCTATCAAGTTGGGTGCGTCACCATAAGTCTACAAGATCTATGATGTTACACTCCCTAAGTTCGTCAATGCAAACTAGCCGGTTTGTAGAATGATGCTCCTCCCATCCATAGGCTGTCCTTAGAGGTTTTTTACCTACCTTTTCTTTCCCAGATCACACGATGTGTGCTAGGGAGAGCCAAGGGCAATGGCTGGTGGTATGATGCCAGTTATCGCAAGAGGCTTGATCAGGCATGTGGATGTCGATAGCTCCCATGCGTCAACCTTCAAGGCAATTGCAGATCTATGGGAGTTGAAACATTTGGTATCAGAATCGCTGATTTCCTTTACTAGGTGCACACGTTCCCTTTATCGCTTTTGCGGTTTGCTATTCTTTTAAAGGGAATGTGGCTGATTGGTTTTCTTAAACCTTTGTTCAAGTTTATTCTTGAAAAGGTGGAGCTTCTTTTGGGTTTTAGAACTAGTTTTATAAACTGGTTTTCTTTTTTGTTGATCTCTTTTCTTTGAAACCCTTTTCGGGATCCAGGATTGAAAAGACATGAACATCTGCTTTTTATTGTCAACTTAAAGTTGAAGATTGTGTTTCTTTTAATGTTGTTTATTAAAAGAAATGTTGGTGGGGTTAAAACTTCTTTCAAGTTTGATTAATCCTTGTTTCTTTTTTTTTGCATTCCCCCCTTTTGTTCATTTCAAAAAAAAAAAAGAGAAAAGAAATGGGGTGCTGCTTTACCTCGTGCGCTGATCTGCACAGAGGGGCACTGGGCCGTACATTGTCCGTACGTTGGACAGTGGGCCCCGGGCCTCGGTGTAGTGGAGCCTGGGAAATCGCGAAAGGGGGCGGGGGGGGAAGGTTTTCTTTCCTCCCTCGGAACTCTTAACAAGCGCTGCTGCACAAGGTACTTCTTGGGGAGGAAGTTATAAGTACCTCCCTCCCTCTCTCTTATTACAACTTGAGCTTGTGATGTGACGGGAGATGGGGTCGCGATTCCCCAAGGAACTATGAAAATTTAACTTTTCAAGTTAAATTAAAAAAAAAATCTAGAATCAAATTTTTCTAAGCTAAACTCTCAAGGTAAGAAATTTGTTTTCTAAATTTCTATCTAACTTAGAATTGTGCTTTCAATCTTTGTTTCAAAGATTGAAGAGTGAACGTCCTTGGTGGATATCCTTTGATGATCGTACCTTCTCCTTCCTCTTTTCCCCTATACCTGCATAACTCCAAAGTCTTGGAGAACAGTATGAGGTACATAGAGGGCAAGAGGAGGAGAAGGGGCCAATAATGGATTTCATAAAGATTTAGAATCCATGGGCCATGTGGCACCCTTTGGTGGTCCCACATGGTGAGGAAGATCTAGAAGGGACAAATGGGGCCTTTCTTGGGCCCCACTTGTCCTTTTTGGATGGAGGAAGGGGAGAAGCTTAGTAGAGCGGGTAAAGGAGTGTATGTTCACATTCCTTCACTCCATTTTCCCAAGTTGCTTTTTAGTGCTGCATAAGCTCAAGTTAGTTTATTTTCTTGGGCCTTTGTGCTATAGTTGTCAGTTTTAACGGTTTGGACACCGTTGCTCTCCGTTTTTCCTCTAGTCTTTTCCTACACTTTACCCTTGCCATGGAGACTCCTATGGATGTCACCCAAGCTCCAAGCCCTGCTAGGACTTATATGGAGGAAATGGCGCGTGCAATAAATATGTTGCAGCAACAAATTGTCGACGACATGCGCTCTAAGCATGAACACGAGGAGACCAAGTTGAGGGCTATCTCCCAATCTCGGCAGGCACTCTTCAACCCGATGTTTACCCCGGAATTCTTTACCGGGGAGAAAAAGGACAGACATCAGGATGTGGTCTTGGCTTGGTTAGATCGATGGACTTCACATTTTTCCATGCACGATTTACAAGATTGTGACTGCCATTATGTTTTTACGCGGCAAAGCGTACTCATGGTGGCAGGATCTTAAGGAGTGTGCTACAATCCCAGCTACTTGGGATGATTTTCAGCTAGCCGTTAAAGCCGCCTTTATGCCAGTCCTCGACGATTTCAAAATATTATCGTCGATTTGCTACATTGCGAATGGGGACGAAACCCTTAGGTGTCTATTTGCAAGACTCCCAAGAAGCTGTTTCGCGGTTTGTTAACCACACTGACGGAGTTCTCCTTAAGCTGCATTTTATTTTGGGCTTGCCCAAAGAGTATCAGTTGGAGGTCTGCCGCAATCAGCCACAATCCCTTGAGGATGCCGTGCGTTTCGCTCAAATTTTCGACGATACACACACAGTAACCCGCAAAGAGCAACAGAAGCCTGAATCCAAAGAGAGAGTCGTTGGCAAGGCTTCCCCTTCGGGAAAGAAAAAGAAGCGCCCTTGATTGGAGAGAGCTGACTTTGACAAGGCCAAAAGCGGCGGGTTGTGTTTCTCCTGCATGGAGAAGGGGCACCTTTCGAAAGCTTGCCGGAAGAAACAGAATAAGGGTAGCCGCTCTTTCGTTATTTGAAAGATGAATCTTACATGGATGCTTTTGTTATCCATAATTATCATGACACATGGCAACCATGCAGGTTCACAAGTCACCGGTCAAGTCTACAGGCCCAGTCATCGTCCCGTCTCAAGTTTAGGGTTGGGACCCAAGGGAGTTGGGTCCCTAACATGGCTAGGGAAAGCATTAGATTGGCTCAGGATCGAGCCTGACAAGTAAAAAGAAAAATTATGGCGATTTTGGGCAACGAATCGCAATTCTGAGAATCGTGATTCGCGAATCGCTATACCCCCATAATTGTGATTCCCTGCAACTATGGTGCTAATTTATAGGTTGATAGGTTAAATATATCACTGAAGTAGTTGAATGAGCATGTCAATTGAGCAAAAGCGTTGAGTCTAATGTGATTAAAAAATATCATAATCTTTTGTGCAAAAAACCTTCTAATCATTTGCTTAGAATGAGAAATGCTTGGGAGGTGAAAGATGCTCATGCACTAGTTTTTTTTTTTTTGGTTGTAAAGGCTTGATTGGGACCTAATATTTACATGGGGACCCCTCTTTGGCCTCTTTTTTGAGGGCTTACGCCTCCCCAAACAAGAGTTTAGAATTTGGAGGTTCAAACATGTTTGAGAAAACATACAAAAAGGTTGAAGGTAGCATTGGTCTTAAGAAAGATCCATCTTCATTTATTATGATCAAGAAATTCTTTTGGGTTTAACAAGGCTTTGCATTATTGAATATATATGCCAAATATAATTACGTGACAAGAATATGTGTGTGTGTGTGTGTGTGTGTGTGTGTGTGTGTGTGTGAGAGAGAGAGAGAGAGATAGTTGTATGTCTATATTCCCCAATCTTCTTGGCAGAGCTTGGTTAACACCTACTAATAAAGCCAACCACCATCCATTCTCTCCATTCACATACTAAAGTTCACTATATGAATAAAAAGTCAAGAGGTACCTACCACAACCTTGCATATGTTTAAGAGTATTACTTTGAAGTAGCCAATAGGCTCTTTAAAAGATGATGAAACATTTCCAACACGAAACCATTCCAAGGTGCACATTCTCTACGTGAGAAAAACATGCTTCCAAGACTAAGTATCTAAAGTCTGCTTGGTATGGAAGTAGATGCTTAAACAAGCATCTAGAAGGGAAAGTTGAAGCAAGGAAAAATATGTCCATTCACTATAAGAGATTGAATTGACTGTGCTAAAATAACCGACTTAAGCTTTCCTTGGTTTTCCGCCATCAAGCCTCTATCAAAGAAATACTAAATCTGAAGATGTTTGCTACTAACATGCTTCAATAATTAGTAGAAGGTAAGTAAACAAACAAGATTTGGATACCTTTCATGTGATTTACAGTAGATATGAGAGTTACTAGAACAAAACAAAGCTAATAACGTACTTCTTGCTGTTTTAACCTTTGTACAGCTTGACCAGCTAGCCAATAGACACCAAGGGAATGCTCCAGCCTTGTATGCACTGCCCCTGGGTACACCAAGTGGCAAAGCCCTACACAAGCAAAATAAATTGCATACAGTAGTATCCTTTTGATACAAGGGTTCAAGTTTTTCTACAATCAATGACAATCTTCGCAGAAATAAGGAGGAGGGTTGCAGTGGTCCCAAAGCCAAGCATGTCATACCTAGTTGCTTCACGTCCCGTAGTCTGATTGTCCTCAAGATTCAGACAACCAAAAAGAGACGCTCATTAGTAAATGCATGTATATGTAATGCCTCATGAAAGATTTTGATCCAAAGACCACACTAAGTACACGATCGTGAGAAGAACATTGACCGTACTGAGTTGTATGAACATGTTACACTCACCTTTGGAATTGTTCTGTATCAATAAATTTCAAACTTAACTGCAAAAACGAGCAGCCACACCAGAGGAAATGCCAATCAGATAGAATCGACTAGCTAGATATGCTGCTAGATATAAAGCTCTATGCCTCTGTTTTTTCATGTGATCGAAATGCCCTAGCTGGTTTGCCGTTGACACATGCGACTGCTTAATATGACTAAAATAAGTGTCCTACTATTCTATCAACCATCAAGATTACATCCATAGAAATGTAGATAAAATGAACACATGTAAAATTGCTATACATATTGATCTATTGCATGCAATTAAAGTAAGTTTCCTCTGCATACTATACAGCACGCTGTTTTAAACGAGTAAGATATGGCATCCTCAATTATGATATTTTTGTTATCAGATATCTTTTCCAACCATTGCCATTTCCCATCATGATGCCCCACAAGTTTTACGAGAATATAATGGCCCTGATTTTACCAGATAATTAGCATGCATGCTAATTACCTGCAAAGATAATTAGCGTGCATGCTAATTATCTTTGCAGGTAATTAGCACGCTTTTTTAATGCCTTTTTGACTCAAGGTCGAGCGGTGGTAAAGTTAAATTGGAGGTCCTAATATGTTTTTTGATAGACTTAGACTGCCTCTGTAAAGTTACCCTGCAACAAACCACAGTTTAAATCTATTGAAAGTCTTGCCACGAAAACATAACGACAGGATGAGCAGCCAATAGTCTAGAGATTGCGGACATATGATAAACACGAGTCTATGACCATATGTAGTGGAAATTCATCTTCTCACAACAATAAGGCAAAATTTTGACACGCTAAAATTCATGTCCCCGTAAACTTGAGCATGGCCTTGATGAGGTTTTCTCTGGTTGTTGAAATACTAATAAAGAAACTATGAGATTCCAAAGCTAAAAGGATTACAGGGAAGATACCGAAATCAACGATAGCAATTCCTAATCATTTGCTGATTGAGAATGAGAAAAAGAGAGAGCACCGGGTCGACGTATATGTTGTTGTGGACATTATCGAAAACTGTTTTGGTATGCTTTCTGTCTGCAAACAAGGGTGCGGTTGCCATTTGCGATGCTGGAAAGCCTTCATCGTAGTAGGCTCCCATCTTGTTGAATTAGGAATATGAAACACAAAAGTGCTAACAGAACTCAGCCGTTTTCAATAGGTCCGGTTCTGCATGTGCGACGAGCTTCCAGGTGAAAGAGTTGTAAGAGAATCCAAATAATATCAAAAACAAACAAAAACGACAATTATTACAGTCGCATTGAGCAGATATAAAGAAACTCAAGCAAAGGGAAAAATAAGAACAACAAATATGCTCAAAAAAAGGAACGGATGGACGGTGGTCCCAAGAGAAACGTAAGACAAACTGCTACTTATGAAAAACAATGATCGAGATAAGAGAATTATAGTAAATCATGTGATTGACAGATGACGTGAACAACCATAAAAGCATCATAGGCACTAAAGATGATCAAAGGCATCACAGGCAGCAGGCTCAAATCAATTATTCCAAACAGACTGAAAGAAGAATGCAAAACAATCTCAAATGAGCATAAAAAGGGGCGGGAGAATTAGAAGATGAACCGCACCATTAACATAACATGCATTCTGCAACAGACAAGTTGAACGTGAAACAGAAATCAAACATCTTACTTCAGATCAGTAACGCTTAGCAGAAGCAAGCAAATGAACCAAGCTGAAGTTCGAGATTCAAAATCCAAAAACTCGGAGAGCTTATTTGAAGAAAAACATAATTATAAGACGATTTGCAGAGCAAATAACGACTACGAACGATATATCGTCAGAAAATCAGCCACACTAGGATGAAAGCACAAGACAGAACAAGCAAAAAATCGAGCGCAGCATTGCGACCACAGACCAACACCGGCAACAGAGATCTCTCCCCCTCTCTCCGCCTCTCTCCCCCCCCCCCCTCTCTCTCTCTCTCTCTCTCGCATTATAGGCTGTCAACGACTTAACGGAGCTAAAACGTAAAAGAAAACGAAAACGTGGTCTGTTAACAATTTTAACACACCGTTAGTCCGCTAACAGGACGAACCACACAAATGAGTAACTCAGCCTCCCTTCTTCCCTTAGCCCTTGGTCGTTGCCATTGGCGTCTGTTACGTTCTGTTAGTGGCTGTTAAAGCACTAATAACTTGTTCATGGCAGCGTCTCAGAAATACATGGGAAGCTGTAATTTTGTGTGGGGGAGCACCATTGGGAGTCTAAAAGACACCATGGCAACAATCATAGTTGAAGCATTAGAGGCTTGAAATGAGGGGATCTTTTTGGGTGGAGGAACCCCATCATGCTTGAAATGAGGAGATCCTTTTGGGTGGAGGAACCCCATCATCATCATCATGCCACCTTGAACTACTGTACTTGGCCCACCCTCCATGGACATGCATTTCAAGTAGTGAAATCAGCGCATGATTGTAGTGATTTTGGTCGGAGCATCGGATTTTGCACAGAATCAATTTTACCTCAATATTGGAAAAGTAGAGGCCTGAAATGAGGGGAAACTTTAGACGACTAGCTTTTTTTTATGGAGGACCATGCTTTGCAATGTGGAATAGACTCAAATATGCATGCACAAAGCAACAGTGCATATCAATTGATGTCTTTAATGTATAGAGAAATGAACTTTTTAGCAATCTTTGCACCAAGAGAACTACCTTAAATTTTTGGCAAGGTCATTAGGCAAAGCCATAATCAAACAGTCATTAAATCATGTGTGAAGTAGTTAGATAAAGAGTTCCAAGTGAAAAAAAAAAAATAGACAAAAGCATTCTAATTTATGGCTAAAAAGCTGTTATGGCTCACAGAACTATAATATTCTCTTCCAACTCTTTACAAACTTATTTGAGCCATAATCTGTTTTTTGAAACTTTCATAGATTTCAAGATTCATATTATGTCGTCGTGACTCTTTCATGTGGTTTACGTTTGTTTATAATCCCAAGAATCATGAAATCCATCTTATTTATGTGCAACCTTGTACATTTCAAAAAAATGTCAATTTTTTGAATTAATTTAATGTGCTTCAAGAGAAAAGAGTAAAATCCAATTGTTAACGAAGACCAAAAATATGTGTACATATTTCAAGATCAACAAGATAAAAATCACATCAAAAAGATGAGAGAGATCTATACAAACAAGGAGAATGTGTATTTTTTAAATGTACATTGACATCAACTAAAAGAGATCCAGTACCTTATGAAAATCATATGATTTTAATCCTTTGATGTTAATTTTATGAAGAACTATACAATGAGCTTTTACATAGGATCATTAATTCCAAGCATGAAGCCAAGGGAGGGTAGCAAGAGCTAGAGACCATCTACTTGGTTTGACGAGGCAAAGGAGTTTGATGGACTTGGAGCTGAACCACATGCATAAGGAGATGCCACTAGCAAACTTTGACCTAGATACGCCTTGTCATGCAATATGGCATCCCAGATAATCCTTGCCAAAGAATTGGATTTATGCAATTAATAAGATGGCATGTATGCAAACCATTAGAGTCTAAGTTGTAGAACCTACTCATGGGTGAGAATGCACAACTTGAATAATTAATGCAATATAAGGTTGGAACTATGTGCTTGAGAATTGAACAAGTGTCAAGATGAGAATATCACATGCATGCATGCAAAGACTAGAAGAATTTACTTGACATGCAAGGTGACATGTGGAGTTTGTACTTGAGATGCATGGCGACTTGTCCCACTCCCTTACACGTCACCCACCTCTTGATATTTAGTGTAATGACTCACTTGATCCTCATGTTTGTTGATTCCACACTCAATGTTCTACTGACACTGTTTGCAGAATCTGGTAGCTACTGGTATCGATTCCTATCAGCCTACAGCCGACAGAAACTCTACTTCTCTTCTCGAATCCTATGGCTTGCAGTATAATGGTGATGTGCCTCTGTTAGTTTGGCACATCTACGGCTTGATCTTGATCCTTTATTGATAATGG
This sequence comes from Diphasiastrum complanatum, assembly GCA_029204225.1. NCBI lineage: Eukaryota > Viridiplantae > Streptophyta > Lycopodiopsida > Lycopodiales > Lycopodiaceae > Diphasiastrum > Diphasiastrum complanatum. Next base: position 31,791,268 of record CM055109.1, on the reverse strand, counting down.
AAGCTCAACTTAAATCTATAATCTATCAGGGCTCAGATATCTACGTTCTACAATCTGTTTCAAATCTTCTTTGGTTTCTTACAGAATGTAGATTATTATAACTAATCTAATCTAAGCAAGAAACAGTGAATAAGAATGAATCTACTCCTATTGAAATCACACAGGTCAATAAAATTGAATCAAACTAAGAACTACAAAATCCTACAAAGTGTTTATTACATATATCACTCAACATTTGTAATAAAAACTCCTCAGAGAGTCAAGCACAAAGCAGCATCAAATGTGAATGGTTATGATCAGCCACTAAGCCCTGCACATCTACCTGATGTTAATCCCAAAACCAAACCTGGAAGAAGGAAGAATCAACAAACACATTCATACACAAGTACCCAAATTGAATGCATGAAGATGGAGCATAGAATGAAATGCAAATGGTAGGATCTTCAATCAACAAAACAACAGCATTTCCTTACAAATCATATTCTTTGGAAACTCATGGAGAAGGCTCTCGTAAATTCCCATGAGTGGGTGAACCCATTTCTATAACATTTTGGGTTTCACCTCTTGATTTACACATAATTGGGGGGCCATCCCTTAACTTACTCATTATTGGGACGCCTCTTTATTAAAAATGCATCTCAAGTTGAGAGGGCCCAAACTACTAGCTCCCACACAGTTTTCCATCTTCTCAGAATTTTCTTGGGGCTCACAAAATGTACAATTTAGCCTAGCACTAGTAATTATCGTGCTCTCAGACTCGACTCTCAACTGCAACTCCACTGGAAGCCCTTTTTGAGTGGTGTTTCATTGCACCGACACCTTGGGGTGTGGCATCAGCTAACATTATCCTCCCCTATAGTATTGCAGGTCCCATTGCACTGCCTCAACTTTGACGCGTGGTTCTTGGAAACGCATGGATCACTGATTGTCTGTATAAAACCAAGAACTTATTGGTAGCCATTGTCATGTGCCTTGGCAAAAACTTCAACGGTTGCAGCGACTTATCAAGATAGCCCTGTGTAACTGAGCGCCTCTTCTTTGTCTTTCTCGGCTTTTTTCTTGTCAAGATACTTCTTTCCGATGGCTTGAAATGTGATGAATCTCGTTTTGATGCCCAACGGAATAAGTCCTTGATACGGCCTCATTCTAGATATGAATTTGTTTCCATACCATTTCTCAATCATCTGCACGGTTGATCGGAGAAAAATGTTGTTTGAAAAAAGAGTCTTGACATCATTAAATGTCCTTCTTCTATTTGCAGAGGTTGATTGACGTCCAACCTTACGGGTGGTAACCCTTTATCCCAATAGCATTCCAATGTCACGAGAAGGCTATAAACATCAATAAGCATCTGCGCTTCCCTTATAGGTATGTCCAAACTCCAATATGGCAGCTCGATACTTCTCAAAGGATGAACTAGAGTCAACTCCCGGAATAACAGGCCAATTGACTTGTCGCTCGGCTGGCTTCATTCTTTCCCAAGGGTCTCTTCTTCTGATAGGCACGTAATAAGGGTCAACCCTTTTCCATCTTGGTGCCCTTAGGTATTCTTGAAGCTGCTCGTCGCTGTTCAGCAGCATCACGATCCTCCAAGAGGGTTGCGGTCGTAAAGTGTTCACTAGGCTGCTGAGCTTGGGGTAATCCTCAGCAATCACTTTCTTTGAACCCCCTCAGTCTTCTTTCTTGTAGGTCCTTTGAAATTCTTCGAAATCTTTTCGATCATCAAACTGCCTTCGGATCTTCTCTTTGGATCTCTAAGACAGTTTTCTCAAAGGCCTTTTCAAATAATTATCCAAGGCCGTGGCACTCTTTGTATCAGGTACTCTTGGTTTTGAACCCTCAGGCCTTGGTCCAGCGAAGGTGTCACTCTTGCTCCTTGGAAGGGATGAAGAAAGTCCCTTCAAAGGCTGCATAGTCTCTTCAAGTGGTGGATCTTGTGAAGAATCATGAATCATTGAGATCCAAATTTGTCCTCTTGATCTTTGGTATGAAAGTCAACACAATCTACACATTTGCATCATAGAAAAATCAGCATCTACTTAATGAAAGAGATACAAACTCAATAAGAACTTGATCAAACATCAAACATAAGATGAGATAAAGTTTCTTTCTGAACAAAAATAGTAAGCTACTATATTTCACACGTGTGGGTCCGAATATGGCATAAAATGAGCATTCTACACACAAGATTGCAAGATATCACCAATATAGTGCACCAATGGATAGATGAACCCAAGAGAACTCATGTATAAGCATGAAATGAGATGAGAGAGAGAGAGAGAGAGAGAGAGAGAGAGAGAGAGAGAGAGAGAGAGAGAGAGAGAGAGAGAGAGAGAGAGAGGGAGAGAGAGATCTTCTCTTCCCACATGTATATAGCTATATATAGTAGATCCATATCCTTCCATATCAAAAACACGACTAGATTCAATGTCTCTTACATTCAAATTTGAATCTACCAAACTCAAACTTCTACTATTTCTCTCACTTTCTAAAAGTGGTAATTCAAATACATTCTAAGTCTAATGAGAAAATTGGCCTCAATTGCCAAATAAACAAATATGACCAAAATTGACTAAACTAGTTGAAATCTTTCACACTCCCTTTGAAGATCCATTTGCATCCAATATTTCTTTTGTCCTTAGGTAACTCGACCAATCTCCATGTTCCATTCTTCATGAGAGCTTGATACTCAAGATCCATTGCTTGGATCCACTCCTCTTTGTTCCTTGCGTAAAGTTTGTTCCAGCAACCACTTGCTTACCTTTCTCATCATATGTGGGCCTTGAAGGCATTTGTCTTGATGTTCTCCTTGGCTTTTGATTTGATGAAGGTCCTTCATCGTCACCATCTAAAGTAGGATCCATAACATCATCATCAAGATTGTTGTCCACATCATCATTACTTGAAGATACTTTTGGAATGTTCCCCTCATCAAAAATGACATCTCTACCAATAATCACCTTATTAGTAGTAGGAATGTAAACCTTGTAGGCTTTACTCACCTCACTATATCCAACAAATATACCTTTCCTTGAAGATGGATCCTCCTTTGTCCTATCATCAAGAGTTATATTGACATAGCAAGTGCATCCAAAAGTTCTAAAAAACTTGACACTCAGCCTCCTCTTGAATAGCATCTCAAAAGGTGTCCTTCTATCAAATATAGCACTCGGCCACCTATTGCATAAAAAGTTAGCACACAACAAAGTTTGATCCCAAAACAGTTTTGGAAGATTAGCCCCTAACCTCATGGCTTTGGAACTTTCACATAAAGTTCTGTTCTTCCTCTCGGCCACTCCATTTTGTTGTTGTCTCATTAAGACGGTATAGGAGCAATTTTTGGCAAAATGGCAGAATTAGGGAAATTCATGCATGGAGAAGCCAACAAATTGGATGGGGTATCCACTTACAGAAAACCGAATCAATCAAGTCAATCTTGTTGTTACTCTATAAGGGTTATCCCTCAAGAAAATCATAAACCTCATTTTTTTTTTTGAAAACTTGGTTTAACAAATTTGTTTAAAGCTATTATAATCAATTTGATTAATAATATTTATTTTATTTTTATGCAGGTTGGTAAAACAACAAGATGATTTTAGAGCGTGAAAAGGTTGAATTGTCGAATATAACCAGAAAAGTTACCATTGCAACAAGACCCTACAAAAAAGGCAATTTAAAATTATCAAGACCAAATAATTAAATAGTTTGTATAGTGAATACATTATTATCTAATGCAAAACTATTTGATGTTGGTGACCATGGAAGTACCATAGGCGAAGCTGTAAATGGAAGTACCATAGGCGAAGCTGTAAATGGTTTGAATTCTAGGATTGGCCGATAAGGCAATGGCACTCTGATTATCATGGAACATAATTGTCGGAGTATATTTGACAATAAATATCTCAACCAAATTGCTTTTTTAATGGCTTCAAAAACAACAATGTATTCTGCTTTTGTGGAAGAAAGAGCAATAGAGGTTTGCTTACGACTTCTAAGAGATAGGACCGCCGTTGAAGAAGAATGTAAATCTGGATGTGGATTTACGAGTATCTACATCTCCTCTCCAACATCTGAATATCCATTGAGTCGGGGGAGATTGTTGTTGTCGACTTCCCCATAGTAGTTGCATAGGTCGGTTGTAGCTCGAGTGTATCTCATGACTCGAATAAGAGCCTTCCAATGAGTGATGCCAGGACTAGCCATAAATTGGCTTAGTGAGCTAACTGCAAAAACGATGTTAGGCCTTGTACAAACAATTGCATACATGAGAGATCCGAGTATCGATTGATAAGGATACTCTCTCATCTTCTCTTCGGTTTGAGGACATTGGTCCAACAATCGCAGTCCTACATCCATCGATGAGTGAGCTTTTTTTCAATTGATTAGATTATATATGATAAGGGTATTATTAAGATACCTTTGTTGAGTGATGTAGATCAGTTGTCTTGCTCTGTCTCGATGGATTTGAATTCCTAGACAATTGATCAGAGATGAATACTCCTGTCCATCGCTTCTCTCTAGAGATCGGAGTCTGATTGGCTAAGTGCCTCTTCAATTGTAATCGGTTCCTAAATTAAAAGATAGGCAAACTCATGAATATAATTTGTGGGTTGTGTGCGCACTCGGTTTGATCTTCTTGGAGATGGCATCGGTTGATGATCCAATCCTTTGTTGTATTGCCCTTGAATAACATCAACATCTTCTTCTGATTCACTGTCAAATAGGTGATTGAATATTGGCACACTTGAACCAGAGGCTTGAATTGTCATGTTGTAGGCAAGGGTTGTCGAAGGTTTGCATGAAACTTTGCTCTTGCCTTTGAAGTCAATGAACTAATCCTCGATAAAGACAATATCCCTGCTAAATAAAATCTACTAGGTATCAGGATCGTACATCTTGTAAGTGTTGTCAGAGGAAGTGTAACCAATTAGGATGGTTTTGGGACTTTGGAAGTCAAACTTCTTCCTTGTCTCCTTCGCGATCTGCACGTAGGCAATGCATCCTAACACTCGTAGATTTTTCACTGAAGGCTTAGATCTTGTCCAAACCTCATAACGTGTCTATCCCGAGAGGGCCTTAGTCAAGCATCTGTTCTAGATATAAGCTGCAATGGAGACAACTTCAGCACAGAAACTCTTCGATAGTAATGTATGAGCCAGCATACATTTGGCTGACTTTACCAGGGTACGATTCTTCCTCTCGACTAGCCCATTTGATTGAGGCAAATAGAAACTTTTGTTCGATGCCTTGGCTTTGGCAGTACTCATTGAATTCAATAGAGATGTACTCTCCACCATTGTCGGACCTTTATCTTTTTACCAATTTTTTTCTCTCCACGTTCCTTGAAGGTTTAAAGAGGTTGAAAGCCTCTGATTTTTTCTTGATAAAATACACAACTATTTGTTTGGAAAATTCATCAATAAAAGTAATAAAATACTTTGCATCCTTCAATGAAGGATTCTGCATTGGGCCACATATATTTGTATGCACAATATTTAATAGTTCTCTAGCAACATGCTAGTGGCTTGATCTAAAAGGTTTCCTATCCTCCTTACCGACTATACAGTCTTAACAGACATGTAATTTGACTTTCCTATCTGGATAGTCGAGATCAAGTACAATAGACTACTTGGACATGTGCGATACAGAAGCATGACTCAAATGACCAAGTCTATAATGCCAAAGTAAACTCTTATTGATTTGAATAGAAGTATTGAGAGTCTGACTAGAGGCGGATAAACTTAATTTGTATAAGTATCCATGCCTCTTTCTGAGTGCTAGGATCTTACCTATCCTATCGACTACTTTACGTTGATCTGATTTGAATTCTACTTTGTGTCCTATATTTGTAATTCTACTTATAGAGAGCAGATTTGTAGAAAGATTTGGTACGTGAATGACACTTGAAAGTAGTTTGGATTGATCGTTTGCAAAGATTAATCCTACTGTACCTTCACATCTTTGTACTATTGTCACCCGGATGAACATAGTATTGTAAGGCATATATGATTCAAAACAACCGATATGGATGGTCATATGCTAAGTGGCTCCAGAATAAATAAAACTAGGAGCTGTCGTCAGATGCTTCTTGATGGTTTGTCATGAATGCATCATGATCTGCTTCTTGATTGGACTGAGGTGCTTCTGCAACTGCATTTGCCATCTGATTCGATTGCCTTTGTTGTTCTTGGCTTGTAGAATGCGACAATCTTGGATCTCGTGGTTGGTTCATTTGTAGTATTTGTAGAACATTTTCTTCTTTGTCGGCAGATTCAACTTCTCTTGATGTTGTGTCGGCTTTTGATTCGATTCCGGTTATTTCGAGCCATTCTTCTTCTGCGTACTTGAGCTTTTGTTGGTGTATAAGGTGTGAGAGTTGATTGTTGAGAAACTTGAGGGTTTTTCCCTTCTGGTGTCTTCATGCAACAACATCATGATGACTCGTGATAGAGTCAACTCTGGGTGTGTCATGATGATTATCACCGAGTTGTTGTATGAGCTTGGAAAGCTTGAAAGCATGTCATTACTACATCTTGATCGTCTATGATTGATCCGACATCGGCCAATTGTTGAAGCGGGTTTTTGAACAGGTTAACGTGATTCTACTGTGAATCATTGTTCGTCATCTTAAGGGAGAAGAATATCCTTAGAAGGTGTAGCTTGGAAGCTACGTCCCACATATCATACAATGTGCTCGAGATGTCCCGGACTTCTCTCGAGGTCCGAGCTTCAGACACATGGCCTATTTGTGTGTTTGAGATATTGAGGATGATCATAGCAAAAGCTTTGCCATCCTTTAGCTTCCATTAGAAGGTTGCAGCGTCGTCTGCTTCGGGTCTCGCCTTTGCACTCTCATACAACTCCTTAGCCATTAGCGTAGTTTTCATCTTAAATTTCCACAGATGGTAGTTGGATCCATCAAGATTTTCCACGGTGGGACCGGCTTTGCTTTGGAAATCCATGTGAAAGTTAGTGTAGGTGATAGTAATAATTATCAGTGACTTAAGGATGAAAATCTACTGTTATTTACAGAACAAGAAAACAATTATTCTATCAGGTGATAGAAGCAATTTCTATGGGAAGCTTATCGAGCTATGCAAATAGCTCTGACATAAAATTGCTTCTGATACAATGTGTGTTGGGGTACTCTCGAATATATTGCGGAAGAAGAGACACAACTCCAACATAGAGAACATTTCAAGATCTTTACCAAAACTACAACATAAGCATTAACTTACATCGAATGGAGGATGTCTTGTAGGTGTCAAAGACAACCATGAAGGAGCGAACAGTTAGGCATCTAAGACAGCCATGCTTCCTTCGAGATTAGACATTCCGAATTGAGTGAGTGTCATAGAGAAAGAAAACTATTAGAAAGCATTCGTAGTGCAATACACATAAGAATAATAAAGAATCTGAATTAAGTAGTTGTGAGTACAATGATCGGATCACAATCATGTGCCCAAGAATGGTTCACAATATTGGTGCACTGTGTGTAGTGATCTTACTTTGCTAGTTATAGATTAAATAACTATCTCTATCTTCTGAATGACTTTCATTCTCTCTAAGATCTCTGATCCTATGGAATCAGATAATGAAGACACAATTGAGTTCACGCAAGAACTCTGTTATACTTTTTTCCACTTGCATGCATACATTACATATTGACTCATCATCTACTCATCATAATTTACGTGAGTTGCCGTTATGTATACATGTACATGGAGCAGTTATAATGACTGCATAGGCAATGAGCGTGAAACATTGCAGTTACTGGAAAAATGTTAAAATGAACTGTGACATGGTCTGCATCTTGACAGGGCAGTATGGATGATGTGGATCTCGAATCGAAGACTTTGAGTTCATATGAGAACTAAGAGGATGTAGTTGAGGATCTTGAACTCGAAGTGTTCGTCATCAATCCCAATTCTGCACCAGTTGATTGGTTGCACAGATATTCAACTTTAGTAGGTAAGACTGCAATGTTGTCATAGAGAGAGAGTGTGTGTGTGTGTGTGTGTATTTACATAATGTACTAGTGCTCAGGAAATGAGACGAACTCCAACGATTCGTGTTTTGATGACGCGAATACAAATGAGTCAAACTCCGGTGAGTTGGAGTGGTGCTTGATTCCAACACCCCCCCTTAAGCTTCACTCCTAGGATCCAGAATAAAATTGAGCAAGTTACATAATGTAACATGCTTTTCTGTACATGTGTCTCATTAGGTTCTCTTACTTCCATTGGCCTATCTCCTGTTATTGGGTCAATAGGTGGCCTTGACAGAGGCTTATTCAAGATATCAGCCAACATACTGGCAGTAGGACAGTAACTTAGTTGGACATCTTTATTCTGAACTTTCTCTTTAAGAAAATGAAATTGAACTTCAATATGTTTAGTTCTAGAGTGAGTTTGTGGGTTCAGAGATAGAGCAATGCAGCTATGACTGTTGCAATAGAGTTGGACTGATTTGAATGATCATAAGATCTTGAAGCAATTTCTAAGCCAGATGATTTCCTTCACTACAGAGGTAGCTGCGACATATTTTGATTATGTGGAGGACAAAGAAATGCATTTATGCTTTCGACTGTTCCATGAGCCTTTTTGAATGGATACATACAAGAAGATATTTACATCTATCAACCTGAAGGTTACATCCTTCAAGGCCAAGAAAACAAAGTATATGTGAAAAATACAGATCCTAAGTGGATCTAAACTCCAAGATCATTGGCTTGAATGCTTGCACTCCAAACTACATAAGCTAGGAATTGGCAACACATTCTATGCTACCTAGAATGCAAAGAACTTGATCAAAAAGCATTTATCACAAATGGAAACTTCCATAAACATCAAGTGTGGCCCAAAATAGCATTATACAGTCCATAATACATCAGCCTACCACTTTTGGAAAGCACCTAAGATCATACACAATAGCTTGAAGACAATACACACAACAATGCTCTCAATGGAGGAAGAAACAATGACAATGATCTATTGATCTCAATGAAGCATACAAAAGGTTTCTCCAACCTGTTCTCCACGACTTCCCTACTATTTATGGATGAGGAAGATGACTCTCTCTCCTCTCTCTAGAAGGTACTTGACCCTAGATATTCCCTATATAGGAAAAATAGCTAAAAATGGCTTATATGACCAAAATACATCAAAATGGTCTCATTTTGAAGGGTATGAAGTTTGACACTTCATCATACTGAAAAAATACAGTAAATAAAAACATTGTGGCCTGGTTCACACGTGTGAAACTCCAGAACCAAAACTATTTACAATTTTAGCCAATTTAGGCCTCAAACTAGCTAGGAAATGTTGACAATTTTCACACTCCCTCTTCAACATTGGATGCTAGTTTCAACATAGTCTTTGAGCACATTCCAAGATTAGATCTATGCATTAAATATAGGTCCTTTCCCAATGGTTTGGTGAAGATATCAGCCACACACTCCTTTGAAGAGACATGTTGAAGCTCCACCTCTTTGGCAATGACTTGATCTCTCACAAAATGGTGAGCAATCTCAATGTGCTTGCTCCTTGCATGAAAAACAGGATTGCTTGCCAAGCTTTGGGCTGAAAGGTTATGACAAAGTATGATTGGAGTCTTCTCTGGTTCCAGCAAGTGAAGATCCAATAACATCCTCTTAATCCAAAGAATCTCCTTGGTGCATGTTGTTAATGCCTTGTACTCGGCTTCGGTGGAAGATAGAGAGATAGTTGGTTGCTTCTTTGATAGCCATGAGACCACTCCATCTCCAAGATAGATTGCAAAGGCACTTGTTGACTTCCTATCCATTTGATCACCTGCAAAATCTGAATCTGAAAATCCACAAAGGTTAGGTGTAGTACCTCCATACAAGATGCCAAAATCTCTAGATCCCGAGATGTATCTAAGTACTCTCTTTCCTAGCTTCCAATGAGCCTCACTAGGATCTTGCATAAATTGACTTAGTTTACCAACCACAAAGCTTAGATCAGGTCTTGTGATGGTTAACCATATAAGAGATCCTATTAGCTTTCTATAGAGAGTAATGTCCTTGAAGGATCTTTCATTACTTCTTGTAGTTAGCTTTACATTTGATTCCATAGGAGTAGAAACAACTTTACAATCTTCCATATGAAACCTTTTTAGAATAGAGTTAACATACTTTTCTTGACATATGAATGTAGATTTAGAAGTTCTAATAATCTCTATTCCTAAGATATAATGAAGTTTACCAAGATCTTGAATTTCAAACTCTCTTTTGAGTGCCATCTTGATTTCATCTATATCTAGATTGTTACCACCACTTAAGATAATGTCATCAACATAGATCAAAAGTAAAGTGATATCATTTTCATTCAATCTAAAGTAGAGAGAATGATCATACTCACTCATAACAAAGTTTTGAGAAAGTAAGAAGGAATTGAGCTTAGCATACCAACTCCTTGGTGCTTGCTTTAGCCCATACAAACTCTTTTGGAGATAGCACACATGATTAGGCTCATCATGTGAAACATAGCCCTCGGGTTGCTCCATGTAAATATCTTCTTCAAGATCACCATTCAAGAAGGCATTAGTAACATCCATTTTCCACATATCCCAATCATAAAGAGTTGCAAGAGAGATTAGGATTCGAATAGTTACCATCTTTGCCACAGGTGCAAAGGTCTCATCATAGTCAATACCATATTCTTGAGCATACCCCTTTGCCACCAACCTTGCCTTGTACTTGTTGATTGATCCATCTTGATTTGTCTTGATCTTGAAGATCCACTTACAACCAATTGCCTTCTTGTCCTTTGGAAGCTTTACCAACCTCCATGTGTTGCTTTTGATGAGTGCTTGATGCTCATGATCCATGGCTTGGATCCATTCCTTCTTTTGAATTGCTTCACCTACACAAGTTGGTTCATCAAAAGAGGTAAGAAAAGCAAAGTTAGAGTTGTCCACCACTTGCTTTCCTTTTTCATCATAGGTTAGCCTTGATGGCTTAGCCCTTTGCCTTTGAGTCTTCCTTGAAGTTTGCTTTGGAGTGGCATCTCCATCTTCATCCAAGACATCTTGCACATCATGATGATTAGTAGGCACATCAACATCAACATCAACAACATTGGAAACATTCTCTTCATGAAAGATGACATCCCTACTTATGACAACTTTCTTTGTAGAAGGAATGTACACTTTGTAAGCCTTGCTTACTTCACTATAGCCAACAAACACACCCTTCTTTGATGAAGGATCTTCTTTAGTTCTATCATCAAGTGTGATATTGATAAAACATGTACATCCAAAGATCCTACAATGCTTGACACTCGGCCTTCTACCATAAAGAACCTCATGAGGAGTTTTACCATCCAAGGAAGCACTTGTCCATCTATTACATAGATAGTTAGCACATGCTAAAGCTTCCCCCCAAAAAGACTTAGCAAGATTAGCATGTAGTCTCATTGCCTTGGCACATTCACAAAGGGTTCTATTCTTCCTCTCGGCCACTCCATTCTGTTGTGGAGTCCTAGGACTAGACATCTCCCTCTTAATCCCATGTGCTATACAAAAGTCTTTGAACCTATTTGAGGTGTATTCCCCTCCATTATCAGATCTTAAGCATTTGATCTTTGTATTGAATTGGTTTTCCATTTCATTCTTGAACTTGACAAATGCAGCAAACACTTCATCCTTACTTTTAAGAAGATAGATCCAAGTATACCTACTAAAGTCATCAATGAAAGTTGCATACATCTTTGCCCCACCATTGCTAGTTGTACTAGAAGAATGAATATCAGAATGCACAAGTTGAAAAGCTTCTTTAGATCTAGAAGTAGATCTAGAATAAGCAAGTCTATGAGATTTGGACAAGGCACAATGTTCACAAACACTATTGTTTGCAACAAGACTTTTAGGGAGACCAAGAACAAGCTCTTTCTTTGCCATTACCTCCAAAGATTTGAAGTTGGGATGGCCCAACCTCTTGTGCCAAACTTCTTGGTTTGTCAATTGCTCCCTAGCCATACATCCTTCATGATTAGAGATCACACATGCATCAAGCTTGAAAAGTTTACCATGCCTCCTACCTTGAGCAATCAAGGATCCACATTTACTTATCAAACATGCATCTCCAATGAACTCCACATCAAGTCCTTTGTCAATCATTTGACTTACACTAAGCAAATTCTTAGTGATTGAAGGAATGTACAAAACATTTTCAAGATTTGCTTTCCTATTTGTTGAAAGGGAAATAGGAATAGTGCCTATGCCTTTGATGTCACATTGACCATCATTTGCAGTGTAGATGATGTTACCTTCTCCCTCATAAGACAATAAGGATGTAAAGTATTCCTTATGTCTTGTCATGTGAGATGAGGCTCCACTATCAATCCACCAAGGATCATTATCATCTATGTTGGCTAACAAACTTGAAGTCATAACAAGTGATTCACATGTGTTATGTTCTTCCTCATCTATTGTAAGATTTCCTTGCCTCTCTCCTTGCTCTCTTTTCTTCTTATAACATTCATTTGCAAAATGACCTTTTATCCCACAATAAAAGCACTTGAACTTTGACTTATTGTTCTTAGTAGAAGAGGAAGAGGAAGAGTGATCATCATGATCAAAGTTACCACCTTTGGACCATTTCCCTTTGCCTTTACCTTTGCCCTTGAATTTGCCTTTTGTGAAGAAAGCCTCTTCACCTCCACCTTGCAAGGATGCACCATCAAGCTTTGATTGCAACCTATGTTCTTCAGCCAATAAGATTTCTTGCAAGTCAACCACACTTGGCAAGACTCTTTGAATGGCAAAACTTTGCACAAGGTTAGCATGTTCATTTAGCAAACCATTCAACATAACTTGGACTATTTCACCATCTTTTATGTTCTCATCAATGCATGCTAAATCATCACTTAGGGACTTAACTCTCAAGATAAATGCATGAGCACTTTCACCCTCTCTTTGCCTACTAGAAAATATTTGTCTCCTTAGGGTCAATACCCTAGATGTGGACTTTGATTCAAAGAGCTTCTTTAAGGCATTCCATGCCTCACTTGCACTTTGACACTTTCCAACTTCCTTGAGAAGTTCATTTGTAACATTCATTTTAATGATATGAAGAGCCCTTTTGGCCTTCTTATCAAACCTTTGTTGCTCTTGAAGTGTGAGAGGTCTCTCTTCAATTTCTGCAACTATGTCCATGAGTTCATTCAACTCAAGTAAGGACTCCATCCTCACTTTCCAAGTAGAGTAGTTTGATGAACTCAACCTTTCACTAGACTCTAGCATGATCCCACCATTGGAAGCCATGATTCTAATGTTTCTTCAACTTTTAGGTTCTGTCCTAAAGCACTTAGCACTCACTTTTCTCTCAACAAATGATAGATAAAGAGATCTATGAAGATTTAGGACCCTAAAACACTTCTATCTTGAACCTAGATGGTTTCCAAGCATAGAAAGGAAGATTGAAACACATGCAACACTTTGCACACACTAAGAATGGATTACAAAATCAAACCAACCTGAACACACTCTTGCTTAAGCTCTCAAACTTTCCAGCAAGTGACCAAATCAAGTTATGGTGTGAAGAGTTACTTGCATTCTTAGAAAATACCCAAAACTAGGATGCCAAGATTACCTAGTAATGAACAAACTTGATCAACATATGATCAACACACTAAGATATTGATTCAACCTGTAAAACCACATGTAAACCACACTTCTAAAAGTTTATAAACTCCAGCAAGTGATAAATACAAGATTTAGAGGTGAATGAATGAGCACACTTAGTGAATCACAAGACTAGCTTCACTATCTTGTCAAATCTTGGTGTTTAGATGTAGATCTAAGATCACTTCACATGAGAATGTTCCTCAACCTGTTAAGAACCTGAAAACACACTTGCATAATGGTTAACACCTTCCAGCAAATGCTCCAATCAAATTACATAAGGAGAGTTACTTACATGCTCAACAAAGTACACCAAAATTTATGCCAAAATTGATGACAATCTTTACAATATGCTCTTCACAATGGAGCTTACAATATGTTCACCCAAAAAAGGGGATCTTTCATCCAAATGGGAGCTTTGCTCAGCCTTTAGGAGAATTACAACTCACTCAAAAGAGCATTTGTCATCCACTTAAGGAGAAGTTTCATCCACTTAAGGAGAGTGTTCATCCAAGAATGGAGATTGTCAACAATAGGATTGAAAAGAACATTGTTAGTATTGAATATGCACAAGCCTCACAATCACAAATGATTAGGTGTTATGATCTGATCCAAAATAGTTTCTTTTCAGCCTCTGATCTTCAATAGACCTGAAATATGCTTTTGATCCACAAGTTCAACTCACAAAACAAAGGTTAGTAAGATTTGATCAACAAAGCAATGCAAAATCATGCTAGAACTTGATCAAACATCCAAATATCACCAAAAATGGAATACTTACTGTAAATAGAAGCCAACCAGCTCTGATACCATGTGAAAAATACAGATCCTAAGTGGATCTAAACTCCAAGATCATTGGCTTGAATGCTTGCACTCCAAACTACATAAGCTAGGAATTGGCAACACATTCTATGCTACCTAGAATGCAAAGAACTTGATCAAAAAGCATTTATCACAAATGGAAACTTCCATAAACATCAAGTGCGGCCCAAAATAGCATTATACAGTCCATAATACATCAGCCTACCACTTTTGGAAAGCACCTAAGATCATACACAATAGCTTGAAGACAATACACACAACAATGCTCTCAATGGAGGAAGAAACAATGACAATGATCTATTGATCTCAATGAAGCATACAAAGGGTTTCTCCAACCTGTTCTCCACGACTTCCCTACTATTTATGGATGAGGAAGATGACTCTCTCTCCTCTCTCTAGAAGGTACTTGACCCTAGATATTCCCTATATAGGAAAAATAGCTAAAAATGGCTTATATGACCAAAATACATCAAAATGGTCTCATTTTGAAGGGTATGAAGTTTGACACTTCATCATACTGAAAAAATACAGTAAATAAAAACATTGTGGCCTGGTTCACACGTGTGAAACTCCAGAACCAAAACTATTTACAATTTTAGCCAATTTAGGCCTCAAACTAGCTAGGAAATGTTGACAATTTTCACAGTATATAAGCTACAAAAAACTCTCTACGAGCTAAAGCAAGCTCCGAGAGCCTAATTTGATAGAATCAATCAATTCTTGTTGCAGCATGACTTCATCACGAACTCTGCTGATTCTAATGTTTATCTCAAATACATAGGCTCAAGCTATGTCATAATAGCTCTATATGTTGATGACTCACTGATCATTAACAATTTGAATCAACTACTTCATGAGACGAAGAATCTTCTATCGAAGGAATTCAAAATGACTAATTTAGGACTTGTGCACTACCTTATGGGAATCAAGATAAACAGAGACAGAGTAAGGAGAAGTATCACACTAAGTCAATAAAGGTATCTAATCAGTGTACTCTACAGGATGGCATGGAAAACTACAAAGTCAACAGACTCGCCTATGGACCCAGGATTCAAACTGTCAAAGGATATGTGCCCAAAGACTGATGCAGAAAAGAAAGAGATGTGCAATACTCCTATCAGTCGATAGCCAGATCGATCATGTACACCATGGTCTGCACTAGACCTGATCTAGCAGTCAGCACAAGCACTATGCTTTGTGTTATGATGGAAATTCAAAGGATTGTTTGACATTGACTACTTATTTTGATTCTAATTGGGCTAGTAATGTGGACACAAGAAAATCCACTTCTGGCTATCTTTGCTTTCTAGCAGGAGGACCCATTTAGATTGAGATTCAACTTGAAGATCCACTTGGTGTCGATGATCTTTGCATCTACAGGAGCTTCGACAAGACGCCAGGTCCTATTCTTTAGCATTCGAGCTTGACAAGGCTTTTGCTACTGAAGTGGGTTCATCATTGCTGATGAATGCTTGAGGGACAAAACGATCAGGTTTCTGTCGATGTCATGCAGATCTCCGAATAACAGTTGGTTACTGAGATAATGATTCTCCTTGTTGTGCGATAGGGATATGTTCGATGTCTGTCGGAGCAATCGCAAGTTGAAGCTTGTCGATGGTGATGGGAGTCGTTGGGATGAACTCTTGCATTGGTTGCTTCTGCTTAAAGTTGAAAAAATTATCTTCGAGGAAGACAACATCTCGACTAACTGAGATTCAGCTTGTCTCAACATCAAATATTATGTATGCCCTATGTGATGTCAAATATCCAATAAAGATACTTCTGTAGCTAACAGGGTCAAGTTTCTTTCTCAGATCAGAATAATGTGTACATAGCAAAGACAACCAAACACTCGAAGGTATCGTAGACTCGGTTTGTAGCCATAGAAAGCTTCGAAGGGAGTCCTTGAGTCGACTGCTTTGGTACTTGAATAGTTCTGCAAATAGCAAGTTGTTGAAATAGCTTTAGCCCAAAAATCTTTGACATCATCGATCGAGCAATGTACGGTTCTTCCTTTCGGCTACTCCATTCTCTTGTGGCATGTAGCTGGTGGTGAACTGATGATGAATGCCGAATGATGCCAGATAGTCAAACATTTCGTTTGACAGAAACTTTCCACCACTGTTAGTACGAAGGGTTTTGAGTCATTGACCAGTCTATGTCTTAGCAAACTGTTTGAAGTCTTTGAAACAATTAAAAGCCTCCAACTTGTTCTTAATGAACATGATGCTAATAAATCTAGAATAACCATCAATAAAAGTGATAAAATATAATGCAGAACCCAGAGAGGGAATATTCATAGGGCCGCACAGGTCACTATGTATTAATTCTAGAATGGATTTAGCTCTAATGGGTTGTCCCTTTGGAAATCTTGATCTAGGTTGTTTGCCTAATGAGCACATCTCACAAACATGTCGTACGTCGGTTGAGTCAGCATTAAGGTTTAAGTCCTTGACCATAGAATTATGATGCATATACAAGATTGATCTCATGTTTAGATGTCCTAGTCTTTGATGCCATAATTGGGCATTTGAAGTACTCACATTGGTTGAAAGTACATATTCGTGACCCAAAACATTCAAATTACCTTCGTTGTTTGCAGAGATTTCTTTATCGTGCTTGTCCAGAATGGTACACTGCTTTGAATCAAATGAGGCCTTGCAGCCCTGATAGGTAAACTTGCTAACTAACAATAAGTTTTTGGTCAGTTATTGCCACTTGGGCTCCACATGGGCAGCCTTCTTGCTTATTTAAGGACCCCCCTCTCTTGTGAGGGAGCTTTTGAATGTATTGTCAAGTTCTCTTGAGTGAATAAAGAAGATCTTCCACGAGTTCTTGATGATTGCTAAGCTCCTTGGTCATGGCAATGTTCTTGAGTGAAATTTTTATGAGCATGTTTTGATTTCTTTTGTGTTGTGGATTAATTAGTTTTCTTGCTTACTCCCTTGCTTCTTAGTTGTAGATTAGATTTCATTTCTTGCTTGTGGATTAATCTAGGAATCAGCATTCAAGTAAAATAAATAGACTGGATTTGTGGTGTAGATCTTGCATTCTTTTGTTCTTGGGCATTCCAAGCCTCAAGAAATGGATGTTTCTTGATTCTTGGACTGCTAGAGTACTGTTAGGAAATTAGTTTTCTTGTTTTTTGTTTTCTTGATTGAGTAGCTTAATCTTGTCTATGTTTGTTTCCTGATTTTAGTAGATAGATTGTGGAATTGCTCCCTGATTCAGAACGTTGATCTAAACCAAGCTAGGACTGGTTGCATGGCTTGTTTATGCATGTAGATGAGTAACAAATCTGTCTCTCCCCACTAACAGGCTGGGGAATACTCATTGCAATATGAGAAAACACTTTTGCTGGAAACCGTTTTAACAAGAAGACCAGAGCCATAAAGAATGTAACCTACAGAAGTAACAAAATGAACGAAGAACGGTAAAGAAAATCGTGTTTATGGATCTAGTGGAATCTGTGAACATTTGGCGCCATTCCATAGCTACAAAGACACTAAACCAGGCTATATCTTTCTGATCTGTGCTGCAAAATCATCGCTCTGAGGTCTCTCACACGTTCATTACAGAGCTCGCCACTTTGGTCCTGACCGACGTGCAGCTCCATTCTCGACCGAGGCTTCACGGTCTTTATCAAGCCGAGATCCACGCCTCTTGACTGGATCGAACCGCCTTACACCAACTCTTGACCGAGTCACTACTTAAAATTTTTTGCCATGTCCTGAGTTACACCTCAACCGACGCTCCACGATCAGATCTTGGCCAAGCCTTTCACGGACCTTTCGTCGCAACTCAACCGATGCCCTTCTGTTAAATCTCGACCGAACGCTTCCTGTTAAATCTCAACCGGAGCCTTAAGTCCTGATCTCGACCGAAGCATTCTGTTTGATCTCGATCGAAGCATTCGTTTAAATCTCAACCGGAGTCGGCACGCTCATTAAAATCTCAACCGGAGCCGAAGCTGTCATTCAAATCTCAACCAGAGCCCATCGCTCCCATCTCAACCGAAGCACTTGCTTAAATCTCAACCGGAGCCCATCGCTCACATCTCAACCGAAGCACTTGCTTAAATCTCAACCGAAGCCCATCGCTCACATCTCAACCGAAGCACTTGCTTAAATCTCAATGGAGCCTATCGCTCCCATCTCAACCGAAGCATTTGCTCAAATCTCAACCGGAGCCCATCGCTCACATCTCAACCGGAGCCGAAGCGCTCTTTCAAATCTCGACCGAAGAGTTTTTTCAAATCCCAACCGAGAAAATTTTGGGTCCAATCTTGATCGAAGGGATTCCTCATAATCTCAACCGAACCAGATCCACACTAGACCACAGACCTTTTCAACGACGATCAAAGCTGACGAGTACGACATACATCAGATCCCCAGCTTGAATCGAATAGCGATATCAGACGCCTTCAGGGGTTATATCAGACGATCCACACGAACCGTAAGCTACATCATAGTAAACAAGAGCACCTACACGAGCATCCAAGAGATCGCCTTACACCTGCATCTGTTTTAAGCCGTAACGATCACATTACAGCCGTAGGGTCCACCCTTGAACCGTAGTGACCACTTTTGAACCGTCACACCCGCATTCAACCGCAATCAGCTCGCATTCCAACCGCAACCACATTGATCCGTAGTAGCTCACCTGAACCGTTGCATCCACAAAACCGCATTCAACTACCTCCGTCCTTGAATCGTAGGGACCGCAATCAAACCACCACCGCCCTTTGCACCATAGGACCACATTCACCCGCACCTCTGCATCGGCCTTTGCACAATAGAGATAGCACTCACCGCAACCCACCGCTTTCGATAGCAAACAACCGCACCCCACCTGAATTGCAAACCACAACAAACAACCACACCCCACTGAATTCCCCTTCATTCACAATAGGTCGTATCCAACTGCAACAGACTGCATACACCTGTAATATACCGCACAGACCGCATTCCAACCGCATTCAACCGTTCCAACCGCATTCACCTGCAAACTGGTCGCATTCCAATCGCACCGACCGTGGAACCATAGCAACCGCATTCTGAACAAAGCTTCCAACGAGTTAAATTACCAAAGAGTCCAAGAGGCCTATTCCACATTTCTAAGGTACTCTAGAGTGTTATGGATCGTCCTTACGATCCGAATTCAACCGAGGACTATCCACCAGAGCCATCAACTGAACAGGCTCGATTCAATCGATATTCAAGGATGAAATCCCAAGGCCAAGAGCCATCCACCAACCCATTCGACAGATGGGAACCCATGCATTTTGAAGCTCCATATGATCAACCACATTTTCATGCTGCCGAATCTTCACATGCACGAGCTCACTTAAATGGAGTTTTTGCAAATAATGTTCCGCGTACTGAAAAACGTACTCCAAGGCTAGATTTACGTAAGTACGATGGTAACACTAATCCTGTCTATGGTGAGACATCACCAGACGCCATGGTACAGCTCTTCTCGATGACCATGATCGATCGAACACGAGAATGGTTTTTTAACCTTGATTGTGAAGATAAACGGGACTGGTCACTCTTGAAGGAGGCCTTTATCAAATGCTTGAAGCCATTTCGCTTGATAGAAAGTCCTTTTGTCAAGCTAAGTAACATCAAAATGACAAAAGACGAGAAAGTACGTGACTACATTGAACGATTTAAAAGATAAAAAATGTCAGGTACAAGAGCAACCCACTAAGTCTATGCTCATAATTTGGTTCCTCGTTGGACTTCCATGATGGATACGACGTGAACTTCGCTCCAATGATGAATATACATCATTGAAACAAGCCATGTATGATGCCATTTGGAGGGAAGACGAGGGCTCAGATGTCGATGAGCCACGTGAACGGAGAGCACATCGTGCTGTCCAAGAAGCTCAACCACACGAGGAAACACGAGAATAGTTGTGGAAAACACAGATGGAGTTGCTTAACCAGCAACACCAACAATAGATGGAGAAACTCACGAAAGAGTTTCAAAACACTCTTAAGTCTATCCAGAGTTCGATGCCAGGTCACTTACCCACTGGCCAAATCCTCCCAGTCCCAGATACTTCATTGATCAAATGTGACATCTACGACTTTATGGGACATACATCACTTTATTGCTATTATAACCCGAGGAATCAGCCTCACAACCAGTCGGAAAGACATTCTCAACTCCCTTGACAACCGTTTGTTTCACAGAACCAACACACGCACTACCAACCACGAAACAACCAAGTTCGTATACAAGAGTTGCCTAGACAACCTAGACATGAACCTCAACCACAGTTGGCGCTCTTAGGACCACCTCCAAGAAGACAATCTGATCTAGGAGCACAAAAACATAGACACCCTCGAGAGTCTGCACAAGCACATCTGGTAGAAAACTCCTACGATCACTCATATCATCATGATACAACACTTCCATCACCTAGTTCTCACCAATATCAAATCGACAACTCATGCTCATGCAAATGGGATGGTATCCCACAACACCAAAAAATCCAGCACAACTAGCCATCCAAGATGGTTATGCTATTGCCACAGGACCAATGAGCAACCGCTGCTTTATTTTTAGTGAAACATGACATATCATGGTTGACTGTAAAGTTAAAAACCAATACCATGTGGAGTGCCCAGACTGTGTTCATAAACACAGTTTCAAGGATTATCCTAAACAACCTAACAGGATTCTTCCAGCACGTCATATGTCATCCGAACCTGTTAGAGTTCTAACTAGAGCACAACGCCAACAACAAGAACAGCAGCAAAACCATATAAAATCAGCTGACCCCTAGGGAAGCCACTTGACGGCTTCCACATTACCAAAAGATTACCCAGACCAAAAAGTGGAACAAAGGCAATACAATGAATTTCAAGATGAGTTTTTGCGAGAGGAAGAACATACGGATAGTCTGTTATCAGTCAAATCTCCAAAAAGGAGCAATCCATATAGGGACTTGAGATATTTTTTGACCTTCTGCAAGCTCAACTCACCATGCCGTTCCATAGTGCAATAAAATCGTTCACTGGGCTTCAACGTTATATCCATTGTAGTTTTCAACTGCCTACTATTCCCTTATGAACAATGAAAAATAAAAGAGATTCCTGAAATCCCCCAGATTCCCATGAATCTGCTGAAGATAGGTGTTGCTAAGGGGACTAGCATCACCCTGCCTTTGTCCTATAAAGACTATCCCACATTATCTGCTATCCTTGATAGCGGATCAGGCGTCAATATAATGGCTTTGTCCTTGGCAAAGTCATGGGACTTCCATACTCTCGATCAACCATGATATGAACTTCGCATGGTTGATCAACGAGTTACCGACCTTATTGGTCATTTATCCAATATTAAAGTTCAAATAGCAGGTGTCAAATTTGTGATAGATTGTGTCATCTTAGACTTACTAGAAGATGCTAATACTTACTCCTTCTTAGTACACCCTGGCTCTAGATGGCAGGTGTTGTCCAAGATTGGAAGCACAACAAAATCACCTTTGGCAATAACTATCAATGAGTCACTGTTGACTCAACTGGCCATGTCAAGCCTGCTAAAGTTTATGATGATTGGTCATCAACAACATATGACGAATCAAATAGTGTCCTGATCCAACCCAACGACCACTATACAAGATCCACGGACATAATTAATTGGGGTCAAGCACTAGCCACTATGGACTGTGCTGATTCCAATCGATGTTGTCTCGAAACTGCTACAAAAGCTGTGGATATTCTCCCATATTCTACAAACATTGACACACCCATCATTCCACTTATGATGATTGACCCGATTCCTATAGCTTGGTGTCCACCAGGAGAACCTAGTGTCTCTACCGCCCATGTTTCGGAAGAAGGTGTTCTTTCCATGGATGATGTTGAAATGACAGATGAACATGTACTCCTATATCTAGATGCCCAACCTTATCCGCCCAAATCAATTCCTCAGGAGATCAAGTCACCAGGACCGTTGACTCATGTCCAACTAACATCCAAAGTACCCAACACACAAGCATATAGGCCCAAATCCAAAGTGCATACATGGGATGTGTATCTAGACGAAGTCTGGGATACCATCGATGGCGATATAATACGTGAGACAACAATAACGTCCACTCAAAGACCACAAAAACCTCGGTTACAAAAAAATAAAATTATCGATACAAAATTAACCGAGCATCAAAAACAAATGCATGAGAAGCTTAAACAGCCAATAAAGCCCTTGTCTAAGGAGACAGAAACCAAACAATCAGATGAAGCTTCCACCTCAGGTAGTGACTCAACAAAGATGATTTCCAAAGTCCCCGACAACTTGGTGGAACCACCTTTTGATCTTGCATGGAACTTCAGAGATTTCACACTGGATGATGTTGTTATCTAGCTACCACAACCACACCGGAAACCTACACCAAGTTCTAACTCCTTTGAAGGACCTGTTAAGACAATTCCGCTAAACTTTAAAGATCTTGACGAGGAGATAGATCGAATAGTTCATGTTGGTGCACATCTGTCATCAGTCCAACTTTCTGATCTGGAAATTCTGCTTCGCAAATACAGGGATGTATTTGCATGGAATTATACAGAAATGAAAGGAATCCCACCTGAAATAGTGGTCCACAGAATTCCTTTAGAAGACAATGCTAAGCTTGTTAGGGCTAAACCTTATAGATCTAACCCTATCTATCGTGAGAGGATCGATGAGGATATTAAGAAATTGATAGATGTTGGCTTCATTTATGAAGTTCAACATACTGATTGGGTATCACCCATTGTGGTTGTACCCAAGAAAAACGGCAAGCTTTGTATCTGTGTCAATCTTAAAAACCTTAATGCGGTTACAAAGAAAGACCATTTTTCCTTGTCTTTAACAACCCAAATATTAGAGGAAATGGAAGGAGCTGAAGCTTTCAGCTTCTTGGATGGATTCAGCAGTTATTTCCTTGTTCAAATAGCCCCTGAAGATAAACATAAAACGGCCTTTGCCACAGAGAACGGGGTTTATACTTATAACGTTATGCCTTTTGGCTTATGCAACGCCCCTTCAACATTCCAGAGGGTCATGCAACTGGCCTTCCAAGACCTGTTACATCGGATTGTGGAGATTAATCTCGACGATCTGGGTGTACATTCCTCAGCAACTACACACCTTGACGCACTGGAGAAAATCTTCATTCGCTGTCGTAGATTTGGAATTTCACTAAACCCTGATAAATGCCAAATATGGGTCACCCATGGGGTCGTACTCGGGCATATAATTTCAAAGGATGGTATTTCTACCGATCCTCCTTCCAAAATCAAGGTTATAGTCGAAATGCCCTTACCTGCAATAGTGAAGGAGGTATATGTCTTCCTCGGTCATACAAATTATTATCGCATATTTATAATCGACTATGCCGGCAAGGCACGCCTCGTTTATTTAGTTGTGGTAGATCCTCGCTGGACCGAAGAACAAATTAAAGCCTTTGAGGAGTTGAAAACAACCCTTACCATGGCACCCATACTCCGCTCGCCAGATTATACGAAAGAGTTTCATGTGCATACTGACGCAAGTAAGTATGCCATTGGAGGTCTTCTTGCACAACCGGATGAGTATTGCAAAGACTTCCCAATACGTTTCTTGAGCAGGCAACTAGTGCCTGCTGAAGTAAACCATACAAACACCAAGAGAGAGGCATTGGCGATGATCTATGTTGTACAACAACTAAGACATTATTTGCTAGGCCAGACATTTGCATTCTACACCGACCATTAAGCCCTATTATATATTGTTGATAAATCTTGTAAAACGGGATGTATAGCTCGATGTCTGTTGATATTAATGAAATTTAATTTCCACGTAGTCGTTTGGAAAGGGACCCAACATTTCATGGCAGATTACTTTTCCCGGCTACCAAATGCTGAAAAAGCAACTGCACTAGTCAACGATGATATTCCTGATGCATGCTTTCAGATTGATGCTACACCCTTATGGGCTGACGAGATCACTCAATTCCTAACGACAGGCAGACTCAAAGAAGGCATGAGTACGATGACGAAAAGAAATTTTTTGCTAAAACTAGCACCCTTTCAATTAATAGTAGGACAACTTTACAAAAGGGGTGTTGATGGTATCATTCGACGATGTGGTTATGAATCTGAGATACGACCAATCATATCTCAGGCTCATGAGGGCGTTGGCGGTGGCCACTTTTCAGCTGAAGCAACCGCAAAGATTATCCTTCGAGCAGGATTGTGGTGGCCATCTTTATTTAAGGACACGTTTGTTGTCATTAAAACGTGTGATGTTTGTCAACGAGCTAAGAAAAATACCAAAGCAGACTTCACACCACTGACCCCCATTATAGAAGACGAAGCCTTCCATAAGCGAGGAATTGACTTTGTTGGACCAATCAGTCCAGCAGTGTAACATACCCAAGCTCGTTACATCCTCATAGCCACAGATTATGCCAGTAAGTGGGTTGAGGCTCGAGCAACGAAGGACGCCAACGCAAAAATTGTCATGCGTTTCCTTTATGAAAACATTATTACACGTTTTGGCTGTCCCATAGAGCTAGTTAGTGATCACGGCACGCATTTTTTAATGCTGTCATTGACAATTTACTACGCCATTACCTTGTCGTTCACAGAAAAAGTACACCACCGTACTATCCTAGATGTAATGGCCAGGCCGAATCAACTAACAAGACGATATGTAAGATTTTGACAGAGATAGTTGAAACAGTCGCTCTGATTGGGAAACAAAACCTTCGAACGTAACATCGCCAACAGACAATACATAATCTTGCAGTTTTTCGCATGCTGAGGGGTAGTGTCACGCGAGCATCCACCAAGCTCCCATTACACTATTGATTATACTATCAATAACATCACACAACTTGTTGTTTACATCCAGTTCATTTCCAACCTCCACACATCCATTTCCACACATCTCCATCCTTGTCCGACATCCTCACCTTTTTCGTTTTTCGAAATTTCTACCTTACAACACTTTACCTTCCATCCTTATTTTCCCAACATCTATCTTTCACAAACCCTCTCTTCCCACACCATACTTTGCTCCACACACATCTTCCAATCCCTTCTACACCGCAACTTTCACCTTCCATCTCAACCGACGCTCCTCTCTCAAATCTTGACCGATGCCAGTCCATCAAATCTCAACCGACGCCAGTCCATCAAATCTCAACCGATGCTAGTCCATCAACTCTCAACCGACGCCCCTTAACCTTGTCTGAAATCCCAACCGACACAGTTTTTCCAAAACCCTGTTCCTTCCATTTTTTCACCATGTCATCCAACCCCAGATCCAGTTCTGAAGACCCCAAGGCAAATAAGCTCGACATCCAACTATGCAAGTTAGATCTTACAGAGATGCAGACCTGGTACCAATAGGTAGACTCATTCTTCAAGACCATTGAGTTCTAGATCCCTGTCTTGACGGGATATCAAAGCCCGTACTCGGTACATATGGCGTATGCCAATTATAGTGCAATGGCAACTCATAGTTCCCCCTATAAGGAACTATGTTTATAACATATCTTTTGCGGGAGACGACTTGCAACCTTTTGGATTCCCTCGAGGACCAAATGCTATCACAAGGACACTCCTAAAGATAGAGCAGACAACATATTTCAAGTACATCGATCCCTTAGTGGATAAATGGAAAAATAAAGACGGGTACAAAGTTGAGGCGATCAATGATCAGCAACTGCAAGCGGCATGTGCATATCTCACTAGATGCACACAACGACCAAGGACAAAATTGTTGGTACCCATGTCCCTGTTTCACATGTTGGTAGATCCACAACTACATGCCCAGAACCTCTATGATTGGGCATAGTTTGCTTCGAACTGCCTTCATGAGTGCCTTAAGAACAAGTTGTCCCTAACCACAATGGGATATCTCATGACAGATATCACTCTCCAACAAGTACAAAATGGGCCAAAGCTTCACCAACACCTACTGATTGCGGACAAAGCATGGGACATTTCCATTGAGTCAAAAAAGTCCAAGCGTGCGCGCTCCCTTCACCGTCAGGACTCCAACCCAAAAGAGTCAACACCAGTATTCTTCCACTGGTATAGAAGCAAAAAAGCCCACAGCCAGACCCACAAGCAGTAGCATCCTCAGGAGCTCAAGAGGCTGATACCTCCAAGGCCCAATTGCCAGACACAAGGCAACAAAGAATGCAAAGCACTCATCACCCTCACACATCATCAACGGGGGTGATGGAGCAATGACATCTATAGCAGCACCAGATACGACAACATCACAAGTCGCTGCTCAACCAGACAAGGTCACCACCCCACCCACATTGGTTACCACACAAACACCACCAATGTCACCACACACAACTTTTTTTTGGGGGGGAGGAGTGGGGATGTGTTAGAATCCCCATTGTCATGCCGGTCATTACTAAAGCACAAACAAGTGACGAACCTACATTAGCACCCAACCATAGAGATACTGCCACCTCACCCCCGTGCACTGGAGCTACATACCACCATCAAGCAAACTCGGATCTCAAGTAAGCCATGGTGTCCCATACCACCATGCCTTACACTCAACCCTCACCTACCTACATCCTGAGGCCTATATACTCATCCTGACCTAACCACTAGTGGAAGAGCTCTTCATTCTCCAGGAGAGAATGAATACCCAGCTCGTGGAGATCCACCTCTATATACATAGTCCAGGTGGGTCATCTCCCTCCATAGGAGTCACGCATGACTAACGACACATGGTAGTTGTGCACACTGACGCGGGTCCATAACAACGAATCATCACGTGCCAATGAGACATTGACTTGTGGCACCCAAAAGACCTATAGCTCCAGATCTGCGTTCCGTCCCATAACTGAGACCGTCACCTCAAGTTTTTTATTGCGTACCCTTATGGGTACGTAACATTCCCTCCCGCTTTAAGAGTCTCCTCCTAATGGGAGCAAGCCAGGGAAGTTCAGTCTTAAATAGTCCTCTCTCTCCCAAGTGTCCTCGTCATCTGTCTTACCTTTCCAACGTACGAGAAATTCAGAAACCAAACGGTTTCTCAATTGGTGACGATGAACGTCAACAACTTTTTTAGGTACATTAGGCACAAAGGTAGACAGATCCTCGAGCTCAACTAGTTCACCTTTCGGAATTAGGGAATCCTTTCTATTAAGTCGTTCTTTTAAATGACGTACATGGAAAACAGGATGAACCCCAACCCCAATCGAAAGATCTAGCTGATACGCAACCAGGTTGATTTTTTTTATAACCTTATAAGGTCCACTATATCGAGGAGATAGCTTATGGCATTTTCCCATTCGGAGTACCTTCGAATCCTTAGGAATTTTAAGATACACCCAGGTTCGGACCTCAATATCCCGAGGTGAACGATCGCGGCTAGCATAAAATTGAGCTCTATCTTGAGCGGTTTTCTTGCTTTCCTTGGCCATTAGTAAAATTTCTTGCATATCTTGCAGGAAATCTACTACAGCTTGCACCTTGAGACCTTTGAGACCGACCGAAACTGGAGAACGCGGTTGAAAGCCATACATCAACATAAAAGGACTGAATCTGGTGGCAGAATGCTTAGCACTATTGTGCGCGAACTCAACCAAAGGGAGATACTTTTCCTAGTCAGACTGTTAGTGAGAAACGTATGCTCTAAGCATATCCTCCAACGTCTGGTTGACTCGTTCTGTCTGCCCATCAGATTCAAGTTTTTCAAAAATGGCTTGCCAGAAATTGCCAATGAACTTGGAGTCACGATCACTAACAATATCATTCGACAAACCATACAATCTGAACAACTTTTCAACGAAAAGCTAGGCTAGTTCAGATGCCTTGATAGTTAATTTAGTTGGTATAAACTGCGCCATCTTGGTTAGCCTATCAATTACCACCCAAATGGCATCGTGATCACTCTGGGCTTTAGGGAGTCCAACCACAAAATCCATTGAAATACTTTTTCATTTCTTATTGGCAACTTTGAGTCTTTCCACTTTGTTTTGTTGGCATTGTTCACAACTTTGAACGTATGCCTCCACATGACCTTTCATCTTAGGCCAGAAGAAATTCTGCCTAACAAGGTCAAGTGTCCTCTGTATGCCTGGGTGACCAACACAAGGGTTGTCATGACACTGCTGCAGGATTTGGGCCCGCAAGTCTTCCCTATCCGGGACACAAACCTTCCCCTTTCGGAAAAGCAGGCCATTCCTTATGGAATAGTCTTCAAGTAGCTTATCATTACGGGATTGCTTGGGATCTTGCATCCCAAGGTCATTTTTAGATCTAGAATTTCCTGTCAAGACATCTAGCCAGATGCGACCAAAAAACCTATCGGTTCGACAAAGATCCCGTAGTGAAAGATACAAATCAGATTGGATCTCAGCAAAGCATAACTGATTAATCTCTCCAATCCGGCTCAAGGCATCGACAACATAGTTCGACGTACCTTTACGATACTTAATGTCAAAGACAAACTCGTGAATGAGTTTCGACCATCTAGCCTTACGGCCACGAAGGTCCTTCGCATCACAGATATACTTAAGAGATTGGTGATCAGTCATTACCGTAAATTTGGCACCATAAAGATAATGCCTCCAAATTTTTAACGTGTGAATGACTGCAAAAAGCTCCTTCTCATAAGTAGACCTAGTCTGAGCATGATCCAACTTCTTGCTTTCAAAAGCAACTGGTCTACCGTCCTGATAAAGGACCGCTCCAACAACAAAGTCGCTAGCATTCGTATCAACCACAAAGGGCCGGTTAGGATCGACAATATGCAAAATTGGAGCCGTAGAAACACAGTGCTTGAGAGTCTCAAACTCTCATTCATTTCATCCGTCCACATTATCAATGGACTTTTTCTGTGGCTAGTTCATCAAGGGCAATGCTATTAAGGCATAGTCCAGGATAAACCTATGAAAGAATCATGTGAAGCCCAAAAAGGATTTCACATCACAAATTGTCAAATGTCTCGACCTTTCTCGCACCTTTTGGACTTTGTCATAATCGATTTCAAGACCTTTATCTGATATGACATGGCCCAAGTATTTGAGTTTAGTTTGAAAGAACTCATATTTTGACTCCTTAGCATAGAGCTTTTCTTGCCTTAGAAGATCTAAGACAATACGAAGATGCTCTTCATGCTCCTCAAGGGTCCGACTATAAATTAATATGTCATCCAAATACACCACCACAAACTTTCCTAGATATGGACGAAGAATATCGTGCATCATTTGCTGGAACGTGGCAAGGGCATTCGTGAGTCCAAAAGGTAACACTAAAAACTCATAATGGCCATATCTGGATCGAAATCTAGTCTTAGGAACATCTTCGTTCCTAATCCTTATCTGATGGTATCTTGATCTAAGATCAATCTTGGAGAAATATTTAGCCCCATTCAGATGATCCATAAGATCATCCATCCTAGGTAAGGAACATTTGTTCTTGATGGTTAAAACATTTAACTTCTTAAAGTCACCACACAAACATGTGCCACCATCCTTTTTACTACATGATACAACCCTAAGGTTATCTAATGAACGACAAAGAATATCATGTATGTAAACTCCATAGAGTACTGTATGGCCTCAATATACTAGAGCTTGGTTTTAGAGAAATAACACTTTTCTTATTGAACATGGTTATAATCCAGGCACTTCATATTTGAATGTCTACGTCAAGTCAGTGCAACATTTTTTTATTACGACCACCTTGTATGTGGACGACACATTCAGCGATAGTGTTGAATTGATAAAAGATGTGAAGTGAATTCGACATGACAAATATGGGTGAAGCTCATTATTGTCTAGGCATTTAAATCCACAGAGACAAAGAGCAAAGGCTGATTTACATCACTCAACAGAGGTACATTTACAATATACTAATAAGATATAACATGATGAATTGCAAATTGTATGGATGCAATTTGACAATTGTGAAATTGGTAAAAAAGCCCGACAAAATCACCAACACATATTCAAAATCAGTAACATGAATCGAACATGGACTCCAATACATTAAATCACGAAATAATTCCAAATTGGCCAATCTATATTTAATAAAGTTACAATTTTCAATCAGAATAGCAGTAGCAAAAACAATACACCAAGCATAGGGTCTAACAATATTTGAACTATAGTTGCAAGCCACGTTCCGGAACGCGATCCAAGAATTCCCGGATCGCAAATCTTTTTTTTTTTCCTGAAAAGTTGCCAATATGGGTATCATGTGAAAGGGTATCAAAAAAGCAATTGCTATGTAGATCTGTTGTTTGGTTGCAGATGGCTGTAGACTACATTCATCAGAAATCTGGACATCAGTAGATGGTTTCAAATGGCTGCATTTTTAGATGGTTTCAGAAATCTAGACATCAGTAGATGGTTTCAGATGGTTTTAGCTATTCCACAAGAAGTATACAATTCTTGCTAGTCTAAGGAAGGCTCCTTCTAACTCTTTCTATCGTTTTCTAACAGAAAACGGAATCAGTAGATCTGCAAACCATTGGCATGAGAACTCCATTTCAAAACTGATTTCTGATATCTATTCGAAAAGCAAATATTTCAAAAGCAAAACTAATTTTTGATTTCAAAAACAAATATTTGGAAAGGCCTTAGTCTGTTAGAAATTAGAAATACTTCACGGAATGTGCATCTTAGAATCGGCTATCCGAAATAGCCTGATTGAACTATGATATATCTTGGATTGTAATCATTCCATCATGTGGTTTTAGTTAGTATTAAACTCAAAAAATAAAAAATTGGCCGTTAGTCTTTTTTCACAAAAAAAAAAATCGCAATCCGGGTCGCGGATCGCTGAGCATTTTTGCAGCGGATCGCGATCCGCTGCAACTGTGATTTGAACTAGCATTTAATCCGAAAATGTTTCAAATCATGCGTGATTAAAAAAAACCAATCATGTTATTATATCACCTCCCTATAAACACTAATCTATCAAAGACGAAACTGAACATGTAATCTATTATCGTTACCAAAACATGCATTTCCATGCTCTCATCTCCTCTATAAGACAACTTCCAAAAAATTGTGATAAAGTGCAAGTTAGCAAGATATTGCAAAGGTAGGCTTGCCACATCTGTCTGTCTTGCCACATCTGTCTTGTTTTCAATGCCCTTAGCAAATTTGTATACTCTTTCACCCTTGAGAACCGGAGGAAATTTGCAAAATCTCAACCTAAGAGGGATGGCAAATAATCTACCAGCTAGACTTGAGCCTCCTTTCTCTAAGAATGTTTGGAGGCTTTATGTCTAGAAATGAATGCTTGATCTCAGGTACCAACCAATAGCCCTCAAATTCTAGCTTGAATCTGGGTCTTGATTCTTGTGCACCTGCACAGAACGAGGCGATCATAGAGGTTGATTTGCTAAAGATCGAATTGGGCTAACACTCGGAATTTCAGACTATCCAATTTCATAGCGGGAAGTGATGAAGCAGAACTCTACTACGCAGCAGCCCTCTATTTCCCAGAATCGGATTGTTTAGGCAAGCGAAACCCCAAAACGCAGCTACTACTCCAGAATCAGACTCAGTCACCAGCAGACAAGCTTAGTAAATTAGAAATAATATTTTTGGTTGCATCAAAGAACATTGACAGGAGTAACTTAAGCTGCAGCCATAGATATCCGATGGGGGATGTACCAAAAGCTCTCCACTAGATTCCGCAGACTTTCATCATAACATTTTCCCGCCATTGCTCTGGCAGGTGCACTTTCTATGTTTTTAGTTGGATTGCTGATACAGGCAAGGTCTTCACGATTCGTCACATCCATTGCAAACGCAATCTGCCTGCCCGCCATTTTTTGTTTCCAATTCATTTCGTACTCGTTGTTATGATTGTAATATTTGCGTTCTTGCAATAGCAGGCTCAATTTTGAAGTATTCCAGAGTCTTTGCTTAAGCTAGCGGAGATATGGTATGGTAACAGGATGGCAGAAAGGCATGGGCGGCTGAATCTTGAAGATTTAAGATGCTGCTCAGACATTTTAAAAGTAATTCACCTACCTTGGTTGACATCTTCGGTTTCTAGAAATATTTGCTGGGATGATATCAACCTGAAAATAAGACTAGATTAGGTGGTTTTGATTAGCTTTATATCTGCTGGAGTGGAACTCGTTGAGGAACAAGAGGTGTGAATGGGTAGGGCATATCTATATAGCATGCCTTAAATGTGCCACTTCCCTTTGATCTCGTTGAAACTTGATGTTCTTTGCTGGTTTTAGGCAGCACAGTTTGCGAAAAGGTTGGTGATGCTTCTTGTCAAAGAGGTAAGCTAATGTGAATAGGTTTTCATACATATCTATGTATTATAAGGTGTTGATGATCCATAAATGAAATCACTTAACTGTTCCCAATACTGAAGTTTTTAGAATGGTTCAGGTTTGATCATTTTCATAAAGTACATATTATTTCAGGTTTTCAAGCCACTAAATCGAGCGTTTATTATGTTGAAGCTGATCACAAGGGTCAAACCTTGTGCTAAACCTTAAACGCTACCCTAGAGCATGGATAATTGAGTTGAAATGAAATGGAGAACTTGACAACACTTGGAGTCTTGGAGGCTTGATCTTGCCTTAGAGGCTGGAGGCCGATGCTGCCTTGTAAGTTGGAGAACATGTCAATAAATGTGTGTGCCACCGTGTCTTTTTATGATGCCATTAATATTTATCCAAGTCATTTAAATGAAGAAGGGAGTACCCAATCTCCAACAATCAACAAACAACATATGTTCTTTGTAAATATTAGAAGTAAAATTTGTAACAATAAGGGAAGGTTAACATTATAGAGGTAGCAATAAGCTAGGGTTGATTGTACATAGTTAAGGACTTGATTACGATGGTGGAGGCCTAGGAGGGGTTTAGCTCAAGGTCTTGTGTAGGTTTGACATGTGGCATGTATGGGATTTTATCCCATGAGTGAATGCTAGATAATAATGGTCCTTGGAACTGTCATTAGGACATCATAAGTACTTGTGAAGTGGATGAGAGACTGGTGTTGCATGAGTGTGTTGAGCATTTACCCTTGTGCTGCAGACTTAAGGTAGTTTCAAAGGCTATAGGCCTACCTTCCTGACTCAACATTGCCCCCACTGCAATGCCACTAGCATTCGTCTCTAGGTCAAAAACTTTTTGGGTATCAACAATCTTGAGTACTGGGGCTGTTGCAACAGCCTCCTTCAAGTTGTCAAAACTATGCTGAGCCTCAAAATCCCAGCAGACATAGTGTTGTTATTCCGTAATTGATCCGAGCTACCCTGGAATAGTTCAGGACAAACTGTCGGTAAGCCTAGGAAAGACTGTAACTGACAAATATCGGCCGGTCTTGGCCACTTCTTGACCACAGCCACCTTGGCAGGGTCAACCGAAATACCCTCCGTCGCAGGACATGAGACAAACCCTCATGCCTGAAAACATACTCATGCAAAAGGAAATCTATAGCGGGCTGCTTACTTGCATGCCACACCGTTTTTCTAGTACAACATCAAACTTGGCTAGCTTGGTGATCTCAAAGTCTAACTTGTCAGAGTAAGTGTGAATAGAAAACAGTGCCTGAGAGACTCGTTGATCCCACACCTCTGTGCCCTTACCATCTAGCTCAACTGTATATCGGTAATCAGAAGGCACGATAGCCAGGTTAAGCTTCTTCACCGCACGAGAGTTGTGAGTCGAATAATACAAGAACATCGCGACCTTCCAGCTTCCCCCTCATCCGTATCAACTCGCTATTCGGAAACTGATACCCGTCTCCTGCCCTGGTGGAAAGGAAACAAACTGGTGCATCTGGAATAATTTCGCACCGAAATGGTCATGACATGCTTAGTGTCCTCATCACTGCTACCCAGTAAATCATCCAACATATCCTCATCCTTGTCCCCTTCCTAGCGTGGCTGTAGAGTATGAAGTTTCTTGCCCGTGCGCCGAGGACAATCTTTGAACAGGTGCACACAGTCCTTCTTTCTTGTCCTTTTCCTTTTGTTCCACTGTTACTGTAGGAGTGTTTTGGCAAAGAAAGTGCTAGCGTGCGTTTCAGAGCCTGCTGCATCTGGATAGGCCGTCCTTGCAAAAAATGCAACCGTCTGCTCCAAGGCCTTATAGTGTGCATTGAGCACATGCGGCCTGAACTCTTCCCAAAGGCCAAACACAAACTTTTGTATTACAAGCCACTTTGCAATTTCTTCTGGAATCTTGATAAGTACTTCCCTATACCTATCAGCATATTCTTGCACACTGTAGTGTTTTTGACGGTGCAAAAACCACGCATCCGTCGCACGTACATGCTCGTGTGGAGAAATAAACTGAGCCCTTAAGGCCCGCTTGAATTCAACCCAGGTGGTTGGGCACTGGTTTGACTTCAGCGATTTCCGCCACTACCTATCAGCAAAAATAGTAAAATGGTAAGCGTCTTTTTGAATTCTCCAACCTTCATCGGTTGGAGCTCATTTAAAAACAAAATACTTTTTCCATTTATGCAACCACTGATCTAGCACATCAGTGGTTCTCTGTGGAGTACTTCCAGCATATTTTGTCAGTTTTATGTCTTTATCCTCTAGGTAATTAGTATTCACAGGTCGTTCGGAGGGTGGAACTGGAAACTGTGACCTACTCATGTTGCAGCACGAGCTACTCGACCTATCACGAGGAGACCTCATCCCCCTAGACGACGTCAACGAGTACTAGTGGTCCTTCATGCTGCAGCTCGTATTACGTCTTTCTGTAGCATTAGCAAGACATGATCGGATGATAGTGTCATACCTCATTCATGACACTTAGATACTTAGCCATACATGTGCTCCCACATGTTTCATATTTCATATACTATAAAGGCCCATTTCTAATGCCAGTCCATTTTGATCCGTTTTGTTTTCCTGCCCCATTATGGAACAATTGGATTTGAAAGGAAGAAAACGCAATTTATTCCCCGATTCCATCCTTGAGAAGGTCCGAATTGGGTTTTAACTCGTGGGAATTTAGGTCCTTGCGCGGGCGTCCTTAAGAATTACGTTTCTTTGCAAAACTCATCATAGAGAAATCCATATTTCGTTTTTTTCATTTCAGTTCATAGCATTCAGATATGTTATTTCTATTTGTTTCAGAGGCGTTTCATACGCTCCCACTGTTACCACATAATTGACATGTACATTTACTAGTCTTATATGCCTTTTGGCATAGAAAAGACATTAATAAAATTTTCTTTCTTCTTCTTCTCTCTCTAATGTCAATCCTGATCATTTTATTTGTTGCAATACAAATTGTGTGTTCTCTCTCTTCTCTTTTCTCATATTGAATTAAAGGCATTGTTGCATACTTTGATGTTCAATAGAGTAAAGTTTTTGCATGGAGCTTAACAAGTTTTGAGGTTTTATATTGTAACTTTGATTTGCAAACAGATCGATATATGGATGGTTTTTTGAATGTAGCTAATTCAATGCTTTTGTAGCTTAGTGTGTTCTCTTGTAATGGTAGTAAGGTTAATGATTATTGGTGATTTAGGGAAATAAGGAGCAACATTTTGGCGAAAATCATGGGAATGAAGGGGTATCTTGCAACATTGGTGCTGGTTCATCCACAATATGCATTGATGATATTCTTCGAATTGCTAACTCCTTAGTGAGTGTTGTACTTACATTCTTCCAACTTTATGTTCTTGGAAATATGTTATATTAGCGTTAGAGTTCAAGTTCCAATGTTTGAGGGCAAAGAATCAGAAGTAGTGTATTGTTGAACGTGAAGTATTGAATTGTAGTGTTTGTCCCACAATCTCCAGGTACTTTATATGTATTCCACTCTTTATATGTGAAAAAAAAAGGATTCAAGTCATAAGCTAAAATACTTTTCAAAATTTCGAGTTTGTAGTTGATTCAAAATGGCCAATTTTTGAGTCGTTCTTTCATATTTCGAATTAGAGAATAAAAGCTAGGCTAAAAATATTGAGGAAGAAGAGCTTATCAAGTCCTCCAATGAGGAGAGATTTGAAGAGTACGTTGAGGAAGAATCCGAGGATGATGGTTCCTCAGGTGATGATGATGATGATGACTCTAGCGATATGAGGAGAGGAGCCTAGTGCTGCTCAAAGTTGCAGGCCACGATCCGGAACGCGATCCGGATCACGTTCGGGGATTTCCCATTAGGGTTTCTCGGAATGCTTTTTTTTTTGATTTTTTTTTAATGCCAATATGGGTATCAAATGGAAGGTTTGTTCAAGAGCAGTTCATGTATCAAGTTTGCCATCAATTTCAAGACCATTGTCGTCCAATTTCGAAGCATTGAGTGATTTTCTACCATCAAGTTATTTTTCACTATTATATCATTTTCTACAGTATTGTGTGAAATGAAATCATGTGCAAACCAAAGCATTGAAAGCATACTGAATCTCTCTCTCTCTCTCTCTCTCTCTCTCTCTCTTTGAAGTTTGTAGAAATTAGAATGTGATAATTACCTACTGAAGTAGACCATGCTGGAAAAAAACCATATCGAAACACAAACCGACAAGACACAATGTAAAAATGTGAAAATATATAATGTCGGGCTCAAGGCTGAAAAAAAATAGAGTGAAGTCCGATAAATAATGTCTCATAACAACTAACAACTAACAATCGTCCTCTAACTCAAAGTCTGAGTCATCAGTGTCTGTGGAATTGCCAAACAAGGAGTCTATAGATGACGCTGAGGGTGTCATGTGTCGTGGTGAGCCTCTGCCTCTGCCTCTACGTCCGCCTCTGCCTCTTCCCTGTCCCCTACCTCTCTCTCTCCGTCTCTCTCTCCCTCCTGCCCCCTCCTGGCTGGCTCCAACTGCTCCTCCCTCTAGGTCGCCCTCTCAACTGTGATCTCGTAGCCTAGGAAGGCCCTATAAACTCAGAGCCGACCTGGCCCTCATCTGTCTGTGAAACTCCAGTCCTCTCTACAAACAATGCCCCCAGCCCACCCCCCCCCGGAACGTCTACGTCTAGGTGTAGGAACGGCTGGCTCCTCCTGTGTCTCGGCATCGGGGTCTACGAATAAGTGCTGCATGTCTCCCCCCCCCATGCTCACCCTCATCCTCTGCCTCTGTATCACCCTCATCCATCCACTCCTCGTACCCATGCCCAAATCCCTCTCCACGCCCCAAAATTTCATCATCTCCATCCTCTCCCATCTCATGATGTCGAGCTGCTCTCTAGTGGTGTCGTGCAGACCGTGCCTTTGCATCTGCTTGCCTATGTAGCTCATGATAGATATCATCCTCGAGCTCCTCCTCCGTAGGGGGGACCCAAGGATCAGCAGTTGTCGTATGTACCTTGCAGGAGTCAGGGTTCACCTACAAAAACAAACGGGCATAGTTAGCTGTAAGAGATCCTAACACCACAGTAGGGCAAACACTAACTGATCCACCCAACCTTGCTTACTCCCTGATATGGAGCAAGCCCCTCCTAGCCCAGTGTGAGGCCTGATAGCATGCGTACTGCCAAGTGTCGGCCACGTGGCTCTGACATGGCCGACTGCACATCGAGACCCAACGTGGGGCCCTATCTTGCTAACAGGGTCCCTAGGCTGTGTTAGGCCCGCCATGGCTATGGACTATGACGGGGCACACTACTCACACTGTCTTGCCCTGTTGGTCGTGTACGCTGGACACGACCCTGACTGTGGTATCTGACCTCCTGTGTTCCCTAGGGTTCGGCCCTGGTTACGTGCTCGTAACACTCCCTCCCCCTTAAGAACCGTCTTGGTCCTCTAAGACAAGGTCTGGAAAAATCTTGCGAAGGACGCTGCCTCTTTCCCAGGTGGCATTCTCAATAGGCTGATCATTCCACTTGTCCAGGTATTCTTTGTATAGTGTATGACGAGTCTGCGTCTCTCTACTGTCAAGAATCTCCTCTGGTTCATGTGGAGGTTGCTGAGAATCCAATGGGAGAACTAGAACACTGTCCCCTACTAGATTTTC
Source organism: Diphasiastrum complanatum (assembly GCA_029204225.1). Classification (NCBI taxonomy): domain Eukaryota; kingdom Viridiplantae; phylum Streptophyta; class Lycopodiopsida; order Lycopodiales; family Lycopodiaceae; genus Diphasiastrum; species Diphasiastrum complanatum. The sequence continues at coordinate 31,752,871 of CM055109.1, read as the reverse complement.
TGATCTGGCTAAGGCTTTTCGTAACTGACTTACATGAAAGACCGGAAAAACCTTACTACTATGTGGGAGTTCTAGTTCATAGGTGACCTCGCCTAGTCTCCTACTAATGGTAAAGGGACCACAATACCTAGGAGACAACTTAGCACACACTCCTGATTTGAGGGTTTTAGAGTCAACTGGGACTCTCAAGTAGACTTTCTCACCAGCGGAAGAACTGCACATCCCGTCTGTGCGGATCTGCATAATGCCTGGCTCGATCCTGGGACTGCCTAATGCTACGCTTAGCATGTTCTATCATCTGGTTTAGGTCCTCTAAAAAGTTTCTGGCTACTTCAACTTTTTCTTGTTTAAACCCTACAGCTGTGGGTGAGCGTGGCTGAAAACCGTACATCAGCATAAATGGGCTGTATCCCGTAGCTGAATGTTTGGTACTGTTATAAGCAAACTCTAATATTGAGAGATACTCCTCCCAATTAGTCTGCTTCTTGCTGACGTCTGCGCGAAGCATATCCTCCAGCACCTGATTTACCCTCTCTGTTTGACCGGCCATCTGTGGATGGTCGGTGGTACTCATATTAAGTTTAGTATGGAGATGATGGAATACTGCCCTCCAAAAATTTCCATTAAACTTACTGTCCTGGTCGCTGACTATGCCGGAAGGTAGACTGTACAGTTTAAATAGCCCATCTACAAACAACCTCGCTAATTCTGGAGCTGTAACGGTTGTTTTGGTCGGAATAAAGTGAGCCATTTTGGTCAGACGGTCAACTGTGACCCATATAGCGTCATTACCCTTTTGGGTTTTAGGCAGGCCTACTATAAAATCCATGGAGATACTCTCCCATTTACCAGCTGGTATATCTAAGGGCTGTAACAACCCTCCTGCCTTTAAACGCTCTGCTTTATTTACTCGACATTTCTGGCAACTGCTTACATATTGTTGGATGTCCTTTTTCATACTGGGCCAGAAATATTGCCTACAAAGAAGCTCATAGGTCTTCTGAATGCCTGGGTGCCCCGCACTAGGACTGTCATGACACTCATATAGGACCTGCTGCCTATAATCCTCTGAATTGGGGACACATACTCTATCTCTATAGAGCAAGTACTCATCCTGAATGGAATATTGTTTCCATTTGCATCCTTGAGTCAACTGACCCTCAACCACTGGGGTTTGCTTGGGTAATACAGGCTCAAAGTCCTCAACGTCATCTGACGCATACTCGGACTCATCATCATCCTCAACGGAAGCTGCCGTATTCTTGGATGAACTGACACCAGCCCCAGGAACTGGTTCTGGAGTTTGTAACTGTCTGCTCTGGACTGAGTTCCAGATAGTAGAGAAGAATGCATCATGTTGGCACTTCCCTCTCAAGGACTCGAGTAACCACTACGAATCTGAGTAAAACTCAGCTCGTTTATTATAGGCATTCTACTAAGTGCATCTGCTACTGTATTGAATTTCCCCCGTCTATATCTGATAGACATATCAAACTCTTGCATCAACTCTGCCCAACGAGCTTTCCGACCTCTAAGCTCATGTTGATTGCAAAGGTATCTGAGACTTTCATGGTCTGTCAGGACCTCGAAGTTGGCACCATATAAATAATGCCTCCAAGTCTTAAGGGCATGAACTATAGAAAAGAGTTCCTTTTCATAGGAACTGTACCTAGTCTGTGCTAGCTGAGTTTTTTACTCTCGAACGCAACTGGTCGTCCACTCTGAGTTAGTACAACACCAATTGCAAAGTCGCTAGCATCTGTTTCGACCACGAATGGCTGATTGGGGTCGACGATTTTTAAAACTGGTGCTGTAGCTAAGGCTGTTTTGAGAGCATCAAAGCTCTCCTGCTGTGCGGACTCCCAAATGAACTCCTTTCCCTTCCCCTTAAGAAGATTTGTCATGGGAACTGCTATCTGAGCATATTCCTTGACAAATCATCTATAATATCCCGCCAAACCAAGAAAGATCTGAAGCTCTAAAATATTCTGAGGTCTCAGCCAACTGAGTATGGCTTTAACCTTATCGGGAGTGTCTGCAACAACAAAAGGAATGCCACACTCATAGAACAGCTGGCCAATCCGTCGGGTACACAGAGCATGATGATGTCTCTGCCATGCACCTCGGTCCAAGGTCTGCTGCCTAGCCCTAATCGCTCTCTACTGCACAAAGGACTCTCTTGGTCTAGAACGCCCACTAGAAACAACAGATGGGCATGCTGAAGGTGTGTCTGCTGACTGTGGAGCATCGCCTGCTGCATCGCTGCGGCCCCCTGTGGCATGATCTGGCTCTGTAAATTGTGCGTCAGCAGCTGATGACGACGCTGGACGAGATGGACCTGCTGCTGAAGGAACAACTGGAGGAGAGGCTGCATGTGTGCTGGTAGCTCTAGGAACATCTCCTCCCACGATCCGCTGCAACACAGGTGCTGCTACAGGGCAGCTTCCGAGTAGGACTAGGAGACGAGCATAGATCTATCATCTCAGACTTTGCACTATGTAGTTTACTAGAGTGGTAGTCTGTAGACTAGATACTAGAGTGCTCAAAGCTCATGAGTCGCTACTCAGCGATTATTTAGTATTCAATCTAATTTCAAACATTGATGATTCTATGTAGTATGTACTATGATTGTCAACTATCACGACTCAATTGTGACTTGCAATCACATTTCACTGACGTCCTTATATGATATTATGAAATTTGAATCATAGTTGCCCAGAGACGCGTTTCTAAAAACACGTTTCTGGATCCAGAATCGCTGGAAAAAAATCAGAAATAGGTCTTTAAAAATTCATAGGGATTGACAGAATCCAACAAGGATTGCTGCACCTAAACTGGACCACACTGTAACCGAAACACTCGGCAACCTACATAAATGCAATGCTCTTGATTAGAGCTTTAATTTGATACCCATATTGCCCACAAAAATCAAAAAAATAAAATTTAGAAAAAAAACGTTTCTGAGAAACACATTCCCAAACCAGAAACGTGTTTCAGAAACACGTTTCTGAACGCATTTCTGAACGCATTTCTAGAAACGCTGTGCATCTATGATTTGAATCATGATTATTGTCTATATTTAAGCATTTGAATTATATCGCTTATATTTGTTGTTTTGATTCTTGAATCTTTAGAAAATTAGACTTTTATTTACTGTTGATTCTTGAATGTTCAAAATTTAAACCCAATGAATCATGTTATGAGCCTAACGACTCACAAGTCACTTGTGATTTCGTCATTCATGAATAATTTAGAATTGTATTCATTCCTTTCATTTTTGTACGAATTATTAAGTTGTTAGTTAGTTGTAAATTGTAATCAATGATCAACAATAGCATGCTGCATAAGGCATCTGGAATCTGGATTCTGTGATCTAGAGTCTAGACACTTACTCTATGAATAATGATATTGATGTGGCTGCTGGCAAGGAGCATACTACATACTACATACTATATAGCCTTCAACTATCAACTTTACAGATAAAGCTCAATAGTAAAGCAATTTCTTTTTATTTCAACTTTGGCAAAGCCATAGTTGAAAGTTTAGCTGCCAGCAAAGTAAAGTTCTCCTATAAAAAGTGTCTGGCTCTTGTGATGAAAAGGGCCATCAATAAATCTACTAGTAGGCTGTTAGTGAGTGCTCTTTTGGAGGACTATTTGTCATTTGAGCTCTGAAGGAGATAGCTATTAGCATTACAAAGGGAAGTTTCATGGAACAATTCCTCAAATTTCAGTCGCAATTCACTTTTCTATTCTCAGTCCTTTTAACTTTTTGCATGCAGCACAATTGATGCATCCTTTACGGACATCCCCAACTTAGATTGATACTTATGACTAATTTTATGTAATATGAATCATGATTTATTCTCAAAAAGAGTCAAATTTCAATAAATCACAAAAACCCTGAAACCGGTTTGAATGGTTGAATGGTTCAAATCTGGCTACTCTGATTTGAATCTGGTTCATACCATCGAATCAGGCGGTTCATACCGCTGGTTCGAACCGGGTATCTAAACATTGGTGCCCACCCCATTGCTCTCGTTCAATAGATAGTCACAGGATGCTGGATCGGCTCAATCTGATCAGTATAAATTTTTTTACAACAATATCCAAAAAGCAGGAAGGCACGGACAGAATAGAAAAATGATCGCAATTTTTTTAAGCGTTCCAGAACAGTCGTTTTGGAATACTGCAACTATGATACTTACATTGCTAGGGTCAAGATGAACAATGCCATTCGAAACTAAGCATGCTAACTTGATCTCAGCACAACAAAAGAACATTTGGAACATGTGGCATAGAGCTTGATGATCAAACAAAAGTTTAAGAACAACCGTCAAATGGGAAACATGCTGAGAAAGAGTAAACACAAGGATGTGGTGAAAGTAAACAAGGACAATGCATAACTTTGTTCGTAGCATGTTGAAATGTAGGATGTCGACTAGTGACATTAAAAGGTATGATCTTAAATTCATGTTGACCGCAATGGGGACAATGTGCAGTCTTAGAGTCATCTATGAGCTTCATGCGGATTTGGTTCTTGGAAAGAATTTTGGCTCTGCTTAGTTGTATGTCATCATTTTAACGTAGGCTCCCCTCTGCATAATAAACAGAGTGTTTTCTTGGTCTCTTTCACCTGTCTGAATTCATATTCATCGAACAAGCTGTGCAATTTATGTCCTCCAACTCTCTCCAAGATTGCTTTTGGGAAAGGCAGCGGGAAATGATCCTTGATTGTGAACGAACTTAGTTTGTGGTATCAATTGTGTACTGACTAGTTGCTGTTTTTTCTGTCACCTGGGTCCCTGACATATTGGCTAAATAGCCAAGTTTGTATGAAATGCCACCGTATGATTTTAGGGGTTCCAAAGGCCCCGATGGCACTACAATATTTGGGTCTAATGAAATTATTGTACTTAACAGAGCTAGCATAAAATCTGTGCAATATTGAATGGAGCATTCAAAGTACTACCTAGCTGACCTGTTATTGATTACGTTTCCTGAAACCTTTGATGATCTTGAATTCTGAAAGATTTTTCTCCTTCAACTATTATGACTAGTTCAGTTCAGATTATGTGTATTCTTGGTCTCTTCATATTCATGTTTGTGTTGACAGGTTGAGCTCTTATTGAACAGGTGGTTCTTCTCTGTTCTGAGAAGAAAATCGTTTCTCACTTGGCTGCCAAATCCCTTTTGGCGCTTTCAGAACAGCTTGTTAACATTGTAAGGATCTGAAATTCATTATTATCACGATTATCATAAAAGAAATTGGCCGTTTGTGTTTTGATCAAGATAATTGTCAGTACAGCTTTTCTATGACGCCATCATGACAGAATTATGAGTAATCAAGGGTTCAAGAGTTCTTTGATAGCTCACTAAGACTTTTCAATTGCAGCCTCGTGCATGGATGCTCTTGATCGAGTTTATGTGGAACATTGCTAAAGGCTGGAGTTGTACTCGAGACGTGAAGCAAGCAAATCAAGCACTTGGCTCAAATGTTTATTGGCAACAAACTTCAAATGAGTGCAAGATGATCTCACCACCCTTCCAAAACAGTCTAACAACAGATGGCAAAATATTGAACCATCTGAAAGATTTAGAAAATATATATCTATCTGATGGTGGGGTAAATATAAGAGGTGCTTCACAAGTTATTCTTTTGTTAAAGAAAATAATGAAGGCGTGCTTGTCAAGACACTCTACTTCTTCACATTGTATACAAAATTTTGTCAAAGCGCTAGAACAGAATCTTGTGCAATTTGTTACTGGAACATGGGGGTTACACACAGACCAAACTATCAGCAAGAGTTATTCTTCTTCAGTAGCTGATACATCTGCTAGGATTATTGATAAAGGGTTGATGTTGGGGGCATTACTTCAACTTTTATGCTCTGTTGTTCAGGTTCTTGCTCCAGATCCTTGTATTGGTAACGGAATTGATTCACACTCACACGATTCACTCCTGGACAAATTAAATGGTCTGTTACCAATGATTGCTCATGATCTTCTTACTCGAGACATGGGTCATTCAAGCCTATATCCTATCTCAGTTTTCTTGCGCCATAAGATGCTGGTATGAACTGCTATTTCATGGACATTGTGGAAGTGATCATTGGATCATATGCATTTTAGCTTCTTACTGGTGTGCTTCAGTTTGAAAAAATCGTCAGTTTTTTTTAGGAGATGCATAGTGCGTCATCTAGCATAGTTATTTCTATTTGGATTTACAACAAATTAAAGGTTCTCTGCAGGAGTGGTAACTGTGTATTCTTTTTTCTCCATCATCCATTGTTTGTAAGCCTTCATCTCCATATGTATTGCGTACAAATTGGCTGCCCATAAATAGATTTGAACATGCTTATTAGTTGCAAGGCTTGATCGTTCCATTTGTTTTTCATGCCTGTTTGCTTGTATACCCTGCATAGCATGTGCTTAATCGTGTTGTCAAGTTTTGTGTTTTAGCAACTCTGAAAGTCTTTAACCTACAAACGTGTGATGTGCTCGGCTATTTCTTAGGGCATTTGACTTCTCTACTTATTAGGGACACTTTTACTTAAGTTAATGACTTACTGCGACAAGACACACCCTTAAAATATAGTTGGCAGGGAACAGGAACGTTTTGAGGGAGGGGGAAGGGGAATGGGGAATACCATAGAAACATCATGTTGACAGTAAATAATGATCTTTTTAATACTTAGCCTTTCTGCTTTTTAATGATGATAAAAGTGTGACAGAATTTCTTTGCATAAGCTAGGATCTTATGCTTCATGTGCGGTGCTCCAGTGATGTGACTCCTGTGCTTACCACCCTAGCAATTTTGTCTTTTAACTCAATCTGGAGTAGCTGCTAGTCACCCATAGAAATTATGAAAGCATGAGCTGCAAAGATATAAGAAAGGTCACAGATTAACCAACTTCAGAGACTGTGTTTATTTAGAAGAATCTTTGAAAATTCTTCAATGGAGAGAAAATAAATTGGCAACTTCGTGTGCTCTGCTTATGCAATTGTGTGTCTTGCTTGAATATGAAGAATCAATACACAAGTATCAAATCTGCTAAAAAATTCTACATATATCCTCTCTTAAGAACTTTGCAAGCTGCAAAAATAAACATTGAAATTAGTACTTGTTTTATTCATACCATACTGCTTGCTTGTTTGGAATATGAACTATGATCTATAGAAGCTACATTTACAATAATCTGGTGAGCATATGTATGCATATGTGTGCATGATGTGTTTGGCATGCTTGCATACATGACCTGTAAGAACTGCGAGAGCATTTATAGGGATGTTGTAGTGTATGGTGAAGTTTAGTCATTAGGTTGATGGTTGTAATGCTTGCGATGTACACTCATGAAGTGAAGGCTGCTATTCGTTTTTCTGTCAACTTTGTGCTTGACACATTGATATTCTGGCATACACTTACTGCCTGAAAATCGTGGTCTCCTATGGACTTGTAGTTTTATTGAGGTGCCTGTGAATTATAATCTCTATGGGGTCTGTGACTTGATACTGATAACGGTGATTGCTGATGTCCTACTCTATAAAAATTAGTTAGATTGCATGAATCTGTACAGCTGATGAGATCCCTATCCACTACTGCTTGCATGTTCTGAAACCTGAAATTTCTCAATGTGCAGATGCTTGAGGTTCGACTTTCTGTATGGTTTGAATCCCATCCTGCCTTGGCCTGGTCTTCCTTGCTGGTTCTTCATTCAGCTGCTAAAGACCTCTTGGAAACGTGCTTACTTCGGGTTGATACCTCTGTCATAGAGTGTGCAAATCTCTCATCACCATTTGCCTCGTCTTTATTCGGAGGTTTGAACTCAAAAATGAAACGAAATCAAGAATTTTTACTGGAACGACATCTGTGCAGGCGAGCAATTTTTGTGCTTATCAAAGCTTTTCACTGTCTTCACTATCACATTAAAACAGAAAAGAGCGAAAGCTACCAAAGATCTGTTTTGACAACTGAGATGACACCTAACCTAAGAGTGAGTCAAAGAGAAGGCTTTTCAAAACAAGCAGCAGCTGCATTATTGAGCTGGATTCATTTACAGCTCGAGCCAGTCTGGAAAAACAACAATCCTGGAAAATTTCGACTTCTTGACAACTCCCATGAGAAACTGCACAAATTTACACTGCGGCTTGTGCATCTTTATCTGGATGAGGTCCTGCACACTTTCCATGGATGCATTTCATGCATAGCTGTGCACACCAGTCAAGTTTAAATCTGAGATTTTCTTTTATTTTTTAAGTAGCACACCGGTAACTTGCTAAATGATGCCGTTCAATATATTGACATACTAGGTGAAGATTTACTTCACATTGGTTCTTGCTGTGTTTGGTCTCAGGCTGTAGTGCTATCATTTCACTCATTGCTGGTTTGTGTACTTATGCAGAAGTGTTTTGGACACTAACATGTACCCGTCTGCAAATATTCAGCATATATTAGCACCCATAGATCAGTGAATCAAGTGATCTTATTTCTGTTAGACTTCTTAACTGAACCTTGAATTCATGTAAGAAACTGATGACCAATAAAGTTCCCTCATGCCAGGTTAATTTGATAGAGCACATGATTCACCATTTGTTCAACCGTTGCACTACTTTTCCTGGAAAAAGAGATCAACCTACCTTGTAGTTGAAGCTGTCTAGGTATTGACATACACTTCTTGCAACATAGCTTGCCTCCCTGTTGACGACTTAATCAACAGCTCTTTTCCAGTCTCCATATCATTTTGATGGAAATTTTTTTTTTTCTAAACTGTGTCCGTGTTTTGTTGGAGAGCCTCGTGGCTTGGACTTTTGGGGAACAGACTTAAGCTTTACGTTAGAATTTCCTTAAGAAAGCCTACAGAGTGTTGATAAGTTTCTGTAACTGATAATACTGGTGTAACTCCTCATAACGGTCATCAATTTCCTACCATTTGTTATTAGAAGTGGCCAGGACATTAACAATCATTGATTAAATTGAAAAAGATTGAGATGGCACAGTTTTGTTTATTACCAACTTTTAAGAGCATTTGGAAATTTGATTGCTGCATTTTTTGAACTCAAGCATGTACTGGATGTTAGACTCATTTGATCTAGTTTTTATTATTATGCTACTATGTCAGCGACCTGTGAGACTGGATGTTTATGTTTCCTCTAGCTCTACTTATATGTTTTTAAAGTTTCTACATGCAAAGCCTGATAAAAATAGTGAATTTAGTTGTTTCTTCTCAGGAAATGCCGTGCTATACATTAAGAAAGTGCTATTCAAATTCTGTATGTATCGAGTGAAATATTCAAATTTAGCTGAAATATGCTTTCCTTCACATACACTGGAATTGCAGGACATTTTGCTACTGGAAATGTTACTGCTGCTTTTGGATTTTGCTGACTCAGTGTGCTATCTTAGACAGGAAACTACCTTTTCACTAGCAACAAGTGTACAATTGTAAGTTTTATGCACTAGCAACAAGTGTACAATTGTAAGTTTTATGCACCAGGAGAAAGTTTACAGCTTTTAGATAAGTTTTTGGTTCAATTGTTTTAATGCTACAAGAAACGTGCCTGAGTTTTAATGAATCTAAAGGTTGTTTTTTGTGCCTGCAGTTCTGGAGATTCCATTTTATCCCATTGTGATAACTTGCACGACCTTATCATGGAAGCTTTTGCACCTTTGAGCATCTTCCATGCATTTCTTGCTTGCGTAATGATCTCAACTGCTGCTCTATGCCTTTTAATATGGATGAAAGAAGCTTCATTCAGCCCTAGATTGCACAAGTTGACTTTATGTATAGCATATGCTAGTCTATTCAAACAGTCCTTGGACCTACATCATTGTGAGATGTGCTTGCAGATTTCTTTTAGTAATTTTGTTCATCCATCTCCATCTCTCAGAGTGCATGCCATCTTCAAGGCATTCTATCTTAGTCAAGCTCATATTTCAAACTTATATCATAAGGAATCAATAGAGAAAAGTTGAAAGAAGGTTTTTGTTGAATCTAACACAAATGTGTTGGCCTCTGCAGTTGAAGTATGATCAATCTGTGATTGTTGACTTTCTCATATCAGACAACACAGGCATGATTACGCTACGTTACCTTATACGGTACGACATTCTTACAATTAAGGGTAGCTTCGAAGGACTTAGGCATAATAAGCATTTATGATCGTCCAACTTGGGGTTTGTGTCTGAAAAACTGTGTAGGCTTTGTTTTTGGAGAATATTATGAACTTTGAAACGGGCACAAATGCCATACAATCTCGATGTGCTCTGTGGACAAGACCTGTTTGTATAAGCACTCAGGTCACAGTTCCCCAGTCTTCTTCATCCTTCCTCCATTACCTCCAAACCAAAGGATGTATGCTATACCTAAGTCTGTTTGGAGCTATAATCACGTCAGAGTCTTAGAACCAAAGGGCATACATGAGTGTCTCACCGGTTTTCATTAGAGGGATCTTCTTTTTTAATTCTGGAGCACGCTCCAATGATAGGCTGTACAGACAACAAAGATTCACTATGCCACATAAAGTTAATCTCTTAATCATTTTTTCTCCCACAATATTTACAAATAAGTTGCTATAGGAGCAGGGAGTAGAAATATCTTTATTTCTGGTGCTGGTTAATAGCTTCATCCTTGATATAAAGTTATTGAAATATTCCAAGCAATAGCTATGTTAATAGCCAATTGTAAACAAGTGTGGAAATAAAACAATCAGAAAATGTATGCACCAATGGAGATATTGAAGGAGACGACAGTTGTCACAACTAAAATCTCAAAAAAATCTATCTCCAGCTAATCTTTGCTAGACAGGTGTTTGTGGAAGCTTAGTACACACTTGCATTGATTGTTGAAGCTTCTTACAGGTATTTATTGACTGCTGGACAGCGATATGCCTCTATGGGCCTTTGGTTTTGCTTCATTATGAAAATTACTACTCTTTTATGGAGATCTGGTTTGCCTTTTAATCAATGGTATGATGACTTTTGTGAGACAGCTTTTTGAAGCTTCTTTGGGAACATATTTCTCTTTGCTGTAGAACGCTGGATCTCTACGGATTTGCGCCCAGTTTCGACTCGAATGAAATGATGATTGTGCCATAGTTAATTGCACTTTTGCTAAGGCAAAATGTGCCAGAATACCACGATTTTCTACTCCATATATGCTAGTCATGTGAGGATGTGGGCGCACTCTTATAGGGAAGTTGTGCGCCCTACCAAAAAGCTTTTTTTCTCTCTATGACTTTTTGATGGTTCTGCATAGATTGCCATTCAAAGGTAGCTTAGTATGGATTTTTCGAAGGTAGGAGTTATGCTCTTTGTATAAGAACTAAGTACGTTTTATAACATATCGCATCTCTGCCTTTCGTGAGGGAATAGAATGCTCAAACAATGCTTTACCCAGCATAGCATGAGTATATGAGACTTGCCATTAATAATCTACAAGAATCATTCTACGAAATCAGGTTTAACTCTTTTTCGTGCTGAAAGGATCCTTCAAAGGGAATGTAGATGTTTTGACTTGGTTTTTCCGGATTGAATCAATAGTAAATAAGACGGGTGTGCTGCCTACTGAGTGGAGTATGGGTAGTTTTCAAGATATGTCCACACCATGCATACATGTGTGATGCTAAATTGAACTTCGCAGTCAATACCATTGGTTTTGGTTCATAGAGGCTTGAATGGCATGGATTTGCCCAAGCTTCGTATCATAGCATACAGACCTCCATGGACCATGAGGTTTCATGGAGTCCTAGGGGTCAATATGGCACGGATCTGTCCTGACACCTAATGTTGTACACGAACCATACCTGTTGTGTACTGTGTGATTGAGGATGATAGCTTCATACATACGTTATGTTATTGTTGGAATTTCATACGGTATTCGTGCCCTAACACTGATCAATATGGCTTCTGCCCTGATACGGTCTCAAACATAGGGCAGAACGTATTGCTAGTAAGAAGATTTTGGTTGGGAAGATTGGACGAATGTTATTTAATTGTATTTATGCTGTTAAGTAGTGAATCTTGTTTTGGGCATGGATAACAACTGATGCTCAGCTATGACACCTGTCTTCCCCACTGTACTAACTCGTGCGGTTTTGTGTTGTGGGATGGTCGCAGGTAACAACTGAATATCCTAACACTTGCTTTGCTTTATGGTACCTTGTACTGTAAGACATTATACAACTTTGTTGTAACCTGTTATGCTGTAAAATAAAAGGGTTCAAAGGTTTTGGTCTTGACTTGTCAAGAGGGACTATGTGAAATGTTTTCTCTCTCTCTCTCTCTCTCTCTCTCTCTCATGGTCTCTCTTGAAAAGTATCGCACAAAAGACGTCGTCAATGAAACGCGATTCGATGGAGCATTGATCATTGGTATGTACCATAACGGTACACCCTTAATGACGGCCTCACGAGGGGCAGGATGCAAGACATGTTTGGGTGCCATGTGTCACCATCCTAGGTGGTCACGTGTCTTTGACGAGGCCATGCTTGATGGGGCCCACTTGCACTATGTTATATAGAGGTAGGGAATCTCTTTACCATTCACTCAGTTTACCTGGGAGTTGGTGGATATAGAGCATGTGCAGCAGCCAGGATGTATCTCTAGGCCAGGAGATGTGTGCTAGGGAGAGTTGAGGGCGATGGCTGGTGGCATAGGATGCTAGTTATCGTTGGAGGCTTGACCAGGCATGACGGTGTCGGTAACTCCAGTGCATGGGGGTGGGTCGGCAGTGACCCTACATCATCCATGAAAACTTTGAGTTTGGGCCTTTGTCTTAGCACATTCCATCGATCCTTTAATGAGGTAAAGCAGATTACTAACGTGCTTTTGTCCTTTTCAGTCCTCCAAGCTTTCTCCAATACATGTGGTTTCCAACCCCAATGTAGTCGCTAGGAAGCATGAGGCTCATGCGTCTCATTTCATGTATCTAGCACCGCCCTTCCTCTAATGTTGAAAACTTTCAACTCCCTAATTAAGTCCTCTATTGAATCACTCCTGTATTAGAGTGGCTGAGATCATGGTGGGGTGCTGTACTTGCATATTTTTGAACGACAAATGCCCAAATCTTGTTCTCCTTCTTGTGTTGTTCTATGTTACTTTCCACATCATGGATTTGCTTGCCTCTATGCAGGATCTATGACTCAACCCTTCATGCTCCAAATTTGCAATTCTTGGATTTCATTCCTCTAGTCTCATTTTTTGCCACCTCTTGAGGGCATTGCATCGAGATGCTCCTATCGAAATAGATCAGGTCTTGGATTTGCCTTTGTAGAGATTCTACCATTAGGCTACACTTAGATAACAATGGGCTGGTAGGAGTGTTATGGACTCGTCCTCCTCCTAGAACCCTAAACCTAATCACTAGTTGCTGAGGGTGCTGTCTCGTAGTGGTGAGGGTGCAGCCACTATAGCTTACTCTTAGTCTCTCAAGAGGCAAGAAGATAATATGCAAGTAAGCACATGATGTCACATGTACTTTGAATCCCTTTGCCCAATGTATGTTAAATTGTAATTATTAAATTGTAAATGGCTAAGTCACCGGCTTGTGGAGACAATTGTAAATTGCAATGTAAATATTTGTTATAGTGACTAAATACAAGATGGCCAATGGGGTACTGGGTCTCATGAGAGTCTGCTGGACTGACCTCCTAAAAAGTAGGAAGGGTTGACTGGTCAACGTGATGTGTCACATGCTCACTCGGACACTTGGTCCAGTGCATGAGTGACACTTGTCAGACGGTCAATGGACGGGTCAACAGGACATGTGTCATATGCTCATTGGGACACTTGGTCCAATGCATGAGTGACACGTGTCAGACTGTCCACCTACTACCTTGCCTATGTGTCAGGGTACTGCCAAGTGGCAAGTGTCGGCTGTGCATGGAGTTTGCCATGTGTCGACGTTAGGATGTGTCAGGGTTAAGGGGTGCTTGAGGGGATATAGGGTGAGCCTTGTCAGGCATTCCTCATTATGATTATGGTATTCCTATGCAGCTATGGTTGGGAGGAGACTTGCAGCAGAGCTCTCATGTTTGCTTGTCGATCTATGTACATTTGCTTGAGATTAATAAAGTGACGGATTTGCTGGGTAATTCTGTGTTTTTACTTAGGGTTTGTGAGCTTGTTTGCAACACATGAAGAGATAGAATAAGGGTGCAATGAAGAGAAGAATATATACCCTTCCTTCATGAAGAGAAGAATATATACCCTTCCTTCCTTAGTTGTTTGCAAGCACATTACTTGCATCGTAGCCCACCATTAGATTGGTCTTATCTTGAAAGGGTTAATCTTGGCCATACAAGGGAAACTTGTGGATGAAGTAATTGAAAAGAAAAAAGAACACATTTTTTATCAAAGTATATATGGTTTTAAACTTGGTGCTCGAGTATTTGTTATTACCTGACGTATTTATTGGTATAGTAGATAGGAAGTCGTAACATGTGCATGTACTAAAATCCATGAGAGAGAGAGAGAGAGAGAGAGAGAGAGAGAGAGAGAGAGAGAGAGAGAGAGAGAGAGAGAGAGAGAGAGAGAGCTTTATTAATGTCTTTTGGGCACCCGTGGGTGCATAAGACTAAAAAGAAAATATGTACAAGCAACAGAGGGAGCATCATCCATAGGAGGACATGGCCGTCAAATGCTACCAATGTTGACTCCGAAAGAAGCCAGTGAGAAGCAGCTGCTAGGAATCTAACCCCAGGTGCTTAGGTACAGGCAGATGAGATTGACGGAGAGTAAGCATCTCACGAACAAGGAGTTCCAAGCAACGAGCATCAAGATAGGAGACAAAACTGCGAAGTGTATGCCGGCCATTGCGAAAGAGACAATAATACCTCCCCCGTATCTCATAATACAACGGACATCTGAGGAGGAAATGGGCTTCATCTTCCACCTCCTGCAACGAGCACAAGTGACATAGACGACGCTCCCGGGGGATATCCCATGCACGACCGGCCTCAATAGCAAGCTGATGAGAGGAAATGCGCAACTGCCCAAGACGATAGCGCAGGCCGTGTGATAGGGGCTGTGAGGGATAGAGTGGGAAGTGTGTCTGGTAATAGCTCGGTCGAATGTGGGAAGGTGGGAAGGAGCTCCAAGTCTGCTGCATATATCAACGGAAAGAGATCAGACGCCTGTTGGTACCATGAGAGCTTGGCATGGGAATCAGCTAGGACACATGAAGAAGTAACCGCAACGACTATGTATCTATCTGGGTGAGATACACGAATCTCCTGAATCTGCTGAAGAGAGAGAGAGAGAGAGAGAGAGAGAGAGAGAGAGAGAGAGAGAGAGAGAGAGAGAGAGAGAGAGAGAGAGAGAGAGAGAGAGAGAGAGAGAGAGAGAGAGAGAGAGAGAGAGAGAGAGAGAGAGAGAGAGAGAGAGAGAGAGAGAGAGAGAGAGAGAGAGAGAGAGAGAGAGAGAGAGAGAGAGAGAGAGAGAGAGAGAGAGAGAGAGAGAGAGAGAGAAAGAAAGCTTTATTAACGTCTTTTGGGCACCCGTGGGTGCATAAGACCAAAAAGAAAATATGTACAAGCAACAGTGGGAGCATCATCCATAGGAGGACGTGGCCGTAAAATGCTATAAACTAGCTATGAATGAAAGTAGAACAAGGCAAAAGTGAAATTAGCCCACAACTTGGGCCAGGTATAACAAAAGAATTACAGAAAAAGTACCAATGCCCACAACCCGGGCCAGGTGGAGAATATGTACATATCAGAGAAAGGTGTGAAGTGTTCGTTGAGTGAAGTGTACGGTGGGCCCCGATGGAGGCAAGTGGCGACTACATCTGGGCTTTTCTGCGGTGGCACAGGGATATGAATCTCATCATCGGAGTCATCAGCATGTGCTCGACTCCGAAAGAAGCCAGTGAGAAGCAGCTGTTGGGAGTCTAGCCCCAGGTGATCTGGTACAGGCAGATGAGACTGACGGAGAGTAAGCATCTCACGAACAAGAAGTCCCAAGCAACGAGCATCAGGATATGGGAGACAAAACTGCGAAGTGTATGCGGGCCATCGCGAAAGAGACAATAATACTCCCCCCGTATCTCATAATACAACGGATATCTGAGGAGGAAATGGGCTTCATCTTCCACCTCCTGCAACGAGCACAAGCGACATAGACGATGCTCTCGGGGGATATCCCATGCACGACCGGCCTCAATAGCAAGCTGATATCAGAGGCAATGTCAGTCTGCAGTTCGGAAGAGATTAGATCACAGTGTGTAGTAGTAGCTGCAACTGAATAGATCGGCTCTATATGAGCTTTGCATCAGAATCTGAGTCTTCCCGCAGTGAAACAGAGCGTTCAAGTGCGCTTATTCACGCTTCCACCCATTTGACCACGAGGGATTCCCAACAATGTTTCCATCCATCGCACTATATCAGTTTGCGAATCGTAATGACCACCCTTAAATTGCTTGGGGGGATCAACATTGTGATCAATAGTGGATGAATCGTCATTAGCTTTAGGAGCGACAAGTTTCACCAGCTAATGTCACAGATGGTCTAAAATAGATCATAGCTAAAATTGCAGGCAACAGATGGATCAAGAACCATAGGTGACAGGTATTGTTAGGTAACAAGACTCAGGAGTGGGCATGTTAGGATTCGAATTTCACTATTGATTAATCACGAATTATAATCTACATATTACCCATTAACACTAAAAAGCACTTGTTTTGGAGGGGGGTAAAAAAACCCTAAAACCGAATCGCCGGTTCGAACCTGGAGAAGTCGATTCTTTCCCAATTCAAACACGGTTCGAAAAGGTGATTCGAAAGGTACCATAAAACATTGGTGATGAGGGAGGGAATGGAAGGTGGAGAGTAGCTGGGGGCCGATTACCAGGAGGAGTGGGTAGAGGAGGGAGATATTGAGGGAGAGGACGAGAGGGGTTAGAGGCACATGGGGGTGACAATTAGTGGAGCCTGACACAGAGACACAGGAGGAGCCAGCCATCCCTTTGACTAGGGCTAGGGGGCGAGCCAGGGGTTCCGGGGGGGGGGGGGGGGGGGCGGGTGTAGACTTTTTGTAGAGAGGACGAGAGCATCACAGGCAGCTGTTGGCCAGGCATAGTGGATAGGGCCATCCCAAGATGTGGGACCATGGGCTCTTGATATGCGGGGGTGTGGGCCTAGAGGGAGACCTCCCTTGGGTAGAGGTAGGGGCAGCCAGAAGGGGACATAAGGGGGGGAGAGAGGCAGAGGTGGGGGCAAGGCCAGAGGCAGCACTGGTAGCAGAGCCAGAGTTAGCAGCAACAGAGCTAGACGCTCACCATGGCATATGGTTCCCTCGGATTCATCTTCAGACACCCTGGATCAGTAGATTGGCATAGACTCGGATGATTTTAATTTTCATAAGGATGACGAGTGTTAACTGTATATTACCTGTGATTATGTTCCTCAGACATCCATTGTACTCCATTATGGTCTTGTGGGCCCAATATTATCATATATGATGCTTTTTTTCACACGTGTTGTAGATGTGTGTGTGTGTGTGTGAGAGAGAGAGAGAGAGAGAGAGAGAGAGAGAGAGAGAGAGAGAGAGAGAGAGAGAGAGAGAGAGAGAGAGAGAGAGATTTAATATGGATTAGTGTTTTTTTTGCTCTCTGTACTGTACAAGTGCTTGTAAGCAATCTCGGGGTGCACTAGAATTGGTCAAACACATAAGGTGCTAAAGGCCCAAAATTGGTTTTGAAACAATTGGAAGCTCATGTAATCATGATCCTCTCCTTTTTCTCTCTCCTGATACCCATATTGTATGCAATTTTTTCCAAGAAAAACAAGTTTAAAAAAATTTCAGAAAAAACTTAAATTTAAAAAAAGAAGAACCTGTGAATTGCAAATCACGGCCTCCCAGCTTACCATCTGACAGTTGGGAATGACCCTAAGTAGAGTTGAGGTTTTTAGCTAGAATCAAGGTAAATGCACGGGAAGATTTTTTTTGCTTACAATGGGCTGAACTGTGAATATGATGAGAGATCCAGTTGGTTTGGCAGATTTGTCTTAGAGATTTTCTCTTAATCAAATCATAAACTTTCCAGACGGAGGGCAAAATGACCTAGCAGTTTATAGTGTAGATTTTTGTTGAAACATGTGATTGCGTATTAGTGAAAGTGTGAGTTAGCTGAGTTCTCTATACAGTATTGCTAGTGTGAGCTAAAACAAAGGGAAATTCAGATCAAGTATACTTTTTCCCAATTTTGCCAGAGATTTCTTTGAGAGAATAGTTTTACTTTCATGAGTCAAAATTTTCATTCTTACGTGCTTACCAGAAATGTGGGGTATGTTGAACAGTTCGCTGTTGTTATGATGGATTTCACCTGTCAAAAGAAATGTTCAAACCGGAAGGGTTTTTATTGATTTTGCCCTGAAGGAAGATTTCTTTGCTTACTATTTAATCTCATCAAGAGCTCTTATTGAGGCCTTGAAACAAAAGCTTGAACAACTCTTTATTGTATTTTATTAATAAATGTCTCAGCAAGAGAAGACGGAGACATTTTTGGCAAATAAAAACAAATGCTCCTCAATACAAGAATGTGTAACTTCTATTGGTCTAATTTTCATACTTTGTGATAAAACTGGTATATACTTGGTCCTATTTAGTATCCCCGGAGACTAGCAGGGATCACCAGCATCTAATTTGTCAAAAGTGAATATGGTTGTCTACAGCCTTTTGTGTGAATTCATGTATTTACGGCTGAGTATTCACAGAAATTGGGACCATATTTAATCTGATATTGGTGGGTTTTGTATTTTCTTATCTACAGATGCCTCCGCTTGGTCACTAAAACATGGCCGGCTTTTCTAAGATTGCCTTCTGGAAGAGCAGATGAGCAGGCGTGCTCTTGGAATTTTGCAGATTCTTTTGTACACTTTTGTGAAATGCAGCAGAAAACTGATGATGTTGAAGAACAAGGTAATAAGGGAGGTTGCTAATCAGGTGAATGATGGTTTTTCTTTTCTTTCTCGTGGCAAAGATGTGATCATAATAATAACAGTATGCTTTTCAACAGTAGGATATTTGATGTGCTCTTCCACGATGAAGGCAAGCACATCTGGTGCAAGAAAGCGAAAACTAAGAGATCTGGAAGAAGTTTGCACATATTCACCAGTCAGAATTGGAGTTGACGTGGAGGACTCTGATTGTGTAGTGGGACAGCAAAAGCAATTGCCCAGAGTTTGTTCAGCAAAAGCCATGCAGTGCTTGCTTTGTCTAACAAAATCTATTGAACGGTTGCATAACAAGGACCTGTTTCCCTACAACCCCTCTGCTCTCATTTTACGGTATGATGTTATCTCTCTTTAATCCAGTAATCATCTTTTCCAGTTTTTAAGTTGATGAGTTTAATCAGATTTACAAGATTGCTTAAAGTTTTGTGGATCTATCTTGATTCTTGTTGTGATGGCTCTACTGTGTTGAACTTATATCAATAATCAGGGCAAGAGTCAACATCGTTCCACTTGTTTTTAGACGTGGCCACCTGGAAGACTTGGTTTTAGCTTGTGGGTTCAATTAATGGGTCACCAGTGCATGTCTCTATCAGTATGGCACAGTTGCCATGACATATCAGGGTTCCTTTAAAGTAACTCCATTGACCTTATCTTTGATGATTGTGCTATTTTTGGAGTAGTCCCAATCTCTCCTTTGATACCATCTGACTCAAGGGGAGCCCTATTTCCTAAGGGGAGAGCCCTATTTGGAAAGGATAGGGGGAGAGCCCTATTTGCTTTTTATGCTTTTAGGTTAGTTAAATGTTAACCAAAATCAGTTAATGTTGATAAATTGCAAGACCTAGCTTGTTTGCTTCCAGAATTGTGGACATAAGGGCAAAGTTTTCTCTCATGAGACCTAAGAGATATTCTGGCACATTGTTCACTGCTCTCTCCTTCCAACATATGTCCCTCTTTGATTGTTTTCCAATACCACCTAGGTAGGTTCGTCCTTGTGGTAGGTGATGTGGATGGTGACAACGGATCCCATGGTATTGTCCTAGTCTTCCCCCTTTCTCCAATTTCGTCCTCTTGTATATGACCAAATTGAGGTCTCAAACCAGCATAGCATGTTCAGGTAACACAAAGCATAAACACTCACCTCTCAGCAATCGTAGAAAGGTTTTTCCCTTTGGTACTAAACCAATACTTGGTTACACTAAGTTAGAAGGCCCCTTGAAAATAAAAATTTAAAAAGATAGTCAATTTGGTGGGAAACTTGATTTCCGTTGTTACCTACCTGCCTTTGCAGTTTTGTGCACCAAGACGCAACACGTGTCCTCCAATAGATGAAGCTTTTCAGGTTAATCTTGTGTAGCCAGTTATAGACGGTGAATGTTAACTTTAGTTTGTATCAACAGTCCTCACTAAGTGTCTCTTTTAGCACATTATTAACACAAAACTTGATGCATAGTAGAGGCTCTTCATGCTTTCAACCTTGCTAGTAAATGGAAATTTTAGTGTGCCTTTGATGCATAGCATGTTTGGTGATGAGTTATTGACATATAAGTAGTTTACAGGCTAAGCATTGACTTTAATTGATACCTTTTAGATTTCCATCCACTGGAGTTTAGACAATCAGGTGTACACGTCAAATTGCTTGCTATTGTTAAGGATGGTGTAGCTGATTCAATGTCCATTGCAATTGCAGTCTAAAATCAGTGGAGCAACTTTGCAGAGGAAGTTGGCAATGAGAAAATGATGCTAGCTTCAGATTTCATTCTTGCTATTGCATTTTTTGGAAGTCACCATGAAACAATCTATAGCTTCCTAGAGGTATGTGGTGAAATTGAAGTGGTCCTACTGGGGGCTGCACAGTGGACATTTATGTACCAATGACACAATGCTCATGTTTGGACCAATGCACACTACTGTGTGTATTAAGTATGCTTATCTATGGTGCCATCCTAAAAAAGCTACGGTGCCACTTTTTTTTATCGGCAACTATGATCTTAGCAAAAGACCTGGGGCTGAAGAGCGTTCATATCAAAGATTGTTTGCAAAAGAACCATATGGATGGTATAGCCTTTTTACGAGATTGACATTATCTAATTGTAGTAGATTCCTCAGCATTTGTGATTTTATCATAAAATTGGAGAACACAAATTTTTCTCAGGACTCAGCAGATCAATCCATATAATTGGAAACGATGATAGTTGTTACAAAGTTGTTTGTCCTTATTGATGTAACAGAATGTATCTAACTTCACTCATTGGCCCTAGCACTCGTGAATTGTCTTCATGCAGGAAAGCTAATTCAGTCAAGGAAGTCAAATAACAGCTACGATTGCAGTTGTTCAATCAAACCTGTTAGGTAGACCATAGGACTATGGTGGGGCCTTCAAACACATGCTGCCTCGATAATATCATTTCTTATTTCCCAGAAAGGCTTATTGAGTAATTACACCTAGAGAATAGGACTCAAAATGATGAGGGCAACTTACTTATCAAGAGAACTACAGGGGAGACTATTCACATGTTGCAATTTTTCAGCTCTGTTCTGGTTCAGCAATTTTGTCTTTCATTCTATGTAGCAAATTGTTAGGACATCTTGGCAGTTGCTAGGTTAAGTAGCAGTCAAGGACAAGCCAGAAACTCATGTCATTGAATCAAGCTTGAATTCTGAAAGGCAGTTTGTTCTTTCTCTAGAATGTTTGTATTCTTACATGACTTCCTTAATTAAGTAAGGCTTAATTTTCTGTTTTCCCTGCAATCCGGAGCTCAATAAGGTTTTCAGCCTTCCAAATTCACACCTCTGTTGATCTCTTTAGAACCAGGTTGTCTTAAACTCTACTCACATGACTTTAAGACAAGAAATATTCAAGAAAAATGGTTAGAAGTGGAATGAATGTTGATATAGGATGTTTACTACTTGATGTAGTTGATGATCTTAGACTTTTGGGGTAAATTCTAAAGTTGCATGTCTTTTGAGTTGTGTTTGGTTACCATCTTGGACTTGACAATGTATGTGTGTGTGTGTGTTTATTCCCACCTGATCCAATCCATAACAAAATGGTATTTGGTAAGTCAATAACTCAATACTTCCAAAACTCCTCTAGTTCCAGATTATACGCAACCATCCCTAGAGAGTTACTCTATTTCACTAGGATAGTTCAACCATTGCACACTTACTGGATTTCAAAAATCTATGCTACCGGCTGATCCATTGAAAGTCTTATTCCTATCTCTTCATCTCTCCCTTTTTAAAAGAAATTCCATAATCTCCCTTAAAAAAGGTCCTCAGGAGACAATGTATAATATATCAAAGATAAGAAAAAGTCAATAATGAGTATCCAATACTATTACAAATCGGACTTTCTCCAAAATCATAAAATATCTTATCCTGAGTGATAGAAATATTACATCTCAAAAATCAACTATCAAATAGAGATAATGATTTGGGTCTAGGAAGTCTAAATACGAATTCAGTCATTTTATTATTGAATTTGAATCAATGAAAAGCTTCAATAGATTCTAAGCCGTATTCACATCCGTATGGAAATATAATTTCATATAACAATAATCAGTCCTTCAGAACATAGTTCCTCATTGGAAGGAGTTATATGAATCTCAATCCAATTGTCTCGTAATTAAGACATTTTTAAAAAGTATAGGCTCAAATAAAAGAGTAAATAGATTTAAGAGTCTCCAGATTTTGTAAATAATGAAATACCTTTTGGAATCTGGATCTATATCTCATAATTTTCCAAAATACCCTGAACCAAATAACCAATGGATTCCTCTGTTAGTATTACCAATACAGTAATCACTAATCATCGGTCTACAAATCACTCTCGCAAGAAAATATCTTTGGAATCATTGATGTCTCATACCACCAGTTTTTCCTCCAAGAAATCCTCTGTTTCTAGATCTTCTTACCCAGAAAGTCAAAAAGATTAATCGGCTATCCTATACCCAAATATAGGAACAGATTCACAACCAATTCTAGGAGATACTTCTATCCATTGAATTCTCTCATGCCCCCTAAGCATTTCTCTGTAAATGAACTCATCATCTAAGAATACCACTCTGCATTGACCCAGACATGGACGAAATGTATTAGTTCAAAGACTGTTGATGTGACAAGCGTATTCAATATACCAAAAGAAACATCAAGAATCTCAATATAACAAAAAACAATACTGTAATAAATATCCAATATCCATTTCAGAATCAGTAAAAAGAATTTCATTCTTTCAAAAGATTGATTTCATATCAGTAAGGTCATTCACTTTATAAGTTAATTTTTCTTGATAAAAAACCTGAAGAACTTGAACAAATCCAAAACATCCACGGTTCTTTCAAAATTTTACGTGACTGGGATTTTCAAATTTCGTTCGATATGGACCAAAATTGTAAAAATCGATTTAAGGCATCGACTTGGCAATTTCACAGTTGCCATCCCATTTCAAAAGGATTTCAAAATATCCGGCGTGCATCAACCATGACATGCAGTGATTTCTAAAAGAATAAAAAAAATTTACCTAAAATACTTGTAACTGAGAAATTTGCTTTTCAACTAGCTTTTTTATAAAACTATATTCAAGCATGAAATTACTTTGATCAACCTATTGTACAATCCTGTATCATGCATCCAAACATGAATATAGGTTCATCCAAATATTTTCAACACTGCATTCTACTATTTCACAAGCATGCATGCAATCAGAACAATTCGAAAATTTATCAAATTTTACTCTAAAAATTGCCAAACTTTCGACGACCATAATTTTTTCTATAGGACTTTGATTTGGTCGATGTAAAGCACAGTACAAAGGGAGAGGGGTCTAGCAAGACATTTTCCATGTCACTCTTTAACGTATGCTTCACACGTGTGAGCTGTAACAGACTGAAATTGCATTAGAAGGGCGCACTTTTTCTAGGTGGTATTGTCAAAAACCCAACTCCAACCAATCAGAGGTTACAAGGACTCTTCTAAGGTTCATTAGAGATGCATAGAGGCTTGCATCAGGTTCATCAAGCAATCATAAGTTCAAATCATACAAGAATTGCATTTATGGAGTCCTTCGATAAGCAAAACTTCAAGACATTGGTGCTTAAGCCTCCCAACTCCAAATTGGGTGCATGATGGCTCATATAAGAGGAAATCCATCATATCTTTCAGTGTGTAAAAAGATCCTATGGATTCAGACCACCTATTGAGAGTTGTTCAAGCTCAAAAAACCTAAAAAATACACTATCTTTTGACTTTTTGAGACCCTTAATGGTGTCCAATCCTAACCAAACTTCATGAAAGCCCT
Organism: Diphasiastrum complanatum; assembly: GCA_029204225.1. Lineage (NCBI taxonomy): Eukaryota > Viridiplantae > Streptophyta > Lycopodiopsida > Lycopodiales > Lycopodiaceae > Diphasiastrum > Diphasiastrum complanatum. Next base: position 31,728,623 of record CM055109.1, on the reverse strand, counting down.
AGTACAACATTATTACACCTCGAAAAATGTGCAACAAAAAATTTTAGCCATGGATTTTATGAATAACACCAAAAATATTGAAAAAACCACCAAAAAATCATGTTTTTTTGACCATTTTTCCACCTTCTTTGCAATTTATTGTGGATCAAACCCACATGAAAGTGAAATCAGGCCATATCTACTATAATTCAATTACATGCAATCACTAAAAGTTTTGATTTAGTCAATCATGGTTCATATAGCTCATTTTTAACACAAATTTTTGGCTAAAAATCACTATCGAAGTCCAATTTTAACTTTTCAACTAGCATTCAATCGTTAAAATCAATCATAATGATTGAAAAAAGCATGTACAATTCTTAAAAACTTTCATGAACAGTAACCTTGACAAATTTCAAGCCAAAACATTGAATACTAGCTCAAAAACCGCAAAAAACCATAAAAAATCCATAAATTTCCATCATTTTTTATGGAAAATTTTCATAATAATGACCATTAGGCTAAAAGCAAACCAAAATTAGAGAAGCCACTTACTTGGAGGTCAATTCCACCACCAGGAAGTAAAAAGCAAAAAAGAAATACCACAAAGCTAAGAAAAAGCAAAAAGCATTGATGCAAAGCCTTGTTCTGATAAGGATTGCCAATTAAAGATCTACCTAGATCCTGTTGCATGCAGCCAAAAGGATACACGTGGAGCCAAACCACCCAACCACCGAGAAACGGATAATCAAATCCCTAACCGCTTTACCCCCGAGCCATAGTGACTGAATGCAAGAGAGGAGAGGATCCTGTCTCTTGGAAACATGAAATTAGAATGAGGGGGTGAATTCCTGTCCAAAATGATGTGGCGTAATTAATAATCTTGTACACTGGAGTACCGGATATCCAAGTCTAGGATTATTCTGAATTATATATACAGGATGTGGATGCATCACAAATTTTTTGGAATTTCTCTGATGGCGAATAATAGGCAGGGGCGAGTAATCGACGAGTAATGCTAATTATTCGCCGGGCTGCCTATGGACTGTGAATGAAAATCAGAACACACTGTGAAGAGAGGGGTGAAAAATTAGATCATTACTCGCTGGTTTGGCAGATGGTAAATCAAATACTGTAATTACTAATGTACAAATGGAGACTAATGTAACTAGCTAAAGCACAAGAAATCTCAATTGCCGAGAAATATAAAAAGGTGAAAATTTTGAAAAAGACGAGAAATTCAAATTGGCAAAGAATAGCGTGAGTAATAGGCCCGAGCTGCAAGATGCTAGATCTGAGGTTTCTGATCACTCTGTGAAGATGGCGAGTAATTGGGTGATCAGAAAAATGAAAAAATCAATCTGGCAAGTGATTCAATTTGGTTAATAATTAACTTATTACTCACCGAGCTGTTTGGAGACAGATCTGATTGTGTAGAGAAATCCAAAAAAAGGACAAGTAAAAACAATTTGAGAGAAACTCAAAATTTTAATCGGCGAGTAATCACATTGGGTGAGTAATCAGAACATTACTCGCCGAATTGTCTGATGGTGCATCAAACTATGCCCTAACATGTCAAATAGAAGAAAATACAAACAAAAAATTCACTCCTAGGACTGTTTAGCACCATTTCCTCGGCAATGGCGCCAAAAAAAATGTTGGACCCTTTTCGTGCCTCCCTAATCGGTTGGATCTAGAAGGAAAAGAGGGAAATTTATGGATCTATTTTGGGTGAGTAGTTGCGTGTACTATCGGGTTTCGATCTAATGGGGAGAGGGTAAGCGACGAGATATGAATGTGAATCTAGGCTTGCTAAAGTTGTCAATATTTGCTTTAGGATCTAATCGTGGAATAGACTAGATTTGTGCATTGTTCATCTTTGATGCTTCTTTTCTTTGTGGCCTTTCTTGGTTTTTGGTTTCCTTGGCTTATCTGGGCATCTTTGGCTCTAGATCATCTCCTCAAGAGATTGATCTTCTCAAGGGAGGTGAATAATGGAAGGGAAACTACCTAAGGATCTTAGAGATCACTACAAAATAAAGATCTAATACCTATTTTGCTTGTATGTTGATTTTGTGGATTATTTTATGAAACTAGAATGATGAGTGCTTGTGCTAAAGATTATTCATCCACAATAGAATCACACACATTCAAAATAGGAGGGCCTTTGCAAGCAAAATATGGGAAGGAGGAGATACTCTCTCTCTCTCTCTCTCTCTCACACACACACACACACACACACACACACACACACACACACACACACACACACACACACACACACACACACACAGCTCTATTCTCTTCAAATGAAAAAGATGGTTCCAAAATGGTGTCACATTCCCTTATATAGACATTTCTCAGGTTAGGGTTTTTGGTTCACCCAAAACCATGTGCCATAACAACTTGACTCTATAAAATTGTTAAAATCAAATTGCATTTTTTAACTACTTGGGTCCCTTTTTACTTTGGGCCCATCTGAACGTGAATCTACCTCTAATTCTCATGCCATAGACTTGCGAATACAATGCACCTTCTATGGGTGCCTAACATTACATTTCAAGTAGATTTAACTATGTTGTCGACTCGGTCATGCTTTTATTCCCGTAGACAAAAAATAAGCCTGTAAGGCGTTGGGCTTTGTTTTCGCTCATTGAGGCGACTATAATTATCAAACAAGGTTGATGGCCTCCGAAAGCGTTAGCCAACCTCATAGCCCTTCTGCATCCTCAACCAGAATGGCAAAAGGCTGTGCTAATACGTAATCCCGAGCTCAATAAGGCCAAGTCCAGTGTTTCATCCAATGCCCCAGATGAAGAGTGTGGATAACTTTGAAAACTACAAGCGTTGAGGCCTATAATTGGCCCATAGTAAAATCGGCACATGGTTGGAAGACAGTGGTTGACTTCGACAAGGCCCCCAACTAGTTCCTGATCGATGTGGCTAACTCTCCAGATCATGTCATTCTGGAAGCCTGTTACAACGTGGAGACTCTTCTAATTGTAGTCCAAGTGGATACCAGATGGGGAGTATTGCTTTAATAAAAGCTTCCAAATCTAAGAAGACATACAAGGCACTTGCGAAAGAATTCCGAATTTTTGTTGCTAAAGTTCGTATTTGGCTACCGCTGCAATTTAACTCTGAGTTGCAATGGCATGTGGATTATTCGTTTTTGCCAAGCGTAATGGGCTATTCATGGGCAGATTGGGAAACCTGTGAAGAATTGCCAAAAATTGGCAAATCTAGCTTGATAAAAAACCATGGTCCAAATCTGTACTATCCACGTGTGGGCACCTTTGAACTTGCATTTAATGCATGGTATTCATTTCATCCAAAGAAATTCAATTTGTGAGCTTTTGATGTAATTTTTGGTGAAAATCTTAGGATAAGCTTCCAAAATTGAGTGCCATTGATTAGATTTGACATAGAGTCATGAGATCTTATAAATCTAGGCTGAAATCAGGTCCTCTAAACTTGTTTTATAGGTCTTGAACGTACATCAAAAAGTGTGAGGGAGATTTAGTCATGTTATTGTCCAAAAATAGCCAAAATTGGCAAGATTGTAAGTAGATTTCACATCATCTAATCTTCATTCCAACTTTGTGAGGGAGTGCTAGAACTGAGATTATAAGTCCATTTGTTGGATTAGAAATCTAATTTGAGTGAAAAACTACAAGAGAGCGACCTTAGTGAGTTTCTAGAGACAGTCAAATCCATTTCTTGGTAAGATTTGTTTGAAAGTAGTTTTCACTTCATCTTATCTTCATTCTAGCTTTGTGAGGGAGTGATAGAACTGTGATTATAAGTCCATTTGTTGGATTAGAAGTCAAATTTGAGTGAAACACTGCAAGTGTGAGACCTTTGTGAGTTTCAAGTCAATCAAATCTATTTCTTGTTTGTAGAAGTCACCAGTAAGATGGGATCTGCTGGAGCATACCTTCTAGAAGCTAGTGAGAGATTGAATTCTACAAATTATGCTATTTGGAAGGTTAGGATGGAGTCACTTTTGGTGCTCCAAGACCTTTATGAGTTCTTGATTGAAGATGAAGATGAACCTCTAGGTGCACAGGAGTTAGCTAGATACAAGAAGAGATCTAGGCTTGCACTTCATTGTGTGAAGATGAATGTGAGCAATGATTTGTTGAGAGAAGTATTAGCATGTACTAGTGATAAATCAATCTATGAATCTAGTAACACTTCGAGGGTTCTCATGCTTAAAAATCAGATTTTGCAAAGCATGAAAAGAAGTGAGGAGAGTGCACATGATTATGTACTCAGAATCAAGTCTCTGAATAGGGAGTTGGCTTCCATTGGAGAGAAGATTCACGATGGAGAGCTTGTACAAATTGTTCTTAATGGTCTAGGAGATGCCTTTGCAAATTTGGTCCAAAGTTTTGCCATCCAAGACACTTTGCCAACTATTAAAAAACTTCACAGTGTATTAGTTGCTGAAGAGTGTAGGATGCTCCATGCCAAATCTAGGATGAGTTCCTTGTCTTTGCAGGATGGTGATGAGAAAGCCAATTTCTCATTCAAGGGCAAAAAGAAGACCAATGGAAAGAAGAAGCATCCAAAGGAGGCCAAAGAAGAGGATGATGCATCAAGCTCAAAGGACAAGTCAAAGCAGAAATGCTTCGTTTGTGGAAAGAAGGGGCATTATGCATCTAAATGCTACAAGAGGCTAAGAGCACAAGTGGAGGAGGACAAACAAGGAAACCTTGCAAAGCAGGAGGAGGAGGATGGAGTAGATGTATTCTTGATGGCATCTACATCCTCACCAACAAGCAATGCAATTCAAGAGACAATTGGTGGATCGATAGTGGGGCTAGCTCCCACATGTCTTGTGAAAAGGACTATTTCTCAACCTTACACTCTTTCAATGCTGCTAAAAAGTTTGTCTTTACTGCAAATGATGAAGAGTGTAGGATAGATGGTGTTGGCACCATCTCTTTGTGTCTAGAATCCTCAAAATACATGGATCTAGAAAACGTCCTTCATGTACCATCGATCACCAAGAATATGCTTAGTGTTGGTCTACTCTTAGAAAGTGGTTTGGATGTCCACTTTAAGCATGGTGTTTGCTTTATCTTGAAGAATGATGTCTGCATTGCAAAGGGATTTAAACATGGAAGATTGTTTAAGTTGGAAGCTAGCGTTGCTTTTGAAAGAATGAGCTTGGCAAAGGAGGAGATCACTCAAGAGGAGATCTTGGCAAAGTGTGATCTTGCTTGCATTGAGGAGGAGCATCAAAAGGAGGAAGATCTTGAGGATCAGCCTCAAAGCATGAGAGTTCCAAGGGAGTCCTTAATGACAATGGCCGAGTCATCAAATTGCATGCAAATTGTCCAGTCAAGTGTGCAAGGGTGGTGAGCATTGGAGAGTCTACTATCTTTGAATACTTTTTGGAAAGTAGTATTAGACATGAGGTGACTCGTTTCTTACCTATAAGATTCCTGGTGTTTATTACTTTGTATGACAAGACAATGAAAGGGATGCTTTGAAATCTACATTTGTTGTTGATAAAGCAATTTCATTGGATAACTATTTTTGTAATAGTTTGAATAGAGTCATAAAAGATGAGACATCATTTGCTTTGGAAATCTTTGTGTCCACATGATTTTTGCATGATCATTCCAATGTAAGGACCAAAGATTATCCTATTTCAATGATAGGAATAATGGTAGTGTTTTTCTCTTCAAGTAGAGATTGTAGAATCTACTTGTTTTCCACCAAAGAATTTGTTACTGGTGGAAATGTGATCTTTCAAGAGTGGAATATTTGTAAACTTGAAGAAGCACCTTTGGATCAACACCTTATTCAATTCATTGATGTTTTGGAGTCAAGTCAAGTGGAGGATCAAGCTCAAGACCCGAGGACTCCAAGAAGAACCATGAGTATCAAGATGGACCCATCTAGGCTCAATCATATGGATCAAGCAAGGCAAGTTGTCTTTGGCAACATTATGTATGCACTTAATAGTTTTATTGATGTATCTTCAAGTGCACAAAATGTCTTGGAATCCATGGCTTGGCATGATGTATAGTTTTTGAAGTGTGCTACATGTATATAGACACATTTGTGGAACATCTTGTAAGAGATCCTTTAAGAGGTGGTGAAAGATCCTTCATGGGCATTATTCTCTATTGGAGTCTCAAAAGTTCCTTGTTTTAGACACTTCTAAAAGCATTCATTCATCTAGAAAGAGAGTTGTAAATAGATCAAGCTAAATTTTGTCAAAGTACAGCCAAATGGACCAAGAATAGATCTGAATCAGATCCACAAGTGTGATTGGATGTTAGATTAGATTAACCTATCAATCTACACAAGACTAGATACCATTTAGATCAAATCTAGATGAATAAATCTAACAAGAACAATCATTATTGATCAAAACTTGTACTTGCTGGTTTCACACGTGTGAAAATCTGTCAGAGTACGGACAGTAGGCTGAGAATAAAGTATACTAAGCTTAGAACCCAATCAATGCATAAAAACACAAGACAAATAGAGAGAAAAGACTAGAATTGCTCCAAAACCAAGATTTAGCTTCCATTTCAATTATGGCCAAATGAGCCAACATATATACACAAGAGCTGATGCTTACTCAGCTGATTTGGCACGTGTGAGAGTGACTACTCATCAAAGGATCCACCAATAATCATCAATATGGCACATGGACCAAGTTTCCTAACTTATAGCCATGTCCCTTGATTTTAGCAATTTTTCTAATTTATAGGGACTTGCACAAATATCTACTACAAGTTGGATCTCACCTACTATTGATGTTTTCACACATGTGAGCAGTCCTTGGCACGTGTGAGATCACTCCTATCCATGTGAAATAGCTTTTCCTACCAATAAAATGATGCCAAGTGGCATATAGCTAGAAAACTAGATTTTGGCTAGATCTCAAATGAAATGGTATGTACAACCTATATGACTCATCTAAATGATAAATACATTTATTTCACATGTGGGAACAGGCTCTACACATGTCTTATGATGATATGTACTACTCATAATGGTATTCACAAGATATGATCAAGTTAGCTTTTGCCAATTTTAACAAATTTGAGGAGTGTGAAGAATTGCCAAAAATTGGCAAATCTAGCTTGATCAAAAACCATGTAGTATAACGTAAATTTTGTACATAAGTGGATTCCACACATGTGAGGCCAATATGCCACATGGAAATACATTCCTAATGTAGGTTAGGTCAAGTCCATAGGGTTGGTCATGTCATTTTGGTAGTGATTCCTACTTTATAGGACCTAAATCCTAGATTTAAGGTGAAAATTTGACCAACTAGCTATCTACAAAGCATGACTCTAGGAAATAGACTAGGGTTTCATTTTAGGGCAAAAAGGCTGAGTTAACTTCCTTATTACATGCTGGAAATTCACCTAACTTCAAGAAGGAAGTCAAATTTGCTATGTATTCCAAGCTCCCATAGTGAGAAGATAGAAAATTTTTGGAGCTCATTGGCAATCTCAAGCTAGTTCACTATGTACATTGAGTTTTTGTGATCCAAATGAAACCAAATCAATTTCTACTTGTTTCTCAAGTTTAAGGCCGTACTACAGCCTGTAGTACACATGTGTGGGCTCAGATTTCAATGTTGATCAATGCTTTTGATTGTTAATGCTTGTTGTTTGTCAAATTGCCAATCTAGATCAACTTTTTTGTGTCTAGTTTTTTGATAGATTGTTAAGCAAGCATCCAATCACTCTTGTGGATATTTTGTAGATCCATTTATGGTCCTAAAGTACAGTACTTTCACAAAACCCCTTTGCAGAAACAGGACTTTTTAGTCCTTTGGAATAGGCTCGAGCCTCTGTTAGGAAATTTCACAAGGAAATTTTTTTGTAATTCCCTTAGGCAATGTAGAATTTTGTGTAGGATGTACACTATTATATGCATTAGATTACTTAAAACAGAAAGAAATGGATTTTTTTTACTATTATCAAGGACAAATTGATTATTGGCAACAACACTGCCAATTCAATTTATACAAATCCACGGAAGAACTAGATTTTGCAAGGTTCAACAGAGAGAACTTGTTGCAAGATGTGGATGTATCCTATCCAAATTTATGGACCATGTACATCGACTGGGAGGATAACTATCCCACACACTATGAGAATGCCGCTTGCTGTCTCAAAGACATAAGAGCTCATAAAGACCACATGAAGTTTGTCACCTATTCGATAAATGGCCTTGGCAATTTTATTGCCCAAGTGCTAACAGCTATGCAGAGCCTGTATTTGGAAGGGTAATTTGTCAGAATTAATGCTGAGCTGCTGAAGAAGATTATATCCAGAAAGGGAATGCCCGAAGATAACATTATTGTAGCAGCTGTCTACAATGGATCTTTCTTAAGGACACGCTTAGCTGAGTTCGGCAACTGAATCATCGGACAATACCATGAGGCAAAGTAGAGAAGAATTCAAAGATAGATACAAATCGATGAGAAGCTCTCACAGAGGCTTCAAAATGCTCCAGACTAATGTGTACATATTGTATATATTCAATTTCAAAGACTTTGTTATATTTTATAAATGTTCAAGATCCATCATGAAATGCTTGAAGAAATATTTTTGAAGTTTTTTAAGTTGTTGCTGATGTCGATTGTTCATGAGGATGCTTCACAATTGAGGGGGGGATATGTAATATGTGAAAGTACTGTATTTTAGGACCATAAATGGATCTACAAAAGATCCAAAAGAGTGATTGGATGGTTGCTTAACAATCTATCAAAAAACTAGAGACAAAAAAGTTGGTGGATTTCCAGCATGTAATAAGAAGTTAACTCAACCTTTTTTTCCTAAAATGAAACCCTAGTTTATCTCCTAGAGTCATGCTTGGTGGATAGCTAGTTGGTCAATTTTCACCTTAAATCTAGGATTTAGGTCCTATAAACTAGAAATCACTACCAAAATGACATAACCAACCCTATGGACTTGAACTAACCTACAATAGGAGTGGATTGCCATGTGGCATATTGGCCGCACATGTGTGGAATCCACTTATGTACAAAATTTAGATTATACTACATGGTTTTTAATCAAGCTAGATTTGCCAATTTCTGGCAATTCTTCACACTCCTCCTCAAACTTAGCTTGATCTATTAACAACTCTCTTGATAGATGAATGAAAGATTTTAGAAGTGTCTCAAAAATCCAGCTACAAAAAAGAAACTTTTGAGACTCCAATAGAGAATGATGTCCATATACATCATGCCAAGCCACGGATTCCAAGGCACTTCGTGCACTTAAACATACATCAATTAAACTATTAAGTGCATACATAATGTTTCCAAAGACAACTTGCCTTGCTTGATCCATATGATTGAGCCTAGATGGGTCCATCTTGATACTCATGGTTCTTCTTGGAGTCCTCGGGTCTTGAGCTTGATCCTCCACTTGACTTGACTCCAAAACATCAACGAATTGAATAAGGTGTTGATCCAAATGTGCTTCTTCAAGTTTACAAATATTCCACTCTTGAAAGATCACATTTTCACCAGTAACAAATTCTTTGGTGGAAAACAAGTAGATTCTACAATCTCTACTTGAAGAGAAAAACACTACCATTATTCCTATCATTGAAATATCTTACATTGGAATAATCATGCTCAAAGCATGTGGAAAGATTTCCAATACAAATGATGTTTCATCTTTTCTGACACTATTCAAACTATTACAAAAATAGTTATCCAATGAAATTGATTTATCAACAACAAACAGAGATTTGAAAGCATCTAATTTCATTGTCTTGTCATAAAGAGTACTAAACATCATAGATCTTAAAGATAAGCAACAAGTCACTCCATTTCTACTAATACTATCCAACAAGTATTCAAAGATAGTGACTCTCCAATGCTCACCATCCTTGCAAGATGCACACTTGAATGGAAAATTTGCATGCAATTTGATGACTCGGCCTTTGTCATTGAGGACCTCCTTGGAACTCTCGTGCTTTTAGGATGATCCTCAAGATCTTCCTCCTTTTGATGCTCCTCCTCAATGCACGCAAGATCAAACTTTGCCAAGATCTCCACTTGAGTGATCCCCTCCTTTGCCAAGCTCACACTCTCAAAAGTAACACTATCTTCCAACTTAAACAATCTTCCATGTTTAAATCCATTTGCAATGCAAACATCATTCTTCAAAATGAAACAAACACCATGCTTAAAGTGGACATCCAAACCACTTTCTAAGAGTAGACCAACACTAAGCATATTCTTGGTGATTGATGGTACATAAAGAACATTTTCTAGATCCATACTTATTGAGGATTCTAGATACAAAGAGATGGTACCAACACCATCTATCTTACACTCTTCATCACTTGCAATAAAAGCAAACTTTTTAGCATCATTGAATGAGTGTAAGGTTGAGAAAAAGTCCTTTTCACAAGACATGTGGGAGCTAGCCCCACTATAAATCCACCATGTATATGATTTGCCATTGCTTGTTGGTGAGGATGTAGATGCCATCAAGAATATATCTACTTCATCCTCCTCCTCCTCCTCATGTGCAAGGTTTTCTTTTTTGTCCTGCTCTTCTTGTGCTCTTAGCCTCTTGTAGCATTCAGATGCATAATGCCCCTTCTTTCCACAAAAGAAGCATTTTTGCTTTTACTTGTCCTTTGAGCTTGATGCATCATCCTCTTCTTTGGCCTCCTTTGGATGCTTCTTCTTTCCATTGGTCTTCTTTTTGTCGCTTTTCCAAAACCTAGCTAGAATTAGAGAGTTTTTGGATCATAACACTCCTCTTGCCAATAGCTATCCAACAATGCAACGATTATGGTTGGCATCCTACGGGCCCAACAAATTTATAGGCAATAGCTCCTAGCCAGATGAGGACCCTATGCCTACGATCAATCGACTTCTTCACCTGGCTAGGGGTACTCTTACATGGGTACCTATCTAGGCAAGGCTATTCAACGAACCCTGATAAAAAGGTTAAGCTTGAGCGTCGTGAATTAGTGGAGAGGGTCCATTTGAGAGATATGCATGCAACATTGTTAGCTTTGACTCTAGATGTGAGACGACTTCGAAATCAACAAGAGTCGATCAATCACCACTATGCCCATCAGTCCATTTCATTGTGTCGGTATTGCCAACAAGATCATGTCACTAATGATTGTTGGAATACAATATGTGGCTACTGCGATAGGGTAGGCCATCTAAAAGGAACTTGTCAAATTCAGAAGAAAGATGAGAAGCATAGGAGGAAACTAGTCCAAAGAGTTCCGAAGCGATAAACACCCCTAGAAATTGGTTTGCTAGAGCATAAAATAGGATATGATTAGAAACAAGACATCTTGAAAGTTATTAGATGGAGCCGTAAAGGTAGATAGAGATCCAATGATGATCATTTGAACTTACAATTACACTTGTTGTTCGAAATATAGCACAAACGATTATCACATAGGAAGAGCCATGGATGAGGGCCTACTATATGAGCATTTTGGATACATAGGTGTAGAAACTGCGTACCCAACACCTAGTAGAACAAATTCCACCTACAGGAGTTTCAAATATTGGTTGTTCGGCTTTGTAGAGGATAGGGCAATAATCAAAAGGCTACATATGCCAACCCCTGCATGTAGAAATAATTGCAACGGAGAGAATAGTGATGGAAATCTGGCGCTCATGGGCCATGAATCTAGAACGCCAGATTATGCTGAGAGAGAAAGGATATTGACTACCCCCTTGAGCCATAACATATATGATCCCCTCCTTGATGGGATAGACCAATCCACTAGTGTGACTAGTGAGCCATCAACAAATGGGTGGAGTGAACTATCTTTTGACCAACTAAGTACATCACTTGATGCTGACCAAATGTCCATGAATGATGGAGGCACAAGCCCATATCAACCCATCAGCGATGATGAGAGCTTAGGATCTTTTGACAATATTGTAGAGGAGTACCCACAGGAGGAGTCCCATGAAACTACCAGCTTGTATTTTGTAGATCTTATGCACGATACTGAGATGCCTCCTCTAGAATTAGAGGAGAAGGGAATTCTCTATGAGCACGATAGGTCAATAGAGACACCTGAAGTAATGATCAAAAAAGGACTTGCCAGTGCCATAGATGCATTCTTAGAGTCTCTTGAACAGAATGAGGGCGAAAGGAAAGACCATACACCATCAGAACTAGATGCCATCGAAGAAAAACATGTCATAAAAGAGGACCTTTTGATCGAACCTCAGCTAGAGCCACAACTAGTTGAAGGACCACAACTAGATCTAGATGGATTCTCATTCGCCAAACTAGACTTGGCTTTACAAGTTTTGATGCAAGAGGCCAGCCTATTGCCTAGAGAACCAAGTCTAGCCACAAATAGCAAGAATTTAGCAGGAGATTCACCTCTCCTACTCCCAAAAGTCGTTGAAACCCAAGAGCAGTCACCACAAGAACACACAATGCCAAAGCTTCTTGAGGATCAAGAAGATAGTACGACCTATCTGTAGATAGCAATAGCACTCTCATTGCAAGAGTGGGAAACACCTTCAAATATCCACATAGATGACATCCAATTAGAAGTAGAATTAGGGGAGTGCTCAACTCAATATGACGATGAAGGTGAGATATCTAATCCAGTTGAGAGTTATAGTGATGAATCTGAGTGGGAGACCAATGAGGTGGTGGGTGATGAAGCAAAAAGTGACAAAGAGATGATGGATGATGACATAATATCAAAACAGGGACCAATGGTAGAAAGTAAAGTTGAGGCAAACATGGGTCTCGAGGATCACACTAAACAAAACACGGAAGAATAAATTTTAGCTGAAGATGACCATCGAGCTCAAGCTTAACCGATTACGCAAATACCTAGCCCTCTATCTATCGCACCATTGACACGAAGAGTCACTCAGCCAATAGTTATCCCTGATGATATCGAAAGGGCACCAAGAATAGTGGGCTCCCTACCTCAGTTTCACGGAAGCACTGATGAAGATGCCCATAGACATATCCAGGAATTTGACACGCTGATGTTCACCAACACTGTCATAAATCCAACGCATAGAATGATATTGTTTTCCACAACTCTAGTAGGGGAAGCTAGACGATGGTACTATAATTTACCCAAAGCTTCCATTACCACCTTGGGAAAACTGTTACAATTGTTTATAGCAGAGTTTGGACTCAAATACAATGTTGATAGCTTGATGTTCGCTTTGACCACGATACAAAAGAACCAAGAGAATCAGTACGCCTACATGTTTAACGATCCAAAAAGCTCATTCGCCAATTTCCCATAAATCTAGAAAATTGGAGCTCAATGAAAATGACCAATGATGATGTGTCATTTTGTGGATTAGTAAAAAAATAGTGATTAGATTTGATCTAGATGACATTTCACATGAGCCAAACCTACTTGGCTGGCTGTGAAAAAGTTTTGTATATATGATCATCATTTTGATCAAGGAAATCATCAATTGGAAACTCGAGTTTTGGTGGAAGCAATTTCGTGATCCCTAGCTTGTGTTTGTGAGTAGATTTTGTTATGAATGTAATCAATTAGCATATGAAGAAATATGCTTGTAGGCCATATAGTGGACCGATACTCACACGTGTGAGGCCGCCCATCCTTCTTTGATCATTAACTTGTTCTTGCTTGCTTTAGTCTTAGAAATCAATCTAGAACTAGTTTTGAGTATCTAGAACTTTGATTGATTTACAAAGCAAGTAAACAAGTACTCTTGTGAACAATTTGTGATTCATATTAGGTCCAAAATCAGAGATTTCAACAGAAACATCATGTTTCTTCAGCTCCCTCTCAAAGCGTGGTAGTCTTATGATTCCTAGGCTGGCTCTCTGTCAATCCCTTGTCTAAGGGTTTAGTGAATATATCAACAACCATTTGTTTGATCAGAATGAATACAGTTCTCAGCTGGTCCTTCTCAACTATGTCTCTGATACTTGATCGCAATGTGCGTCATTCTTGAATGAAACAATGGGCCCTTTGTCAGGTGTATGGCAGAGGAGTTTTCCATGTAGAGGATCAACGACTCATTGGTGCTTTCTCCTAGTCTGGTCTAAGCCATTTCAGCTCGTTGGCCATCTTGGTGACAATGACATACTCATCTTCGCAGGATGATTGTGCGATGATTGTCTGCTTCTTGCTTACCATAGAACTACGGTATTTGCAGCCATGGTGCAGCCTCCTGATACACTCTTACAATCGTCCTTCAATGGTGCCCAACTTACATCATTGTAGGACTTGACTTGAAGTCCTGTTTCACTTGAATTAGTAGAGTCCGTAATCCTTCGTCTGTTGCAGGTATTGTAGGACTCTTTTAGCAATCTTCCAGTGTGTTGGTCTTGGATTGATGTTGAACTGACTCAATCTGAACACCGCGTATGCAATATCCGGTCTGGTGTTGTTTGCCAGGTACATTAACGAACTTGTCGGCCTTCTGTAAGGCTTGTTGAGCATTGCTTCGCTCTCTTCGTCATTCTTCGGACAGTGTACATTTGTCAACACTGTTTTTGCTACCATCGGAGTGTTAACTCCTTTACATTCAGTCATCTGAAAGTCATCAATGATCCTTTGAGTATACCGTGACTGATGTAAATACAATCTACCATTCTCAAAGTCTCGATCAATTTCCAATCCTAGGTAGCATTTTGCTTCACCCAGGTCTGATATTTCAAAATGTTTGGAGATATCCTGCTTCACTTGTGCAATCAGGCTTCTTCTTAGGCACAGAAAGGCCTTTCAGTTGCTTTCTGTAATAAGTGTTATCTGCCAACACCTGTTCAAAAGTAATGTTTGGTGGAAGAGATCCGATATCAGTTACGATGTCATATTCTTTTGTCTTTGATTTTGAGGTTGGTTTATCAATAACAGCACTAGACAATTTTGTGTTTGCGATTTCTTTGTCTTCTTCCTCGAAAGCGACCACCTTCTCTACAGGAGCAGCCTTTAGTTCAGCGTTGATGATTTCCTTTGCTTCTGTCAAGATATCTTTCGCAAATAACTTCGTAGCATCACGGTCATAGTCAGGGTTATCCTTGAGATCTTCTTTAGTTGTGGATTTGTTCGTCATCTTGCTAGAAGATTTCGTCTTCGCGAATTTTTTGCGCTTTGTCGAAGATTTCTGATTAGGTTTCGAGGAGCTTTTGCTTCTTAGACATTATAGTCTGCTATCAAAGGTTAGAAGCCTAAGAATCGTAAAGCATGGTCCTTTTCTTTATACCATTATCTGGCGGACTGTTTCAGTCCATAGATGCTTTTGTGCATCCTGCATGTGTAATCAGAGAATGATTCACATTCAAAACCTGGTGGCTGATGCATGTAGAGTTCCTCTTTGAGTTCTCCATGTAGGAGTGTAGTATTCTCATCTACAATGTGGATCTTCAAGTTGTATGCTACTGCATATGTGGTCAATAAGCATATAGAGGTTTACAATTGGAGAAAAGGTTTTGGTGTAGTCAATGTCATATTTCTGAGAGAAATCTTTAGCTACTAGCCTTGCTTTGTATCATGATACCTTGCCATCCGCTCCATACTTGTACTTATTGTTGTCCTTTATGTTAGCCCAACATAGGAATTTATTGTGGCATGTGTTTTGTATGCCCACAAGTAAATACAGATTAGGAAAACCTTATGCTTAGACCTTTTACTATTTAAGTTTAACTATTACAAACAATCATTTGTAATGGTTCGACTTAGAAAGTTTAAGTTTAAGATTTAATTCCTAAGTTAAGTTAATTTCTAAGTTCAAGCTAAGTTTAGTTCCAAGTTAGTGTAAGTGCACAAGTTAATTAGCTTTAAGGAATTGTTTAGTCCATTTGCATCACACTAGTAGGGAGACCACCTTGGTGTAGTATATTCATTCCTTTATTTTTAGTCCCTCTTCTAGTTGGGAGACCGCCATAGAAGAACCCATAAACAAACAATAGAAACCATGAAAAGAGTGGATCCTACTCGTACTCACCCTACACAATGCATTTAGGATCATTCTAATTCTATTAGATGGGAGACCGCCATAATAGAGCATAGAAAGAAACTAAAAGTACAACATTGGTGCCGTTGCCGCTCATTTCATTACTTCTATTGCTTATTTTTCTTTGCCTTTCCATTGGTTTTCTTGCTTCTCATTTCATTCATCTTGTTTCAGTTTTTTGTTCACCGATCCCTCTTCCGTTGAAACTACTATACTACCTCATTTCGGATAGGGGGAAGAACCAAGGAACTTGGCTTAGTTTTTAAGTGTTTTTTACGCAGTTTTTTATGATTTTGATTCATTTATTGCATGAAATCTCACCAACAGAATTTGCCCATCTACATAGGACCTGAACAGAGCACCAGCCTTTCGAAACTTCTGTGCGAATTCCTATACGGTCAGAAAATATCCCAAACAGTTGTTCTGACCTGTTCTTTGACAACTATCACATCCCAAATCAGCTCAGATAAACTCGCCCCCACCATACAAAGTCTAGAAAAAACAGTGCCAAATCTCTTTGACCCCTGTGCATATTCTCTGGAGCTGACAATTGTCAAAAAACATCAGCTTTACTCAAAATTTTCCAACAAAATTATGATGACAGAATTCGCCCACTGTCCTAATGGATTGAGAAAACCTTGCACAAATTCTTAGGGCCCTGTGCGAATTCCTTGCGGTCGAAAAAGTTGTAATTTTGAGCAGACAACACTAAATTGTCATTTTTGGACAAAACAAATTCGCACACGTATCTGGAATATTTTTGAGAAATCGCACACAACATTTCAAACTCACCCACTGTCAAACAAACAGGTTTGCAGTTTGAAATCACAAAAAAATTGAAATGTTTTAGGTCTTACCCATAAAAACATTAATTTTTCTTCAAAATACCGAGGTTCAGAATTCGTCCACTCTATTATTGACTAAGTCAATCTTGTACTGAGCTCTGAGTAGCCTGTGCGAATTCTCTGTGTGTCTAAAAACCAAGAAAATCTAGAGACGTTGCAAGTTTTACCTTATTTAGTGTTGACTTCTCCCTTTCGTCAATTTCTTGTTCCATTATTGTCATTTTACAGCAAAAAAACCCTGATAAAATGACTAATTACCAGCGAGATGAGTAAGGAGCTTGAAGGTGCTCCTGCTCCACACTTTGAAAAGCGTATTACTAGGATCGATGCACCTAAATACGATGGAGGATCTGGCCCAGTTAGATTCCTCCAAGACATTGAAAATGAGTGCAAATTCTATGGAGATACTTTTGAAATTGAAAAGCTATGCCTATTCCTTATGATCTTACTCGGAGACCTACATTGAGCGCTTTAAGCATCTCAAAGTTGAATGCGTTGATGAGCAAATAACCGAAAAAATGACCATCAAACTCTTTCTGGTAGGTTTACCTAAATCTATCCGACGTGAACTTAAATCAACTAACTCATACGACCAGCTGAAGGAAGTAATGGATGACACCATTAGAGAGGAGGATGAAAGATCTGATGATGAGTATGGCCATCATGATCACAAGGGGAAAGCTCTCGTTAAAAATGATTCACACCCTGAGCCCACCTCTAGCTCATATGGATACCTGGCAAAAAACTCAGAAAACCAAATGGATAGTGCCCTATATGTTCTCAAAACCATACTGCCAACGAGTGCCCACATGTGCAAACATATTTCCCGCAAAATGCATGACCAATGTATAGGCAATACCGACCCCTTGGTCCACCACCTTACAATCCTCAACAGACCTATCAATGACCAGGACAATTCCAGCCACGATCTCCAGGCCCACAATAGTATCCACCTAGACAACCTTATGTCGTAAATCAATCTAGCGACAAGCACCTATTCACAACGTTGATCTCGGGTTGATCTAGCTACATATTACGTTGAAAAAATTCCAGATGCTAGTTACCAAGTGGACCTGGCATACCAATATGATGCCAACATTGTCACTTATGATCCAAACCTGCCATTCTATGCCACTCCACAAGTAAGTTATGTGACACAACCCATGCCTACCTTGAGGGGGTTTGTGCTGGCTGACACCCTAGCTTCCATTGTCCTGACAAGCTCAAATTTCCACCCCTATGTGATAACTACAGAATCGAGCACCATACGAAAGACTGCCCAAATTGACCTAAACCTTCTGTCTCAGTTCATTCAGTTCAGGTCGAGACCTTACCAGCTATGGTCATGATTAGAGCTTAGAGAGAAGCTAGCCAAAAAATAGATAGACGACCTGATGATCCAGCTGTCATACCCAGTGAGAACTCCACTCTATTAGTCTATCCTAATCCTAGTGAGCACATCAAACTCCGAGATAAATTCCAAAAACAATTGCAAGACGCTGATGATGCGACACACCTTATTCCACAACCTGTACAAACCAATCCGGAAGATACTGTGATAGAAGATGCTGAAGTATGGGGTGACTTACTCCAAACCAATGTCACTTTACCCTTCCGTGTGTTGTGGAAATACACTGGGAAGTGGAGGCAGGAGTTAGGTACCATGGATAAGACCCAAGGCTTAGCTCCCAACCTTCCTGAAATCACCTTACACCTTACAAACCCATTCAGCGAGCAAGGGAACATTAAACTTCCAACCACCCACGCAAACTCACGAGTAGTATTTGCTATACTGGATGGGAAATTGGAAGTCAAAATCATATCTAGGTCCTTAATGAAAGAATGGGGACTACAATGCCACTTGAATAGGCCTAATTGTCAGAATGGCTGATCAAAGTGTTGTTCGACCACAAGGTGTGATACCAAGCGTATTGGTCAAAATCGCCAGGTTGAAATTTACAGTTAATCTAGTTGTTTTGTACATTTCTAACAATAACGTCTACTCTTATGAGCTCTTGCTTGGTCGCTCTTGGCTTTCTAATGCCCGTGTAGTACATGACTGGAATAAAGGACGAGTAACGTTTAGCAATCGAGACCAGTCAGCGACTATCAATTTTGTAGAAAAGATCAAGCCTGCATGCGTGGTAGATGATGGATCTTCCACTACCGAATCCCTATTGGAACTATACCATAACACTCAAGAAATGGGGCACTACACACAGCCTACTGATATCATCAACTGGAGCCATAGTTTAGCAACAATTGATTGTGTTAATGCAGAATAATGTTATTTAAATACTGGTAGTTCAGATCATGAAGAGGGGCTGGGTGAATTATCAATCACACACACCTATCTTTAATGTTCGATATATTGAAACAGTGATGAGTTGCTGAACGTTGCTTGGCTACTGACTAGTGAAGCAGTTTCGTTGTATGTAGATGACAAAAGCGTTTTACAATCCCATCCACCCCATGACTTGGAAGAAATTTCTGACATGGCAATTTTAGAATACATGGGAGCACTTCCACAATGTCTTATTTCGGAATCTCCTAAGTCGTTGTCACCATTGACAACAGTAAGCAAGGTAAAGACCGAGAAATTAAGACTTACCGTGTTAAAAAAGCCTTCTGTCGAGTGGGATATCCATGAGTCTGAAACCATTTTCGCAATAGATGAGTCTCTCCTGCATGACATACCTAACGCTAGACCCCATCTATGAAAAGTCCAACCATCATTTCTGTTGATGATTTGAAACACAAACTGGCTATAAAAGAGAAAATGAAATGTCCTATTGTAATGAAACCACCCAAGGATTGGACGCAGGTACGTGATGAAACTTTTGGGCCAGCATCTCCACCATCCGCTACCAAATCCTCTACTTCCAAGTCCGCGAGGAAAATCAAACCTAAAGTGTTGCTCTCTTATTGCACAACTCCTAAGAAATCTACTGGATCTACCCCATTTCAATTGACTTATGGCCAGGAAGCAGTTATGCCAGTTGGAATTTATGTTCCATCCTTATGCCTGGCCTATGATCTACAAATGGATTCCAAACAAATCTTAGCCAATCGCATATTTCATCTTGAAAAGCTTTCTGAAACCCGTACCATTAGTGTCCATGCGCAACAAGCTCACAAGCGTGGACAAAAAGATTGGCATGGTCGTTTAATTAAGCTCAAGGAGTTTCTAAAGGGAAATAAGGTCCTCTTTTATCAAACTAAGGCACATAAGGGGAAGTTGAAATTCACGGGGCAAGGGCCATATTTAATTGATCAAATCTTTCTTCAGGATATGCCCATCTTAAAACACTTGATGAAATCCCCTTAGATTATGTAGTGAATGGGAGTCGACTTATATGGTGTCATGAGCACTCCTTCTACCTTGAAGTGTACTGATCACATTCGTCATTCTATGTGTTGTTTGCATGCAACCATCCCCTTGTCGTTCTGTGTGTGTATTTTCACTTTATTTGTTTTTTCATCTATTTCCTTCTAGATCCAATCTCGTTGTTTGCACATTAGGGATCAGTCGACTAGATAAAATGAATGCACGATCTATCTCGATCCAACCTCCATTCACTTTAGATCTATCAAACAAGTCCAGATCTATCTTGATCAATCTCCATCTTCTAGTTCTCCATCCATAAATCAGTTTCTCGATCTATGTCGATTAGATTTTCCAATATTCTAGAAAGGTGGATCAAGTGCTAGGAAACTACTTCAATAGTATCAAAAAATCTCAGACAAAATTCGCCAGCCTTCTCCTCATCATTCAGAACACATCTATCACTAGGGCGAGTTTTGTCCAACCAGAAATCAGGTCAACACTATGAGTATAGTGAAAATTCATCAAATCTTGACAAAATACTTCAAAACTTGCGATTTTGTCCCAGGAAAAATTCGCCAGTACTACAATGGACCTTTTTAGGCCAATCAGATATTATTTGACCCCTGTGTGAATTTGTTTTGACAACAAAATTAGTAAAGAAAGGCATAGAAAATCCAAGTACAGAACTCGCATAGAATGAAAAGCAATTAGATAGAATTCACACAACCACTCAGAAACTCGCCCATAGTGACAAAATGCTAAATATAGCTTCGACAAATTTTGATGGGTTGCTATTTTTGTCAAGATTAGATTCAAGTGGAATTCAAGCCAAAAAGAGTTGTTACAAACTTGCACGAATTTGCACAGCCACTTTCAATGATAATCAGAATTCGCACACAACATTTATAACTCTCCCACATGTGCCAAACAATGTGAGAATTTTTTTGCAAAAAATGGCTAAGCAAAATGAATTCGCACAACCACCTTGCCACATCATCAGAATTTGTGGGCCGTACAGAACGTCTTAGAAAATTTTCGGTGATTTCTTTGTTAGGTGGGCGAATTCCAAAATTTTTAGCCCCCAAAAAGCCTATAAATAGGGGGCCCTTCCCTTGTGCGAATTCATTCTATGGGTGTGTTGGAGAGACTCTGCCAAAATTTTCCAATAAATTTTCAATCAGAATTTCAGTTTGCACTTATCTTCTACTCTCTCCAGTGTGTTTACACAAGCCCATACTCGCGGTCGCTTTGATTGCCACGTCACACAATGGCGTCAGGTTGGTAGCCAAAATCCATTTTTAAGCAACTTCCTAAGCTATGCGGGTTCAGCCGAAATCCACCTAGTCACTATTCCAGATTTGGTGGCAAAAATTGAATCCACTAGAGATTTTTTGGCCAAGCCAAACGTACATCTTCCGGCATGTACTGGACAACAATGGGAATGTTTGGTACGAGCAGTGTACTCCACCTTTGATTTTGAGAACGAGTCGTTCCGCATTCCATCTAGCTA
This sequence comes from Diphasiastrum complanatum, assembly GCA_029204225.1. Classification (NCBI taxonomy): domain Eukaryota; kingdom Viridiplantae; phylum Streptophyta; class Lycopodiopsida; order Lycopodiales; family Lycopodiaceae; genus Diphasiastrum; species Diphasiastrum complanatum. The sequence continues at coordinate 31,706,991 of CM055109.1, read as the reverse complement.
GCATGAACATATCATTCCACTGGATATTTTAGTGATCCAGGCGCTCGACTTCCCTAATGAAGGTGAGACCATTCATGGGAAGGGCACAACATATGATCACATGTACTTGCAGTGCCTCCTCGTTGAAGATGGCTCCACCATGTTTTTTACCCACAACGGATACACTATCAAGTGTATCCAAGACAAGGAGCTAGCTAGAGAGAGTTTAGAGAGAGGAGAGAAGAGCGAGAGTAAGGAGAGATTAGAGAGAGAAGAGAGTTCCCCAAGGATGGTTTCGGCTATGGGGGCTCGAGCGCCTACCCATAGCTGTGCACCAATCACCCTGAGAGAGAGAGAGAGAGAGAGAGAGAGAGAGAGAGAGAGAGAGAGAGAGAGAGAGAGAGAGAGAGAGAGAGCTAAAAGAAGAGAGCTTTATTAAGAAGAATGGAAGATGTGTACAATGGAAAATGGCCTCCTTATATAGTTGAGGAGGGAGGGCCATCTTGGCTCTCATTGGCCTATTTACAATGACATCATAGCCCTTCAAACTAAATGAACTTCAATCTAATGGTTCATTAGGAAAAAGGCCAAACTCACATTATTCATGTGAGTTTGAGAGATTCCCTTTTAACTTAAAACCTTATCAACTTGACTTTGGGCTTTTTAATTAATTTATTCTACTAACGCCCAAAGTCCTTTTATTCAAGTTCTATTTATCCGATTTGCGTGGCCCAGCTCAATGCTCAATTTAGTTGATTTTATAAGATGTCCAGTGTCATAACACGAACCTAGGAGATTGATTTTGGAAAACGTGATTGCAATATGATCCACCAAAATGTGATTGCTCCTGGAAAACATGATTGCAAAACGTGATTCAGCGATTCTGATTCAGTTGCGACTCATACATCCACGACTCTGATCCACCTGCGTTGCACCTGAGCCTCTGATCCTGTGATACACCCGCGACTCTGATCCTGCAAAATGTGATTACAAAACCACCTGCGATGCCCCTGCGCCTCTGATCCTGCGATACACCCGCGACTCTGATCCTGCAAAATGTGACTGGAAATGAGTGATTCAGCGTTTCTGAAGCTGCGACTCTGATTCAATCAACAACTGATTATGGGGAAACGTGATTGATTACTTTACTAGTAACAGCGACTGATTATGGGAAAACGACTAGTAACAGCGACTGATTATGGGGAAATGTGATTGATTACTTTACTAGTAACAGTGACTGATAACAGCGACTGATTATGGAGAAATGTGATTGATTCTGGGAGACAACGATTGATTTGGAAAACGTGATTTGATTGATCCTGAAAAACGTGAATTCAAAATTGATTCAGCTGCGACTCATACACTCGCGACTCTGATCCACCTGCGATGCACCTGCGACTCTAATCCTGCAAAACGTGATTGCAAAATTGATTGCAAATGAGTTATTCAGCGTCTATGATTCACCTGCTACTCTGAACAACCCACAAATCCGATCCACTTGCGACATTGATCCACCTGCGATCAACCTACGATCCACCTGCGACTATGATTGAGCTTTGATTCACCTGCGACTGAAGGTAAATCGATGAGCTCAAGAAGGTCAGTGGAGGACGGAGGTTGGAGAAAAGAAAAATAGGGTTTTTTGTTATTAGGTAGCCGTTTGAAATTTTAAGAGCCGTTGAAAAAAGGGGCCCGGGGTTTAGGTGCCAGGTTTGTGACCTTTTGGGCTCCCAGGGTCTATTTTTTAGACATTTTTAAGTGTTGTCATTGTTCAAAATTTGTTCTGTGTACTACCGAGATCCACATCACACATTTTCAAAACTGCGTGCAGGCTCACGACTCTGAACACGACAAGAGCACTACAACTTTTTCAAAGGACCTGGTGCAAAGAATATAACGCGTATGATTTCTGTCAGTATTTTATTGTTTGACGCTCATTTTTTTTAGATGACTTGGATTGGGACCTCTGTTGTTTTGTTGCATTGGAAAGCAAACCATTCTTGATCAAGTTTTCCCGATTTCAGAGCAAAGATTTTAGCTTTTGCTCTGTATTTTTTTTTTTGTAGGTGGCTCTCTTCTCCAAAATAAAGGCTTCTAATAATATGTCCCACCACTTTAAGTCAATTTTTGTAGGAACATAGACTTATACTTTAATATGGAATATTTTGAATATACGCAATAATGTGTACAGCTATGCAGTGTGCATTCTTCACAAAACAAATATTTGAGATTCATGAATTGAGCATTCCAGCAAAACAATACAATTTCACATTATCATCAGATTGAATTTTCGTGGACAATTCATTGCTTAACATTGTATTTTTGAATAAAAACATATGAAATCTTGAATTTTTAACTTTTATTGAAATTTATTGTATGGATTCTAGTTTCCTCACATTATTCACTTCTCAAATAGCTTGTTATCAAATAGTTATCTGCTCAGGCCTCCAAAGACGACATGATCAACTTTTCATTTTCCTAGGGAACTACTATAAAAGCTGTCCATTTTGTGCTTGTGCTCCATCCCATTAGACCTTTGGACTCTCACCTTTTCTTCTTTCTTCGAACGTTTTCTTCGAATTGGCATTTTCTTTTTGTCTGCTTTTGAATAATGGAGCCAAAACAGAATCTATTGCCAAATAGAGCTTGAATTCAAATCATTTTGATTTCTAATCAGTTTTTGTTGTCTTGTTATTCTTGTACTTTCTCTAAGCTTTGTATATGTAAGTATCTAGTATCGATAAGTATCTATTAGTTCTAGTATCTATATGTTTTTGTATCTTTCTGGCAAAAGTTTAGTTTCAACAATGGTGTGTAGCTTGTTCTTGTTGCATGCAGAGTTCCACTAAATTGTGTGACGGGCAAGAAAATGGAGGCAACAATTGAGTTTCCCATGAGTAAACAAGGGATACTTAGAAAGGAGGCTAAGGGCTTTATATAAATTGGGTAGCTTCAATGCCGTTGTATCAGTAGATGGTGATATACCCTTGTTGATTCCAATGAAGGAGCACCTGGACAATGTGGCTTTTGAGGGAGTGGTCCGAGTGAGTTATTGCACTGGGGTCTTCCAGTGTTTAAGTGTCTCTTGTCCCCACAAGATAAACAGTGGCCACCACAATAGAATTTTTTTTAAAGGTTTGCTAAAGAAAAAATGCCCGTTAGGCTATGTGGCAGATTTTAATGGAAGCATTACTTGCCATTTTTGCAAACGACATGCAACATGCGTTGACATTTGCTCTTGTGTTTTGTACTATGTCATGCCAAACAATGAGACACTCACCAGGTTAATGATACACTCTGGAATACATTTACATGATGTGCAACCTGGGACATCGAAGAGGAGTATTGAAAACACTAGACTGTTGGTTGAAAGGGCAGTAAAGGCTGACAAAAATGTTGGACCACGAAAAGTGCAAATGGTGATTGCAAGAGATTTGATCTCATCAACTCTAACAAAGCCTGATCGCCTACCAAACGAGGTTGTCGGAGATCTGGAACTTGTAAACTTTTTGGATGAATTGATTCCTCTTGTTCAAAATAGAAGGTACATCATCCTTAATAAATAAAATCTCTATTTTAGAATTTCTTTTTTGGACCCCTAAAACAAGTTCCAATCTATGGTGTATATGTGTCAGATTACATCGGATGGTTTCCAAGGTGAAGAACATAGTCATGCCTTTAGGAGATGGTCTGGACAGTCTTCTACACCTAAAGAAGAATTCAATGTATGACTTCTTTCATGGTAGCAGATTCCCAAGACAAGGTTCTTTAGAAGACCGTTGCTTTGTTTTCGAAATGTCAACGAAGGGACCTGCTTCAGGAGTGGATCTAGTAAATCGAATGTGACGAACAAGCAATGGAGATCTCAAGTATGCTTGGGTTCAATTTGATCACACCAGAAGAGTAATTGGATGGTCAATAATGGCATGCCACGTCTACGACCCAAGGTATCTCTTTTACGTTCCACCAGAGTTGGACAAAATTTTTTCCATTTTGAAGAAAAACTTATGAACATGCTCTTGATTGTTTTGGTTCAGTGTACAAGAGCTATTGAGCATAGCTACATGCGAGATGAAGGAAGAGGATACTGAGGCACAAATCCTATTCAGGGAGATGCTCAACATAGTCATGAAAGCGTTTTGGTCACGACCATGCTGACTTTCATGGATTCATGGCAGATGAGGCCCAAGCGAACTGGAGGGCAGTCCGAACAGTGTATAACGGGGGTGCAGATAATGTCATGAGTGGTCGTGAAAGGTCATGTCTATTTCATTGGGAACAAAGCCTTGTGAAACACACCAATGCATATGTTCCAAAGGATCAACAGGCTCAGCACAAGTTATTATGCAAAAATTTGAGGACTTCCGCAACCAGGGACGAAGCATTGGAATACTACAGGTTGATTAGGCAGTGGTGGCGGATAGCAAAAGTGAAGGAGTGTGATGTCCCAGCTTTGGATAGCTGGTTGAGCTGGTGGAATGTCAGAATTGCTCATTGGGACGATTTCATGACAATAGTAAGTTGTTTATATAAAGCAAGACCACAAATTGTAATTTATTCTCACCACAAATTCAAATTGATAACCATAAGCCATTTTTTATGTTAAATTCTAAAATATTTGTGTTTGCATTTGATAGGTGTTGGATACTACAAATACTCCATGAACCAATTTATCAGAATCCAAACATGGTAGCTGGCTTGCTGGAGAGGGGCAGAAAGATAAAATTTTCTTGTACGATGTAGCTGTCTCTGATATGGCAAATGCTCTTTTGCAAAGTGCAAAACAACATGCATATATTATGGGAAAACATTTGGGAGCTGGACCAAGCTTGAAGAATTTAATTGATAGAAGCTCATCAAAGCATCCATTCAAGCCTACAACAGTAGCACAAACAATTCAACAGGTTGTCACCGACACTCCAATGTATCACAACAGGGTCAATTTAGAGGGTGAGAGAGAGACCGTGCGACAGAAGAAGAGGCCTTCCTTGGTTGTGGATACAAGCGACAGAGAATGATAGTAGTCATAGATCTGAATTTGTTCATATCACCAAGGAACGCAAGGAGCGGGGCCACCCCAAAAACATTATATTTCAAGCAGAGGGAAGTGTACCTGGGCAAGGTATAGAGGCATCATCGACTTCAAGAGTTCCCCCATAGGAAGGTGACTCTGTGTTCCAAGATAAGCAAGAGGTGGTGGAACGTAAACTACACGACACGTTTTGGGCAATAAGGAGGACTAACATTGGTAGTCATGTGAAGTGTCTCGGCTGGATATCCAAAAGTGGAAAATGTAATCGTGCAATAACCAATTCATTGAAAGGTACTCCCGCGCCATGTTTTTTCTCAACACGAAGCCATCCAAATGGGAAGTCCCAACAAATGAAGTGGTTTTGTAATACTGATTGCACCCATTCTTGGAACCCAGACAAGAGCATTAATCCAACACCCGCAAAACTACCAAGCATATGGCCTGTCGCTGAAGGAACAAAGTTGGTGCAATCAGAGGTGGAAATGTTGACTGCTGCAGGATTTCAATTGGAAGTGAAGTCTATTAGTGTGAATAGTGCTGCTAGTGTTTGTGGCCCCAAACAAGCGGCTGGTCCTAGTAGAGTAGAAAATTCCAAAACCCACAAATACAAGCGACCAAGGCATAGGACAAAAGTATGAAAAATAGCACAAGCACATATAGAGAAAGCCCTGACCATGAGTGCTTATTGCTGACAGAGAAGATAGTTAAAGAGTCACAGCACAAGATTTTTGAAATTGAGACTGAATCTTCTCTGCAAGCAGGACTTCGTTATGATGTCCATATAAATATCAATCCCTCATGTACCTATCCAGACTTCCAAAAAAGGCTGGCTGAGAGAAAGCCATATACAGCTTGCAAGCATATATATTTCATATTTTTAAGAAATTTGGGCTTTGATTAGCTAAGCAACATGTTTATTCATCAAGCCACTTTGAGTGAAGCAGAGGTCTTCCAAGCACATACTCGTGGGAGAACATACCCATAAACAGGACAATGGTCCACTGTTATGTTGTTGTGGTGTTTTGTATAATCATACGTTTCCCATCACTTATGTAAAAAAGCCCATGACAACTTATGTGAAAAGCATTATATGGCATGGTATGAAATGATGAAAAAAAAGGGTTGTTACTGGCGACATGGGCCAAAATTCAGAAAAATAACTATGTTATTAGGCATATTAATGTTCACCACCTTTATTTTTATTATTTATCTTGCGCAGTCTCTAAAACAATATATTTGATGTCCTTGTGATTCCTTGAATTTAAGAGTTTTAGATCATACTGAATTCTATTTTTTTCATGTTACATAGTTGTTTGCACAAATGTAAAAGAATATGATAGGTTGATCTATTGGGTCCATGAATGTTTCTGCAGTCTATTTTCAGTAGGTCTGGAGGTAGCAACATGAGCAACTTCATAGACAAGCGATGATTCCTAAGCCTAGCCATATTTTTTGCTTCACACACCATGAAAAAAAAAGACTACCATTGCAAAAGATGCTTATGTGCTAAGGAATGCAAGATTGGCAAGAGACTAGCAACAAGATGGAGAATGTCATTTTTTGTATCTGAAAGTTTTGTGTCTTGAGCATACATGACCTTTGAGGCATGCAACGAAAGCATACATGGATATCTCAATAAAGTTACGCTACTTTTAGATGTGAAGTAATGTTATATTTCATTGAAGTAGACATACCCTAGACATGTTATATTTCACTGATATAGACACACCTTATACATGCATGTAGAATGGAAAGATCATTTAATAATATTGCCAAAAATAGCTTATAGTGGGTGGACTCTACTAGTGGAAAAAGCTCGCTTTGAACACATAAAAGCTCGCCTTTGAAAGCTCGCCACAAAAAGCTCACCAAAAAATCACACCCCTCCCAGTGAACGGACCCCTATACTACAACCGACTACAAGGTACACTTCATGCCACCTACCTCTGAGTAGGCTTGACCCGTCCCTAGTTCACCACATATGATGCACTAGCTGAAGATCATCATCCATACATCAAATGATATATCATACCTGAGCAACTGTAATCTCCCTAAGTGCCACCCCAATGGACTTGTCATCCACATACTATGTCCACCTGATGTCTTTGATCCTGGTCACCATCCTGCTAGACAAGCCGACTCCAAAGCATCACCTGCTCCACCTGGCTCCTAGCATCTGCTCCACCTGGCTCCTAGCAGAGATGATGGAGGTCACTATGGAGGAGGTGTCGATGGAAGAAGGTATTGTGGAGGTGGTTATGGAGGAGGTGGAGATGGTGGGAATGGTTGGAGAGTAAGTTGTGATGGAAGAGAAGGGAGAGGGAGTGATAATGATGGCCATTGTGGCCACAATATCGCGAGGTGGGGAAGTGACGATGAAAATATTGATGGGTGCTCGTGTGAAAGAGGAGACGTTGTGGGTGGTGGAAGTGGCATCAGGCAATTGAAAAAAATGGTTAAGGGTGGTCGAGTCGATGGAAGTGGTGGGGGAGGAGACAAGTGAGAGAATAGGAGAACGAGGTTGGGAGATGTGTGGGGGTGAGGATGTAAGAGGAGGGAAAGTTTGATGGATGGGGGAGGAATAGGCAGTGGTGGTAGTGTTGTGGATGGGGGATTGGGCTTGGAGAGAAAGAGCTATCTACACTGGAAGTGGCAAACAGAGTGGAAAGAAAGGCTTGTGGTGGGTGACATCAGGGTTTTCTCTCTGCGTGAGCAGCCCACCTTTGAGTGCAAGCTCACCAATGGGTAAGCCCAAGGCTTGCGATACCAACTCTTGAGAGAGTTGGATTGTCACCATCATAAAATCGTTGGTATTGATGGCAACGATGGAGGATCCATCCCAAGTTACAAAGGCCTGATCAATCCATGCATGGTTTTAGTTGGTAGGGAGGACAAAACCACCAAGTTTGGTGGCTTGTAGGATGACATTGGAGGATGGGATGAGCCATTAGGAAAGCTCTAAGGTTGTGGGAAGGGGGAGTAGTGTGACAATACAATGAGAGAAACAAACTTTCTTGGAGTTGCGAACAAGGGAGCCTCACCCTCCTCTTGGGGACGGTCAAATTCAGTCTCCGAACCTGAGCCGACGGAGGCCTGCATAGTCGTCTTGCCCTTAGGCTCTCTGTGTGGCCTTTTAGGTGGGGCTTGGTGGGTTGCGCTTGGGAGGCTTGAGAGGGTTGGGGAGAAAGCTTAATTTTAAGCTTTTTTTTGGGGGGGGGAGGATCACTTGGGACCTTTTGAGTCATTTTGCGAAGGGTGGTGGGTTTGTTGGGGGATTGGTCAGATATAGTGGATGGTGTGTGGGAATGAAAAATTGGTGGGGTTTAGAAGGGAGGAGAGTGCTAAAGGTAGAAGGGAAACAAAAAAGAAAATAGGATAGATATAGTTATGTAATAAATAAATAAATAAATAAATATATATATATATATATATATATATATATATATATATATATATATATATATATATATATATATATATATATATATATATATATATATATATATATATTGAAGAGAAGCCGAGTGTTTGGTGCACTGGGCGAATGTTTTTTTTTTTTTTTTTACAGTGGGCAAATATTTTGGAGAGGGCGAGTGATGTGGAAAGAAGCGAGTATAGTGAGGGTGAGGGAATGTTTGGCAGTGGGTGATTGTATAACTAGAAGGTGGGTGTTTGATGAAACCGGCGAGTGTTTGAAAAAATGAAAAAAATCTCACACTAAGTGTGTAGTGAGGGAAAACTAAAAAACGTAGGTTCGGCGGTGGATTTAGAGGGTGGAAAAAGTTGTGCAGTGGAGCAAAATGACGTGAAGGGGAGATGAGATGATGCAATGCAAGCAAAAGCAATAAAAAACAAGAAATATAAGATTAGAACAAGTTTTTGCAAATAAGTGAAAAAAGTTTGAGGGGTCCAATAATTTTCACAAGAAGATTGTGCTAATAAAAGTGCTCCAAAGAAAGTTGAGAAGAGAGATTATGACCCATAATGTCTGTTTACTTAATTCTTACATAAATCAACAATCCATATTGAGTTTCACCATTACCTAGGGTATAATATGGGACCTCAATATTTTTTTAAATTTGATTGGCTATAATTTTCAATCCTCAAATAAAAAGTCCTCATGGATGGAGTCTTGATAATGGTTAACTCTCATGGATGGAATCTTGAAAATACATAAGCTTCATGAATGGAATCTTGAAAATATGTAGCTTTCATGGATGGAATCATTGAGGGAAGCTTAAAAACTATGTCCATAACTTTTTTCAAATTTTCGTGACACACGTTATGTATGATGATGGATGTTTGTCGGCTATCGTAAGATATTATGGCAAGTCCTCTCATCGAGCAACGATAGGCCTGTTTTCTCATCTCGCCGCTATTGCTGCTCAAGAAGACTTGCCATCATATCCTTACAATGGGCTTCCAAACAATCATTGTGTAAATGCATAAGCATGCATCAATGAATATTGTGAAAAAAAAAAACTCGAGCCATAAAAAGGGATCTCTTTCACTATCCATTACCCTTGGAAAGGTCTTTAAGTGGCCTTCAGCATACTCACCATTAGTTTCAGGCCATTTTATGAATGCAAAGGTCATCCACCAAAGGATGCAAATAAATTTTTGGTTCGTAAAGCAAACTTCAACACCACATGATTCTACACTTTCTGGAGAGAAAGATCCATGTAAGTAAATTCTAAAGCTAAAGCGAGCAGATTACAAGGCACGAGCAGAATTCATGAAATAAAAGTACATATTGATATTATCACAATGATCCAATCAGCAATCCCAAATTATTATATGATTGAAATCTCAGATTGCATCGCTTACAGCAAATTTAGAGTTATTGAGTATATTAGTTCTGATCATGTCCTTTTTTGTTCAGGTCAGTTATTGGATACAGCCAATTTCTAATAAACAGTAACATCAACTGACAGGAATATTATGTGTCTACGTCTTTGAAGGGGAGATATTGGTAACATCTTCTAAAGAGACGGTCGAAATTTTCGAGTCAAAGTTCTTGAAATGGAAAATAAGGGAGCTTCGATCATTCAGCAGATCTCGACTTTGAAGCAACAGCTTGATCAGGTTTCGTCCACAGTCATCTTGCTCTCACAACCTTTCTTTAAGAAACTGTATAATCTAGTGCGTTTGTAATGGAATACGGATGCATTATGGTTATGTGAAGTATTAGATGGTGTAATGTGTGTCTAGAAAGCCGATTCCCATGAGTGTTTACTGTCCAGGATCCTAGTAAGGATCTGCAATAGTAGTGACGGATAGATAATGGCCATTGTGGCATCTTAGATCTTGTACGTATATTTGAGAAGCCGATTCCGCGGGTGACTATTTTATGTCAAGGATGCTGATTAGAATCTGCAAGAGTTATGATTTTTCATGCTAAGTGTTCAACAAGGATGTCCGCTGATGAGCAATCATTGAATGCAATTCAATTTACAATATAAAACCTCCCCAGATTCGTTCGTGTGTACTTCTTCGGTTCATTATGGAATTGTTTTCTTTTCAGATTTTATCGTTCAAGCTGCGTTTCTTCGGTCCAATTATTATTATCTCCAATATGAAATGCTATTCTTAAGCCACTAATACTGCGGCACATCTTTTCGAATAGCGCTCCTTCGCAGTTAGAGAGTCATGCTTATGTACAGTACGCGTCGTTTTAGTTCAAAAGCGAGAAAAAATGTGAGAGTCATTTCTCTGCTCTGTTGAGCATTACGAGAAATGAGTATAGAGTATAGAAGAGTAACAACAGACCGTCTGTACTATTAGATGCGTTCCTTTCTCCGCTCTTCAATATATTTAAAGAACTTTTTCATGTCTCAGAAGCCTTTCTTATAACTTCTGTGATCACTCCTGTTTTTCCTTTCAGTATGGACTTACTTTCATCTCTAGCACACCTGTTACCTGAAGAAGAATGTGTATGCATTTTGGCAGATCAATGAAGACATAGAGAAGGAGATAAGCGCAACAAGATGTATCGAATCTGAAACCATTCGTTATCGAGAGAAAACGAAAGATGCTTTGGAAGAGGAGAAGGAATGGATGAGAAAAGTTATTTGCAATGAAAACCTTTATACAGATCTATGTGCAACATCTGGTACGAGTCAGAACCGGAATCTTTTTGAATGCAAATTAAAGGAAAATTTTAATTTGTTACAAAGTAGGCAACAGGCAACATGGCAACTTGCAAGGGCAAAGCCGTCAAATGCTCACTAGAAATTTGCAAATTTTTTGCACCTCAAAATATTCTGATCTTTTCATTGATCTTTTCACCGTCAAACATGCAAGCACGCTCTAGATAGTCTTTGTGAGCCAAATTCACACAAAGACACACACACACACACACACAACACAACACATGTTTAAGGATGTAGAAGTTGTAAGAACTGTGAAACAGTTATGGGACAAAATAACAAATGTCAATACACACGAAAACGTTGGGTAGGTTTTTGTGAATAAAAAATTGATTTTTTAAATTAAAAAATGTCCAACCATCTAGCGCAATATTTTTCAATTGTTGGTATACATACATGTTGCCCCATGAATTCAAATGGGCACATGTCATAGCCTGCTTATTACAGAATTCAATAAATATTGTAGTATAAGAAATATTGTTTTCCAAAGAGAACACACCAGAGAAGAAATCGGTTTATGATGGAAATAAGGATATATTAGTGAAGTACAACGGAAGGGCGAAATAAAAATGGGAAAGATTGGTTGTCGACGGACATTTAGATGAGGCAGCTAGAACCACTAGAGACAAGGACAAGTAATCAATCGGATTTAAGATAATTACAATGATGGTTCCAATACATGTGTTGTTCACGTACAACCTAACTGTGTGCGATCATTGTTGGCTTGAGTTGATTTAGCAGTCAACTACACAAACATTTTGATTTATCATAGGTTTCCCATGTTATGAATCCTTCAGTTTGACGCAGTATCTTAGCACATGCAAATGATTCGGAGAATACATCTCCTCTCATCCTACCCTCATACTGTGACAAAAATCATATTGTACTATAAATCAATCAGATGTATGCTTCAACATGAATTTTACTTAGCAAATCTATGTACAACATCATTCATTGCAAAGCATTGATTATTGGAACTAGTATGACATAGTTTGTTCTTAGGTTCAATGAGGACTTTAAATCCTCCATTGGAGCGAATCACATAGTTGTAGTGGTCGGATGTTTTATTAGTTTCAATAAGGACTTTAAATCCTCTATTGGAACTAATATGACATAGTCTGTTCTTAGGTCCAATAAGGACTTTAAATCCTCTATTGTCACTCGACATAGTGGTAGTGAGAGGGTGTTATTAGTTTCTTACAAACGTTGATTTGATACTCTTTGAGCAAGCCCAAAATAAGATGCAGCTTAAGGAGAACTCCATCAATGCGATTAACGAATTGCAAAGCAGCTTTTTAATAGTCTTGCAAATAGACATCCAAGGGTTTCATCCTCGTTTGCAATGTAGCAAATCGACGATGATACTCAAAATCGTCAACGACTGACATAAAGGCGACCTTAAAGGCTACCTGGAAATCATCCCAAGTAGTTGGGACTGTAGCACTCTCCTTAAGATTTGCCACCATGAGTAGCACTCTCCAAACATAATGAAAGTCGCAATCTGGGAGCTGTCTTGACAGATCGTGCATGAAAAAATGTGATCACCATCAATCAAGCCAAGCCAAGACCAAGTCTTGGTATTTTTCTTTTTCTCCCCGTAAAGAATTCCGAGGAGAGAGAGAGAGAGAGAGATCCCTCTTATCAGCTCTCGATCATCGCTCTTCCATTGATCGCCACTCCAGTTTCGATCCAGATGATGGAGAAAAAAAAAACAAACAAACAAATGAGAATGGGTTTAGATCTGCATCCGCGGGCCAGCGTACAGGCTTGCTCCCTCTCCACTATCCGTTCAGAGTGTTGTACGGAAACTGCCGAGGGGGGGGGGTGTTTCTTTTACCTCCTCTTTTTTGCCTTATGCCTCACCCTCACGCGTAGACCCTGCTGCGCGGCCTGCGCAGGCACTGTCACAGATGGGTGGGTGGGTTCTTGTTTAGTGGGAGGTGACGGGCGGGAATAGTACCTTCCCCCTCCCCTTGCATTTATGACCTCTCCATCTCTTGAGGTGATGTTTTGGGGAGGGGAGGTAGTACTCCTCCTCCACATCCCCATACTTTTTAAATCCTTTCAAAACAAACAAAACTTAGAAGCTAAGTTTAAAGTTATTTCTAATAAAACAAGGCTTTTAAGTTGCAAACTCTATGTTGTAAACCAAATATGGAGTTTAAAATATTGGAAGGTGAATATCCTTGATAAATTTCCTTTGGAGGCAGTACCTTCTCCTCTCTCTCTCTCTCCTCCCCCTTCCCCCTGTTCCTGCATAGCTCCAAAGTTTTGGTGTACATTTTGAGATACATAGAGAGTAAGAAAAGGAAAAAGGGGCCTAAGGTGGATTTCAAAATCCTTTTAGAGTCCATGGGCCATGTGGCATCCTTTGGTGCTCCCACATGGTGAGTAAGATTTAGAAGGGACAAATGGGGCCTTTCTTGGGCCCCACCTTTGCATGGAGGAAGGGGAGAGCCTTGGGGAGGGGGTAAAGGAGTGTACCTTCACATTCTTTCACCCCATTTTCCCAAGTTGCTTGTTAGTGCTTCATAAGCTCAAGTTAGCTTATTTTCTTGGGCCTTTGTGTCTTTTCTTTTACCTCCTCTTTTTTGCCTTATCCCTCACCCTCGCGTGTAGACCCTATTGTGCGGCCTGCGCAGGCACTGTCACAGGTGGGTGGGTGGGTTCAGGACAATTAACTTCCAAGAACTATAATCATTATTTGTGGAATGCTTGCTAGTTATCCTACTAATATTATTTAAAGAGCCAATTAGGATTTTTAACCTACTAGATGATCCCTGGCCCTAATAAACAACCAAGTATCAATTGGTTGATCAACTAGAGATTATATGACATAGTAACGAACCCAAAGAAGTTGATAGGCACTTTGGTGGTCTAAATGAATGTATGCAGCCCAAATCATGTAAGAGTGTCGATATGTGTCTTGAATACATGTCCATAGCTTTCTTGCAGTTGGATATCTCATCACCCAAAAGACATGCAACAAATCAAATAAAGCTATCCAAATTGAATATAGAGTTTGCATAAAACATCACAAAAAAACATTGATAGGGAAAATATTAAAAGTGTAGAGATCATTGACAATTTTCAAAAGTAATTTCATCTAGCTAAATTGAATATAGGATGCAACTATGCTAAACTATTCTCAAGCTACATTCTTATATAAAAATTAATTTCCAAACAATAGAAAATCTAATAATAGTATATGAAGGCCTCAATTTGGGCTAAATCTACGGCTTATATTCATGGCCCAATATTGAGTAACCACCAAAACTGGATGCCCAATAATATATGATGGATCCATCTACAACAAGCCGTAATATTGAACAAAACCCTCTTTAGCTATCCAACATATGCCTTTACCTCCTTTTTTAAAAAGGAAAACATCCCCAATTCGAGAATGCTAAAAAATGGTTTAGTCATGCATGAAAGTGATGTTGTTGTCAAAGGAAGATGATACCACAAAATGCACATGCTAAAGATTAAGCAACAAACATGTATATAGAAGAGACTTATAACAATAATTAAATATTTGATGACTATGGATCACATTGTTATTTGAATGGACCAATAATAACAAAGAAATGCATCAATATAGACATCACATTATAAAAAAGAATGTTATAGATAGCATACTGTCTACCAACATATACCATGCCAACAAATCAATGAAGAATGAGAACATAACATAGAATATATACCAATTGAGCTTGTCACGAAGTACAACTTGATGTAAAAGCAACAGTAAAGGTCTCAAGATATGGACATGGAGCCCATAAGACATGAAAATAATCCCCTCGGTAGAGTTGAAAGATCCATAGTAGCCTAAATCATAAGAGAACAACTCTACATAAAACTGTTATGCAAAAATCCGCTATCACTATTGTTGGACTATTCTCCCACTAATCGACTAATAGACGTTTTAATCTTCGTCCAGCTTTTATCCAGACCTGCAGTTTTCTTCGTGTTTTTACAAAGTCTGCATAACTACTCGAAACGGCTCATAGTGACAGTTTACGTTCATTTTTGTAGACAGACTGTTTACGACCAAAGCCACCGACTTGCATTAATCCATCAACAAGTAGTTTCTGTGATGTCCTAATTGGATGAATGCCAGCACATCACAGCCAACTGGATGACGCTTTTGATGACCTAATTGCTTAGTATAAATAGCTATTCATATTTCAACATCTTATGATCAAGAAGAGGATCAAGTATCGAATAGTTAGCTCTCTCTCTCTCTCTCTCTCTCTCTCTCTCTCTCTCTCTCTCTCTCTCTCTCTCTCTCTCTCTCTCTCTCTCTCTCTCTCTCTCAATGAGTGGCCTGCGAGCTTGTATACTCTTGAGCATTCTAGCTCAGTTCTTTAGGGTTGATTAGAGATTTTACCTCCTATACGCCTAAGTCAAATGGTCTTGTTGAGAGAAAGAACAGAACCTTAGTCAAATCGGCAAAGTGCATGTTATCACAAGTGATACTTCTGAAGTCCTTCTTGGCTGAAGCTGTCTCAATAGCAATCTATATTCAAAACAGATGTCCTACTAAAGGTCTCTCAGACAAAACACCATTCGAAGTTTGGACAGGTACCAAACCTTCTTTATCAAACTTACAAGTTTTGGATGTACTGCTTATGCGCAAATTCCTCATGATCTCAGGAAGAAGCTCGACTTCCAGAGCATCAAATGTATGTTCGTTAGCTACACTACTTCAGATCAAGCCTACAAGTTGTTAGATCCTATTGAGTCGAAGATATTTGTTAGCTAGGATGTCATCTTTATCAAAGGTCAGTTTATCGACCTCAATGGAAAAGACAAAGCCCATATAGCTGACTCTTCGGTTTCATCTGACACATTGAACTTTCCAGTTCCTCAGTCGACTATTCCTATCATAGGTCCAAGCTCATCTACTTTTGACGAACAACATATCAATGATGAATCCGAAGATGATGATGTTGCAGTTCAGCAACTACAACATGATGAAAGTGATCAACTTCCTCTATTTCCCAGAAGATCATCAAGAACTAGCAGACCACCTATCAGGTCTATTGATGAGTCCGTAGCCTATTTTGTTCAGAAGTTGACTACTGTCGAAGAGGCACTCAGTCAGCTCGATTCCGATATCTAGAAAGAAGCTATGGATAAAGAGTGTTCATCTCTTATCAAGAACCAAACATGGACGATTGTCGAATTACCTACTAGCAAAAACGTAGTTGATTGCAAATGGATTTTCAAAGTCAAGTACAAAGCAGATGGAAGCATCGACAGAAGGAAAGCTCGACTCGTCTCCAGAGGATTTTCTCAGGTATACAACGTCGATTACACTTAGACCTTTAGTCCAGTAGTCAAGCATTCTTCTATTCGACTTTTATTATCATTTGCCGCTGTAGCATATTTGGAAATACATCAAATGGATGTACAAACAACATATCTCGATGGAGTTATCGAAGAAGACATTTACATGGTGCAACCCGAAAGTTATATTATCGAAGGTAAACACAATCATGTGTGTAAACTCCATAAGGCACTTTATGGCTTTAAGCAATCTGCTCGAGCATGGTTTCAAAGGATCATTACTTTCCTTATTGATCGCGGCTACACACCAAGCTCTTCAAATTCGAATGTTTACTTTGATAAAAGAAGCTAAGACAATGCTATTCTCTGAATTCGACATGACCAATCTGGGCAAAGAGTTTCAAGGTTTCAACAAAGAATGCAAAGGTTTTTGACATATCCAAATCAATAAACCCATGTTGTCGTCGCACACAAGTTCATATGCTTATCTTGAACCAAACCAATGGTCACCGCACACAAGTTCATATGCTTATCCTGAACCAAACTAATGGTTACCACTAGCTTTTGGACCATTTTTATCTAAAGTGTCCAGTTGACTTACTAGATGGATATAAAAGCCCACTTTCATCAATCTGCATCACGTAGCTTGAACATGCTTCCAATATTTGGATTCTAGAGCTATAAATGGCCACATGTAGCATGTAGTGAACTAAACTACATGGCAATTTTGATGACACTTCACCACCTCTCATAGCAAAATGGTATAGTGCTCGGGTTCCCCCTAAACTTGGGACACAAAATTATTTGACTTGCAAGTTAAATCAGCTTCGAATGCCTAGGGTTTGACGTATCAACATTAGTTAACACACATAAGTCCATATGCACATCTTGAACTAGCATCAATAGCCGTTGTTGAGTTTTGAACCATTTTCATCCAAAACTACTGGGTGACTCATCGAATGAATTTAAATCAAAGCTAGTTTTAGCAATATATGTCACGTGGCCCAAACATGTTTTTGGTACATGAATTCTAGAGCTGTAAATTACTACATGTAGAATGTAGTGAACTAAACTATATGGCTATATCACTGACACCTCACCACCTCTATAGCAAAATGGTACATTGCCCAAGTTGGCATTGAATTTGAACACACAATTGTTTGACTTACAAGTCAAATTAGCTTTGAATGCCTAGGATTTTGACAAATCCAAATCAATTCTCACATAAGTCCATATGTGCATCTTGAACTAAGACCAATGATTGTTGTTGGGTTTTAGATTATTTTCATCCAAAATGCCCAATTGACTCATTAAATGGATTTAAAAAAAAACTAATTCTATCAGTACATCATGTGGCCTGAACGTGCTTCAAATAATAGGATTCTAGAGTTCTAAATTATTGTAAGTAGAATGTAGTGAACTAAATTGTATGGCCATATGGTACTCACACTTTACCATCTCTCATTGCAAAATGGTATAGTGCCCAAGTTTACCCTAAACTTTGGACACAAAATTCTTTGACCTGTAAGTCAAATTAGCGATATCAATGTCAACATACCTTTGCCAAGTATAGTTTCATATGAAATACCAATGTAAACATGAATTTGGTGGGTAATATGAAATCCAAGAAGCAATCAACATTAACCAAATATGAGATCATGCTCTATAGTACAGTCTTATCATGCGTTGATGGAAATCCACATAATTTTCTCGAAAGGGAAACACAACATTGTGCAAGTGTGAGGTTACTCCTTTGTCACTATGAAATGGGTGTTGTGTTGTCTAAGAAATTATGCAGCATCTCCTCATGGAATTTGTAAATCATGTCACCTACTGCCACATACAAATTATCACCAAGTCTAAACATGATGGTTTTTATTTAAATCATGTCACCTACTGCCACATTCAAATCATCACCAAGTCTAAACATGATGGTCCTTATTTAAAAAGCCATTCCATAAACTTCATTGCATTGTGGATAGTGAACCATCCTCTGCTATAAGCATTGATTTGTTGTGGAGACTACACGTATAGTCAGGAACCACATAAGCATCCTCAAACTATCACTTGTAAGATGTGATGTGATTATAAGGACTTTGCATTACCTGTGCATCCAAAATGTGAAAGTACTGCTTTTGAGTGGACACAGGACACAACAATGATACAATGCCTTCCATGATGTATAAATTGCAAAATGTCAAACCTTTCGACTTCACATAGAGAACTCTGACAAATGAAATGCAAGTGCAGATGCGAGGCATTACCTTTCAATGTCTACATGGGTGGCATCTATTGAGTTGCAAGTTAGGCCCGTCCAATAGCATTTAGTCTCCTTATCAAAGTACATACCCAAAATTTCCATACTCCGGTGAGAACTACAAACAACATGAACAATGATGTTTTATGGCAAGGATTTTGGACTATTTGTATATGACACGGCACAATCAAAAGGATATTTGTCAAATATAAACCAAATTTGGATGTTTATGCAAAATATTATGACTTGTTGTGCATTGTAGGGAAGGATAAAGATGTGTCTCTTTTTCAACGCTTGCTTAATGTACTTCTATATTGCATGCTCATCTCCTTTTCCACTGTTGTCACAAAGAATGACATGAATATATGCATTGATTCTTTGTTGTGGGGTGGCATTTTCATATGCGAAAACCCTAGCCCCACTTCAATGAGAACTTTTGATATCCAAGTAATTTTTTTCTCATACAAGTGCAACAATTCCTAGATTATGATGAGGGTTGATGGGAAATATGGAAATTGAGATTTGGGAATATAAGTTGTTGGAAAGACAAAAATTGGCAACTTAGAAAACTTGGGAATGTAAAATTTGGGAATGCAAGCAGTTGGTGAATTTGAAAATTTTGGGGAATGTAGGTGGAGTGTGGGAATGTAAAAATTTGGGAAAGTGCAAGATCTGGGAATGTAGGGATGTGGGCAGATCTTGGGAATGTGAAAGTGGAAAATTGGGGAGGAGAGATCTTGGGAATGCAGCTTGGGGAATGCAAGACCTGGGAAGGCAAAAATGACAGAGTGAATCTGTGGGGAAGATGGATCTTGGGAGGCAAAAATGTGTGGGAAGAAATGGAAAGTTTTGGGAATGTGAAAATTGGGGAATGCATATATTTGGGGAAGCAAAAAGGTGGGGAATGAGAAAATGGATAACTTAAAAATTTGGGAATGTACAAGTTGGGGAATATGAAAATTTGGTCAAGGGAGCAGCAAGGAAGTGTTGTTAAAGTTTACTTTACTTTTTCTATCTCATGTTTGAGCAATTTCATGTGAATGTGTGCAAATTGTCAAGATATGGTGAAACTAGCTACATCGTTTTACATCATTTTGATGATGGAGTTGTACTAGAATTCTTGGCTGGTTTTGCTGATGGAAATGAAGCTAAAGGAAGCTCATTATATCACTCATTTATGATCAAGTCATCAAGAGTTGATGATATCTTATGGCAAGATGGAGATGGAGGCTCATTCATGAATTTTCATGATGGAAACATATCAAGAAAGGAAAAAGATGGAGGAGACATGCAAGCATTGGTTGATTACTCACATTTATCGTTTGGTTGTTGTTATTTTCCAAAGAGATCAAAGTTGAAAGCATGGGGGATTCATGTCTTTTATATTCTATTTGGTTCTTCATGTTCTAGTTACATCTTGATATGTAAAATTGATGTAAGAAATAGTGAGGCATCCAATTTGGACACTATTATCTATATCAATTATGGAAGGTACTATAAAACCGTAGAAATGAGGTCTATACTTAGGATGGAGATCATTCTTAAGATGAATCAAAGTAGTGTGGTTAAATCAATGCTAAAACTAGTTGAAGAGGGAGTGTGAAAAATTGTCAACTAGTTTGTTGGTTATTTGGCATTTTTGGAGGCCAAAATGAAATCTCAACTTAAAGATAGTTTTATATTTCTCAATAAAGACCTAAATAGTGTTTGTACTATTTTTGGCAAGTAGATAAGTGGATGAGGTCGGTTTTGGACCCATTCTAATTGGCTAATTTTGGTACATTGCATCTAGACTAGAATTTCTAGGTTTTTGATGAGTATCTAGAAGTTTCCAAATTAGGTCAAGTTTGGGGCAAGTGGCCAAATGACATTTGGAGGTTATAAATAGCTATACCTGCATGGAGGAATAATCATCAAAGTTTTTTTTCTTTGTGATGAATTCATCTCTTGTATTCCTATGTCCCTCTCATGTGTTTCTCTCTGATATCTTGAGTTTCTATGTGTAGAATGTTGATTTTATGGTTGATCTAGCTTTCACACGTGTGAAGTACAATATCGTTTTGCTTATATACGGACATGGGTAGTACTAAGTTATATTCAAGTGTTTATGATCAGATCATTATGCATTTCTAAGTTCTAGCATGCATAAAGTAGTGATTTCTATCTTCTAGTTATTTTTAGATGTGCAACCAAATTTGGCTAAAGATCATTGATGAAATAAATGTGTTTTGGTCTTTTATTTCTCACAAGTAACACTAGGATAGATCTCTAACAACCGTTTGACTGAGACGAATAGGGAGTGATAAACTGTTGTTCAATGCATTGGCTCTGGCAGTACTCCTTGAATTTGGTAGAGATATACTCTCCACCGTTGTCAAACCTCAGGGCTTTAATTTTCTTACCAGTTTCTTTTTGAAGAATTTGGGATCAATTAAGATCCAAATCCATAACCTGATCTTTGGTTAGAAGTAGATCAACTCTACCAATGTTGCCAATGTAAAAAAATCAACATCTACTCTATGAAAGAGATGCAAACTCAATAAGACCCTGATCAACATCAAACATATGATACGATGAAGTTGTTGTCCATACAAAAACATTAAGCTACTGTATTTCACACGTGTGTATCCAAAAATAACATAAAATAAGCATTCTACACAAAAGATTGCAAGATATCACAAATATAGTGCACCAATGGATAGATGAACCCAAGAGAACTCATGTATAAGCATGAAGTGAGATAAGAGAGAGATAATGGGTCTCTTCCCACATGTTCACAACTATATATAGCATATCCATGACTCATTAATGAGTTTGGTTTCTCTCCATAACAAAAACCGTAGTATTAATGTGGACTAGATTCAAATGTCTCCACGTTCAAATTGAATCTTCTAAAACTCGTGTACTACACTTTCCCACACTTTCAAAAATGTTTATTCAAATTCTTTTAGACTAATATAACTCTGAAAAGTCAAACTCCAAGTCTAATATGAAAATTGTCCTAAATTGCCAAATATGCAAATATGACCAAAATAGCAAATCTAGTTGAAATTTCTCACTCTCTCTTCAACTAGTTTTAGCATAGACTTTGAGAACACTCCAAGTGAAGTCCTATGCTTCATGAACAAGTCCTTTCCCAGTTCTTTTGTAAAGATATCAACTACACATTCCTTCAAAGAAACATGTTGAAGCTCCATCTCCTTTGCTATGACTTGCTCCCAAAGTGATATGCCATGTAAATAGAACACGAAGAATCACATAGAATGTAAATAAGATGATTCCCCCATGCTATGGACTTTGAACTCTCTGAAAAATTACAGCAATCAAACAATAAATGTGGATGATAACCATTTTCTTGCTTGTATCCTCCCTCTTTGTCCTTTCTTGATATGTCTCCACCATAAAACTCCATGAATGAGCCTCCATCTCCATCTTGCCACAAGAAACCATCAAACCCTGGAAATCCATGAGTAAGTGAGTACATCAATGATGCTAATCCAGCACCACATGGCTCCATATAACTAAGTGGTGGCACTAGTCCTTCTTCAAAATCTACTTGACACAAGAAAATGACCATGAATTCACCAAAAATTGACAATCTCCAAGTATTGGCACCAAGTAGCTCAATACTTGAGAACTTAGCCATGGATGAGTGACATAATGAGCCTCCAATAGATTCATTTCCATCAAAAAAACCAGCCAAGAATGCTAGTACAACTCCAACATCAAAATGATGCTCACCAATGTAGCTAGTTTTACCCTATCTAGACAATTTGCACACATCCGCATGAAATTGCTCAAACATGAGATAGAACAAGTAAACTTGAACAACACTTCCTTGCTACTCTTTTGACCTTACTTGAGTCTCCAATAACCTACAAAAATATATCCATAACATCTTTGCCAATCACTCTTGACTAGCTCCAAATTGCCATCTCTCCTTTCATGTTGTTGAAGCCTTTGAGATCAACCTCTTGATCTTCCACTTGACCATCAAACCCATTGACTAAGATCTCTTTTCCAAATACATTAGTTTCTGGAAAATCATGAAAACATCCATCTACTTGCATATCATTATCTACACAAGAAGATCCATCAAAATATGTGAGAAAAGCAAAATGAGTCACTTGCACTTGCTTACCCTTCTCGTCATATGTGAGCCTTGAAGGCATTTGTATTTCCCTTGATTTTCTCTTTGGCTTTTGACTTGATGAAGGTCCTTCGTCATCACTGTTAGCAGATTCCAGAGAATCTTCAGATGCCGAGCCAAGTTGAAGACATAGATTACCTCTCACCCATGACCGAGGAGGTCTCAGAAGGAGGAGAGTAGAAGAAGCTGAGAGCCGAAAAATTACTAGCTAGGATGACATTGAATTATCTATGTGAGCATACATGGTGTATCCCAGAGAAGGAACGACCATGTAGGAGCTAGTAATATTTCCTAGGCTTTGTAAATAAATGTAGACCCCCCTTAAATAATTTAGAGTGAGCCACCTTTTGAAGGGCAATTTCCACATGTAATTTCTAATTTGGTGGAATTTCAACTTGGGCTCCACATGGGCAGCCCTCTTGCTTATTTAAGGCCCCCCCTCTCTTGTGAGGGAGCTTTGAATGTATTGTCAAGTTCTCTTAAGTGAATAAAGAAGATCTTCCATGAGTTCTTGATGATTGTAAAGCTCCTTGTTCATGGCAATGTTCTTGACTGAAATTCCTATGAGCATGTTTTGATTTCCTTTGTGTTTGTGGATTAACTAGATTTCTTGCTTACTCTCTTGCTTTTAGTTGTGGATTAGATTTCATTTCTTGTTTGTGGATTGATGTAGGGATAGGCATTCAAGTAAACTAAATATGCTGGATTTGTGGTGTAGATCTTGCATATTCTCTTACATTCCAGTTCTTGATTGTTCTTGGGCATTCCAAGCATCAAGAAATGGGTGTTTCTTGATTCTTGGACTGCTAGAGTGCTGTTAGGAATCTAGTTTTCTTGTTTCTTGTTTCTTGATGAGTAGTTTAATCTTGTCATTGTTTTGTTCACTGTTTTAGTAGATAGATTGTAGAATTGCTCCCTGATTCAGAACGCTGATCTAAACCGAGCTAGGACTGGTTGCATGGCTTGTTTATGCATGTAGCTGAGTAACGAATTTGTCTCTCCCCACTGACAGGCTGGGGAATACTCATTGTAATATGAGAAAATGCTTCTGCTTGGAAACCGTTCTAATAAGAAGACCAAACCATAAAGAACCGTAACCTATAGAAGTAACAAGAAGAAGAAAGAACAAACAAAGAACGGTAAAGAAATCGTGTTCACAGATTTTGTGGAATCTGTGACCATTTGGCGCCATTCCACAGCTACACAAACACTAAACTAAGCCACACCTTTCCAATATGTGCTGCAAAATCATCGCTCTTAGGTCCCCCACACGTTTCATTACAGGGCTCGCCACTTTGGTCCTGATCGACGTGCTGCTCAATTCTCGAGCGAGGCTTCACGCTCATTACCAAGCCGAGCTCCACGACTCTCGTCTAGACCGGACAGCTACACACCAACTCTCGACCGAGCCACTACTTAAAGAAATCCTACCATGTCCTGAGTTACACCTCGATTGATGCTCATCGATCAGATCTCAACCCAGCCTTTCACAAACCTTCTGTCACAACTCAATCGATGCTTTCTGTTAAATCTTGATTGAGGGCTTCTTGTTAAATCTCAACCGGAGCCTTAAGTCCTGATCTCGACCGAAGCATTCTGTTCCATCTCAACCAAAGCACTTGCTTAGATCTCAACCAGAGCCCACGCTCCCATCTCAACCGAAGCACTTGCTTAAATCTCAACTGGAGCCGAAGTGCTCCTTTAAATCTCAACCGAAGCTGAAGCACTCCTTCAAAACTAAACCAGAGCCGAAGCGCTCTTTCAAATCTCAACCGGAGCCAAAGCGCTCCTTCAAAACTCAACCGGAGCTGAAGCGCTCTTTCAAATCTCAACCGGAGCCGAAGCGCTCTTTCAAATCTCAATCGAAGCTGAAGCGCTCCTTCAAAACTCAACCGGAGCCAAAACTCTCTTTCAAATCTCAGCCGAAGCCCATCGCTCAAATCTTGACCGGAGGTTCTGGGTCCAATCTCGACCGAAGGGATTCCTCATAATCTCAACCGGACCAGATCCACACTAGACCACAGAACCTCCCAACGACGATCAGAACTGACGAGTACAACATACTACACATCCACAACTTGAATTGACCAACTATATCAGATGCTTTCGGGAGTTATATCCAATGATCCACACAAACCGCAAGCTACACCGCCATAAACAAGAGCAACTACACGAGCATCCAAGAGATCACCTTCCACCTGCATCTACTTTAAGCTGTAACGACCGCATTACAGCCTTAGCGACAACATTACAGCCGTAGGGTCCACTCTTGAACCGTAGTGACCACTTTTGAACCATCACACCCGCATTCAACCGCAAACCACTCGCGTTCCAACCGCAACCACATTGATCCGTAGTAACTCCCCTGAACCCTCGCAACCACAAACACCCGCATTCAACTGCCTCCGTCCTTGAATCGTAGGGACCACAATCAAACCACCTTCGTCCTTTGTACTGTAGGGACCACATTCAACCGCACCTCAATTGCATCAGCCTTTGCACCGTAGAGACCGCACGCATCGCAACCCATCGCTTTTGATCGTAAAAAACCGCACCCCACTGAACTCCCCTTTAATCGCAACAAGTTGTATCCAACCGCAACCCACCGCAAACAACCGCACCCAATCATCCACATCAAACCGCAACAAACTGCCACAGACCACAACAGACCGCATACAACCGTAATAGACCGCACTCAACCATTCCAACCACATTCAACCATAAACTGGTTGCATTCCAATTGCACACACCATGGAACCATAGCAACCACATTCTGAACAACAAATCCAACGAGTTAAGTTACCAAAGAGTCCAAGAGGCCTATTTCCACAATCCTAAGATACTCTAGCGTTGTTATGGATCGTCCTTACGATCCAAATTCAACAGAAGACTATCCACCAGAAATGGTCTCACCATCTACCGAACAGGCTCGATTTAATCGATATTCCAGGATGAAATCCCAAGTCCAAGCGCCATCCACCAATCCATTCGACAGATGGGAACCCATGCGTTTTAAAGCTCCATATGGTCGACCACATTTTCATGCTGCCGAATCGTCACATGCACGAGCTCACTTAAACAGAGCTTTTGCAAATAATGTTCCGCGTACTGAAAAACGTGCCCCAAAGCTAGATTTATCTAAGTACGACGGTAACACTGATCCTCAAAGATTTCTTCAAGTCTTTGAGAATGCATGTGATGTCTATGGCAAGACATCACCAGATGCCATGGTACAGCTCTTCTCGATGACCATGATCGATCGAGAACGAGAATGATTTTTTAACTTTGATCGTGAAGATAAACGAGACTGGTCACTCTTGAAGGAGGCATTTATCAAGCGCTTCAAGCCATTTCGCTTGATCGAAAGTCCTTTTATCAAGCTTAGTAACATCAAAATGACAAAAGACGAGAAAGTACGTGACTACAGTGAACGATTTAGAGGATTAAAAAGTCAGGTACAAGAGCAACCCACTGAGTCAATGCTCATAATTTGGTTCCTCGTTGGACTCCCACGATGGATATGACGTGAGTTTCGCTCCAATGATGAATACATATCATTGAAACAAGCCATGTCTGATGCCATTCGGGAAGAAGACGAGGGCTCAGATGTCGATGGGCCACGTGAATGGAGAGCACATCGTGCTGTCCAAGAAGCTCGACCAAACGAAGAAACACGAGAACAGTTGTGGAAAACATAGATGGAGTTGCTTAACAACAACACCAACAAAAGATGGAGAAACTCACGAAAGAGTTTCAAAACACTCTTAAGTCTATCTAAAGTTCGATGCCAGGTCAGTTACCCACTGGCCAAATCCACCATAGACGAGAGAACACATGGTGCCCTCACTGTTGAGGTGCCCACACTGGCAATGAGTGCCCTTCATACCAGCCAATCCCAGATACTTCATTGATCAAATGTGACATCTGCGACTTTATGGGGCATACATCACTTTATTGCTATTATAACCCGAGGAACCAGCCTCACAACCAGTCAGGGGGACATTATCAACCTCCTCGACAACCGTTTGTTTCACAGAACCACCACACGTACTACCAACCATGAAACAACCAAGTCCATATACAAGAGTTGTCCAGACAACCTAGACATGAACCTCAACCACAGCTGGTGCTCTTAGGACCACCTCCAAGAGGACAACCTGATCTAGGAGCACAAAAACATAAACACCCTCGAGAGTCTACACAAGCACATCTGGTAAAAAACAGAAGCAATGGCTTCAATCGGCAACATGCAGAGCAAGATCTGCACTATACTTAATTCTTCAGGATCTCACTTTCTAGCCTGGAAAGTTAAGACATCTTTGATACTCAAGGTCGAATAACTCTTCCCCTGGGTGGATGGCACAGAAGAAATACCTACGACAAAAGACAAGGAGCTACGCGAATGGAGGGAGAAAAACAACAAGGCAGTAGCCTTGCTATCATCTTCCATCGAAGATAGTCTTACACTTGACCTGGCAACACTCTCCAAAGCTAAGGAGATGTGGGATGCACTGCTCACAAGATTTTAGATGAAATCAAGAAGTCAGATTATGATGTTGGAAGATCAGCTGACGAATCTGCAGTGGGATGGAAAAGACCTCACCTCTTTCGTGAGAAAGATGAAGGATCTATTTCTATCACTACACAACTCAGGAGTAGAGAATGCAGTATCAACTGAGAAGCAGCTCACATATCTGTTGAGAGCCTTACCCAGATCTTTCCAGATGACACGAATCCTGCTCACGAAAGATCCTACCATGAACCTCGAAAAGGCGATTGTCAAGATTAGAGAGGAAGTCGAGGCCAGAGAGCATATTGACCACAAAGATGGTTCTGACCAGGCACTCTATGACAATAGAGAAAAATCAAAGAAACTGTTCAAGCCTAAGAGGGAGTTGAATCAGAGGCAAAATCGTGACCAGCAAGCAGAGGGGACCAGCAAAAGCAACTGGAAGACCAAATGGAGGTCGAAACGACAAGATGCAGACAAGAAGACCTGCGCGAGATGCAGAAGAGACGGGCATATAGTAGATACCTGTTGGCTCAATCCCAAGATTGAGTGTATCCATTGCCATAAGAAGGATCATGCAGCCATGGATTGCTGCCAAAACTCAAGAAACAGATTAGCACAGAACAGACAGGAGAACAATAATAGTTCTTCCTATGTCGAGGAGCCCGAGAGCTCGAAGATGGGCGAAGAAAGAACGAACAAAAATTGTTCGACCACCTACATCTGTGAAGATGTGTGTGCAGCATCAACGTCTGACACACACGAGGTGATCCTGGATTCAGGAACCACCTCGCACTTTGTGACATCAAGACGAATCATGTCTAATTTTAGAATTGCAGATCCCTCAAGATTCATAGTTCTTGGAGATGGATCTAGACATCAAGTGAATGGTATTGGTTCACTCTGGCTCAACACCAACGGTAGAGACAGACGACTCGAAGACGTTCTGTTCGTGCCAACTCTTCAGCAAGACTTGCTCTCTGTAGCAAGAATAGCAAATGCAGGGATGTGTGTGACATTGTCTAATGAAGCATGCAACGTGATTGAAGCCAGCACCAGCACTCTCATTGCTCAAGGCAGAAGGAAGGGAAACCTATATCATCTAAAGGTGCGTCTACCTGAAGATCAGATGCATCAGACCCATGATGACTCGCCAGACACTCTATGGCACAGAAGACTCTGCCACATGAACTCAATGGCACTCTACCAGACAAGTCATCATGGAGCAATAATAGGGGTCAGCATCTCAAATGCAACCAGCTTGACCACTTGTGATGCATGTTTGAAAGACAAGATGTCATGCACACCATTCGTCAAAGACTCCTATAGAACGACAAAGATTCTGGAGCTGGTGCACTCTGACATCTGCGGTCCATTCAACGTGATCTCAGTAGGAGGTCCAAAATATTATATAACCTTCATTGATGATTATAGCAAGTTTTCCAAAGTGTATTTTATTCAAAATAAATTTGAAGCACTCGATAAATTCACAGAATATGTGAATTGGGCTGAGAGATGCACAGGCAGTAAGGTGAAGCAGATTAGAACAGATCAAAATGGCGAATATATCTCGAATCGCTTCACTGAGTTCTGTAATGATCGTGGCATCATTCACAGAAGAACTGCAGCCTACACACCACAGCACAATGGTGTTGCTGAACGAAAGAACATGACCCTGATGGAAGCAGCCAGATGGATGATGGCATACTCGAAGGCTCCAAGGGCACTATGGGCTGAAGCAGTAGCTACAGCCGCATACATCCAAAATAGGATAGGTAAATCTGGTGTTCCTCACACGACACCACATGAGCTATGGTGGGGTAGAAAACCCAACCTGTCTCACGTCAGAATATTTGGCTGTGCAGCATATGCACATATTCCTGATAAGCTTCGCAAGAAGCTTGATGAGAAAGCCAAGCAAGGATTTCTGGTAGGTTATGACAATAATTCATCATACTACAGAATCTACATACCAAACACGAACACTGTGAAAACAGTGAGAGATGTCAAATTCGACGAGAGCAGGACAATGGCCAACGAAGACCCTATTAGCTATGAAGTTCTTGAAAGACAGTACTATGACCTGTCGCCAACGTCAGAGGGAGCAGAGAACAAACACGAAAACAAAGATTTTTGAGTCGTCTCCCATTCGAGCTTCGAATCAGACGAAAAAAGATTCGAGAGGCAACCTGCCGCCACAGTTCCTGTAAACCAAGATGGTTTCGGACCGAGTTGAGCAGACAAGGGCAAATGCATAGTTGTCAGACAAGACCACGAAGAGCAAGATTTGTGCTAGCAAGCGCAGCTTCTACATCAAAAGAATTCTGCGGATTCAGTGTCGAACCACAAACATTCAAGGAGGCGATTGAAGGTTCCAAAAAGGACAAATGGATTCAAGCCATGAACGAAGAGATGAAGTCCATGAGATAGAACCAGGTATGGACGTTGGAGCCATTACCTCATAAGCGCAAGACTGTCAAATGCACATGGGTTTTCAAACTCAAATATGGACCAGACGGGAGTGTGACGAAATACAACGCAAGACTGATAGCGAAGGATTTCTCTCAGAGATACAGTATTGACTACTCTGAAACCTTCTCTCCTGTCATCAAAAATTCATCCCTACGTCTGTTGTTTGCATATGCAGCTTATGACCTCAGGATCCACATTGTGGTCGAGAAGACAGCCTTCTTGCATGGTGAATTAGATGAAGAGGTCTACATGGATCAACCCCCAAGATTTGTCTCGAATTCACTTCCTGACTATATATGCAGAATGCATAGAAGCATCTACGGTCTGAAGCAATCAGCCTGACAATGGTACAAGAAGAAGGATCAGGCCCTAAAATCATTGGGATTCAAGCCTCTGTTGGCTGACTCCAATGTGTATGTCAGAGTTACAGATGGGCAGATCATCATAGTGGCTGTTTATGTGGACGACACTCTTATACTTTGTAGGAGTGAGCAGCTAATTGCTGAAGTAAAGACAGACATCTCAAAACATTTCGAGATAGTGGATCTGACCTGATGGCATGACGTCAGTAGATACTTCCTAGGTCATGGCTAATCTGCCCCTCTTGTAATTCCCTGATTAGTTGTAGATGTATAATCACTCTAATCTTAGGTTTACATAGAGAGACCGTACTTACTGGATAATACTTGACATATATCAGAATAGGATACATAGAGTGTAACTAAGAGAAGAGACACTGAAAAAGTTTGATGCTAGTAAGCAATCAAGACGAACACAGACAGAAGCTCCGTCTGTGTGCGAGAAGATAATTCTGTCTAGGATCAGAAGATCCAATTGTCCGCTAGTGAAGCGAGACTACTACTCATGAGAGAACCGTGCTTCTCTCACGCCAACGCACTGCATGGATTCGCATGCAGTGCCCTGAAGAAATCAGAGAAAATCAGTATAGATTATTTTCTAGTTGTGTCTGATCTTGGATGTTGAATGCTTATGTTGTTTATTTCATATGTCTGAGTTTTCTTGTTCCCTTTGAATTTTGCACCTTGGTTGAAATTAAGTCGAATGCTGTATTAATTTTATGAACGTAGATCAGTAGTAACTGACTACTCTCTACAGGATTGTAGGAGTGTTTCAGCTGGTAGTGCCCAACGAACGCATCTAAACTCCATCCAAATCTTGAAAGAGAGTCGCGACTGTTTCGTGAATTTTCTCCCCTAGTCTCATCAGTGGTATCAGAGCATCTCACGATTCTCATCAAAGTCCAGCACAGCTAGCCATCCAAGATGGTTAGGCTATCGCCATAGGACCAATGAGCAATCACTGCTTTATTTGTGGTGAAACATGACACTTCATGGTTGACTGTAAAGTTAAAAACCAATACCACGCGGACTGTCCAGACTGTGTTCGCAAACACAGTTTCAAGGATTGTCCTAAACAACCTAACAGAATTCTTCCAGCACGTCATATATCGTCCGAACATGTTAGAGTTCTAACTAGAGCACAACGCCAACAACAAGAACAACAACAAAACAATAAAAAATTAGCTGACCCCCAGGGAAGCCACTTGATGGCTTCCACATTACCAAAAGATTACCCAGACCCAAAAGTGGAACAAAGGCAATACGATGAATTTTGAGATGAGTTTTTGTGAGAGGAAGAACATACGGAAAGCCTGTTATCAGCTCAAATCCCCGAAAAGGAGCAATCCCTACAAGGACTTGAAGTATTTTCTGACTTTTTGCAAGATCAACTAACCATGTCATTCCATAGCGCAATAAATCCTTCACTGGGCTTCAACGTTATATCCATCATAGTTTTTAGCTGCCTACTATTCTTGATGCACAGCGGAAAACAGAAGAGATTCTTGAAATTCTCCAGATTCCTATGAATTTGTTGAATATAGGTGTTGCTAAGGGGACTAGCATCACACTGTCTTTGTCCTATAAGGACTATCATGCAGTATCTGCTATCCTTGATAGTGGATCAGACGTAAATATAAT
Organism: Diphasiastrum complanatum; assembly: GCA_029204225.1. Lineage (NCBI taxonomy): Eukaryota > Viridiplantae > Streptophyta > Lycopodiopsida > Lycopodiales > Lycopodiaceae > Diphasiastrum > Diphasiastrum complanatum. The sequence continues at coordinate 31,675,150 of CM055109.1, read as the reverse complement.
GGCTTTGTCATTGGCAAAGTCATGGGGCTTCCATACCCTCGATCAACCACGATATAAACTTCGCATGGCTGATCAACGAGTTACAGACCCTGCTGGTCATTTATCAAATATTAAAGTTCAAATAGCAGGTGTCAAATTTGTGATAGATTGTGTCATCTTAGATTTACCAGAAGATGCCAATACTTAAAAACTCCTTCTTGGTACACCCTAGGTCCAGATGACAGGTGTTGTCCAAGATTGGAAGCATAGCAAAATCACCTTTGGCAATCATGATAAATGAGTCACTATTGACTCAACTAGCCATGTCAAGCCTGCTAAAGTTTATGATGATTGGTCATCAACAACATGTGATGAAATAGTGTCCCGATCCAACCCAATGACCACTACACAAGATCCACGGACATAATCAATTGGGGTCAAGCACTAGCCACTGTGGACTGTGCTGACTCCAATCGATGTCGTATCAAAACTGCTGCAGAAGCTATGGATATTCTCTCATCTTCTATAGACATTGATACACCCATCATCCCACTTATGATGATTGAGCCGATTCCTATAGCATGGTGCCCAGGAGAACCTAGTGTCTCTACTACCCATATTTTGGAAGAAGGTATTCTTTCCATGGATGATGTAGAAATGACGGATGAACATGTACTCCTATATCTAGATGCCCAACGTTATCTGTCAAAAGTAATTCCTTAGGAGATTAAGTCACCAGGACCGTTGGCTCATGTCCAATTAACATCCAAAGTACCCAACCCACAAGCATACAGACCCAAATCCAAAGTGTATACATGGGACATGTATCCAGACGAAGTCTGGCATACAATCGATAAAGACATGATAAGTGAGGTAACAATATCGTCCACTCAAAACCCTCAAAAACTTCGGTTACAAAAAAATAAAATTATTGATACAAAATTAACTGAGCGTCAAAAACAAATGCGTGAGAAGCTTAAATAGCCGATAAAGCCCTAGACTAAGTTGCTAGCAACCAAACAATCAGACCAAGCTTCCACCTCAGGTAGTGCCTCAACTCAGATGTTTTTCAAAGTCCCCGAAAACTTTGTGGAACCACCTTTTGATCTTCCACAGAAGTTCAAAGATTTCATGTTGAATGACATTGTTATCCGGCTACCACAGCCACATCGGGAACCTTCACCAAGTTCCAACTCCTTTGAAGGACTAGCTAAAACAATTCCGCTAAACCTTAAAGATCTTGACGAGGAGATAGATCAAATAGTCCATGTTGGTGCACATCTATCATCAGCCCAAATTTCTGATCTAGAAACTTTACTTTGCAAATACAGGGATGTATTTGCATGAAATTATACAGAAATGAAAGGAATCCCACCTGAAATAGGTCCATAATATTCCTTTAGAGGATAATGCTAAGCCTGTTAGGGCTAAACCTTATAGATCTAACCCTGTCTATCGTGAGAGGATTGATGAAAAATATAAAAAAATTGTTGGATGCTGGCTTCATTTATGAAGTTCAACATACTGATTGGGTATCACCCATTGTGGTTGTACCCAAGAAAAACGGCAAGCTTCGTATCTATGTTGATGTTAAAAACCTTAATGTGGTTACAAAGAGAGACCATTTTTCCTAGCCTTTAACGACCCAAATCTTAGAGGAAATGGCAGGAGGTGAAGCTTTTAGCTTCTTGGATGGATTCAGCGATTATTTCCTTGTATAAATAGCCCTTGAAGATAAACATAAAACGACCTTTGCCACAGAGAACGAGGTTTATGCTTATAACGTTATTCCTTTTGGCTTATGCAACGCCCCTTCAACGTTTCAAAGGGTCATGCAACTGGCCTTCCAAGACCTGTTACATCGGATTGTGGAGATTTATCTCGACGATCTAGGTGTACATTCCTCAGTGGCTACACACCTTGATGCACTAGAGAAAATCTTCATTCGTTGCCGTAGATTTGGAATCTCTCTAAACCCTGATAAATGCCAAATATGGGTCACCCATGGGGTTGTACTCGGGCATATAATTTCAAAGGATGATATTTCTACCGACCTGTCAAAAATCAAGGTTATAGTTGAAATGCCCTTACCTATAACAGTGAAGGAGGTTTATGTCTTCCTCGGTCATACAAATTATTATCGCATCTTTATAATCGACTATGCCGACAAGGCACGCCTCGTTTATTTAGTTGTGGTAGATCCTTGTTGGACCGAAGAACGAATTAAAGCCTTTGAGGAGTTGAAAATAGCCCTTACCACGGCACCCATACTTCGCTCGCTAGATTATACGAAAGAGTTTCATGTGCATACTGACGCAAGTAAGTATGCCATTGGAGGTCTTCTTGCACAACCAGACGAGTATGACAAAGACTTTCCGATACGTTTCTTGAGCAGGCAACTGGTGCCTGCTGAAGTAAACTATACAACCACCGAGAGAGAAGCATTGGCTATGGTCTATGCTGACTAAGACATTATTTATTAGGCCAGACCTTTGTGTTCTACACCGACCATCATGCCCTATTATATATCGTTAATGAATCCTGTAAAACGGGACGTATTTTTCGATGGCTGTTGATATTAGAGAAATTTAATTTCCGCGTAGTCATTCGGATTGGGACCCAACATTTCATGGTGGATCACCTTTCCCGGCTACCTAATGCTGAAAAAGAAACTGCACCAGTCAATGATGATCTCTCTGATGCATGCCTTTTTCAGATTGATGCTACACCCTTATGGACTGAGGAGATCACTCAGTTCCTAACAACAGACTGACTCAAACAAGCCTGACTACGGCGACAAAAAGAATTTTTTTGCTAAAAGCAGCGCTCTTTTAGTTAATAGCAGGACAACTTTAGAAAAGGGGCGTTGATGGTATCATTCGACGATGTGCTTATGAATCTGAGATATGACCAATCATATCTCAGGCTCATGAGGGCATTGACGACGACCACTTTTTTGCTAAAGCCACAGTTAAGATTATCCTACAAGCGGGATTGTGGGATCTTTATTTAAGGACACGTCTGCTATCATTAAAACGTGTGATATCTGTCAACAAGCCAAGAAAAATACCAAAGTAGACTTCACGCCACTGACTCCCATTATAGAAGGTGAAGCCTTCCATAAGTGGGGAATTGACTTTGTTGGACCAATCAATCCAGCAACGGAACATACCCAAGCTCATCACATCCTCATAGCCACAGATTACGCCACTAAGTGGGTTGAGGCTCGAGCAACGAAGGATGCCAATGCAAAAACTGTCATGCATTTTCTTTATGAAAACATTATTACACGTTTTGGCTGCACTATAGAGCTAGTTAGTGATCGCGACATGCATTTTTTAAATGCTGTCATTGATAATTTACTATGCCATTACCTTGTCATTCACAGAAAGAGTACACCAACCGTACTATCCTAGATGTAATGGCCGGGCCGAATCAACTAACAAGACGATATGTATAATTTTGACAAAGATAGTTGAAACCAGTCGCTCTAATTGGGAAACAAATTTTTTTTTAGCTATCTGGGCTTACCGCACCACCCCGAAGAAAGCCACTGGGTGGGTTACCCCTTTTCACTTATAATTCATACATGTACTTATTTACTTTCTATGTAATTTTCTTTTTCTATAAATACCCATTTGTCATGAATATCTTGACCGTAGCCAGTCCATCAATCTCGACCTACGCCATCTCTCACATCTCAACCAGAGCCCTATCTCACATCTCAACCGGAGCTAGTCCATCCATCTCAACCGACGCCCTGTCTCCCATCTCAGCCGACGCCATCTCTCACATCTCACCTGGAGTCCTGTCTCAAATCTCAACCGACACCATCCTTCAAATCTCAACCGACGCCATCCATTAGATCTCAACCGACGCCATCCATCAAATCTCAATCGACGCACCCTTAACCCTGTCTGAAATTCAACCGACATAGTATTTCCAGACCTCTATTTTGTTCATTTTTTTCACCATGTCATCCAACCCCAAATCTAGTTCTGAAGACCCCGAGGCAAATAAGCTCGACATCCAACTATGCAAGTTAGATCTTACAGAGATGCAGACCTGGTACCAGCAGACATAGTCTTTCTTCAAGGCCATTGAGTTCCAGATCCCTGTCCTGATGGGATATCAAAGCCCGTACTTGGTACATATGGCGTATGCCAACTATAATGCAACGACAAGGTCATGCCAACTCATAGTTCCCCGTATCAGGAACTATGTTTATAACGTATCTTTTACGACAACTGACTTGCAATCTTTTGGGTTCTCTTGAGGACCAAATGCTGTCACAAGGACACTCCAGCAGATAGAGCAGACAACATATTTCAAGTACATCAATCCCTCAGTGGATAAATGGAAAAATAAAGACGGGTACAAAGTTGAGACGATTAATGATCAGCAGCTGCAAGCGGCATGTGCATATCTCACCAGATGCACACAATGACCAAGGACAAAAGTGCTGAGGGTACCCATGTCCCTGTTCCACATGATGGTAGATTCACGACTGCATGCCCAGAACCTCTATGATTGGGCACAGTTTGCTTCGAACTGCCTTCATGAGTGCCTTAAGAACAAGTAGCCCCTAACCGTACTAGGATATCTCATGACAGATATCACTCTCCAACAAGTACAAAATGGACCCAAGCTTGAACAACACCATGCATGGGACATTCCCATTGGGTCAAAACAGTCCAAGCGTGCACGCTCACGGGCTACTTCACCATCGGGACTGCAATCCAAAAGAGTCAACACCAGTCTGGCAGACCCACCAGAAATGAGAAGATTCTCGCCCATACCATAGCAAGTACATCCAAAAGTTTTAAGAAAGTTGACACTCGGCCTCCTCTTAAATAGCATCTCAAAAGGTGTTCTTTCATCCAATAGAGCACTCAACCACCTATTGCATAGAAAGTTAGCACGCAACAAAGCATGATCCCAAAATGGTTTTGGAAGATTGGAACCTATTGAAACTCGCCTTACTCCTCATTCTAATTTCCTGTTTCTAAGAGCCAGGTGTTAAAAATTGTAAAACATATCTATCATCTGTTGTTAATGTTTGGGGTATCCTACCCATGTAAATATTTTGTACATATCCAAGGTATGTGAATTAGCACATATCCTTGTAGAATAGGGTGAGTTTGGGTTAGGTAGATCAAATTCCAGTGACATGCATAAAGTCTAGTTGGTCTAGTATGATATGCAATAATGTTGACAATGTCTAGTTTGACATGCATATAGAAATTCACATGGAATTGGTCAAATATGACCTTGTAGAAACTCGAGCCACAATAAATGCATAATGTCCTAAGTTTCCATAGTGACATGCAAAGCATGCAATCATTGTAGCGGACACATGCATGTAGATTTGTACATGGCTAGTTGAGAAATTGCCATTTGGGGTAAGTAGGTAGAAGTTAGGTGCAACCTATGCATGCTAGTAGTTAGGTGTCAAGTTAATAGTTGTTTGCACTTGAATAGGTGTAGGATGTGCATTGAATGCAAGGAGTACCACGAATTTTGGCTCTCCTATATATGTACATATCATTCTCATTCACAAAGTAATGAAGAACCAAAGTTTTGTAGCTATCTCATGCTTGGTTGGATCTAAACTGTTTTTTCTTGTTATCTCTCTAGCTCTCTCTCTCTAACTCGTGTTGAGGCTAATGCTTATGCATTGTAATCTTGTACTTTTAATCATTCTTTGATTCATTGCTATCATAGTCTATTGATTAGCATGCTAGATTGTGAATTAGCCATTTTTTCTGAACTAGATCTTGTTGAACAATCTAGAATCAGAGTACTGTGCCAATCACAAAGCTTAATCAAGATCCTCTTGTGAACATTCCCCACACGTGTGAATTCTGGAATTTTCAACACCTCTCCTCTCTTGCATTTAGTCACCATGGCTCAGAATTTGACTACCCATTTCTTGTTGGTTGGGTGGTTTGGCTCCACAAGTGTCCTTTTGGTTGCATGCGATAGGATCCAGGCAGATCTTCACTTGGCGATCCTAGCACTTCTTCTAGCGTTATCTTTGATATCACAATGGTGGGGTTTCTATTCTAAAAGTACACTGTAGTATTGCAACCTAAACCAAAAAACTTTTGGTAACTTCATCTTTTCAAGCATGGATCTAGCACTCTCCACAATCGTGTGATTCTTTTGTTCAACTACACCAATTGGTTGATAACCAACTTTCTAATGTCGATGGCCCAAATCATGATTTGGGGTTAAGGGTAACAAATCAACTCTTTCACCGTTGAAGTATCCTAAGAAAGCTTGACTTTGTACAAGTCCAAATTGACTGAAATACTATTTAGTTGCTCCTCTTTTCCTTCATGAGAGTAGTAGTCTTTAGATAATTAACTCCCAATAATTGAAAAAAAATTGCTAAATTAGAATACTCTATTTGTAGTTTCTACAAGGTATTTAGAGCAGCTTGTAAGGTAGGTTCATGATTGTAATGATATATGGCTAAAGCCTATATGGGAATGTGTTGAAAACTATGAAGTCCAAGCCAAATGAGTTGTTTTATTCCATAGTCCTACGTAGTATTAATTTTGTCTTTCAAATAATATTCAATGCTAGAAGTAGGATTTAATTTGTCTAAAATGTAAAGGTTTTGGATTTAATGGTTGTGGTTGTCAAACTTGTCATGTGGTCTTAATGTTCATCTATATGTTTATATTTAATGTGATTGATGACTCTTTTATGATATGATTATTTCATCAAACATCACGACAGCCTATTCATCATTGTTTCTTCGATTGCGAGACCTTGCACCACCTCAATAAATGAGATTTTTCAAAGGAAGAAATTGTTGGAGAGAGGGAGATGAACGAGTTGAGAAAAGGTGTCGTATGTTGAATCTTCGTGCTACCAGTCTAGCCTTCCTTCGATCAATTGCTCCGTTGGCATTATATTTGATCTTAAAGATCCATTTGCAATCAATGATATTGCAGCCAATAGGAGCTTCGACTAATGACCATGTTCGATTCTTGATCAGAGAGGAATACTCTTTGTCCATGGCTTCTCTCCAGAGATCAGAGTCTGGTTGGCTAAGTACCTCTTCGACTGTCGTCGGTTCTTGCATTAAGAGACAGGCAGACTCATGAGTATACCTTGTGGGTTGTGTGCGCACTCGGCTTGATCTTCTGGGAGGATTTGACTGATGAACCGCTCGTGGGACTTGTTGATGGGTAGCAACAACATTTTCGTCTGATTCACTGTCTTGAAGTGGGTCGACAATACATATGCCTGAGCCAGAAGCTCAGACTGTCGTGTCAACGACACGTGATGAAGGTTCTTCTTGAGCAATATCCTTGCCTTTGAGGTCAACGAACTAATCCTCGATAAAGACTGTATCCCGGCTATACAAGATTTGCTGGGTATCAGGATCGTACAGCTTGTAATTGCTATCAGACGAAGTATATCCGGTCAAGATGGTCTTGAGACCTTGGAAGTCCAATTTCTTCCTTGTGTCCTTTGGGATCTACGCGTAGGCAATGCACCCAAACACTCTTAGGTTCTTCAAAGAAGGCTTAGAGCCTGTCCACACCTCGTGGGGTGTCTTGTCTGAGAGGGCCTTGGTCGAACATCTGTTCTGGACATAAGCTATAGTGGAAACAGCTTTAGCCCAGAATCTCTTGGGAAATGATGCATGTGATAGCATACATTTAGCATATTTGACCAGAGTATGGTTCTTCCTCTCAACTAAGCCATTAGACTGAGGACTGTAAGGAGTGATGAATTGCTGTTCAATGTCTTTGCTTTGGCAGTACTCCTTAAACTTGACAGAGATATATTCTCCACCATTGTCTGACCTTAAGGCCTTGATCGTCCTTCCAGTCTCCTTTTCTGCACGCTCCTTGAAGATTCTAAAGCAGTTGAAGGCTTTTGATTTCTTCTGTATGAAGTACACCATAGTCCTTCTAGAGAATTCATCAATAAAGGTTATAAAATACTTGGCATCCTTCAGCAAAGGATTTCTGATCGGGCCACAAATATTTGAATGTACAACATCTAGCAATCCTCTAGCAACATGCTGATGGCTTGACTTAAATGGTTTTCTAGTCTGTTTACCAACTAGACAGTCTTGACAGACAGGTAACTCGACCTTTTTGAGAGGATAGTTGAGATCAAGAACAATAGATTGTCTAGACATTCGTTGTACAACAACATGATTTAAATGACCAAGACTATAATGCCAAAGTAAACCTTTATTTGAATGAATTGAAGTACTGAGGGCCTGACTCGAGGCAGAAAAGCAATGACTCAACTTATACAAGTATCCATGCTTCTTTTCGAGAGCTAGGATCTTGCCTGTCCTATCAACTACTTTACACTGATCACATTCAAACTCTACTCTGTGTCCTAGATCTGTGATTCCGCTTATAGAGAGCAGATTCGTAGATAACTTTGGTACATACATGACTTTAGAGAGTAGCTTAGACTGATCATTTGCAAAGCATAATCTTACAGTGCCTTCACCTTTAATAGCTTGTGTGCTATTGTCGCCAAGGTGAACAAATTTTTGAGTACTGTAAGGTGTATAGGACTCGAAACAGCCAATGAAGTTAGTCATGTGCTGAGTGGCTCCAGAATCCAGGAACCAAGAACTGTCGCCAGATGCTCCTTGATGATTGGTCATGAAGGCATCATGATCTGCTTCTTGAATAGGCTGTGGAGCTTCTGCAGCTGTATTTGCCACTTGATTCGACTGCCCTTTGCTGTTGTTCTTCGCTTGAAGTATTCGGCAGTCTTGTATTTCATGGTTGTTTCGTTTGCAGTATCTGCATAACAACTTCTTCTTTGTTTGCAGATTCGACTGTTCCTTGTGCTGAGCTGGTTTCTGGTCTGGCTTTGATTGCTTCGGGCCTTTCTTCTTCTTCTTCTGCTTTGTCGTGCTCTTGTTGGTGTACAAGGCATGAGAATCAGTTGAGGAACTGCAACAACATAGTAATGACTCTCGAAACAATCAATTCTGGATGAGTCGTGATGATCATCACCCAGCTGTCATAAGAACTTGACAAGCTTGTAAGCAGTTGCATCATTATGTCTTGATCGTCTATGACAATTCCGACAACGGTCATTTGTCTTAGCAGTTTCTTGAATTGATTAATGTGATTCTGCAGAGAATCACCATTCGTCATCTTGAGGGAGTAGAATTTCTTCTTGAGATGTAGCTTGGAAGCTATATATTGCATTTTGTATAGTGTGCTCAAGATGTCCCAGACTTCTTTCGATGTCTGAGCCTCGGATACATGGCCGATCTGGGTATCCGTGATGTTGAGGATGATCAACGCGAAAGCTTTTCCATCTAGCAATTGCCGCATCGTCCGCTTCGGGTTTTCCTTTTGCACCTGTAACAACGTCATACAATTCTTTTGTCATTAGTATAGTTTTCATCTTAAATTTCCACAGATGGTAATTGGCTCCATCAAGCTTGTCCATGATAGGACTGGCTTTCCCTTGGGAATCCATGTGGAAGAGTTAGTCTGAGTGATAGGAGAAACTATCAGTGACTTAAGTATGAAAATCTGATACTAAAAAATACAGAACAAGAAAACAATTACTCTATCGGCTAGTAGAGTCTTGTACTATGGAAGCTTATCAAGCTATGAAAATGGCTTTGATACCATGTTGGAGAGAGGGAGATGAACGAGTTGAGAAAATGTGTCGTATGTTAGAAACGAAAAACAATCTCAAAGAGGTAAGACGAACACGAACGAGAAACGAACTTGAACAGAAAATGTTCGTGCGCAGCGGAACGAGTTATACGACTCTCTTTGTAAGCATGACTACGCCTATCAGAACGAATAAAATGGTAGTGATGAGAATCATGGTCGTTCTTGATTACGTAGCCAAACTTTAATAAATGAATGAAGCTCCAGAAGAATGGTTTGTCGCGAATAGCAAGACAAACTATTCGTCGCAAATGATTCGCGAAGAGCTAGACAGTGATCGACTGATAATTAGTCGCAAATGATTTGGGAAAGACAAGACTAGATGCTAGTCGTCTATTACCAGACAAAACAACTAGAAAGATCAGACAGAATGAATGATAAGCATAGCAATATTAACATAGATCTAAACGCAGAACAAAGAACTATATCAGATTAAGTTTATCATGTATACATGTCAATAATGCGGTAGAGCACAAGACAATAGCGGACGAAACCGTGTGCCCTACGAAGGTTATACAATTTGTAAAGGAATAAAACCTTATTGTTGACAATCAAGAATCAATGTGCAAGGCATCTACTTTGTCTCATTCATCAACTCATCAACTCATTCACTCATTAACCTGAATACACAAATGGTATCCAGTATATATACATTATATTACAGGTGTGTAGATGTGGAAAGTACAGAGTGGATGTGTTGTCTGTAAGAGATCGTGGGTGGCTGCAGTCGTTGTCCAATTTGTTAGCGCAACTGCATGGGGTGAGCGTGAAAAGGGTGCAACGTCAGTCAGTGCTGAAGTGATCGTTGGTTATGACAATGCAAAAAGTGCGTCACTCTTACGAGTAGCCTTAGGATTAGATTTACAGGGTGCCTTTACTTTCAGGGCACCTTTGGCATTCTGTAGGATAGTGTCCCCTTTTCGCCTGTCACCATAACGTGTGTAGAAACACAGTGTCGCAATTTTTTCACCTTTTCTTCATCCGTGCGAATTTGCATGTAAATATGCAGACTGTGCGACAACGTTAGTAAATATGCAGCATAAATGGAGGCAGATTAAAATGGGATTTAAGGAGAGTAGAGGGAATAAATCCAACAAAAATTTCAAACCTAGTTGAATTAATCATTACTTTGAGCTACCTAGATCTAAAATTTCCATAACATTCCACTCTTTGGACAATAATGTTCAAATACAAGCCTTTATTTTTGAATCTCATAGATGACACTGAAATATGGGCTTTAACAATGTATATTTGAAGTCTTATGTTTATCACTTTTTTTTATCATAGGACATACTTAAAAAAGGAGCTACAAATATTATTCTAAAAAGCATTTCAAATTTCAATTTGTATTTATTTTGGACAGTTGCATTAAAAAAGTCTCTTGGAGGTATAGCAGAAAACTTGGCAACTATGGAGAAAACAAGAATAGAGTTAGACATACAAATTGAAAGGGAAAGGTATTTTATTTTTCATGCTATTGTGAAGATTTGTCATTTGAGATGCTTTATGCTAAGTTTCACAAGTACTCAATCTATATTGTCTCAAAGATGATTCTCAAGTTGTTAGAGTGCATGTTATATTGCATGATGCTTGTCTATGTTCTCGATAGATGCATCTCATCTATTCTTGCTTTTAATACATGTGTGCATTTCGTTTTATATGAGCCAATTTTGACGAATAAAACCTTTTTTGCTTGCATGTAGCCAAATTACAATATATCAGGTCTGATTTCACTTGCATGTGGATTAAATTCACAAGATCATGTTGAAAAAGTAAAAAAAAAAAAGTATTTAAAAACCAACAAGGTTTTTTGGTGTTTTTTTATCGCTATTTTGGGAGTTTTTCCAAAAAACCTTGTACAAAACTTTGCAAGCATGTTCTCATGTGTGTAATGAAGATTTCTCTTGACATTACAAAGTTTGGTAGGAATCGATCACCATTAAGGGCCTCCAAAGTTCAAAATTTAGTAAATTTTTGATGATTTTTTAGCATAAATAAATCTTAATAGTGGATCTGAAACCTCTGCTGGCTCCTGTAGCAAAATTTATGGCCAATTCTTAGTTCAAAATTTGCAAATTTTTTGAAATATTCTGATTGCATGTCAGTATGTAAAGTAGTAGTGTGCATTCCTAGTGTTGAAAATACTTTTTGGATCAATTTGCATGTCCGTTTTGCTATGGCCATTGGAAGTTTGGCTATTTTTAGTTCAAAATTTGCAAACATTCTGAAATGTTTTAATTGCATGCCAATATGTAAAGCAGTAGTGTATTTCCAAGGTTGAAAATATTTTTTTGAATCATTTTGCATGTCCAGGTAAATGGTTCTATGAGCTACAATAGATCAAAGAAATTTCATGCGTGAATACAATTTCCATAAAAGCTAGTTAAAAAGCTGATTTCCTAGTTGTTAGAAAATTTACGTAAAAAGTGTGAAAGTTTTTAGATTATTATGATCCAAATCACTTAAAAGATCTTTGGTTAGAAAGAGAAATACACTACCAATCTCACCAATGTAGAAAAATCAGCATCTACACACAAAATGAGATGCAAACGCTAATAGAACTTGATCAAACTTGGATGAAATGATAAAGTACTGTTGTTGTCCGTACAAAACTAGCAAGCTACTATATTTCACACGTGTGGATCTGAAAATAGCAAATATAGATCATTCTACACATAAAATTGCATGCAATCACAAGTATATGCACCAATGGATAGTAAAACCCAAGAGAACCATGTATAAGCATGAAATGAGGTAGAGAAGAGAGAAGATCACTCCATGAGTTACATCCTTTTATAGCAGGTCCAAATCCTATTTGGCCACTTGGCTTTCCCACCAAAATGCTAACCCTACTATTTTTGGGTCTAGATTCAATGTACCCAACTATTCAAATTTGAATCTACTCAAACTCGCCTTCTAACTTTCCCACACTTTTAAAAAGTGTTTATTCAAATGGCATTTAGACTAATGAACTTTGAAAAGTCAATATCTAAGTGTAAAAACAAAGTTGGCCTCAATATGCCAAATAAACTAGTTGAATCCTTCACACTCCCTCTTCAACTAGTTTTAGCATGGACTTTGATAACACTCCAAGTGATGTGCTATGCTTCACGAACAAGTCCTTTCCCAATGCTTTGGTGAAGATATCAGCTACACATTCCCTTGAAGAAACATGTTGAAGCTCCACCTCCTTTGCAATGACTTGGTCCCTGACAAAATGATATTGCACCTCAATATGCTTGCTCCTAGCATGAAAGATAAGATTGGTTGCCAACCTTTGGATGATTGGGCACTCTGAAAAATCCAGCAAGTGAAGATCCTTGATCATCCTCTTGATCCATACCATCTCACTCCTTAAGCACTTAATCTTTGTGGACAATTGGTTCTCCCTTGCATTCTTGAACTTGACAAAGACATCATACACTTCGTCCTTTCTCTTTCGTAGATAGATCCAACAAAATCTACTAAAATCATCAATGAATGCTACATACATCTTAGCTCCACTATTGCTAATTGTAATAAATCCATGAATATCCGAATGTACAAGTTGAAAAGGATTTGTAGATCTAGATATAAATCTAGTATAAGGTTGTCTATGTGACTTAGACAAAGCACAAGACTCACAAACATGTTTGATGCCACTTAAGGAACTTGGAAGACATACCACAATCTTCTTCCTAGCCATTCCCTCAAATGACTTGAAGTTGAGGTGTCCCATCCTTTTATGCCAAACCTCTTGAATAGGTATTTTCTCCCTTGCAATACATCCAACTTGGTTAGCAATAACACAAGCATCTAGTTTGAACAACTTCCCTTGTCTTTTACCTTTTCCAACCAAGACATCTTTCCTTTTGATCATATAAGCATCTCCATCAAACTCCGCCTTGAGGCCTTTACTTAGCATATGTGAAATCAAAAATCGGAATTGATCAAGTTTATAGACCTATATAGTTTTGATCTACAAAAGATCCAATCTAAAAAAACAAAAACTCGATTTTGGTGTAGAATCCCCTCTAGCATGCTCTAGACTTGATATCTTCACCAAATCAATGATAGATCTGATTTCCTCCTTCAGAACCTGAAATAGAAGCTCTGATACCATGTGAAAGTTTTTAGATCATTATGCTCCAAACCACTTGAAAGATCTTTGGCTAGAAAGAGAAATACACTACCAATCTCACCAATGTAGAAAAATCAGCATCTGCACACAAAATGAGATGCAAACACTAATAGAACTTGATCAAACTTGGATGAAATGATAAAGTACTATTGTTATTCGTACAAAACCAGCAAGCTACTGTATTTCACACATGTGGATCCGAAAATAGCAAATATAGATCATTCTACACATAAAATTGCATGCAATCACAAGTATAGTGCACCAATAGATAGTAGAACCCAAGAGAACCATGTATAAGCATGAAATGAGATAGATAAGAGATAAGATCACTCTCTCCATGAGTTAAATCCTTTTATAACAGGTCCAAACCCTATTTGCCCACTTGGCTTTCCCACAAAATGCTAACCCTACTATTTTTGGGTCTAGATTCAATGTACCCAACTATTCAAATTTGAATCTACTCAAACTCGCCTTCTAACTTTCCCACACTTTCAAAAAGTGTTTATTCAAATGGCATTTAGACTAATGAACTTTGAAAAGTCAATCTCCAAGTCTAAAAACAAAGTTGGCCTCAATATGCCAAATATGGAAATATAGCAAATATGATGAAACTAGTTGAATCCTTCACAAAAAGTTTTGATTTTTTGAATAAATCATTGCATGCCATGTTTGATGCATGCCGGATGTTTCGAAAATAGTTCGAAATTCAATGGCAATTCATTTTATTCTCTAAGTTATCCAAGATCCTTCTATTATCACGTTTCATCGTGTTCTTATTTTGTTGGTGATGGGGGGGTATCAAATTGTACCACTTCAAAGGAAGCATGGGACACTTTGACAAGCATTTATGAAACTTCAGATGTATCAACTCATCTTTTTTTGAGAAAGAAGGTCCTTACCCTAAAAAATGAACGAAGGCACCTCAGTCAGTGATCATTTGAATGAGTTTGAACAGTTGCTGAATCAGTTAGCTGTTATAGGTTTTCCTATTTTAGAAGAAGATTCTACGATGTCTCTTCTTACCAGCCTTCCACCCTCCTACGATAATTTGGTATTGCTTCTAAGCAATACTCCTATGCTATTATTCCAGAAGTTGAAGGAGAAAGAGCTTATCTACAATGAGTAACAAGACAAAGGCCTTGTACTCTAATAAGCAGCATTCCAAGAAGAAGAACTTCAAGGATAGTAAGACTAAGATTGAGCAGACAGATTCAATGCAACCACAACAATAGCATAGTCGACAACGACAACCTACCAAGACCAATTTCTTTTGCAGATATTGCAAGGGACCCAATCACAACATCAAAGATTGTCGGATTCTCAAGCACAATGAAACGAGAAAGAAGATGCAACAACACCAAGAAGGAGGCTCTGACTCAGTCAAAAATTCCCAAGAAAAAGAGAAGGTGCTGATGGTACAAGATCAATCATGTAAAGATGCCTACGAATAATATCTAGATTTTGGTGCTTCTCAGCACATGACTCCATGTAAATTCCTATTTGAAGATCTCACACTAGCACATTCGCAGTATGTTTACGTCGGTGACTCAAGTGCACTTTGCATATTGAAGGCAAAGGGTCTATATGTCTTTATCTCCCAAACGGTAAATTAACCTTGCTTAAGGATGTAATGTACGTACCCAAACTGATGAAGCCAACAAGCTCACTAATTAGGGCTGTAGAGCCTTGTTCAACTAAAAGCAATGTATCATTTTGGTTAAGAATGGTAAGGAAATCCTCCCCGCAAACAGGAAAGGTAATTGATATATCTTGAGTCACATTATACTCAGTCTTCCTTGAAGACCAATTTCATGATTTTAAGCAGAAGCAGCAAATGTAGGAGTTTGTTCCAACAACTCCATTTACCATCGATAGGCCTAGACCTACGATCGTTCAACCACAAGTTGAAGACATCCTAGTCATTCACCCAGGAGAGTCATGTACTCAAAAGAACTTATAGTTTAAAGTTCTGCATGACAACAACAACAACCTGATCGTTTTGTCCCACATTAGTCATGATGAACCTACCATTGTTGTAGAAGCATTGAACGTGAACAAAACATACACAATCAAAGATTTTTAAATGGTTGACACTAGGCTTGTGTCCATGCCATACTTCATAAGGAGTTTTACTGTTGACGGCTTTAGTACTGGATTTGTTCTATACATAATAGGCTATGGCAGTAGCTTCTGCCCAGAACTTCGCAAGTATATGTGATTGGTATAGCATGGATCTAGCTAAGTTGAGAAGCGTTCGGATCTTCCTTTCAACAATCCCATTCTGTTGAGGTGAATAGGAAGTTGTGAACTGTCTTCTAATACCATGTTCAACCATGCAGTCGCACATCTCGTTAGAGAGGTATTTGCCGCTACCATTAGTTCGGAGAGCTTTCACTTTTGTTGACGTTTGAGTCTCAACCATTGCCTTGAATCTCTTGAACCATTCAAAGGCTTCTGATTTGTGCTTAATGAAAATGACTGTAGATCATCTAGAATAATCGTCTATGAAAGTGATAAAATGAATTGCATCTCCTAAGGACGGAATTGGGATTGGACCACAAAGATCGCTATGTACAAGATCTAATACATGCTTTGTTTGGACAGAATGTGATTTGGGAAACTTGTTTCTAGAGTGCATGCCATAGATGCAGGATTCACAAAAGAAACATTTCCTATCTAATGAAGAAGGAATATACAATCCATCAACTGAATTATTACAACACATATAAGAAAGTGATTTTGGTCTGGTCTGGTCTGGTCTGATGACATGTATTGTCGGCTGCTCGGCTTCTGTAGCTGTAGTTACAGGTTCTGTAGAAGAAACATTATCATTGGAAGATTCCATGCTATGTAAAATAGGATGAAACATAGCATCGTTTATCGATGGTTGTTTGAAATCATAGTATGTATGTTCTTGAAACATTACATCCCTAGAGACAAATACTACATTGGTGGATGGATCATAAACTTTGTAAGCTTTATGTTCATCAGGATAGCCAATGAAAATACATTTATTTGTCCTATGATCCAGCTTCTTCCTAAGTTGTTTAGGAATGTGAACAAAACATATACAACCAAAGATTTTTCAATGGCTGACACTAGGCTTGTGTCCATGCCAAACTTCATAAGGAGTTTTGTTGTTGATGGCTTTGGTGCTAGATCTATTTTGTACGTAACAGACTGTGGCAGTAGCTTTTGCCCAGAACTTCGTAGGTAGATTTGATTGGTGTAGCATGGATCTGGCTGAGTTGAAAACAGTTTGATTCTTCCTTTTTGCAATCTCGTTCTGTTGAGGTGAATAGGAAGTTGTGAACTATCTTCTAATACCATGTTCGCCAGATAGTCCGACATCTCGTTAGAGAGGTATTTGTCGCCACCATCAGTTCGAAGTGCTTTCACTTTTGTAGACGTTTGTGTCTCAGCCATGGCCTTGAATCTCTTGAAGCATTCAAAAGCTTCAGATTTGTGCTTAATGAACATGACTATAGACCATTTAGAATAATCATCTATGAAAGTGATAAAATAGATTACATCTCCTAAGGACGGAGTTGGCATTGGACCACAAAGATCGCTATGTACAAGATCTTTGTTTTGATGGAATGTGATTTGGGAAACTTGCCTCTAGAGTGTTTCCCATAGATGCATGATTCACAAATGAAATATTTTCTATTTAATAAAGAAGGAAAATGTAATCCATCAACTAAATTATTACAATGCATATAGGAAAGTGATCTTGTATTCGTGTCTCCAAATCGACTATGCCACAAAATAGTATTATTGTTTACATTTTTATTAGAAATACTAGCTAATGCAACTGAATTAGAGAGTACATAAAGATTTTCGACTCTAGTGCATGTAGTCAGAGTAGTATCTTCATCGAAGATTGTACACTACTTAGATGACAAAGTAACAGTGTAGCCCTCATCAGTCGTCTTAAAAACTGACAATAGGTTATTTGAAAACTGAGGTATGTGAAGAACATTGGTGACATACATAAAAAGATGATTGTTGAAAGCGATCCTGACTGTCCCATTGCCTTCCACGTGTATGGTGCTTGAATCTCCAAGGTAGATGAATTGATCTCTGTTGTAAGCTGCATACTCGGTAAACCATTCCTTGCGAGAGGCCATGTGTTGGGTAGTGCCACTGTCCAGGTACCAACTATCATGGTCTTCGTTGTCACTGTTGTAGGCCATTAACAAGTGTGTATCTTGCTCCTTGAATTTCGCCGCATTGTAGGAATCTGACTGTTATTGTTGTTGCTTCTTTGCCTCATTGTAGATGCGGATATGACACTCCTTGATGTCATGATTGGCTCTCTTGCAATATCTACAGAAAAGCTTCCTTGCGCGATCCACTATTCTCACCTTGAGTGCGAGGCTTCTGTTGTTGCTGATGCACTTGATTCTTGCCCTTGGAATAGTCATTCTTCTTGGTGTATAGGGCCAAAGACTTGTCTTTGATGGACAGGCCGCTGGTCTTTCTCCACATTTCTTCTTGAACTAGATGACCGATCACCTTTTGAAGAGTGAGGCCAGGCTGTGTGGAGATCATTACAACAAAGTGTTCATATGACTTTGGAAGAGAAGAAAGCAAGGTCATAACGACATCATCATCTTGAATAACACATCCTACAACTGATAACTGATCCATTAAAGATCTGAAGTTGTTGATGTGAGAAGTGATGGCAGTAGAATCAGACATGCTAAGAGTAAAGAACCTCCTTCTAAGGTGCAACCTAGTGGTTACATCATGAGTCTCATATAGACTTGATAGTAAGTCTAGTGCTTCCTTAGAGTTTTGCAGGTGGTAAAATGAGATATTTGGGAGTCAGCCAGATTGAGTGTAATGCATGCTAAGGCCTTCTGATCTTTGATCTTCCATGCCTTTGCTTGATCATTGTCTTCTAGTTTCAGGTCAACATCTTCTACTACATCCCAAAGATCTCTATCTATCAACATCATCTGGAGTTTTAACTTCCAGATATAGAAGTGAGATCCATTGAACTTGTCAATGACTCTAACCTTGTTGGATGATGAAGACGAAGAGCTACCAATACAAGACATGTTAACAGTAATACAGATGGAACAAACCTAATCTCTCGATTTATTTGTACACTACTTTGATACCAATCTGATGGGGCTAAAGAGAATGGAGAACGCGAATAGAGAAGAGAGCAAGAATATTTGCGGAATAGCTCTCCTACTATAATGGGCTACTAGATGCAGAGACAGTCTAATAGATTGTTAATACTAAGTAGAGTCATAGCTCAAGCGCTCTATGCCCAACAGGATCTTATAAATTAGTTCATACTCACAAAAACAAAAATGAGTACAGCCCACCAAAGATATTAGAAGTAGTTTGTGTGTGGTATACTGGAAATGGATTCAATAAGAAGTTTACTTCTGAATGAATTGACAGTGCAACAAAAATAATGCGAGTTCCTCAACGTCAAAGATAGTCATTCTCTGATAAAAAACTGAGGAGTCGTAGACATCCGTGTTCTGATCAAAGTGAGTAAACAAGCATGACAAAAAAAAGTCAAGTGCATTTAATCACAACAAGCATTCATCTACGTTATACACAGATAGAAAAGCATGTTGTTGTTATATTACTCTTCTCTCTCTCCCTTTCTCTCTCACAAAAAGCATAAGAATGATCAATCATCAAATCCAACAAATCGCAAATCCAAAGAAAACATGAGAGTTAGAGGAAGAAAGATGAAGAGCAAGAAGGACAATCCATATCCATTTCATAAGAGGGCCAACCAACTTGTATTGAAATGAAGAGATAAGGTACAAATGATTCAAAATTATCACTATATATAGTGGATTGGAAGGTCTTGGCCTCAAATCTTGGCCTCAAATCCTATTGGCCAATTTCTATCTCGCTAACTATTTAAATTTGAATTTTAGAGGGAACCAACTTGAAAATTGGTGGGAACCCCTTTTTATTCACTAACTTGACTTTTAGGCCTTGCAAAATTAAAAGTCCCACAAAAAGGCCTAAATTCCTTTTATTGACTTCTAACTAATCAAATAACTATGTGATCATCGAGTTGGACTTAGACACGTAGGGTGCCAAATGCCTCTCACTTATTAACTAGGGTTAGGGTTGCCTCGATGTTATGTCCATGGCCAGTAAGTAGGATTCAGTATACTCCTAGTCTTGGATACACGGTACTCCGATAAATCAAGCTGTTAGTTATGCCACGTCATACTGGATGTGACCCAAAAGTAACTAATATCCTTGTGAGGCCCAGAATACACTAAATGGAGTTTAGACAAGGTATGAGACAATAGTGTATGCATGTGTAGAGTTATCAATAACATTTCTATGAATAGTTGGTCCATGCTTAGGACTCTATTCTGGGTGAATCTATGTATAGAGAACTTAGGATTGATTCATTGCCAGGGTTTCACTCTACCTTCATGCTTCTTATTTCTTGGCTTGGGGGTGAAGCTTCTAGAGTTGATTGTTTTCTTCTACTTGGTTGGGTGGTTGCTCCATAGTGTGTTTTCCATTGTGTTTTTTCTTGTAAGCAAGATCTTGAGAGAGCTTCCCTTATAGTGGTATCAGAGCAAGGCTTACGAAGATTGGAGAACATGGAGAAGCGCTACCTTTCGTTGAAATTTCAGATTGGATCCATGAGAATTCTCTTCCAAGGTGGATAGCAAGGTTGCAAGTGGGTGTACTATCCTGATTTCAATTTGCATGTTGCTAAGATCCATTACTCTTGGGATTCTTTGTGGTTTTATGGAGAATTGTCCTTGAAGGCCAATTTGTGATGCTTTTTTGGAGCTTTTTCTTGTGTAGATCAAATCTTTGGTAGATCTAAATTTTCTAGCAAGTGTACTTTTGTTTTAGGGTTAATTAATGATGAAATTAATGATGCATGCCGGTTCTTTCCAATGATTTATGATTCTAGGCTATGTTTTGGTCAAAATTGCTTGGTTTTTCATGCTTTTTGGCACAAAATAGATAGTAAGAACCAAAATCCAACAAGATCAGTGTTAGCAACTATGCTAACATAGAGAAAATACAAAGAAAGAAATAAAACTCCATGGCATGTGTTTTGTAAGTCCACGTATGAGTATCTGTCAATAAACTTCAACCATGGCATGTGTTTAGTAAGCCCATGAGTAGAAGCTTAAATAATAATAA
This sequence comes from Diphasiastrum complanatum, assembly GCA_029204225.1. Classification (NCBI taxonomy): domain Eukaryota; kingdom Viridiplantae; phylum Streptophyta; class Lycopodiopsida; order Lycopodiales; family Lycopodiaceae; genus Diphasiastrum; species Diphasiastrum complanatum. The sequence continues at coordinate 31,654,198 of CM055109.1, read as the reverse complement.
AATAGCTTAAACTTAGATTTAGAACTTAGACTTAGGAAACTTAAGATAGAAATATTTTATCTTAAGTTTTTCTAAGTTAAGAAACTGTGAAGTTCTAAATCCTAAGTTAGAAGTTCTAGAAAGGCTAGAAACAGATTAGTCCCATAAGTTAGTAGATACTTATGAAAAACCCTCCTTGCCATAAAAGGAGAGGTATTTGCCTTGTAAACAACACTATGAGATTATGCTAAATTGCTTTCTATTGAGATTATCATTCTATTTCTTGGTGTTCCCATTGGAAGGTGCATAGCTTGAGGGAAGGTGCTCGGGCCTCCTCTTGCCTCCTTTTATTGGATTATTGTGGCATGTTTTTATTGGTTTATTTAGTTAGCCACAATTTATCTTTCTAACCCTCTAGGTGTTAATTTATGTCTTAGTTTAGCAATCTTGCTAGTTGGGTTTGCCTTAGCAAACATTTTTATTGTTGTTTCTAATTAGCTTTATTTCTGTTTCGGGCACTAGTTGGGTAAGCCTTAGTGCTCTCATCTTTGTTGATCATTTCCGTATTTCCGTTGAAGCTTGTTGTAGAAACTTAGAAAGTGGACGAATCTCTACATCTCTATACTACACCCATAAGTAGATCTAGCCACCGCACGAACTAGAAATACTTCTAACATTGGTGCCGTTGCCGGGGACGATGGTGCGGCAATTCGATGATGGTGCTATGGGGGACCTTTAGAAAGAAAAAGCAAGGCTAGAGGAGGAAAACAATATTTTCGTTGAAGCTTGTTGTAGAAACTTAGAAAGTGGACGAATCTCTGCATCCCTATACTACACCCGTAAGTAGATCTAGCCACCGCACGAACTAGAAATACTTCCAACAATCAGACCAATTAGATGGTTGTAATTCTGTAAATTGGTTTGCATGTGTTAGAGAAAGAGTTGTATGTCATAAATTTTCACTTTATTGTGATGAAAAAAATCAAAAAATAGCCTAAAATCATTATTTTTGCTTGTTTTTCATAAAGTTGGATAGTAGGTGGCTGTAAAACACCATGTAGAGCTTGTAAAGAGGTGGACCATAGTCTTTTGAAGCTTTCCCTGAGGTTAGAACCAAGAAATATAGCAATTGAACTTGTAAGAAGTAAAAAAAGTGTAAAAAATGACCATTTTTGGTGACTTTTGGGGGATGGATCTCTCCAAATCCATAAGGAGATCAATTTGAAACTATTTACAGCATGATTAGCATTTCTTTTTACCTTCCCAGCAAGCTATCAGACCTGTAAATTGATGGCCGGTGGCTTATGCACCATCTCCATAAAATTTGAAGCTATTTTGACTTCTACAAATCAAGAAATCTTCGTTCTCACCCTATACTGCATCTTAGGATTAGTATGAATGCTCCATGGAAGTCTAATTGATTGTTTAAGACTGTTGGTAGCATCAATTTTGGGCTAGAGTGGGTGTTTGCATGTTTTTGCATGATTTTGTCTTGTGGAAATGCGTCCTACTATAGATTTTCTAGCACTCTGATCTCGCACGTGTGAAGCCTAGGTGGCAGGTTGATGTGGCAAGCATCTTGTTCACTTGGTCCCCCTTTGTACTGTGCTTTACAACACCCAATTTGGTTTCCTGTAGCCAAAGTTATGATCATTTGAAATTTTGCAGTTTTGTGAGTAAAATTGGCAAAATTTGAAATTGTTCTGATTGCATGCCAGTCATTTTTCTAATTTGTAGTACTGTGCTTGCATGGATTGGTTGCAGCTGATTCTCAGAGTGATTCTGACATGCATGATGGATTTACAATCAATTTGAGTGGTCATACGCATGTGCTCTGACATCACAAATCAGTGATATTGACTAACAAATTCCGTAAAACTGAAGTTTACGTAAAAAATTTCGGAATGACATTTTGTGACTGATGTAGTGTGCTTTGCATGTCAGTTTTACGGATCCTTTAGATCCAACGACCCACCTGACGTGCAATCACCATCGTCGATCTGTGTGACTCGAGATCGGACGGCTTTCCACGCTTCTGCGCGTTGATCAAAGGCCTTTGATGCACCAGGCACTTCGGGCCACTAACATGCTAGTTGAACTGGGCGCGCGTGAGGTCCCGCGACCCTCCTTCTCTTCTCTCTCTTCATGATGGATCTTCCTTTCTCTTCACAAGCTATGGCTGCTACTCGTGGATCGATCTAGTTGTTCTCTTTCTCCACGGCCAGTCGCGGCCTCCTTGCTGTTGGGTCGCGACTGGCCGTGGAGAAAGAGAACAACTTAGTTTTAGTTCTATTGATCATCCTGAATCGGATGGCCAGATGGAAAGAACTAATCAGACTATGGAGAATATGTTGAGGACTTATGTGTCTCACAGGCAATCTCAGTGGGAGGACTACATTCCTTTGATTGAGTTTGCTTACAATAGTAGAAAACATTATGCTACAAATTATAGTTTGTTTATGCTAATGTATGGTCTGGTCATTGTGGAGACGAAAATGTTGCAAGTGGCATGTGATAGTATCCGTACTATTGTTCACAATAGATCTATGCATTATGCCGATCTTAAGATATCTCTCATAGATTTTAAAGTTCATGACTGGGTATATCTAAGAATTCCAGAATATTCTAGGACTAGGTGTACATGGAAGCATTAAAGTTGTCTACCATATATTGTGGACCATTTCAGATTATTAAAAAAATCGGTTGTTTAGCTTACGAACTTGATCTTCAAGACACGTCGATTGCTCATACAAACTAAGTTTACATGAAGGAGATACAGTTGGATTTGATGAAGATCTTACCCATTTGGAGATTTTATCGTTTAGTGTACCTTTGGAACCTGAAAGAGTACTCAGAATTAGAGACAAACAATTGAGAAATCATTCTATCTCTGAGTGCTTGATTAGGTGAAATGGTCGGACTGAGGATGATGATTTGTGCGAAAGAGTTGAAAGCATAAAGAAGAACTTCTCTAGTTTCCACAAGGGGGAAAGAATGTTAAGTCCAAGTTCAATATGAGGGATTCAAAATAGTCCTTGAGATGGATATCCGGTACTCCAGTAGTGTACAAAATTATTAGTTATGCCATGTCATTCCGGACAATGCCAGGAATGTAATTAATAACCTTGTGAGGACCTAGATGCTCTAATTGGACCTATGGAGCTAGTGCATGATGATTGATAGCTTTTGGGAGGTCAAATGCTTTTGGATTGGACTAGGAGGTCCTAGAGGGAATATTCCTCATCTTTTGGGGGCCATACCTCTTACAGGAACTCACCCGTCTCCTCATTCAGTTTTTTATTTTCCAAGACCGGGATCTTCACCTCTCTTGCATTCAGTCATCGTTCGGAGGCGAAGTAGTTAGGGATTTGCCTACTCATTTCTTGTTGGTTGTGTGATTTTGGCTCCACATGTATCCTTGTGGTTGTATGCGACATGATCTTTTTGGACCTAGCATCAAGGAGATAGAATGAAATTAAGTACTCTAATTTTCACACGTGTGAACTACCAGAATTCCGTACAACCTATATTCATATATGAAAATATCAATTCTAACCTCTTTGATCCAAAAACTGTTCAATACTAGATATTAGGAAGTGGTCCAAGCTTGAATTGTCACAAAATTCTTCATACATCTGATGTTAATAGCATTCAAAGCATGGTATGGCTCTGATACCATGTGAAAAATCTAGAATATTCACACGTGTGGGGAACCACAAAAGAAGTGTGAATGATCTTTACCATGCTTTATGATGGCACACAGATCACATGTAGAGTAATTCTACAATCTTCCATCAGATCCTATGGCTAGAGCATAATCTAGAATGCTAATGATCAAAGCTTCATTAAGACCTCATCAAAAGAGAAAGTGACACAAGCAAAAATATGTATGAAGAATACACCAATTTCGAGTTAGAGAGAGAATACAATTACAAGCAAAATAGTGTGAGATCCAATTTTGACATTATGACACCAAGATAGCTTGATTCATCATTAACAATATGAGAAAACCTCATGTACATATATAGGAGAGGATGTAGCTCGTGGTATTACTAGCATGCAACCACATTTAGCCACCTCAAAGAGTGTAATCTACCAAAATATTGACACCTAACAGCTTGCATGCAAAGTTGCACTCAGATGAGGAGTTGAGCAAGTGCGGGGAGAGAGAGAGAGAGAGAGAGAGAGAGAGAGAGAGAGAGAGAGAGAGAGAGAGATCGTTGGCTGGGCATATTGCGGGATCATTGCATTTGTGGGCCCATAACTATTTTTGGAAAAAATTGTAGCAAAGAGCAAAAGCAAAGCAGAGATTCAAATGTCTGGGCAGTGGGCAACAAGCTTGGCAACAAGCAAGATGTGTACACTGCTGATTTATGGATTAAAAGACTAGTTTACATAATCAAGAAATATATCTACAAGTCCATAAATAGAAAGATAATAGAGATGAACAAAGATGATCATAAGCTCATTACATTGTAATCCAAAACTGTTTACATCAACTGAAACTGTGATTTTTGGATCGTGACCCTCCTAGCCTAGGCAGGCTATATAGCCAAGGCCCAGGCAAGGTAATGCCAAGAAGAGGATCACCCAAATTGCTACAAGTGGTGCAGATTGGTGACATTAACAAGTACAAAGCTATTTTGCTTGACACCAATAGGGCATTATCTATGAGAATTTCCTTGGTTTGCCACATAAGCAATTTTTATAAAAAGGGCAAATTTGTCATCCGGCCGTTTGGCCTTTGTGCCCTTTCTGGCTACCACCATTGTGCAGGGGGGCCGCCATCTAGGGTGAAGCACCCTACCCCTTAAACAAATATGAAATTACTCAGGTTGTTGCACATATTTCGAAAAGAAATTAGGTTTTTTTTATCTAACCATTTGATACCGTGCTTTCAGGATTCCAACAACCTGACCAGAGAAACCGACTTCTTTGATCCTGTGTTTTCAAACCTGAAACCGCTAATAGTAAATTCAGCTGCTACAAGCATTTTAATCTTTTGAAGTAGAAGTTATAGGGACTTTTCCAGCATAAGGTTAGAATCATCGATCTTAGGGCGATTTCGAGCATAAATCTAATCTGCAGATTGTTTGTTCTTGGATGAAGAACTAATTTGATCCTCGTCGATCTGAGGGCGATTCCGGGCATAAATCTAATCTGCACTGTGCATGTTGTTTGTTCTTGGATGATGACGAACTAATTTTATCCTCCTACGTGAAGGTCTACAGCTCGTTTTCAAGCTACAGCGGCTGGTTTACGCAAATTTATCCTTTATCGTTAAAGACAGCCTCGAAAAGTAAGCATTCTCTAAATTGTACTCCAAAATCAGATCATGAGGTTAAAGGCATATTAAGCTGAATATCACCATTCTATAGAAACTTAGATCCAACGGGGTTGGCTCAGTTGGTTAGCTTGGCATTCAAAGTTTCTTTGAACCCAAGTTAGAATCTTCCCTTGGAAATCAGGAAGCATTGCATAGAAAATTGCCCAAAATTGATCCTGAATCCTGATTGAACTTGTTCTGTAGGCATGCATGTTGCAGATATAAACGTGCTTCATGTTTGATCAAGCTTGGATTTAGCTGTGTTCAGATTCTCACTGTAACAACTAGCTATAGCTCAAGAACTTCCACCTAACAAGTTACTCGTTTCCCAGTTCTTGAATTGACAAACTACATCAATAATGACTCACCGGATGTTATGAACCGTTTTAGAAAACAAACCGATCCAGAAAACAAGATTCGGAATGTGTGAATTTGGATATCCCAAACGTAGGGTCTGATAGGAATTATCACGATTCACACTCAATCACACGCTGACAGAATTGGAGAGGGGAGAAGTTTGAAGCTCTTCCATTTGGCATTGAAGTAATGAGTTTATACAGAGATATCGAAATCATACAGATGTACTTCTTGCTTTCGTAATGTAAGATATTTGATGTGACTAAATTAAAGCAACAAAATTTATAATCACAAAATGCAACTGCAAATAGGACACCATTTTTTCAATTTAACACCATGTTATTTCGGTTTACTGCTTACCATGTTGCTTGTGGTTTTCAGTATGGCTTCTTTTTGTGTAAATTGTCCAGTATTTTGAGCTCTGGTAGTTTAGAACCTGAAAATCTATCAAGTAGAGGATGTCCATAATGGCAAAAAGGGAGAGAAAAAGCTTTTACCTCAGATTCAAATACATATTCAAGTACAAGTCTTTTAGAAGATGTGCAGTCGTCATAGTGTTTTGCTTTTTGTCATCTTTGCCATCATGCCCATGTCCACAGGAACGAATTCATAAATCATTGCAAGAAGTTTGAAAAATCTCAGGGTGACTTTTGGACACGACTCGATAAAGGTATGTTATGCTCAACAAGAAGAAGTTTGGTGCAAACACTTGGGTCTATGAAGCAAGAAATGGAAGATGTCAATGATAAAGCCAAAGTCTTAGTATCCGACAATGCTACAGAAAAAGCGAGCATGCTTAGAGAGATTGAAGGTAGAAATGTCAAACTTGGTAAGATTCATAATTGCTTACATATGCTTAGTAACATGAGAATGTGCTAGCTATATTATGTGTGGAGGTGACAAAAATATCTTATCAAATGAGAGGACGTTCTATAGCGTTTCAATTTCTCCCAAATTGCGAGCATTGAAATTTTTGCAAATGTTTACCAGATCTCAAGAATGCAATCCAACATGAAGCATCAAAAAATACCAGTCTTATGGAGGAGATAAGCAATCTTAATATTGCCTTAGAAGACTCGAAGAAAACAGTTGGAACTCCACAGTAGGTGGATCCTTTTTTTTGCGTCAAACTATATATACTAATCGTGGTTCTTTGCTCTCTTTCTTTATTCAAGGTGTGAAGTTCAAACCCAGTACATATGTTGCATTGAAGCCAGAGAAACATAAGACTCTAAATTTTTCACTTTTCATATTTATAGAGGGGTTGAGTGTCTAGATGGCAAAGATAGTTTCCTTCATAATTCATTTGCATCTTTCCAAATTACTATGCAAAAAAGTGTTCATTAACTTCAAACTATTGATTGATATATAACGAAGTAAATTTTCAATCTAACTTTCCTCATTCTTTGTATAGGAATTTGGAAGTGTTGTGCCCTTAATTAATCCCAGTTTATTGGGCCTTGAGTACCATAGGTATCCCAAATGCTCACTTCATGGTTAAGGGCCTTGTGCATCATATATTTTGCAATAACCAATGATAATAGGCGGTGAGGATTAGTGACAAAATTTTACAGCAAATTCAATCCCAATCAATCCTAAAAGTGATGGAGGATGCACAAATCAAAGATCTAGATCCAAACTATGAGCTAAGAGCTAGAATCAAGACTAGCTACCAAAACTAGCTACTTGGCATTTAACTTCACAAAAGGAAACACTCAAAGGTTTTTCATTAAGTTGTTAGATGTCATATAATCTAGAGGATATCATGGCCTATTCCAAGTCTTCTTATATGCCTTCTATGCAATATTTGCATCTTATATCCTTATGAATGGATGGATGGATGGATGGGTAGATATATGACTCATGGATGCAGGTAGATATAGGTGGATAGATAAGTATATACATGTTTGTAGATAGCTAAGAGGATAGGTGCAATTTTGGAATCAATCAATGGATCAATGGATTGTTTATTGATATATCAATAGATGTGTGTAAGACTCTGTGTATAAGGTAAGTAGACAAATCTATGCATATATGAATGGACTCAAAGATTTGGTGATAGATGGATTTGATAAAATTTGCAGCGAAATGAATCCCAATCAAAGATAAGAGTGATGGAGACTTGATTGATCTAGATCCAAACCATGAGCTAGAATCAAGACTAGTTACCAGAACTAGCTTATCTTGGCAATTAATTCCACAAGAGGCACATTGATTTGATCAAACACTCCAAAGAAAGGTGAAGCAAGCTTACTAGACCTGTAGTCAACTTCAGTACCTTCCAATCAATGCAATAGGCATAAGATCACTCACATATGATAGTTCTAACTCAACACACAAAGACAATGTGAAGGAAAGTGGAAAATACAACAAGATATATATATATATATATATATATATATATATATATATATATATATATATATATACACACACACACACACACACACACACACACACACACACACACACACACACACACACACACACACACACACACACACACACACACACACACACACACACACATCCTTCTCAGATCTAGGGTTTAGCTTTACCCTTCAACCATATGTGGCCTAAACCTAAATTCAATATCCTAAAATAGGTCATCAACCCTTGAATTGACCTCATGATCTCGAGATCCACCAACAAGGCAAAATGTGCTAAAAATAGACCTACATTCTCTCTACAATGCTAATGTACATTTCATACTCATTAGTAAATATGCCAATAGACCTCGTGTGATGAATTTACATGATTAGGCATATGGCTAAGCATCTATACACGTGGCATGTGCCACATCATCACTTACAAGTGGAAGAACAACAAACTAGATAAGCCGCCTCCTCACAATTTATTTTGATGAGACTATCCTGGATTAATAATCAACACATGAACAAAAAGAACATAATTTGTAGGTTCTTGCTGTCTGGAGTGAGCATGATCACTCATCATGAAATGATATGATTTGAGCTCCAAGTTCTCAAATGTAGTGAGAGCTCAACAAAGATTGTCTTCAAGATCCAAGCTTTGTCTTCGACAGGTTGTTGAATGAAAACCTTGGGTTGCAAAATGAAAGTATCCTCCTCAAATCTAAGATGTAGACACAATTAATACACTACCCCCAAGCTATAGGGAATAAAAAAATATCTATTGTAAGGCTCATTAATATGGATTCCATATTATCATAGTCACCCACAAGAGTAAGCCCAATTACAAATAGAACATGGGCACTAGCTAGCTACAGAGGTGTCAACAATACTCTAGCACATCAAATAATGAATGGATCTGAAAGGGTTCCAAACTATACATAGGACAATACCATGTCCTCCTCCCTATGGTATTTCTACTAATTGTTGAAATTTCGCAATTCTAGCTTGACTAGTTTTGATGTATTATAGGTAATTCCACTTGTATGAGATGATGGCATTGTGTATGTGGATGGATGCTTAGAAAAAGTTCACAATGTTAATATTCCTCATTTGAGGTCTTGTAGCATCATTTCAAGTGAGAACAAAAGGCCATTTTAGCCTTGGAGAGAATATAACAATTTTTGCCTTGTTGATGGATCTAGTGGTCATGAGTTCAACTCTAGGGTTGATGACATGTTTTAGGGTATTGAATTTAGGGTTAGGTCACATATGGTTGAAAGGTAAACCTAAACCCTAGATCCGAGAAGGATATGTATATATATCAATGTAAATCTTGTTGTACAATGATGATGATGAAAAATCGAGTTTTTCCACTTCCATCAACATTGTCTTTGAGTGGTGAGTTAAAGTTATCATATGTGAGTGTTCTTATGCAATAATTACATTTTTTGAAAGGGACTAGAGTTGATTCAAGTCTAGAATGCTTGTTGCACTTTTCTTTTGAGTGTTTCCTTTTGTGAAGTTAAATGCCAAGTAGCTAGTTTTGGTAGCTAGTCACGCCCTCACTTAAGCCAACAATATATGGGATGATAAATTGGCTTCAAATATTCCATCTAATACTCAAATTTTAAATTCATTAATGTATCATGCATGCATCGACCTACTTAGCTCACATATTCACTCTTCCACCCATTGATCAATCAATCCAATGAATAATCCATTGATCTATTTGATGATTGCATACACCCACCTACATCTCAATGTACATATGCAATTATCTATCCATCAATGTCTATGTGAATTTGTGAATATTCCATGCAATCATCTATCTATCCATCCACACCGTCATTAGGAACAATTCTTCATTGGCATATAGACAACGTACAATAGTCTATCATATTCACCACATTATGTGGATGCTACCAAAATGTAATCATAGTTAGTAGACTTTTTCGAAACTTCACTTATGCTGTTACTCCATGGGGTGATTGTCTAGTTTTAGATCTTCAATCTATATTTGCTCATGAGTCTATCCATGTATTGATAGATCTTCCTAGTTATCTTATACATATTTTCTCACATCTAATCTATGAATGATTGATCCGTTGATTCATTGATGAATCCATTGATTGATTCCAATACTCAGTTTATTTATCTACCTATTGATGTACATACATATTTATGTTTCCATCTATTTGTATATGCATTTTTTATTGTGTCCATCCATCCACATTTCAACGTGCATATGCTTTTATCTTTTCATACATATCTTTCTCCATCATTTTTTATTCTTAATATTTGGTGTAAGGATTTGGATGTTAATCCACAAAATTTTCTATATGTGCACCAACTTATATGACAACTAGTAGAAGCTTGCCATGTTTACCATCCTAAATGATGATCATTCTAAGGCCCTCCTTTATGCCAATAATACATGGTATGATGATTTGGATTCATATAATCAATCTTTGTATCCATTCATGTATGTATTGGTCTACATAATAAACCCATACATGGAACCTTACACCTATCAAGTAGTCCATCAACAATCAGTTCATTCATTCGTCGATCAATCCATCAATCAAGTTTTATAATGTATTCGTCCACCTGCACATCAATGTATCAATACTCCTATCTTTTATATATTTCATCTATATATTTCTCCATCATTATTCAATATCATATCCTTAATTTTTGGTATAATGATTTGGATGTCAATCCATACTTTTTCTTATGATATGTATAGAATAGAATTTGGGGCCACGATTGTGCACAATATCAATACTATTGATTCGTTAACAAAACAAGAGACATATTTTGCATACTTAGTATTTGCATGAGTTATTCTTAGTGCACGCTTGTATATCTAAGATGGGGGAGACACAACACCTATCATGCCAAAATTTATAGAAATTCAAAGTTGAATAACAAAACCAAAGTGTGAGTAACTTTAAGTAGGCTTTTTAGAGAGAATTATTAACTGGTCATTAAATAAATTCTTAAGGTCCTCAAAAAATTTGCCTATAATGGGTTTTGACATTCTACGAGTAGATTTTTTGCGAGTTTCTTTAGGAAGATCTTGAGATCTCATGGATGAATAGTGATTCAAAAGGCCAAATATTGAATTGATTCAACACTATAAAAAAGTCAAACCTTGAGCCCGTTGAGACCTCTTAGGAGGCATTATCTTGAGCTCTTGAGCATATTGAACCTCTAAGAAGGTCATATGTTGAATTAATCCCAACGTCAAAGAAGGTAATATCTTGATTTTTATGGGGCCTATAGAAGATGCAAACCTTGAATTCATAAAAGCCTCTTAGTAAGCAATATCTTGAGTTTATATAAGCCTCCTAAAAAATTGATCTTGAAACTTTAAAAGAGACAGGCCTTGAGGTTGACCTTGAAGTTTATAGAACCTTCTAGGAAGCTCAATTATGTAGGGGATGCCATATCTTAAATTAATTTGAGCCTCTTATGAGACAATATCTTGAGCAAAGTACAGAGCACACTAAAGGGGAGTTAGAATTAAAGTTAGAATCACTGTGTTACTGTATTGTGGGTCCTATCAGTGGATAAGGATCAGTTGGCCTCGCCACGAGGCAAGTCGACGGGACACGCGTCCCACCAATGGCAACCTGGGTCATGCATGGGTTGCCTGAGTGAACAACTATATGTACAGTGTAATTTCATTTTGAGAAATATGGTTGCTATGTGAGCTTGCTGAGGAGAGTGTTTTCTGTTTGTGTTACAGAGCCGTACAGGGAGTGTACACAGTACAATGTCGCCGTTGAAGAGAGCTTCAGGAGAACTATCTTCTGAGAGTTCGGGGTTTTATGGCGGGTTGAAGACGGAAAGAGAAGCACTGGTGCACGGTTTCTAGTTTATAGAGGCTTGCTAAGCTCAGCAGAGGGATTATTAGCCTGTGCATAGCATCAAACAGGAAAAAATTTGGTGAAAAATTGACAATTTCGAAGCCAGCTGAAAATTGAAACCGGACTTGGGGTTACGGTTTTTATACGTAACTGGTGATTTTTTCGCTGTTTGTGCACCGTTTTGGATGTCGTAAGGACAGGAAGGAAGCTAATCACAATTTCAACCAGCCATGGAGAGATTATGAGGTTTATGTCAGAGATTTATCACCAGACAGTTAACCTAGCAGATTTGCGATAAAAATGTGAAAAAAGCCACTTTGTCAAGTTGAGCTAAAATCACCGTTTCTCCACGAAATTTCCTGACTGAACACTCTACAGTCATGGATTCAGTAGGGCGACCCTGATCCAGGCCTCAAATCGTGCTCAAAACAATCCACAGGTTAGTTTAATCTGATAATTTTCAGAGAAGAGAGGCGCGGCCGCAGGCAGGGAGGTCGCGGGTTGTTCGCGCGCCCAACACAATAAACAGCTTAGTGTACCGAAGACCATAGCGAGTGCAGGAGTATGGTTCGATGTCCAGATGCACTTTGGACCTTTAGATGAGGTGTCAAATGAATCGACGGTCCAGAATCTGTGATGGGAAAGAAATTTGAACCACAAGATTTGGTTCAGCCATTGGATGAGCTTTGAACAGGGCCCTGAAGAATTGAAGTGCATTCTGGCCTTCAACTTCATTAAAAATTTTCATACTGAAAGTTGAGTTGGGTCTCTTCACAAGTGAAGAGTGAAGTTTCTTCAAAGTGAAGAAACAGTTCAAAAGCTAGAAAAGTCCCTATTTTTGGGTCCTTTGCCCGTTTTGACCCAAACGAAAGGCTATAACCTCCAAACGAAGGGCACCCGGACTGTACCTGCAAGTACGATACAACAAAACAGAGTGGTTGCAGCGGAGAAAGTGTTCGGAGTACTCCAGAAGTAGTTTCACCATTCCACTGGGCACGTTGTTGGGAGTTGACGACTGAGTGCATTTCGGAAGGCGACGCCGATTTGGCTTTCAAATTGGTGGAAAAGAGGCGAGTGGCCTGGTAAGAAAAAAAGTGCAGGTCATTATTTTCAACTTCTGACATCATTGTTGGCCTCGACATACTGTTCTTAGCCTAAGGCAGAAGTCTCAAGCAGTTTTGCGATGGCAAACATGGGAGAGTCCATTTTGAGTGAAAGTAGCAAATTGGACGGGATTTCCAACTATGCAGTGTGGAAATTCAAAATGAAAAACATACTGATGGAGAAAGATGTGTGGGAAGTCGTCACAGGTGACGAGAGAAGGCCGCCAAATGAAGCAGACATCAAAGTGTTCGACAAAAAGATGAGGAAAGCTTTGACCTTCATTAACTTGTCAGTGAAGGATCACATCATTACCCACATTTGTGATGCTATTACACCCAGACAGGCATGGGATGTGCTAAAGGAGCAGTTCGAGAAGTCAAATCCGTCAAGAATCATGTTTCTGAAGTCAAAGTTGAATAGTGCCCGCATGGAACAAGGAGAGCACATTCAGACATACATGACCAGAATCAAGACAATGAGAGATGAACTGCATTCTATTGGAGAATTCATACGTGATGTGGAGCTGGTGCATAATGCATTATGCAGCATTGCAGAACCCTATCAGATGTTTGTGAGCGGAATAGCATCAAGAGAAAGATTGCCAACATTTGACGAGCTCACAGGAATCTTGATGCAGGAAGAGCAACGACGAGAAATGGTGAAAGCTAGACGTCAGAATACTGATGATCAGGCACTTGCAACACGCCAAAAACAAGGCAAGGGCAAGGGCAAGAAGAAGACTAAACAGCAATTTGCCAAGTCTCAGAAGGATGAGGGATCTTCCAACAAAACTAAGAAGAAAGGCAAGTGCTTCCATTGTGGTAAAAAGGGCCACTGGAAGAGTGAATGTCGCAAATTCCTGGCGGAACAAGGCAAGGGAAAACCAAAACAAGCAGGTAACCTTGTCGATGAGGGTGAGATTGAAGACTCTAGCATCTTCATAATTGCATTGTCATCTAATCAAGATGATCAAGCATGGTATATTGACTCAGGAGCCACAAGACACATGACAGGTAACAAGAACTGGTTCAGTAGTTTGAAGACGTTGAATAATGGAATATGCATTTCACAAGCAAATGGTGAGGTGTGCATGGTCAAGGGGATAGGCACAATTTCAATCCAACTGCCTGACGGTAAAAGCAGATGATCAGGGAGGTACTTTACGTACCAGGTTTGAAGAAAAATCTACTTTCTGTTGGAGTCATTACTGATCAAAAGTTGAAAGTAGAATTCACCCATGATCGTTGCTTTATGAAGGATGCGAACCAAAAGTTCAAAGTTATTGCGAATGGAATAAGAGAGCCCAATACAAACTTGTACAGGCTGAATGCTACAATCAAGAGGCAACATGGACTTGTATCATCTGTTCCTTCGTAAACTGAGTTGTGGCACAAGAGGCTTGGTCACTTGAACTTGGGAAGCCTCAGTTTGATGAGAAAATTGGAGATGGTAACAGGACTGCCTACCATAGAAGATCACTTGAAATCGATGTGCGAATATTGTGTATATGGGAAGCAGCATCGAGAGAAGTTCAATAAAGGAGGTGTTGCAAGAGCAAAGAACATCCTGGATTTAATCCACACAGATTTATGCGGGCCTATGAGGACCATGTCCTTAGGAAAAGCCTTCTATTTCATGACCTTTATTGATGATATGTCACGTAAGACGTGGATCTACTTCTCGAAGAAGAAATCAGATGCATTTGATAACTTCAAGAACTTCAAAAACTTGGTCGAATATCAGACAGGTAGGAAGATCAAAGTCCTAAGATCAGATAGTAGAGGTGAGTATAAGTCTAATGACTTCAATGATCTTTGTGATCAATGTGGGATTAAAAGACAATTTACGCAAGCTCATACTCCTGCTCTCAATGGTGTAGCTGAGTGCAAAACTCGTACGATTGTGGAAAGTGCCAGATCTATGCTAGTTGAGATGAAACTACCAAAAGATTTTTGGTCAGAAGCATGTAGCACGGCAATCTATCTTCAAAATAGAAGTCCTACCATTGCCATACCAAAGATAACACCTGAGGAAGCATTCACAAAGAAGAAGCCAAAGGTGAACCACTTGCGAATCTTTGGATGTAAGGCCTTTGTACACATTCCTAAGGAAGGGAGATGTAAACTTGATGTAAAAGCTATCAAGTGCATATTCCTAGGATATGATGATCGTGCGAAGGGCTATAGATGTTTTGATCCAGTCGAAAACAAAATCCATATAAGCCGAGATGTTATCTTTGATGAATCCAAGATGTAGACAAGGATGCTAAGAAGATAGACACATCCAATAGGAAAGATGGTATAGTGAGGATACCACCTGATGATGATCCATTCATTGACCTTCCGAGTGATGAACATGAGGATACATCTCAAGATACTACTACTCAACCTCAAGAAACAGGTTGGAGAGGTAGGGACAAACCTTTTGGTGCAAGAAGGATTGAAGTTGTAGGTGACAAACGCAAGGAGAAGGATGTACCGTGGGATACATTTTCACAAGGAAGCCGATGACCTGACAGAAAGCTCCCTAAGTGGTTTGAGAGATTGATGGAGAGCCGCGACATAGATGACTTTCCAGAATCATCTAACCAGGGAGATCTACGAAGATCAACAAGAGAGAAGATACTACTTGAAAGATATGAATCGAATTATGCTCTTATATCTAACATTATTCAAAGCAAAGAACCTTCGACTTATGGTGAAGCGAAGAATGATGACATTTGGGTCAAGGCCATGGGAGAGGAGATGGAGTCAATTGCTAAGCATAACACATGGGACTTAGTAGAACCACCAGTTGGCAAGAAACCCATTGGTTGCAAATGGGTATACAGGACTAAGTACCATGCAGATGGACGTATAGCAAAGCACAAAGCAAGATTGTTGATCAAAGGGTACGCACAAAATAAAGGCATTGACTATGAGGAGACCTTTGCGCCGGTTTGTGAGTGGAATACTCTACGTCTACTTATTGCTTTAGCTTCACATTTTGGTTGGCCTTTGCATCAGATGGATGTGAAATCCGCTTTTCTAAATGGTGAGATAGAAGAAGAAGTGTTCATGGATCAACCTGAAGGCTTTGTAACAGAAGGACAGGAAAATAAAGTATGTCGCTTGAAGGAAGCGCTTTATGGTCTTAAACAAGCACCACGTGCGTGGTATAACAGGATTGATGCCTACTTTCATTCAAAGGGGATGGTGAGAACACATTCTGATCCAAATCTATATGTCTTATGCTTTGATGGTATGGTTGATTTGATTGCTCTTTATGTTGATGACTTGATTATTATGGGAAATAATCAAGAGATGATAGGCATGATCAAGAAAGACCTCATGGAACAATTTGAGATGACGGATCTCAGCCTGATGCATTACTGCCTTGGAGTAGAAGTGTGGCAAAAAGGACATGAAGTGGGTTTAACACAGGTGAAGTATGTCAAAGAGTTGCTGCACAGGTTTAGGTTGCAGGATTGCAAACCAGTAAACACTCCTATTGGACCAAGTAAAAAGCTTTCTAAGCTTGATGAGTCACAGTCATTTGATGCTACACTATATAGACAGTTAGTAGGGAGCTTGATTTACCTTACCACAACTAGACCAGATATATGCTATGTTGTTGGCATTGTAAGTCAGTTTATGGCAGCACCTACGGAAACGCATTGGAAGACAACTAAACGCATTTTGCGTTATGTGAAAGGCACTTCAGAGTATGACTTGATTTACAGGAAGCATGATGGTTTACCTGAGTTGTGTGGCTATGTGGATGCGGACTGGGGAGGTGACTATGATGATCGTAGATCCACCACAGGATATATATCCACCACAGGATATATATTCCAGTAAGAAGCAAAGTAAAATTGCTCTTTCCACCACAGAAGTAGAGTATAAGACAATGTGTAGTGCTGCACAAGAAGCTATATGGTTGAGGCAAATCTTGGAAGAAATTGGCATGAAGCAGAAAAATCCCACGACTTTACATAGCGACAGTTAGAGTGGCATTCAGCTAGCAAAGAATCTAGTGTTCCATGCGAGAACTAAACACATTGAGATTCAATATCACTTCATACATGAGAAGCTGTTGAGTCGTGAAATTCATGCTGTTCATTGTAGCACAGAAAAACAACTAGCTGATATTTTCACTAAGCCACTTACTAGAGAAAAGTTTGATAAATTTAGATCAAAGCTTTCTATACTTAAAGTTTGTTGACTTTAAAGCTATGTATATGATTGTATAAAAAGTGACTCTACTTTAAGGGCGAGAGTTAGAATTAAAGTTAGAATCACTATGTTACTGTACTGTGGGTCCTATCAGTGGATAAGGATCAGTTGGCCTCGCCACGAGGCAAGTTGACGGGACACGCATCCCACCAACGGCAACCTGGGTCATGCATGGGTTGCCTGAGTGAACAACTATATGTATAGTGTAATTTCATTTTGAGAAATACAGTTGCTATGTGAGCTTGCTGAGGAGAGTGTTTTCTATCTGTGTTACTGTGTAGCATGATCTGTGTTCCTTTGCAAAGCAAATTCTAAGTAGGGGATCTACTTTGCTAGGAGGAAATTCTATGATAAGTAGTCATCACCACCAAATTATATTCCAACCTAGACTTAAGATGAGACCCTTCCCAAGCCCATGATCTTGAGTGAAGGGAGTCCCAAATTTCAAGGGCATGACCTAATGCCTTAGAGCCTGTTGGAAAATTCTAATCTTGAATGTTTCCCCAAGCGACGTTCAGATAGAGTCGATTTGAGTAGTTGTAGCTACTGCTTCATACTACGATCAATCACCTTCTGACTACAGACTGACATGCAGATCTAATATTAATTTATAAACAATAGATTAGGTTTAATCAGCAATCAATAACTGAGAAACAACGAAATTAATATCTATTGCAAGCAAGCATCACAAATCATTCACAGAGTACACACGACAAGCAGAATGCTGCAACTCTATTATCAAAAACAAGTTTACAACAAAATCTTTGAGTGTTGTCTATTTCCCGAATCAGTGCGTTGGCGCAAGAGAGGTCTTCTCTCTTACGAGAAACTAGTTATTGCTAATTTTTTGTAATTTGTAACTAGCTACTGCGAAGCCTTAGAACAAGCCCCTACCTTATAGATAATAGTCCCTAGAGCCAAAGGTGATGCCATGAGGAGTCTATAGGTAGACACCTCGAGATGAAGTTGAGGGGAGAGAGCTTGGCCCATCAGGGGCTAGAACTAGAGGTTTTAGACACAGTCACTTTAATGCAAATTCTTTTAATGGAAAATGGGTTAGGCAAGAGGCACATGATCTCCCCATGTGAGTGTAAAATGGGGTGTCCATGAGAGGATTTTAGAGGTGTTATAAGAGAATGCTCCCTAGGCCTCAAAGGGGAAAGTGTCTCACCATATTGAAAGAACACCTAAGTTGCTTAGAGGAAACATCTGAGTACCACGAGCATACCTTGAGATAAAGTAGTGTATCATAAGGCAGTTCTAGTGCCTGGGAAAGTTGAAGAGGAAGCTCCCATCTAGTATACACAAGATTTGACTTAGCAATCTTAGAGGCTAGGGTTGGGGTTCTTGGAGGTGCATTCTATACCTATACATAAGAGACAGGCATAAGTAGAAATTTCACAAAGGAGGGCATGGTACTAGCCAATATTTAGTTTGACACCCTTGTATTGATTCATTCTTTGATGAGGTAGAGTATCATTGATACTTGTGGGTTGTTGACTATCTAGTTCAAGTTGTAGGGGTTTTCATTAAAGGCGTGTCATCCACAATTACCAAAATACAATGCTTTCATCCTTTATATTTCATGAGCAATAAATTCTTTTGACAATGAAACTGTAAATCTTTTCTATAATTCTACCAAGATCCTATCTACTATGAGCACATTTCTTAGGAAATCATGTAAATCTTACATGAACCCAAATAAGGTATGTTATGGAAACGTGACAAGACAATAGTCAATACACAAGCTAGCAAACTATGCCTTACAAGTCAATTTAATGACTAGCTACCTTGAAGCATGATCCGCCTGTTCTAAAAATAGGTATTGTAGACTTCATAGCCTTTCAATATCAAACACTTCTTAGAAAGTTAAGATTTGCAAAGATAAAATGTTATTAACTATAACCCTTTTGTAAAATTGAATTGGACATTCAAAGTAATATTTTTCCTTGATTGATATGGGAGATGAATTGGGATCCAAGTTATATGAAAGAAGCATCTTTCCTTCAATATTGCTACAAGTTTTTTCTCCTTGTAATCTTTGTTGGAAAACAAGTTGTTTATTTGCATATCTCAATGATCAAGATCTACTTCTAAAAATTCCATGATATCTAGTCTTTTTAAAGTATGACTGGAAGGCAAAGCGAAAAAACTCAATATATTCTATGTTTTGTTTTTGAATGATTGATGTATCTAGTGGTGCTAGTTAGAGCTATTTCATAAGGCATAAGTATCCTTGTTCAAATGAAACATGGGTCTCATATATGCACCAATAACAAAATAGAGAGATGTCTAATCCCATGATCTTATACGGAAAAAATGTACATTGTATTACGTGAACTATTATAGGTTACATGAGCTCTGCACACTAGAAGAAGAAAAGCGGCAACTTGAAGATTGTATTATGGGTTTACGTTTTCAATTATCTCGTCTTCAAGGTATCGCATAAATTTATGCTCCTTAAATCCTACTATTTTCATGGTTGTAGTAGATGAAGGATGGTTGCATTCACATAAGTAAAGAATAGTAGTCTACATTCATGATATGGCCTAGAGTATTGAAGAGATGTACAAGGTGATTCTTTCTATTTTTGGAAGTGGAGGCTCTTGTTTTTCCTCCAAAAAAAATCTCAAGCATATCACTTCTTTTGTTGCATTTGGAATGCTAAACTTTCTCAAGTATGGGGGAAACTATACCTTCTCAAGCAAACACTTTTTTTTTTATATAGCATTAGTAAATATGTTGGATTGAATTCTCACTAACGTCACTATATCTTGAAGATACCAATTTCCAGTACATGATGTTTGTGTTATATGTGGATCATGCCATACTTATACAAACACTTATTAAAACAATTCTTGGAAATGGTTTCTATGCCTGCATACATCTTGGCCAAAATTATTGCAACTTTCCATAATCTTGTATCTGAAAGTTAGCAAAGAATATTCTAAAGTAAAAACTTGACATGGGGCATAGCCCTTGGGCTTTGAACGAGTAGCGTGACTCACCATTGTAGAGACTTGTATGGTCATAGTAACAAGAACTCTAAAAAAACTAGAATTGTGACATCTTTAATTGCCCTTGGGCTTTGAAAGAGTAGCAGGACTCACCATTGTAGGGAATTGTATGGCCATAGACTCTAAACAAACCAGAATCGTGACATCTTTAATTGCGTCAAAAACTTTAATCTAGTTAAAAATGAGGTGGAACAATGCAACATTGACTATACAAGCATGACCTCTTCGTTGCAATTTCTAGTAATCTCCCATGTTTTTCATTTTTCTAATTCACTTCAGTTTTGTTTCTCACATGGCTTAATGATGAATGGCCTTCGTCAAGGTATGTACATTAATTATCAACACGTTGATTGATGATACTTGCTAATCACACTAATCAACATATGAATTGAGAAGAAAATGGTGTCTAACATGAGATATAAACTAGAAACTCATTTCTTGTACTACCTTAATTGTAAAATAGAAGCCAAGATGCTCACACATAAAACGTACGCTAGGACAAAAAAAACAAATGACCCCTAAGGTCGGGGTTTGAGTATATGTTGGTAAACATGAGATGATATAGGCATGTCTTGTGAGTGTCAAGAGCACCTTCGAAGTTTATTTGGCACCAATTTTTTCACTAGCCACGATCCTAATACTAAGACGTGATTTACAAAAGTAGAATATGTAATTTTCTCAATATTCCTTCATAGTTCTAGATTGATTTTATGCAAACCTATTTAATTATTAAGGAATTTAACTATTGCATGAATAAACTCTTAGTTTCAATATGACAATGAATTGTATTTATAGTTTAATCACCAGATATGACACATGAGATTATGTTAATCATTATTTACACAACGCAATAATTTGAACTAGTACAAGTATGGAGACAAGCTTTACACGTTTGGATTCTTCTTTATGACTTAACCTACTAAGTAATGCTAGTTTTTGAGAAGTTTCCATCTAATCTCTTGTATTGATCATATAAACTAAGTACTTGGCCATATATGAGTTTCATTGAGCATTAATTGCATACATTGAGTAGGGGTGTCTATCTTGATGAAAGCTAAGAGCAATGAAATTTAAACAAAGTTGGCTTATGTGATGTCTTTTTTGGATAAAATATTGATTAGTTGTGGACCATACCTATTTCATTGCTAAGATATAACTCTCAAGCTTTAGTTGGATGGGCCACATTCATGACCATAAAGTGGGGGGATTCTTTTCGGGAAGCCAATATGTACTACTTTAGATAATTGGGTTCTTGATGTGAAGATTATGCAAAATCTAGCTTCCTTCTTTTACATTTTCATGTACATATGTAAATCACACATGTGTGGACCATGTTCCCATGTGTGAGTAGTTGGCCTATTTGCATTAGCTAATTCATGCCATAGAATAGCTTGTTTTACAAAGCAATGTGTAAGTAGGCAAAAGCTAGTCAAATAGTAGCATGCCAAGTGTCATTATGAGGTTGGACCTCAACCTCCTCATGACTTGTACAAATCAAATGCATGATTAGGAATATGCAAATAGACATTCATTTCAAGTCCTATGAGGTGTTGACACATGTCCTAGATTGTAGGAGTGCAAAGTGGTGCATCATAAGTCAAAGTCCTCATCCTATTGGATACTGAGGTCCAATCAAATTGAGAGGTGCAAATCATGGATCCAATCATATTTAGAGGTCACCACTTGATTTATGGAGTAGGAAATTGAGCTACCACTATATGGATGTGGAATCTCATTGTACTCTTTGAAATTTTTGAGAGAGGGAATTTTTTTGAGTCTAATTCTCTTCTAGTACTCTCTCTCTCTCTCTCTCTCTCTCTCTCTCTCTCTCTCTCTCTCTCTCTCTCTCTCTCTCTCTCTCTCTCTCTCTCTCTCTCTCTCTCTCTCTCTCTCTCTCTCTCTCTCTCTCTCTCTCTCCTCTGGCAGTAGGATGTTTGTATGTCTCTAAAATCTTGAATAACACTTAGTTATTAAATTTTCATGTATGTGCATGGAAAGGGCTTGTCTTTGATGGATAATTACTTTTTGTGTTCAAGAGCTCTTGCCTAGATCCAAATCTTGTTAGATAGCTCTTGAAAATAAGAGTTGATCAAGATACATTTGGTAGTGTGCAACCTCTCATGCATGTAGGTCATGGTAGATCTATGAAAGGTCCTCAAACACACATTTTTTAACATCATATTAGAGCTATATCCATGCATGCTGGAAAGTCCAATCAAAGTTTTGAGTGAAAAAATCAAGATCAGAGAGTGTACTAGGGTCTCAATTGGTTCGTAGCTTCAAATTGTTTAATGAGAGCTATGTTTGGATGATTTTTTGGATCAATAGGTACCTATTGATGTGCGGAGCACTTTGATTTAGTGTACCAATCTTGTCTTTGATCCATAGACCTATTGACCACTTGTTGGAAAGAGCTAGAAGTCTAGATTGAGATGGGTGAGGCTCCAAAGGTTGTTGAGACACTTTTTTGGAGTTTGGATCTTATCTTTGAGAGTAGGTAGAGGTGTCTACCTGATGGATTTCAGACAATTAGCATCCATTCATTTGGATCTTAAGATATTTGATCAAAATTGTGTGTTTTTCTAAAGCTAGTCAAGTGATAAGGAAATCTAGGACATTGTTTGCAATAAAATATTCTCAAATCCATTTAAACTCTTAATAAATAGAGTCATTGGTCTTTTTTGAGTCCAATAGGGGTGGTTGGGTCTGATTTTGGTGTGATTTGGTTCAAATTTGTTGTGCTTCATCTTGGTGATTAAAGCAAGGCCTAATTTCCGATTGACTAGATTTTGGTTTGGTGTGATTCTAGAGTTTGTGATCTAGATCTTGGGAGATCTTGCTTGTGTTTTGAATCTTGTTAAAATCTAGTTGTCTTGAGGTAACATAGTCATTATTAGATTCCTTTCACACGTGTGTACTTTGTGTACAAGAAAATTTTGTGTGTAGAATTGGCATATGATTGTATGAAGCTCAAATTGATTCTAGTCAAGCTTTCTTGGTGAGAGTGAGAGGGCCAAGTTGTGATCCCATTGGATTTCTAGAATAGGGAGGATTCCATATTTGAGTGACTTAGAATTTGCTCCGAACAGGAACACAGATTATGCTACACAGTAACACAGACATAAAACACTCTCCACAGCAAGCTCACATAGCAACTGTATTTCTCAAAATGAAAATACATTGTACATATAGTTCTTCACTCAGACAACCCATGCATGGTCCAGGTTGCCATTGACGGGACACGTGTCTCGTCGACTGGCCTCGTGGCGAGGCCAACTGATAGGACCCATAGTATAGTAACACAGTGATTCTACTTTAATTCTAACTCTCTCCCTTAAAGTAGAGTCTACAAACTTTTCTCTAACAAGTGGCTTAGTGAAAATATCAGTTAGTTGTTCTTCCGTACTACAATGAACAGCATGAATTTCATGACTCAGCAGCCTCTCACGTATATAGTGATACTGAATCTCAATGTGTTTGGTTCTTGCATGGAACACTGGATTCTTTGCTAGCTGAATGCCACTTTGACTATCGCTATGTTAGTTGTGGGATTTTCCTGTTTCATGCCAACTTCATCCAAGATTTGCCTCAACCATATAGCTTCCTTTGCTGCACTACACATTGCCTTATACTCTGCTTTTGTGGTGGATAAAGCACTTGTATTTTGCTTTTTACTAGACCAGGAAATCAACTGCCACAAAGCTGGAACACATACCCTGTGGTGGATCTAGGATCATCATAGTCACCTCCCCAATCCTTTACTTGGTGTACAAGTACTTCCTCATCATGGCATCAATAGGAGGCTACCTATTGGAGGCAAGTAAGACATTCAAGTGCTATTATTGTGAAAAGAAGGGGCATTTTTCCTTGAAGTGCTACAAGAAGAAAAGGAATGAAAAAAATCAAGAAGGAAAGTGAAATTTAGCAATAAAGAGGGAGATGACTTCAATGAGGAGGACTCACTCAAGGCATGTATGTGTACATCATCAATTTCTATGGAGGAAGATCCTTGGTGGATTGATAGTGGGGTAAGCTCACATGTCACAAGGAAAAGCAATTATATCTCTTCATTTTCATCATGTTCAAGTTCTAAAAAGTCTATTCTTGTTGAAAATGGTGCTAAATGTGAGATTCATGGGATAGGAACCATTCCTATTTGGCTTGAGTCAAGAAGGAGAGCAAAGTTTCAAAATGTCTTGTATCTTCCTTCAATGTCTAGAAATTAGTTGAGTGTAAGTCAATTGATTGACAATGGATGTGATGTCAAGTTTGAATGCAATACTTGCTTTATCATCAAGAAAGAAAATGTCATTGCCAAAGGCATTTGAGATGGTAGGTTTTTCAAACTTGTTCTATATGTCACAATTTGGATTTGATGAAAGCCAAAGGAGATCTTGTTTCTCAAGAGGAGAGATTGGAGCATCCAAATCTCAAATCCATGGATATTGGCTTTGATTTTAATGTCAAGGATGTTGTTTTAGGTGTGAATGGAAGTGCTTCTAATGTTGTTGGTATCAAGGATTTTGCAAGGGTCAAGGAGGAGTCAAGTGAAGAAGAAGGTGCAGTGCATCAATCGCCACACCCAAGCACACCAAGGACATCATCAAGATCCAAGGAGGAGCCATCAAGGATTATTTGAATGTCCAAGGATATGCAAAGGGAAGACACTATCTCATTCACCTCTAACAGTTTCTGTCGTAAATCAAGAGGTTAGTTAGCGGAAGCTCAAGCGGTGCGTGTAGGATCGGAAGCATGACAATTAGCAGCAGAATATTGAAATTGAATGATTCAGACAAATGCTCAATGAAACAATACAAAAGTGAAACTGAGAATTTTCACTTTGATTAATATCAAACAGGGAGTGCTTGAAGCGATAACTTCAGCTTACAATTGTTGAGCATGATAACGCTTGCTACAAAAAGATTGATCAGATTAAGTATTATCAGAAGAAGTTTTCTGATGAAGATTCTAGGATTGATATCCAACAAAATATCTACAAAGACCATTTTTGTTGTAGTTATTACAACCGCCTCATTACAATTAATGCATGTACAAAGTGGGTGCACTATCAACGCCAAGTCATTGGGTCGGATTTTAGACCGACAATATCAAAATTTACAAGTATTGAAAATTTACATTGTATCAAAAATTACAATGACTCAAAAAATATAGGATTTTTTGAGTCGATATGGTATTGAAAAATTCTAGAAAGTTTGATTCTAAATTTTTCGATTTTCTGCTCAAAAATTTGAGTCTTCTATTTTTGGTTTTTTAGGATGCTCATTAATAAATGGATTTGAGACTGAGCATCGAATTCCAACACTCCCCCTTAATGTCGATCCTAAAAACTTTTGATTTTCAGATTCAATATGTCACTGAATCTGAGATGGTGCTCCTTTGACAAAGCCTTTGTGAAGTAATCTGCTACCATTAATTTTGTCCTGTAGTAGACTAATGATACCTCCTTGCTTTGCACTTTTTCTCTTAAATAGTGATACCTGATTTCGATATGCTTGCTTTGAGAACGAAATCTCGGATTGAGAGAGAGAGAGAGCTATGGTGCTTTGGTTGTCACAAAAGATGGTCGTTGGATGTGACTGTGCAAGGTCAATTTTTGCTAGCAGGTGCCTCAGCCAAATTGCCTCCTTTGTAGCATTCGTGGCAGCAATGTACTCTGATTCGGTTGATGATAATGGTCTGCTTTCGGTTGTTCCAAGAGATTGGGCCTTGATTGTATGAAAATACAAATCTAGAAGTCGATCTTCTGGTATCGATATCCCCTACCCAATCCACATATGTGTATACTTCGAGAATATTGGTAGGTTGGCTACCTCCATAATAGATGTTGAGATGGTTTTTTGCTTGGATGTACTTCATGAATTTTTTGAGTGCTTTTCAATGGGTTAGAACTATATTCGATAGGAATGGTTAAGTGAACTGCTCGAATATGCAAGGTCTGGCCTTGTGCAGATCATTGCGTGCATCAATGAGCCGATAATAGAGTGAAATAGATATTGTTTCATTTTCTCTTTCTCTACCTCAGTTTAAGGAGATTGTTCGTTTGATGATTGATAAAAATTAGTCTATTGGATAGAATTCGAAATTTTTTTTATTCTAAGACAATAGTGGGCTAGACCCATATCAGTCATTTTGTACTCTTGGGCTAGCATGCATTTCGTGTCCTTCATCAAATTCAGATTGTTATTGAATAATAGAGTATCATCTACATAGACAGTGATGATGATGAAAAAAATTGATACAGACTTGAAATAGACATTCAAGTCTGCTGAGTTTGGAATGAAGCCATTCTCAATAAGAAATGTATTGATTTTTGGAACCAGGCCCCGAGGACTATTTTAATCCATAGAGTGCCTTGTGGATTTTGCATACAAGGTGTTGCTTACCCTTTAGTTCATATCAAAGCTTGCTTGACAACTGGGCTGAAGGTCTCAGAATAATTTAGATCTGGAATCTAGGAATAGCCTTTGGCGACTAGCTTGGCTTTGTATCATTTCAACCTTCCGTCACCATCATACTTCACCTTGAATATCTATTTGTACGGAATCAGTTTTCTTCCCTTTGGTAAATTTGTGACTGTCCACATTTGATTCTCTATCAGAGAGTCGAAACCTGTGTCCATCGCTGCTTTCCATTGATCAGCATTAGGTGTAGACATTTTCTCTGAAATTGTATTTGGTTCTTGCACGAAGTAGCAGGCTGCATCATCCATAAAACGAGATGGAGGTTGTCTGGGTCGATTCGATCTTCTTGGTTGAATATCGACCCCTTGATGTGATTTGACCTGTTGAGGTTCTGACTCATTTTCTGACTCAGTATCGATTTTTTGGTTTTGATCTTGAAGCCTTTTTCAATACATGGATCGAAATTTTTTTCGATACTTGGATAAAATTTCTCGAGCTTTCCCCTTGTGGTTGATAAATTGATCTTCCACTTATTTCAGCATATATTTTGCTCTCTCCCGTTGATCCTATATATAAACAACGAAGAAATTAATTAATCTAATATGCAGTAATCAAAAAAATTCTAACGACCTCTAGTTGGCTGTCGTTGTCTTCTGTGCTTCAGTCGGATTATGCTCCTTACACTACTCGTTCATGCCCAAGGAGCGTAAAAATGTGGTGCCACCACAACCATATGTTGACCGCATAGGTTGACTTGCGGTGTTCCTTAAGTCAGTTCACTTCGCATAGTGACCGCAGGCTAGACTCTTGCGATGCGGTTGCGGTGCCTCGACAGTTTGTCCACTTTCTATGTTGACCGCATGTGATCGCATGTGGGACTCTTGTGGTGCGGTACGGTGCGATTGTCTGCTTGTTGGAACTTTGCGTGTATTTCTATAGGTGGATCACAAATATGAACGCTTTGAAAACAGGAAACTTTCAGTTCCTTCAGTTTTAGAAATTTTCCAAGTATAAAATTTTCTGCCTTACGGTCCTTCAACTTGCTCTTCCTATTTGTGCCAACTATAGAGAGAATGTGTCACATGTCTGCTCTAAATACAAAGCGTTAGATGAAGATGTGGCATATTTGTTGTTCCATTGTTACATCTCTTTATGGAGATCAGTGTTGGACCAATTCATTGCGTGATTCCATGTCATGTTTAGAAGGTTTTGTCATAGTGATTTGTTGTTGAGTGATATAGTTTTCAAGGACACTACGATTATTAACTCTTATTGGCAACTTATTAGAGTAATCACTTTATAAAATATTTGGCTTGATAGATGTAGCATGGAATTTTGGACTGGTGATTATTCTATCTCTTCCTTGCTCTTCTTTAAAGAGGCTGACAAGCTTTTTTGTAAGTTTCAACTTTTACTATGTGCTTTGTAAATATTTTCTAATCGATGGTGAGTATTTTTGAGAGAAATAAAAAGAAAAAGAAACTAGCTATGGGTATAGCAACATATGATAAAATATAGATGCCAGTTTTCCAAGACTAATTTAGATTGTCTATGAAGAAATTAGCAAATTTATGAAATTTACTATTTCATAGTGGAGCCATATTCAAGTGATTCTTTAAATATTTGCCTTCAACTATTGTTGTTGTTGTTGTTGTTGTTGTTGTTGTTCATATCCTCTGTTGATTTGAATAAATTTAATATCTACTTTTACTGCAAATTTACTTTCAAATTCTAAGCAAAATTTTCACACAATACAGAAAAAATATTTAATGCTTTCAAAATACATTTAGAGTCTTATTAGCTCCTAGGTTCACATGATAGGTCTAGTTC
Organism: Diphasiastrum complanatum; assembly: GCA_029204225.1. Taxonomy (NCBI): domain Eukaryota; kingdom Viridiplantae; phylum Streptophyta; class Lycopodiopsida; order Lycopodiales; family Lycopodiaceae; genus Diphasiastrum; species Diphasiastrum complanatum. The sequence continues at coordinate 31,625,705 of CM055109.1, read as the reverse complement.
CATATGAAAAATTTGCAATATTTTCTACGAGGAGTGCATTAGAACATAGAGAGGTGATCCTCATGATTTTTACATCAAAATCAAAGATCAACTAATAAGCAAGAATACTCCAACTTGAATGGATAAAACAACTAGACAAGTCTTTGTAAGATATTGAACACCAAATATTTTTGGGTACTACTCTTTGAGGCTAACTTTCAATTCTAGTTGCATTCATGTATTCATTTTACAATTTGTAACAATTTAGGATTTTAAAATTTCAACCTTACACAGATTGCAAAAAGTAACTCATGGTTAAAGACCAAAACTTGAAGGCACTTACATTGAAGTAGATTCCTAGTTTCAACTTTCTTAGGCACTTCCTTCATTGTGGAATTTCTAAAAACTTAGTGACAATTAAAGACACACATTATTGCCTTTGAAAGACAAGGCCAAAAGGGGGATGGAATAAACAGAGCTATAATACTTGTTATTATTGAATGCAAGAAACTTGGTTTTATTGTAGTGCTTGATTTTATAGCTACGTTAATCCAAATACAAGCATCAACAATTGTTGTTGCTTATCTATGTGAGGCTTTGTGACAATCATGTAGTACTCATTCCAATGACAACTAGGTTAGGTGGATGACAATGATGATGGTGCATGCAAAGTTTTGGCTACTTTTTTTTAGTTGTTGTCTATATTTTTAGTTTTTTGATAGAAAATTTTAGTATTTAGTAGAAAATACCCAAAGATTGATTGCCCAACTTTGATATGAATCTGAAACGTTTTAGGAAAAAGTCACCTTTATTTGATGATTTATCATTATATCAAATATAGCATTAGTTATATCAAATTTTATTGGTCTAGCTTGCTTACATATTTGAACAAGGAAAAATTGCCTAATGTGTGATAATTGAGCTTCTTCATATTCTGAAATATAAAACTCTGGGTGCATGAGGCTGCAAGTTATATCAAAAGGTGCATAAGTGAAACAATCAATGATGCTCTTATCTTGTATAGGTCTGGCTCGACAATGGCCTTGAAGCATTTACATGAAGTGATGGGCATAAAGTTTGTCTTCAATTCTTAGAGACAAGCTCGTAAGTGTAATGAATTTGGAATAGATATGGGTGGTTTTCGAAGGGGTCCTTATGAATATCACTTCAATCTCTTTCCATGGAGCTCTAGAGAGAGAGAGAGAGAGAGAGTGAGAGAGAGATTCAAAAAGTTATGCATATTCTTAAAAGAGGAACACTTTCTATGGGTTCCAAATCATGGACTCATGTCATAGAAATTTTAAGAAATGACCTCAGGTAGAGTGTTGGTTTGATCATGGCATTGGTTCCACATAATTTGACATGAGGAGATCCAAATTTGTCATTCTAAAAGTAAAGATTCAGAATTAGACATGAATAACTAATAATTTACTAGGATATAAAGTGAAAACACATAAACCCTCCAATGTGTTTAGTATTTAAAAGAATGTCTTTAAGATCGCTCAAGGCAAAAAGCTCCCAAGATTGGGTCTTTTGTAGAAGTGAAGGTCCTTAATAGATTTTTTCAGTATTTCCATATCAATCATATTTTTATAGATGACTTATTATTTGCTTTTTGGCTATAGTTTTATTATTTTGATAATTCTTTTAGTATTTCATAGTCAAAATCTAGAAATTTATAACCTAATAATTCTTCAACTTAATTTTGATGATTTACCATTTTATGAAAAGTATATTAAACTATATTCACCTGATTTGCTATATTTATGAATTTCAATAAGAAAAAATTTGTCCAGTGTTTGGTGATTTAGCTATTTTACATTTTTAAATTAAAAGAACCTTGATGTTTGGTACACCTCAACCTTCTTTAGGATGGTAAAAAAATCCACAATAACTATAGAACATTTAGTTGCGATGGCCATAGTTACAAATAGAAAGATGAAAAAAGGGGCTAACAAGAAAAAGATTAAAATGCATATGGATGTAGACGAGGAAGGAGTAAACATGAATTCTAAATTGAGTATAGAAATGTAAAAGTCAAGAAACCTTTACAAGAGAAAAAATATGCACTCTCTCACCCTCTGGGTCCCATTCACTCCCATGGTTCAAATTGTAGAGCGAACTTGCATTTGTGATACATGTGAAAATGTACGTGTGCAATTATTTGCATTCGTAAATTCACTTTATGATTTTAATCATTCTAGCATTTTAAGCCCTCAACTTTGCATGCAAAGAGCAACAAATGGTTAAGATCAAGATTTGAAAGCACTTACTAAGATCAAAATGCAAAATGCAAAATGCAAAGAAGTTCAACGTAGGGGGGTGTATGGGTAGAGTTGTTGACTGCCACTGGAAAGGTGCAGGCTTGAATCCCGACCACTGCGTAGTAACATCTAAGGAGCTTTTCTCCGTGAATGACATTGCCAAGTTGTATATGTTGTATATAACGACCACTAGTTGCTTAACATGTATGCAAAAAAAGAAAATGCAAATAGTAACACACGGTTAAAGAAAAAAGATGAAAGCACTTAAACTACATAAAATTCTCTTAACCTTTGATTCAGATTGATTCACAAATTTTCTTTGAACATCCGTAAAATCCTTCAACATATTTTTGAGGTTAACTAGGGCGTTACGCCCCATAAAGCCCATGAATTGTAGCTTGAGGATGAAAAATGCACATGTATTAAATGCTAGGTAACCATCCAACGATGCACCTTTAGTGAGAGAGTGTCACTAACACTCTCTCACTAAAGGTGCATCGTTGGTGTTAGTGACATTCTTTCACTAAAGGTGCATCGTTGGATGGGCACCTAGCATGTACTGCTTGTGCAGATTCTAGTGAAAGGCTTAAATGTATGGGATGTAGAATAATAATACAAACAAAAATTATTGATGCATCGTGTTTTATGCTAGGGCCTTGGGAAGTTACTCATTTTTGGTAACCCAAAAGGTTGTGGCTAGGGCTCTAAAAAATGAATAGCCATTGGAGAAGGGTTTTTTTGTAAAATAAAGCCAAAGGGTTTTGTATTGCCTTTACAGAGAAGTCCAAAAATCAAAACACAAAAAAACATAGGTAGGACTCGTGAGGGATGCCAAAAAGTAGAAAGCAACAACATGAATTGCATCCATTGCCCAACTTAGAACTAGGAATCTAGTGTTCGGGAAACCTTTTTCCAGTTATGCTAAGAAAACTTGTAATTTTTGAAGCTTTTTCATTTTTTTAAAAATATCACTTTTATAAAAATCGTCAAAATTTTTAAGAAGTTTATTTTAAAGAATAGATGTCAATTATATTGCTATACTTTGCCGACTTTCCCGAACACTTTAGTAGAAGCAAACATGAGATGGGTTTGACTTGGACTGCCTTTGGATTGGTCCAATGACGTCTTTCTTCCTTCTTCTGCCCAATCACATCCATCGGCCCCCGCTACTTACGTAAAAGCTAAAACTCCCTACTTAACTCGACATCGACCCTAGTTAAGCTTTCCACACCTCTGAAATTGACTCTTGGTTAGATCGAACCAGGGTCAGATGATGCGGGCCGGTGATGCCATGTCCACGTGTCGACCATCTGTCAGGTGATGAAGCGACGCACTCCTTCGAGATCTCGGAATCGAGCGGACTGTGCAGGATCGGACGGTAGAGAATGGATACTGAGAAGTGCTATTAATTGACACTCACCTTTCCTCTGTTCTTCTGGGGTCTTCTTTCTTATTCCTTTCTCTTCTTCTTCTTTGTTTGTTTGTCTGTTGGTTGGTTCTGCAGTGCAGAGAGCGCGCTTGCCCTTGCCCTTTTTTGCTGGGCATTTTCGGCAGCAGAGGGAAGGTAAGAAACATGAGTATTCTGTCTTTTGATCCATTCTTTTTCTTGTATTTGATTGAAAATTCCACCAGTTTTGCTGATAATTCGCTTGATCCATGTCTGACAGGTGCTGTGCTGCACTGCCAGCCTTCTGAGTTTTGATTTCATCTTGCACAGGCCTGGAAGATCGGTCGATCCATTTTAGATCGGATCTGAATGACCCATTATTCTGTTCCTTCCTGCCTTGAATTAAGATCTTCATTTCATTGTACTAGTTAGTGTTTTCCGTCTTAGGGCGCAGAAATGGTCTCATTTAGCAATTGTAAAGGTAGGAGGCGATTTGGTAGTTTTCTTCCTTGGCTGTGTTGGACTCTGTCCCTCATCACAGTAGTGTCCGTCAATGCTGCTGTGATGAGTGTAGATTTAGGCTCGGAATGGATGAAAGTTGCGGTGGTTGATTTGAAGCCTGGGCAAAGTCCTATTTCCATAGCATTGAATGAGATGTCAAAGCGAAAATCCCCGGTTTTGGTTGCGTTCCAGGGCGGAAATCGCTTAGTAGGGGAAGAGGCGGCCGGAATCATGGCGCGTTATCCTGAGAAAGTGTATGCCCTAGTCAGAGACATGGTGGGAAAACCATTCGCATCTGTGAAAAAATTTGCAGAAGCTAATTATCTACCTTATGATCTTCATGAGGACTCTAAGGGCTCGGCTGTTTTTCGCACTGATGACAATCAGAACATCACTGCAGAGACTCTTCTGGCCATGATCTTAGACTATGGCCGCAGCCTCGCCGAAGCGCATAGCAAAGGTTTTGTAAAGGATGCAGTCTTCAGTGTACCTCCTTACATGGGTCAAGCTGAAAGGCAGAGCATTGTCAACGCGGCTCAGATTGCTGGGATCACGGTGCTGTCTCTCATGAACGAGCACTCTGGAGCTGCTTTGCAATATGGAATTGACAAGGACTTTTCGAATGAATCGAGAGATGTTTTGTTTTATGACATGGGGGCTAATAGTGTTTATGCTGCAGTGATACATTTTTCAGCTTATGCCGCAAAGGAGCGTGGCAAGAATGTGACTTATAACCACTTCCAGGTGAAGGGCGTCCGATCGGATCCGTCTCTTGGAGGCCAGACATTGGAAATGCGCCTAGTCGAGCATTTTGCTGACGAGTTCAACAAACAAATCGGTGGAGGGGTCGACGTGAAACAGTTTCCAAAGGCAATGGCTAAGTTGAAGAAACAGGCAAAAAGAACGAAAGAAATCTTAAGTGCTAACACAGAGGCTCCTTTCTTTGTAGATGCGCTGTACGATGATCGCGATTTCAAGAGCAAGATTACTAGAGAGAAATTTGAGGAGATCTGCGCAGATCTCTTTCAACGTGCTGCCCTGCCCCTTAAATCTGTCCTTACAGATGTAGGCATTACGGCTGATGGGCTATATGCTGTAGAGCTCGTAGGCGGTGCCACTCGGGTACCTAAGCTCCAGCAAGTACTCTCTGAGGTCTTGGGAAAGAAAATCTTGGAGAGGCATCTTGATGCGGACGAGGCTGTAGCACTTGGAGGAGCCTTACATGCTGCTAACTTAAGTGATGGGATAAAGCTTAATCGCAAGCTTGGGATGGCTGATGGAGCGTCTTACGGCATCAGCATGAAAGTCGAGCTGTTGAAGGATTCTGAGGATTTTGCCAACGTTGACAAACAGGTTCTTGTTCAAAGGTTAAAGAAGCTTCCTAGCAAATTTTCCCGTTCTTTGACAGATGATAAGGACTTCAAATTAACAGTGTTCTATGATCCAGAGGATGAGTTACCACCCGGCATACTGTCCCCTGAAATTGCCGTATATATAGTGCCTGGTGTGACTGATGTACACACGAAATATGCTTCTTACAATCTCTCTGCTCCAATTAAAACCAATTTACACTTTTCATTGAGCAGGAGTTGCCTCCTTTCATTAGACAGAGTGGAGGCCGTGATTGAAATCATGGAGTGGGTTGAGGTTCCTGTTAAAGAAAGCTCTGAGAATGCTACCTCTTCACCTTCAATAACTATTGAAAACAATACTACAAGTCAAGGTGAGGTGCTCAAGACTCCTGGCGAGAGTGGGGAGGAAGGCATTCCATTGACTGCTGATGGTTTGAACAACACTAGCACTAGCAATGACACAGAGGTTGAGTCACTTGATGCTCCAAAGCCCCTAGTAAAGAAGAAATTGAGAAAGAGGATTCTCAGAGTTCCGCTTCGTTTCGAAGATGCTAAGCCTGGAGTGGGAAAGCCTCTTTCAGAGGAAGAACTCGTTACTTTAAGATCGTTTATGGAGAAGCTAAGGCTGGTAGATGCTAAAAAACGTGAAACTGCAGAGGCAAAAAACAGCTTAGAATCTTATATTTATGCTACCAAAGATAAGCTTGACTCCTTGGAGGATATTGAAAAGGTTTCTACAGAGGAGTTGAGAGAAACTTTGCGGCATGAATTTTCTGAGGCCGAGGATTGGCTCTACACTGATGGCGAAGAAGCTTCAGCTGAAGCGTTTAAGGAGAGATTGGAAGCACTTCAAGCAATTGGTGATCCCATTTTTTCCAGATTAAAAGAGCTGAAAGAGAGGCCCTTAGCTATCACAAATGCTCGGAATTACCTGGATGACGTGAAGACTACTATTAGTGAGTGGGAGAGCCAAAAACCTTGGATTGGAGAAGTCGCAAAGGAAGATTTGGCAAAAGAAGCAGATGCAATCAAGCAATGGCTGGAACAGAAAGAAATTGAGCAGGCAGAAAGAGTAGGACATTTGGAGCCAGTCATTACATCTGACGAAATTTATTTTAAGATACTTAAACTTCGGGATTTAGTTCTCAAAATTAGCAGGACACCAAAGCCCAAGCCTAAGCCTGTGGAGAAACCTGTGAGTAACTCTTCCAATGAGACAAGCTATCCAGATCCGCCAAAAGATGAAAGTGAGCCAGTCGAAGATACATCAACACCAAAGGATGATACATCACAAGAAGATATTGCCGAGGAAGAACCCAGTTACACGGCTGAGTCTGACAAAGTAGAGGATAACCATGATGAGCTCTAAAGAGGTTCATGATTAGTTTGTGAAAGTTTTGAGGCAATGGCACATGATTTTATTTTGTGTTCATTTTAATAGTACCAAGTTGTCCCGTTTAGAACAATTGTTGATTCTTGACGATGAGCTATATGCAACTCACATCGGCCAATTTTAGATATTATAGTCTGTCAAATGGAGCTAACTGTATGGAATTTTGACCTTGCTATTTGACATTTGAAAGATCTTAATTTCTATTGTTGAATGAGTGCTATTTTATAGCATATTGCTTCAACTCAAACTAAGTTATTGGAGGGGGGTGACTAGTGAAAAGTGTTGTTTCGGTAGCAATCATTTTATGTCAAATTAGTGAGAAGCGGAAAGATGGTCTGTTAAAAAATTTTGCTTGTTTACAGGCAATTAGATGCGGCTGCTTCCTGTTTTATATCACTCCATCCTCACTAGGCTTTACTTCTTGTAAAACGACAGTAATTCAGATCTGTTGCACTTGCTTGCTGGTGTTATTAGTATCCAATATGCATATATTTTATGTTCAACTTCAGAGACCCCACCTTTTGTAACTGTAGCTGAAATTTTATGAAACAGTATTCAACGTCATTTTAGGTACAAGTTTCCAACTGGGGAGAGTGACACTTCAAATATTTTTCGAATGTAACACTTAAAATCAGTACTGTTGACATCGATTTACTTGATATAAGTAGTATTTTGCGCTATTTTGTAGCTCTGTCAGGAAAGTTTAGATGTTTCAGTTTGTATGGCACTGTTTGAGAGGCCCACATGATTTTCTTAAGCTGCTGGAGAATATAGGATTGGATTAGTGGGAGCATTATAACATTTTCATGAACTGTTGATTTTTTATGTTGCTCCAAGGTACAATAATCCTAAAGCTTCTTTTGATTTATAAGAGGCTGAGATCCTTGTGAGTGCATTTGCAGTTCATAACTTTAAAACAGTTTGTGAGGTCCTTGTCAATCAAGAAACTGCCAGATCTGTATGCTCCATGTTGTATATCTTGTGAAGTTAGGTTTGCTTTGATGTCCTGCAATACATGTGAAGCGAGTAGCTTCAGGCTGCACTTCCTCTTGGACCTACTTGCAGGTGCTATTGAAGTGGGGGAAAAGGGGGAAAAGGCCCACAGTCGTGGGCCTTCCGCCCTGGGAGGGCACACTGCCTGAGGCCGGGTGCCTGAGCAGGTGGAACGCCCAAGGGGAAGAGGTCATTCCCCTGTGTAATGAGCAGGTGTGAGGGTATTTTTTGAGAGAATCCCAGTCTTGGAGAGAAAATCACCAATTTTCTGGAGGGAGAACATAACAACGTTTTGGAATGATGGAAAGAGAAGTCCATTTTGCATAATATGCCTTTGAAGGTGCCTTTGGAATATAAAGAAAACCAGAGCACCTGACATTACATGAGTAGGTCTGCATGATCCAGTTGAATTGGTCTAAGACTTCATGGGTGGATTCCATAAGGTTGAAAATTGCACATCTGCCTTGTCTTGTTGGGTTACAAGAGGCATCAAATATAGGAGGTCTTCTGGGTTGTGGAGAGGTTTACCATCAACAAGGTATTTAGGCCTCAATTGATTTACTAGTTTAGCTTTGTCCTTTCCTATTATTATTGATGATGGTTGACTTGTGTTGCCATGTGGACCAATTGTCTCACAAAGCTATCTCAAGTAAACCTACAGCAAGTAGGCACCAAATATCTACTATCAATATTCTAGCATAAACACATTAGAGCATTGATGCTAAGGCTCCTCCTAGCCACTGCCGCATAGTAGAAAGATAAGGCATACTTAAGAGGCTTCCCCCTCTTAAGCTCCTACACCCTCCTACCTCAAGCACCCACTTTACCTTGACTTGTCTTATTGTCAACTCATGACATACTCGATGCGCAGCCCACATTTGCTAGAGGACACATGTCACTCATACATTGGACTAAGTGTCCTAGTGGGCATATGACACATGCCTTGTTAATTAGTCAACTCTTATTTTTTAGGAGGTTAGGTCAGCAACCTCTAAATTAAGACCCAGCACCCATACCAAATACAAGCATATTTACATTTTCTTACAAAATAGTGACAGGTTGGTGTGAGCCATTTCAATATTTACAAAGTCCAACTTGTGCATATTAACACAAAAATAGAAGTCCATGACAAATAGAAACCTTCATATCAAGCTTCTACTCAACATAGCTCGTTTCAAATTAAAATAGATAAAGAAAAATTGAACTATATAGGGGATATAAGGATATGCAGGGTTAAAATGAGTAAGTAACTTTAATGTCCATGCCTTGTCGAATCATGGTTTATTTCATTAACTAGAGTTAACCAATAGCACAAAAAGTTCTAGTGTTTCAAAATTTTGCTTACACACATTTTCAATAAGATAGCTTTCAACACATAATGCATGGTGTTGTCAAGATCGGGCTCCTCAATCGGCTTTGTGCTTCTTTTCAATGAGAGAAGATGACAATGGATCATGGGTGCGAAGAAAGTATACAAAAAAAAACTCTTGGGTATTGTATTGAAAGGAATATTTCGAAAAAGCAAGAATGCAAAATCTTCATTTTGATCTTATTGGAAGACCAGAATTATGGGATTTTAAAACGTCGTCAAGAGGAAAATCTAGATTTGAATTAGTCTAACATGTTTATATGCATTCAAGATAAATGTCAAGAGCTAAACTCCTAGGATCACAAAAAATATAATTGTGAGTATTGATGTATTACTTGCACTTCTATTTCTTTTATTCAATAAGATAGCTTTCAACACATAACGCATGGCGTCATCAAGGAGACTTGTGCTTCTTTTCAATGAGAAAAGATGACAATGGATCATGGGTGCCAAGAAAGTATATAAAAACCTCTTGGGAATTGTATTAATCGTTGGAAGAAATATTTTAAAAAAGCGAGAATGCAAAATTTTCATTTAGATCTTATTGGAAGACCAAAATTATGGATTTCAAAATATCATCATGAGGAAAGTCTATATTTGAAATATTAGTCTAGCATGTTTATATGCATTTTTTAGATAAATGTGAGAGGGCTAAATTCCCAAGACCACAAAAAATTTAATTGTTAATATTGATGTATTACTTGCAATTCTATTTCTTTCATAATCACTTTTTGTAAGACAATGATTATTTTTCGCTCACATTTTTATATACATCCAATACAAATGAATGAGAGCCAACTGGATCTCTTGAGGTTTGTTAGGTGTAATACACACTGATATTAAAAATTGCAATTTAAAGGTAGAACTGCAAACGACCTTGTTGATTGTGAATTTTTTTTATGACTATATGCACATTTCGGATTGGACTGGTGGTTTTGGACAAATCCAGTCCATTCCATTACCTATCTTCAAAAGTAATGAATAAATTACTCCTGATGCTATAGTGTTAGAATCATTCCATTGTAAGCTTTGTAATGATGTAAGAACTTTGGCATAGTGTATAGAGTAGTGACATGTTTTATTTGCATTTTTATATTCAAATTTTGTAGAGAATAGGATGGATAGAAAATCCATAAGTTCTCATGCTAGAGAGTCTTGGAAAAAGAGTCATTGCATGGCTCTCAAAATATCAAGACACAGTTTTTTTTTTTCTTCCATTGAGGTCGAGTACAAGCCCTTGATTATTTGAGCTTATAGATGAAGGTTGAGATAAAAAAATCAAATGGAAATGCTTTCGTTATGAAATAGAAATGGTCTTTTTTTTTCCAATTACAAAAGATGGAAAAGGATAAAAAGTAAATAGATGCCCTTTGATCGAGACTTTGAAGAAAATGGACACTCTGAGCGAAGAAATATTGAGATAATCTACAATGGTGGACTTCTGAGTTGTATTGAGGTGGGGGAAGATCGGAGCTTATATTACATCAGGTATGAATTATTGCTCTTACAATACAATATATCTTAGTATGAAATTCATTTCTAATGGCAAATTGGTAAAAAGTTGTATATGTTTTTCTTTTTGGTCAGTTTATCACACGCATAATTCATACCACAACTATATTATTATTCCTCTAATTGCATTCAGTTTAGAGTTAAAATACATTTAAAAATCAAGGAGAGGTTCCACATTATCTGCAAATGAGTGATATAGATATTTAAGATAGAACGTGTGTGATTGGGAGGCAAAGAGAGACTTTGTGTATGAAATTGGGAGAGACTCACACGGGCAAAAATCGAGTCTCATTTGTCTTGTTTGTTATTTTTGAGAAGCATTGTTTAGTAAAAAGAAAAGTTAAATGTTCTATTTTTGGATATTACGGTACTCCAGTAAATCAAGCTGTTAGTTATGCCACGTCATATTGGATGTGACCCGAAAGTAACTAATATCCTTGTGAGGCCCAGCACACTAAATGGAGTTTAGACAAGGTTTGAGACAGTGAATGCATGTGTAGAGTTATCAATAGCAATTCTATGAATAGGTGATCCATGCTCAGGACTCTATTCTAGGTGAATCTATGTATAGGGAACTTAGGGCTATGCATGGCTATGTGCCCAGGTTGCTTTTGGCTCTATATATTGAGGCCAAACTCGCCCTACTCCTCACTTCTCTTGCATGAGCAGTGTTAGCTATTTTTTTTTTTTATCTTTGATAAAAATGGCTATCAATGTTCTAACTATAGGGTGACAAAGGAAGGCTCTCACTCTTGAAAGAGGCTAAAAGCATGGAACATCGTTAGGATTCACTTATAACTATTTATCTATAGTACAGATATGTTGTCATTCCTGGTGCTTCATGATCTTCTTCTGGTTCCTTGGAATTCTTGGTTGTGCCATATTGCTTGGTTTAAGATGACGCGACCGAGATGTTCCCTTCGTCGCCACAATGTTGATCCTGAGTTGTTCCCTTTCTTACCAGCCGCCATTCACCAGGTTTGCCTTCACCATAGTCGATGCCACCGACAAATTTAGTTTTTGGTCCAGTGTGATGGTCATCTTGTTGAGGAGGCCACATGGGAACCTATTGATGTCTTTTATCATACACCATCACTTGCAGATCATCAGGCTCGTGCTCTTGCTGCACTTGTTGCTTCCTCTACATTAGATGCTACTCTAGTTGTTGATGCACCAGGGCTTGCTGTTGTTTCCAGTTTCTTTTTGGCAGTTGGGTCTTTTGTTGTGTGTCAGGGAGAGTTACGGACTCGGCTCATTACATTCGCCACGTCCATTTACATTTACTTTACTTCATGCATAAGCAGGCCTTGGGCCCTTTTTTATTCATTATTGACACTTAGACTGTATGGTTGGCCTTGGGCCTTATTATTCATTATTTGGGCATTTGGACATATTACTGGAGAGTGGGGGCTTTCTTGGAGGATGCACTATTATCCCTTCCAGTTGGGCGCTTCCTTTTAGGGCTTCCTCTAGGCTATAAGTAGGGAATCTCTGTCATTTGTCACTCAACTGATGATACTGATCTCTCTCTTTAGTCTCCTTAATCTCTCTTTCCTACTTTCTAGGGTTAAGGCTTGCTTATGTGATGCTTCAAGCAATTGTGGCTTCATTCGTAACTTGAACAAGCATGAACCACAATGAACTCAAAGAATAAAACCAATGTAACGACAAATTCATTGGATTCATTTATGGCAATTGCACATTCACAATGAACTCCTTGACAAACCTGAACTACATTGAACTCAAGGACAACACCAATGTTGATATGATAACAAATTCATTGGATTCATTTTCGACAATTCCACCTTCACAATGACACAAATTTATCACTCTCTTTTTCAAGAATGTGACATATTGGTGTGTTTGAACTTTGCATTGGCCTTTAGGGCATGATGAGAATAGGGCCATATTCACTAGTTTAAGGTACAATTGTATGGTTTGGTTGTATCCAACAATGGTGCGAGATGTAAATCGTTGACTTCAGCAAAAACAAACACAACTATGTTACTACTGATAGATTTCTTATGCTCAGCCTTAACAAATTGTTCAAGTAATGAGCATCTTGAAAACAGCCGAAGACCGACAAGCCTTTTTCGCACTGTCCGAAAAAAAAGTGACACTGTCGGGATGAAGCGACACCTTTAGAAAAAAATTTCATTTTAAGAGAACTGTCAGGTTTTTCACTTTTCTCTACCTTCGGGAAAAATGCGACACTGTGACCAAATTTCATTTTAAGGGCACTGTCGGGTTTTTTGCATTTCTCTACCTTCGGAAAAAATGCGACACTATGACCAAACTTCATTTTAAGGGCACTGTCGGGTTTTTCGCATTTTCTCTACCTTTGCTTTTCAAAGGCACCTTCGGGTTTCTCCAACAGTGGCAGATGACGTCGCCAATTTATCATAAACCCTAAAACAACTGGACTGCTAAATATTCCAAGGGCGGTTACCCACTTTGTACATATAGAAAGACTGGCGTTAATAGCCTTCAATGCTTGTAAGATATTTCTGAAGATACTTGTAAATATATACTACTAGCTGAATCAAGCAATGTAAGTGTTTTTAACATTATAATCAGAGTTCTTCTATAGCCAGCGTTATCACGCTCAACAAGATGAAGTTATTACTTCAAGCCATTGTACTCACTGTTGATATTAATTACCACTGTATTGTTCATTTGCCTAATTTGTATGAATAATTCATCTTGAATATTTCTGCTGCTAACTGTTGCGTTTCCGATCCTACACGCCTACGCTCAAAGCTTCAAGCTTCCGCTGCCGGTCATCACCACGGTTTACGATAGCTACTACTAGTACATAAGTGATTTTGTAGCTGAAAAAAAATGAGCTTGAAATGACAGTGCCTTGTCTTCAAATCAAATCTCAAAACATAAAAACATTCCAAATCTAAAAAGTTAGTTTTATACTATGGAATAACTTTGAATAAACCCATACATTGTAGTGCATATTGTACAACCTCTACTGACATCTTATAAACAATTGAAATATATTATCTCGAATTCTCACCCACGTCCAAATGCACACAAATACAAATAAAATAGTAGCAACAACATGTCATTTAAAAGTAGTTAGAGCTCCAAACCAAGGCTAATGCATCCTAGCGACATATTGCATGCATACAACTTCAAAGCTCAAAGTTTCCTCTACATTTGCTGGACTACACCCAACATGAAGTACAAATTACCATCCTTAATGAGTACAATAAATCCCCAACAACTTCTTATGATGGGAAGATATAGTCACAAGACTAGAAGTTACATTCCAGCGTTCAATTTCTAAAAAAGCTTCATCTATGAACACATTACATGAAGACATTACAAATTGCATTTTAGAAAAACAAATGGTAGCACACTACAATGAAAAGAGCAGCACAATCGTTTCATTGGTGGTAGTAATAGAGGTTACATAAAAAAACCAATGTATCCCAAGGAGGACCCTGTTGGTATTATGAAATGGAATCAAACTTGCAATGGCGAATATCTTGTTCAAGAATTTGTTGTTGGAAACCTACATGGCAATGTGCAATTGCATTGCTGTATCAAAACTTGTGTCATGAGTGTTCCATCTTGCAATAATGAACTGCAATCTTCAATTATACAACATGGAGAATAAACACAAACTAGTAAAGGTAGACAACACTTACATCATACATGTCATGCATCTGTCAATAATCGCTCGCCAACTTATGCTAAAGAATCTAGGCCATTATGTAGCAGTCTACACCTGGCCAATTTCCAACACAGACGGTCCTCTTAAGCCTAATGGAGCCAGCTCGAATGACGCTCCACAGATTTGGCAACACTTCTAGCAGCCTCTGACAACTATCTTAAATGTGGGGAGCTACTCGCATTGTATCATTTGAAGGTCTTCTGCTCCATCTCTTCCTATTGTCGATCTTCATTGCCATAAATGTTGTTTCATCAGCTTCTTTGTCGAAGTATTTTGAACCTTTTGCTGCAATTGTTGTTGTTGCTAATTTTTTTATTTGAGAATTCGACAATCCTCTAGGAAATGTCTGGTTCATTTGCAATATCTTCAAAACAATTTTGATTTCGATGAAGCTGAATTCGAATTTGCGCCTTGTTATGAATTCGAATTATTATTGGACTTTTGTACTTTCTTTGACTTCTTTTTCTTATCAAATTTCTTTGAATAAAGCGCTTTTTCTAGTTCCAAATGAGAGAATGAAGATCTATTTCTCCAAATCTCTTCCTAGATTACCATAGATAAAACTCATGCTAATGTAAGACCTTGCTAAGTAAAAATAATGATTACCAAATTTTCGTAGGTGTCAGAAATGCTCGATAGAAGATTCATGACAACATCTACATCGTTCATTTTTGTGCCACTTGTAGACATCTGCTCAAGAAGATTTTTGATGTTGTTCAAGTGATTCATAATCGAATATGAATAAGCCATTTTGAATGAGAAAACCTTTTTCCTCAAATGAAAATTGGCAGTCACATCTCTAATATTATAGAGAGTGCTAAGAATATTCCAAGCCTCAAAGTTCAAGGCACTTCGAATATGACTGATATAATTATCTCTAATATTGAGAGTGATAAGAGCGAAGGCCTTTCCATCCTTTTGCTTCCATTTAGTAATGGCCGCTGGATCTGCAATATTCTTAATCTTAGTACCTTTGACATCTTCCCAAAGCTCTTTCGCTTGTAGGATCACCCCCTTTTGAATTTCCATAATTGATAGTTGTCGCCATCCAACTTTTTGATAGAATTTGAAGATGATGCATCCATAGTAGACAAATCTGATATTGAAAATCTAGCAAGAAAGATGAATGCTTTACTACTATCTGGGTCTGATACTATGTTGGAAAGTAATAAGCTGTATATGAGTTGAATAACTATTCGACAATGATTGTTCGATTGTATGAAGAACAGTAGTTAGTATAATAACAAAAACTATTTCAATACTATCATAAACACAATTTATTATCATTCACAAGTGTGAAAAATGAATGATAGAGAAAGATCGCTTTAGTGCCAATTATTAGAAATCAGATCGTAAGAGCATGAATAACAGAAAACAACAGAACAAGATAAGTCATGTGTCAAATTGTTGAATGCAGTATGTATTGTCGAATGATGAAAAAATACATCTACTGTCTACTCTGATTGCACTATTACAATAGTGCATCTAATTCTGCTAGAACCTTTGGGAACATGCATAATGTTGCATCTACTTGTAACTCTCAATAAGAGATGGAAAAATATATCTATGGTATTATAGTTGGTTTTCTCAAGACCAAAAAAGAGAGTGATTCAAATTGCCAATGGATAGTAGTTGATTGTCTAACTAAATTAGCTACTTTTATCCCCATAAAGATGAAAGATAATGTTTTTTACTTAGCTCATATATCTATAGTTGTTTCAAAAGGTCAGTGATCCAAATTGGATTGTAGTTGATTGTCTAACAAAACTAGCTAGTTTTATCCCTACAAAGATGAAAGATATATTTTTTTACTTAGTGTTAAAAATATCACTTCCAACTTGATGTACTTTGTAGATCCTAATATATTTTGATCTTGATAGGATCTCACACATGTGGAGTCTGTTCCCACGTGTGAAAGAATGTACATAAGTCACTTTTATAAAGTTAGATTGATTTTAGCTAGATCTACACCAGTGTGAAACTGACCTTTGAATAGAATCTTGAAATTGGTCAAATTGGTCAAACTTTATATTAATAGATTGGACTTCCATGTGAATGAGTTATTACTCACACATGCATGTGTTGACAGATTCCCTGCAACTGAGAATCTATTTGCTGTCTTTTCTTTTTCTTTACTTCTGCTTACAGGTTATATTGGTGTTTTGCCTGTCAGCGGAGAGTAGCTTTTTTGTTTCTAGCCAAAGAGAATAGTCAACTTTGTGAAATGAGCATATATGGCTCCCATTGGTGGGTATGGATGACTAGGCACTCTTCACACGTGTGAAGGCTTGTTGGACAGTACACAGCTCGTGGATGTACTTTATCTATAAAGGGATCAACCAAATCAATGAGAAGTTGATGAGACATTGGCAAATTCTAGTTTTGCTTGTATTTTCCACATTTGTCTTGTGTTTTTGTGATTGGAATGCATTTCTAAGCTTGAGTACTTTACTCTCAGTTTACAGGCATACAGGTACTATCCTCCACACGTGTGAGGCAGCTCCTCTAATATTTTAATCATTAGATCCATTGCTCTTGCTTAAATCATAGTGTAATGCATCTAGATCAAGATCTAACACCTAGAACTTGATAGATCATTGGATTAAGAAATCAATAACTCTTAATGATTGATTAGTACAATCATAATTGTCCTTTTTCTCTAAAACCAAAGAACTCCTATGGCTAAGAAGACTTTTGGTGGAACAACAAGTGCTAAAGGCTGTTACCAGATTCTAGAGAATCCCCAGATGCCGAGCCAAGCCGAAGACACAGAATACCTCTCACCCATGATTGAGGAGGTCTCAGAAGGAGGAGAGCAGAAGTTTCCTAGGCTTTGTAAATAAATGTAGACCTCCCTTAAATTAGTTAAAGTGAGTCACCTTTTGATGGTGACCTTTAGTGGAAGGGAAAATTCCACATGTAATTTCTAATTTGATGGAATTGCCACTTGGGCTCCACATGGTCAGCCTTCTTGCTTATTTAAGGGCTCCTCTCTTTTGTGAGGGAGCTTTGAATATATTGTCAAGTTCTCTTGAGCAAATAAAGAGGATCCTCCACGAGTTCTTGATAATTGCTAAGATCCTTGTTCATGGCAATGTTCTTGAGTGAAGTTTCTATGAGCATGCTTGATTTCCTTGTATTGTGGATTAACTAGGATCTTGTTTTCTTGTTTCTTACTTAGTTGTGGATTAGGATTCATTTCTTGTTTGTGGAATAAGGTAGGAATCAGCATGCAAGTAAACTAAATAGGCTGGTTTGTGGTGTAGATCTTGCATACTTTCTTACATTCCAGTTCTTGATTGTTCTTGGGCAATCTAAGCATCAAGAAATGAGTGTTTCTTGATTCTTGGACTGTCACTATGCTGTTAGGAATCTAGTTTCTTGTTTCTTGTTTCTTGTTTGAGTAGTTAATCTTGTTCTTGATTGTTTTTTGGTTTAGTAGATAGTGGTAGGAATACTCCCTGTTCCAAAACGGTTGATCTTCTTGAGCTAAGACTGGTTACATGGCTGGTTAATGCATGTAGCTAAGTATCGGATCCGTGACTCCCACTGACAGGCTGGGAAATACATGCTGCAACCTGAGTAACACTTCTGTCTAGTAACTTTTCTAATAAAGAAGAGAATTCGTAAGAACCATAACTACAGAAGAAAGAACGAAGAAGTAAAGAAACCCATAGAACCGTGTTCACGAAAAGAGTGAAATCTGTGAACATTTGGTGCCATTTCGCAGCTATATAGACATTAAACAGCCCCAAACCATTCTGATCTGTGTAGCACAACCATCGCTCTTAGGACTTCCACACCTTCATTATAGACCACACCACTTTCGTCCTGACTAGCGCGAAGCTCAATCTCAACCGACGCTTCATGCTCCTTCCCAAGCCGAGCCACGACTTTTGTCTGGACCGGACCGCTACACATTGACTCTCGACCGAGCCACTATAGAACAATCCTGCCATGTCTTGAGTTAAATCTCAATTGACGCATTTGCTCACGTCTCAACCGATGCATTTGCTCAAGTCTCAACCGACGCATTTGCTCAAGTCTCAACCGACGCATTTGCTTAAATCTCAACCGACGCATTTGCTGAAAATCTCAACCGACGCATTTGCTCACGTCTCAACCAACGCATTTGCTCGATGCAGTTTTTTCATCTCGACCGATGCTCTCGCATCAGATCTCGACCGACAACCTCGTGTCAGATCTCGACCGACAGTTTTCGTACCAATCTCGACCGACGCTCTTGCGTCAGATCTCAACCGATGACCTCGTGTTAGATCTCAATCGACAATTTTTGTCCCAATCTCGACTGACGCTCTCGCGTCAGATCTTGACTGATGACCTCATGTCAGATCTCGACCGACAGTTTTCATCCCAATCTCGACCAACGACCTCGCGTCAGAACTCCACCGACGACCTCATGTCAGATCTCGACCGACAACTTCCATCCCAATCTCAACCGACGACCTCACGTTAGAACTCAACCGACGACCTCGCGTCAAAACTCGACCGATGACCTCGTGTCAGATCTCAACCGACGACCTCGAGTCAGATCTCGACCCATGCACGCGCATCAGTTCTCGACTGACGGATGCTCTCAGATCTCAACCGATCCTTGAACTAGATAAGAGACTAACTCACTTCACACTCTCTAAAGGTCCACAATACCTACTAGATAGCTTGTCATGCTTTTTAAATATCAATACTTTCTAGTCCTTACAAATTCTACGATACATCCCCTTTTTTAAACTCTTTTGATGATCTCTTCGTCTCCTTGTAATGTCTAGCTCTATTTTGAGCACTTTGGACATTTCTCGTGTGTTAACTCTATCATGCAAATAGTTGGCTACCTTTTGAAATTTGATCAATTTAATTTTTACAACTTTATTTGCTCTTGGTTGAACCCTACATAAACATAAACATAAATGGATTGAAGCATTTGGTTGCATGATTCAATTTATGAAAGGTATTGTTCTCATTCAAATTGCTTACTAGAAATATAGGCACAAAGCATAGCCTCCATAGTTTTATCAATCCTTTTTGTTTGATCATCAAATTTCGAATGATCTAAAGAATTAAAGTTATGATAAATCTCCAATATTGATACATCACCAATTAAAAGTCTCTTGTGAATCAACCATCATGGTTGCTCACCACATTTGATGGTCCATAAATTCAAAACAACTATAGATATATGAGCTAAGTGTCAATTTTGACTATTCTCTTTGGCTAGAAACAAAAAAGCTAGTCTTCCACATTTATAGGAATATTCCCAGAGCTTCCAGAGTTGAAGGGATTCCTCTATGTCCTGCATAGGGAGGACTATGGGTTTCTTGAAGGATCTTGGTTCTAAATGTTATAGGAATACATAGCTTATCTTCTTTGAATAAATATCCTTCTTTCAAAACATAGTCTTTATGACTTTGGTTTCTTTCAAGTATTTCAAAAATATACTGGAAGTCAGAATCACTAGCATACATACTTTTCATAGGAAGGAATTCTTCATGATATGCTAGGTAAATATGGTTGACCTTGGGGATTCTTGATAATGCATCGGCGACCTTATTGTCCTTTCCTGGGTGATGAAGTAGCTGAAAATGGAAAGTGCTAAGGTAGTTAGCCCATTTTAAATGTGTTTTCTCGAATTAGTTGCTGGGTGAGAAAGTACCTAAGGCTTTGATGATCTGTTTTAACTAGGAAATCATTTCCTAGTAGATAGTGCTTCCATAACTTAAGGGCATGAATAATGGCCAAAAGTTCTTATTCATAAATGTCATACTGTACTTTTGCCCCTTGAAGTTGTCTGCTTTCAAAGGCTACAACATGACCTTCTTGGTTTAAGACTGCCCCAATACAGTCTAAACTTGCATCCACTTCCACAAAGAAAGGTTTACGAAGGTCGGGAATGATAAGAACAGGTCTAGTGGTAAGTGCATGCTTCAGATTATCAAAGGCATTTTGCTCTTTCTTATACCAATGAAATTTTACTCTCTTCTTAGTGAGTTCATGTAGTAGTGAGGCTATATGAGCAAAATGGTGAATAAACTTTCTATAATAGGAACATAAGCCTAGGAAAGACCGAACTTCATGAATATTTCTTGGTTTAGGCCAGTCTTGAATGGCTTTAATCTTTGAAGGGTCCATTTGGATTCCTTCCTTTGAAATCATGTGTCCTAGAAAGTGTATCTTTTCTAGAAAGAATTCGCTTTTCTTGCCTTTAATGAGAAGTGAGTTTTCTTGTAGGGTTCTAAAGACGATATCTAGATGTCTTTTATGTTCTTCTTCATTTACATTGAAGACTAAGATATCATCAAAAAATGTTCCTACAAAACGTCTATGGGGTCGAAAGATTCGTTCCATCATTCTATTGAATGTTGCGGGAGCATTAGTAAGACCAAATGGTACCACGCAAAATTCACAAAGGCCAGTGTTAGTCCTGAAAGCAGTTTTATGAACATCTTCGAGTGCTACTCTGATCTGGTGATATCCACTTGTCAAATCAATTCTACTAAAGATACAAGATCCATTTATCCTATCCATAATGTCATCTATTCTTGGAATAGAAAAACGGTTCTTAACTGTAATCTTGTTTAAAGCACGATCGTCCACACACATCCTAAAACTCCCATCTTTCTTTTGTACCAAAAGTACAGGAGAGCAATAGGGGGAGTTACTAGGTTTTATAAGGCCTTTCTCTAACAAATCATTAATTTGTTTAGAAATTTCTTCTTGTTGAGAATGGCTTACCCTATAGGGAGGTCTATTGGGTATGGAACTTCCAGGAATTATGTCTATCGTATGATTTTCAGGTCTTTCAGGGGGTAAGGGCTTTGGTAGTTCATCAGAAAAACAAGAAGAATACTTTAATAGAAAGTCTTTTCTATTACAATCCAAAGAATGCGTATTTCCATCAACACCATCATCCATGCTTTGAACAAACAACAAATAAGAAAATACTGCTTTCTTTAGTACCTTTGATACCTGAATATGGCTTACCAAAGGGATTGTTTCGCCACTCTGTCCTACATGCACACTAACATCTTTACCCTTGTGCTTCCATGAAATCAAATGCTTATTATAGTCCACCGGAGGGTTGTGCATTTTGTACCAAGGCATGCCTAAGATTACATCTACTCCCTGTAAAGGACCTACCATGAATTCTATAGGTTCATAGTAGTCGGAGATTTAAAGCTTAAGTTTTCCAATTACAGGATAAATATTTGCATCACCATTAGCAAAAGCACCTTTAGCCTTAAGCATAGATTCAGAGAAGGAACCAACTCCTATCTCTTTTGCAAGCTTACAAGAAATGAAATTGTGAGAGGAGCCTGCATCAAAGAGAATTAGACAGAGTTTGTTACGGACTTGTCCCCATGTCTTGAGGAGATCATGGTTTTGTGTGTCTTCAATGCTTTGTACGGCCACCTGCTTCCCCTTGTCTGCACTTGAAGCTTTGGCATCTTTGAGTGGACATTTGAAGAAAAGGTGTCCCTTTTCCCACACTTGAAGCATCTTCTTCCTTGCGATAGGCCTGCACTTGTTCTTTGGAAAGGCGTTGAGTCTTTTCTTTTGGAGTTTGAATAGTGGGATGTTCCTTCCTTTTGTTCCCGCTTCCATTTCGACGATTTTCCTGCAACTCAAGTCTGGTAGCATAATATATGACTTGTTCCAAGGTATCAGCTTGTACTAGATCTAAGCCATATTGTATATTTCTATGCAAACCTGGATAGGACTTTCTTTTCTATTCTTTCTTGGAAATGGAATGTAAAGTCTGAAATTTCAAAAGCAACTCCCAAAATCTCTTTACATACTCAACAACCTTCTCATTTTGTTTTTGCCTAAAGATGTCCCAAGCAGCTAAAGTATCTTTCTTATATTCTTTTGGCAAAAAGTGGGCTTTAATTTGCTTTCTAAAGTTATGCCAAGTGGATGCAACTTCGTGATTAGATTTCATAGCTGCCCACCATAGAGATGCATACTTATCTAGATGTAACGTTGCAAATCGAATCTTGGAATGATTTGAGTATCTACTTTTCTCAAAGAAAGTATCAAGGTTTCAAATCCAGGCAAGCAAACTCTCTTCATTGCTACTATCTCCATCAAACTTAGAGAACTTAAAAAGTTTATTATCAATCTTAGCAAACCTCCTTTTCTTAGATCGAGTAGAGGAAGTTGACTTGGAGGAAACATGAGGAGATGACGACATAGATGAAGAGGAGCTTGAAGAGCCTCGTGAGGAGCTATCCATCTTTGATTGGAGTCTTTTGGAATTCACCTGAAATACTCAAACTCAAGGCAAAAAGTATGAATAGACTGAAGATTCAGAGAAATGCCATTCTCCAAAAAGAAAAATAGAAGCTCGCATTAACAAAGTATTGTCTATAAAATAGAAAGCAAGTTGGAGATCCAATTCTCGAGGATCCCCCAAATGGAGTCTATTAGCTCTAATATTAAAGAGATCTTGTAAGAAAAAAGAAATTCGAGCGGAAGGAAAATCTATTCAAAAGTAAACATACAAAGTCTTGTGTATTGGC
Organism: Diphasiastrum complanatum; assembly: GCA_029204225.1. Lineage (NCBI taxonomy): Eukaryota > Viridiplantae > Streptophyta > Lycopodiopsida > Lycopodiales > Lycopodiaceae > Diphasiastrum > Diphasiastrum complanatum. The sequence continues at coordinate 31,602,733 of CM055109.1, read as the reverse complement.
ATTTGATTCAAGGATGAATACACAAGGCCCTCACATCAACTTCACAAAAAAAAATAACAATAATAATAGACCTTGGCTCTGATACCAAAACTGTGAATCTGAGGTGAGGATCTACTAATTCTAAAGTCCTGACTTTAGAAAGTGTGACTTGAAAAAAAGAACAAATCAACATAACATTGTTGTATAGAAAAAGAACTTTAACATTCAACCACAAAATCATTCATTCAAGAGACTTGCTGAGAGGTCAAGAAGGGGACCCCCCCCCCCCCCCCCCCCCCTCCCCACCCCTGAAGGATTTTTCATGGCCCAAGGCCAATGACATATACAGTGGTTTTGGGAATATGATTTCTTAGATCTTTACATCGAACAGAAGTTACAGATTTTGGATCTTAAAGAATCTTATACCAATAAAATGGTTCCTTATGACATGCAAGGACTTACTGATCAAGAAAAGAGCATGGATAGGCATTTGACATCAGTAGGCATGACATGCATGAATCCAATCTGACATGCAAGCTTCAATTCCAACATGCAAGCTTCAATTTCATACATGCAAGTTCCCAAATCAAACTCCGAAATCCGACATGCATGACCATAAAGTTATGGATGATGTGACATGCAAAGTCATCAAGTCATGGATGGTGTGACATGCAAAGCCATCAAGTCATGGATGTTGTGACATGCATGGCATCAAGTCATAGATGGTGTGACATGCAAAGTCGTCAAGTCATGGATGGTGTGACATGCATGGCCATCAAGTCATGGATGGTGTGACATGCATGGCCATCAGTCTTATGGATGAAAGTTTTAGACAGAGAGAGAGAGAGAGAGAGAGAGAGAGAGAGAGAGAGAGAGAGAGAGAGAGAGAGAGAGAGAGAGAGAGAGAGAGAGAGAGAGAGAGAGAGAGAAGAGGTAGGAGAAAGTGAGTGTGTGTGAAAGGGGTTCCAAAAGAGGTTCCAATCCAAGCTAGACGGATCCTTTTCAAGCCATAGCTTCCAAGCACCTACACACACAAAAGCACAAGCAAGAGGCAAAGCAAAAATGAATGGAAGATGAATAATGTGGGAGAGGGGTGAGTTTGTACTTTTATAGAGAATGTGAAGCCTTTAGGAAGTGGCTGAGGTCTCCAATATGAGTGTGAGAGGTGTAAGGGAGAATCTAGGATAAGTAAAGTGAGAGGGTGAGATGTATAGGTATGAGAGAGTGTTTATCACTTAGTTAGAGCAAAAGGGGAGGAGTAGGAGGGCGCATTTTCCTAGGTGTCCTTTGGTTTTCAAGCCATGTGGAAAAGTAGGTAAATTACATATTGATAAGGATAGAAGGTAGGTAGCCTAACATTTTATGTTAGCCACTTTCAAGTTGCATTTTTCTGAAAAGACTTTGTATATGTCCATCTTACCTTGCATAATTTCCATCAATTCCTAGGCCTTTTTTTTTTTTTTTTCTAGGGGTTGCCCATCCCCAATCATAGTGGAGTGTGACACAAAGGGTGATCAATCCTTTGGTTTCTTCTCCTAGTCTTTATAGACTCGATTGAGCCTTCTTTATAGACTCAATACCAAAGGTAATTTTGCTATGTTTCCAATCTTGGACAACACCTACCATCTGGAGCCAGGGTGTACCAAGAAGGAGTTTATATGTATTGTTATCTTCTAGTAAATCTAAGATGACACAATCTAGCACAAATTTGACACCTACTATGCGAACTTTTATATTTGATAAATGACCAGCAGGGTCAGTAACTCGTTGATCAGCCATGCGAAGTTTATATCGTGGTTGATCGAGGGTATGGACGCCCCATGACTTTGCCAATGACAAAGCCATTATCTTAATGCCTGATCCACTATCTAGGATAGCATATACTGCAGGATAGTCTTTATAGGACAAAGGTAGAGTGATGCTAGTCCCCTTAGCAACACCTATATTCAATAGATTCATAGGAATCTGCAGAATTTTGGGAATTTCTTCTGTTTTCCGCTGTTCATCAGGAATAATAGGCAGCTGAAAATTTCGATGGATATAATGTTGAAGCCTAGTGAAGGATTTTATTGTGGTATGAAACGACATGGTGAGTTGAGCTTGTAGGAGGTCAGAAAATATTTCAAGTCCCTATAGGGATTGCTCCTTTTCGGGGATATGAGCTGAGAACAGACTTTTTGTATGTTCTTCCTGTTACGAGCTCGTAACCAGTGCCGAACCCTAGAGAACATAGATAGGTCAGATACCACAGTCAGGGTTGTGTCCAGCGTACATGACCAACAGGGCAAGACAGTGTGAGTAGTGTGCCCCAACACGTTCCATAGCCATGGCGGGCCTAACACAGCCTAGGGCCCCCAGTTGGGTCCCGACGTGCAGTCGGCCACGTCAGTGCCACGTGGCCGACACTTGGCAGTAGCATGCTACCAGTCCTCACACTAGGCTAGGAGGGGCTTACTCTATATCAAGGAGTAGGCAAGGTTGGGTGGATCAGTTAGTGTTTGCCCTACTGTGGTGTTAGGATCTATTACACTGGTATCAGAGCCATCTCCATCCTAGGGAGTTCAGGATAGGAGTAGAGAAAGCTATCAAAAGATAGGAAAGATTTTTCAGATTCTCGGGAAAGAATTGAAGAGGAAAATCGCTGTAGGAACAGCTTTCAAATCCTTGAAATTTGCTAGGAATTTACAGTTGTTTGAGGCACGATCCCTTGTACAGGCTCAGCGCTGAAAAATCAGGAATTTACCCTTGATTTTTATGTATCAATTGTGGATTTTTGAGCAAATTCTAAATAGAAAACGTGGAGCAGGTCCAGCGCTGCCAAATTGGGTGGAAACTTTGAATTTGGAGTGAAATTTTCCGGAATTTGGAGCGGATCTGAGACAGAATCTTGGGTGCAGGTCCAGCGTTGAAGGTGTTGCTAGAAAATCAGATTTTGAGAGGGATTTTGGGTCTCAAAGTAAGCAAAAACGAGTAGCAACACTCCTGGTCAGGCAGCGAGGGAGGAGCACACTTCAAATCAGAATTTTCCAGGGAAGTTAGGCCCCAAATCCCAATTTTTTGGAGCCACAGTTCTGGAAGACAGACAGCGAGGGTCCTCAAAGACCAAAATCAGATTTTTTCCACCATTTTCAACTCTTCAAATCTGATTTTGAAGACAGATTGACCACTACCCTGGCAGCGAGGAAGGTCTTTGGCAGAAACCACAAGTTTGCAGCTGCTTTTGGGTCCTAAAACGGAAATTTTGGAGCAAAAAGTATACACCTCAGACAGCGAGGGAAGGGGTCAAGACAATCAGAAGTTTGTTTCTTTTTCTTGGTACCATGATCTCTAATTTTTCCGGACAGCAGATCTGAAAGCAGTGGAGGAAGAGCTGAAAGGCCTTTTCTTGATTCTCTCTGTGGAAGTACAGTCCGCAGAAACAACTAAGCGCAAAAACTCATCTCAAAACTCGTTGTATTGCTGTTGTTCCACCTTTGGGTCTAGGTAATCTTTTGGTAATGTGGAAGTCGTCAAGTGGCTTCCTTGGGAGTCAGCTGATTTGACATTATTTTGCTATTGTTCTTGTTGTTGGCATTGTGCTCTAGTGAGAACTCTAATAGGTTCGGATGAGATATGACGTGTTGGAAGAATCCTATTAGGTTGTTTAGGACAATCCTTGTGACTGTGTTTACGAACACAGTCGGGACATTCCGCATGGTATTGGTTTTTAACTTTACAGTCAGCCATGAAATGTCCCGTTTCACCACAAATAAAGCAGCAGTTGCTCATTGGGCCTGTGGCAATAGCATAACCATCTTGGATGGCTAGCTGTGCTGGATTTTCTCGTGGTGTTGAATACTCATCTCGTTTGTACGAGCATGAGTTGCCGGTTTGATAATGTTGGGAACTAGCAGATGGAAGTGTTGTATCTTGATGATAGGACTGATCGTAGGAGTTTTCAACAAGATGTGTTTGTGTAGACTCTCGAGGATTTCTATGTTTTGGTGGTCCTAGATCTGGTTGTCCTCTTGGAGGTGGTCCTAAGAGTGCTAGCTGTGGTTGAGGTTCATGTCTAGGTTGTCTGGGCAACTCTTGTATATGCACTTGGTTGTTTCGTGGTTGGTAGTGCGTGTGCTGGTTTTGTGAAACAAACGATTGTCGAGGAGGTTGAGTATGTGGGAAGCAGCATCGAGAGAAGTTCAATAAAGGGGGTGTTGCAAGAGCAAAGAACATCCTGGATTTAATCCACACAGATTTATGCGGGCCCATGAGGACCATGTCCTTAGGAAAAGCCTTCTATTTCATGACCTTTATTGATGATATGTCACGTAAGACGTGGATCTACTTCTTGAAGAAGAAATCAGATGCTTTTGATAACTTCAAGAACTTCAAAAACTTGGTCGAAAATCAGACAGGTAAGAAGATCAAAGTCCTAAGATCAGATAGTGGAGGTGAGTATAAGTCTAATGACTTCAATGATCTTTGTGATCAGTGGAATTAAAAGACAATTTACGCAAGCTCATACTCGTGCTCTCAATGGTGTAGCTAAGCGCAAAAATCGTACGATTGTGGAAAGTGCCAGATCTATGCTAGCTGAGATGAAATTACCAAAAGATTTTTGGTCAGAAGCATGTAGCACGACAGTCTATCTTCAAAATAGAAGTCCTACCATTGCCATACCAAAAATTACACCTGAGGAAGCATTCACAAAGAAGAAGCCAAAGGTGAACCACTTGCGAATCTTTGGATGTAAGGCCTTTGTACATATTCCTAAGAAAGAAAGACGTAAACTTGATGTAAAAGCTGTCAAGTGCATATTCCTAGGATATGATGATCACGTGAAGGGCTATAGATGTTTTGATCCAGTCGAAAACAAAATCCATATAAGCCGAGATGTTATCTTTGATGAATCCAAGATGTATGAAGACGAAGATGTTGAGAAGATAGACACATTCAGTAGGAAAAATGGCATAGTGAGGATACCACCTGATGATGATCCATTCATTAACCTTCCGAGTGATGAAATATGTCAAAGAGTTACTACACAGGTTTAGGTTGCAGGATTGCAAACCAGTAAACACTCCTATTGAACCAGGTAAAAAGCTTTCTAAGCTTGATGAATCACAGTCATTTGATGCTATGCTATATAGACAGTTAGTAGGGAGCTTGATTTACCTTACCACAACTAGACCAGATATATGCTATGCTGTTGGCATTGTAAGTCAATTTATGACAGCACCTACGGAAACACATTGGAAAGCAGCTAAACGCATTTTGCGTTATGTGAAAGGCACATCAGAGTATGGCTTGATTTACAGGAAGCATGATGGTTTACCTGAGTTGTGTGGCTATGTGGATGCGGACTGTAGATCCACCACCGGATATATATTCCAGTTTTGTGGTGATTGCTTTTCCTGGTCTAGTAAGAAACAAAGTACAATTGCTCTTTCCACCACAGAAGCTGAGTATAAGGCAATGTGTAGTGCTGCACAAGAAGCTATATGGTTGAGACAAATCTTGGAAGAGATTGGCATGAAGCAGAAAAATCCCACAACTTTACATAGCGACAGTCAGAGTGACATTCAGCTAGCAAAGAATCCAGTGTTCCATGCGAGAACTAAGCACATTGAGATTCAATATCACTTCATACGTGAAAGGCTGCTAAGTCGTGAAATTCATGTTGTTCATTGTAGCACATACGAACAACTAGCTGATATTTTCACTAAGCCACTTATTGGAGAAAAGTTTGATAAGTTTAGATCAAAACTTTCTGTATTTAAAGTTTGTTGACTTTAAAGCTATGTATATGACTGTATAAAAAGTGACTCTACTTTAAGGGAGAGAGTTAGAATTAAAGTTAGAATCATTGTGTGATTGTAAGTGGGTCCTGTCAATGGATAAGGATCAGTTGGCCTAGTCACGAGGCAAGTCGATGGGACACGCGTCCCGCCAACGGCAACCTGGGTCATGCATGGGTTGCCTGAGTGAACAACTATATGTACAGTGTAATTTCATTTTGAGAAATACAGTTGCTATGTGAGCTTGCTGAGGAGAGTGATTTTCTGTCTGTGTTACTGTGTAGCATGATCTGTGTTCCTGTGCAAAGCAAATTCTAAGTCTAAGTATATGCATGGCCACAAAAATCATAGTCAAGAGAGCTACAAGTAGAAATCTAGTAGCTAGACATCGAATGTGAGATACTAGCTAAATATACCGTGGATATAGCTTATGAGTTGAGGCTCTAAAAGTTGAAGAGCGTAGGGCCACTATAGGCATCATCCAGATTTATTAATTGATTAGTGTATACTACTTGGATGGATTGAGTCCTAAGATCGTCCACGTACCAGGTTTGGAACCATAAGAGTATGATGATTATGGTGGTATCGGGCATTATAGCTAAAGATTAGGGAGATTAATTTGTTAGTGCCACTAGGTCACCTCACAACACCAGGATGTGTAGAAATTTACTCTAACTTGAGAGGTTATATTTAGCAAAGAAAAAATTTCAGTTGGGGATGTTACATGCTCCGCTACCTTTGAAATCTTAAGCAGCAATGATAAATATACTTTTAAGCCTTGTCATATGTTAAAAAGTTGGTCTATTTCTTGCCCATCCTTGCGCTTAATAACTTAGAAGCTAATATTTAGTCTCCCAAGCCAGGTCCTTGAGACTATCAACATTTGGAGTTCCAAAATTGTATCCTCTTATGAGGTCTTGTCACAAATAAATAAGGCTAGTTCTTCTCTTGGTTAATAAGTTGTTTCAAGCACTTGATTGATTTTGAAAATAACAATCATTGACTGTAGCAACTGCTCATCTCACTTCTAGTGAAACAAATTTCTTAGGATTGAAAAAGTTATATGATTCTTTTCTATTTTAACTACACTTATCATCCTTGGTCCTAGGCCAACACTTTCAGATCTCAACTGTAACGCACTTCCTATTGCAAACATTGTGCATAACATGAAACAAGGCCACAACGGCACCTTCCATTTGTTCGAATTTTGAAATTTTTAGGAAATTCATATTCTAAACTTCATAAATTTTCATATGGAACTAATAAGCAAGCCTTAGCTTTTTGCACACTAGACGTGGCCTAATAAACCTAACATTATTTGCTCCTTTCACTTTCAAGCATATGAGACTTTCTACACATATTTGCCCAATGTCTCTTGCCATTTTGGTCTTAATTTTTTATCGCCATCCTCTCTCTAATAAAAGCACCCTCTCACTTATCACACGTAAGGTGCGCACTACTAGAACAAGGGAAAAGTAATAACCTTGAGTGAACATCATTGTTGGACAAGAATATAAAGAACTTCATATCAATGTTTGGCAAATACAAAAAATGTTCATATATTGAGTGATCCTTTTTTGATAAGTAGTTCAAGTTACTTTGCATTTTGTCTTTTAGCTTATGAGAGCTCTTGCGTGATGCTTATCTCTTTCTTAACTACACAAGAGAACTCTAGACTTAATTTAACGTTTTTCAATATACATGTAAAAATGCCTCGATTTAGTCTACCAACGGCACTCATTAAAAATCTCAAAAATAACGTACATACATTCCCATAAATTTCAACACTGTTTTCATTTGTTTACTCTGTGATAGTCATAAGAACACATCTTGAAAGTCATGTAGTGAAATTCAAAGTTGTTGCTAGTAGCCCAAGAGATTTTGTATTTGAAGAACCGAAGTAAGGTTACAAATTCAAAGTTTTTGCTAGTAGCCCAAGAGATCTTGTATTTGAAAGGTGAACCGAAGTAAGGTTACAAAATAATTGTTTTAAGCAGATGCTAGATGATTCCTCTACAATTTTGCTTATTGTTTATGTCAAGCTTGTTTTCCCTATTTTCTAGGAAAGATCACTCGGAACACACAACATGAGTTCCAAGAGTGATTACATAACAATCTGTTTCTTGCTATAAGCATGCCAGCATTGATTACAGGATCATGGCAAGCAATACTGCATTTGGAACAGATTATAACGTTTCCTTTCACTAGCCTACTCTTTCTGATCAGTGAATCCACTACTTTCTTGCTACAATCAGCATTGATTACAGGATCATGGCAACCAATATTGCATAAACATGCTCTTTCAGCAAAGAAGCTGCTAGATTTTAGGATTTACAGTAGACAGGCTATTGATCAATTCCAATCCACTATGGATTTCCATACAAAATGTACTTGTTCATGAATGTGAGCACGATATAATCTTCAATCCTGTGGAATAATGCTGTACATGTCAGTGTCCAAGGACTTTATGCTGGTATGCACCCAGTGCCCATATTGGAAAAATGTTACGATATGCTGAATAAGAGATCATGCAGTTCCGGTTAAAAACTCCAATAATCTCCTGAAAAGTTACATGACAATTGTCAGATTTGTTACATAGGATCATTGAAATGCACCGGGTATTAAAATAAGAGCTGAACTCTCATCATGTCTAGTTTTGAAATGATTTCTCACAGCCCATTCAATATTGAAAAGTCTGCCAGCACCTTAATGCAGTATATCTAACAAGGAAACACCTAAACTAGACAAGTAGCAAGAAACACGAAGATTATAAATAATACTGATTTCCAGTCTGAAAATGTCATGCCCTATTTGTAAGCATGATATCCTTACAGCTATTCCGTGCTTCAAACTGGCAGAAAGTGATATGCTATGTGGAACAATTTGGGAAGCTAACTGATTCCGTCAGAAATACATGCAGTCTAGAATGCAATATCCATGCATCTTCTAGCATGCACTTGGCTTTCTTTTAGCAAGACTAGCATTTTTGCATGTCAAAATCAACAGAGCAATGGCATGTCAAAATTAAGAGAGCAATGGCATGCATACTTGAAAGTTGCTACATGCAAAATTTGTCACATTCAATTGCAAAATCAAGCTTATTGAATATGGTTTAACCATCCCTTTTGTGTTATTTTACAACTACATAACTGGAGTAAATTGAAAGACCCCCAACAGAATCAGCTGGATTTGAAAAAAGCTGGACATGAGAACAGGATCTTGCTAGAACAAACACGATAATCCACCCTTCTCATCGATTTTTTGTTTTCTTGAGCCTTGAGGACCACACAAGGGAATCAAGTATTCTCCCAGCTATCCAAAGTTAGGATGCAGCACTTTATGGGTAGCATTACGGTATCCACACCGTACAAAATGATGTTCCAAGAAAGCTTTCCAGCCTCTAGGTCCAAAATGGACAACAAAAGACCATAGAATCAAGTAATCTCCCAGCTATTATCCATACCGTACAAAATGATGTTCCAAGAAAGCTTTCCAGCCTCTAGGTCCAAAATGAACAACAAAAGACCATAGAATGACTCCCCTGTCTCATGCAGAATCAGCCTCCATAATCTCAGGGCATTGGCTTCCACCAACCCCTAGTCACATTTGGGACTAGCGCAAGATCCAACATGAAAGATGCCTTTTCTAACCAAGTTATATTTTATTCAATATTACCTAGATAACTAGAATAGTTTTACAACTGCGTATACAGTGTACACCATGGATGATATAACCCTTTGGAAAGATAGTCCTCTACCATCTTCTTCACCTTGTCTTCCTCTCCAGACTCATTATGTTATGACAAGGCCATTTTATATTATGACGCATATTATGTGAACCCGGAAAAAATTGTTGGAGCATACTACCACAGACCAGGCTAAGTTATTTTTCAAAGCTTTCTAAGAGGCAAAGGTGAAGATTACATTGACCATCTAGAGGGGAATAGGGTAGGGTGGAAGATCACAAGGCGCATGTATGAAAACTTACCATCATAGTAAGCTTCCTGCATGCACATGATGATAAAGGCCAATCTTGACATAATAAGTGTAGACAAAGTATACCTGCTGAGGATAATCACCATTTTCGAACTGAGCATTGACCAAAAGTACAGCTGCTTTGTGTAGTGGTGTTGGATCTCGCTCAACCTGTCCCATGGTAGTGAAGGGAAAATCACATCTTTTTATACGATGTTTTGGTGCTAGACTAACTCTTGCAATCTATCAAGCCATAAGATTTTCATGAAGCTATCACTGTAGAAAACTTAGACTTCATGGTTTGAAACGTTTTGATGCTTTTCAGTTGTCACAAGCAAGTCTAACTCTGAATCATCTAGGTTGCATGAATTTTTCCTCCTGTTATTTTCAAGTGCATTCTTCAGCTCTGCATATTCTTAGTTTATTAAACCATGAAATTAAGAGCTTACACAATTCTTTTGTAAGCAAACTTTGTCATGCTTTATTTTAAGATGTATTAACATCCTTTTCAGTCTCTACAGACTTCAGAGGAGCTACTAGCAATGAGACAATGGAGGATGAATGAAAAATGCAAGGGTACCTGTCCAGAAGCTATCAATGCAAGCATAGCCCAGGATGTGTTGACCAAATGTGCTTCACCACCTTCAAGGTGTGTATAGGTCTGAACAAAAACCAGCTTCAAACTTTAGCTAAAACTCTTCATCATATTAAATTCACTTCGAGAAACTTAAACTACAGCTTTCATGGCATTTCTGACCAGCAACAAAGAACCAATCGTGTCATACTTCCGATTGTACGTACAGGTGTAAAATTCTGATATCAATGGCCACTTAGCCAGTTAGACAAATGTCGGAAAGAAGATGAATCACAACCAGCCATGGCCCACTAGCAGGAATTTTGTGTAGCAAGCAAAATTATAATGGAATGGGAACTGCCCATTGATGACAATGTACAAACATTTCTTGGAAAGGTCAGAATCTAGTTAAAATTCCCTAGTAACCCAAATTTGATTCAAGAACCCAACTGCAAGCTCAGAAGTTGCTAAAAATGCAATGCCATTCATAGATATAGAGGCTGAACCTTATCTTGAGAAGATAGATAGCTTTCTCCCCAGCCACCAGAAGGGAGCTGCTTTGATAGAAGGAAACTGCAAGCATTTTGAAGAGAAGCAGAAGTACTGTATGTTTCTCCAGACGCCAGTAAACCCATAATACCAAACCAAGTCCCATAAGTGAAGCATACACCCCATGAACCATACCTAGAAGACAAACAGATATCACCAAAAAAGGTGACAAGTCTTTTTATCAATATGACTGAATCAGGGCTTTGTAATATAAAAATCACCTCATAGATGAAGAAAATTTGTGAACAATGAAAGCAAATGTACATCACACACATTCCAAGGAAATCCAGACATGCAAATCACCTGATAGACAATTGCGTTTCTCTCACGTTCTACCGTGTACAGCACGTTCAATTCAAACAGTAGTGGATCCTTTAAGAGTAACTCCTTATGTGCAACAACATCGACTTTGACTACTTATTTTAAGCAAGTTACCTTCATCATTGACTCGATATAGGTATGGACATACAAGGACCAGTATAGATGGTATCAAAGGCTCGGCCATTATTATTCACATGGTCAGTTATTCTATGCAAGTCATGGTTTCTATATTCATCCTATTGGCCACATCACAAAATACCTGGAGGTCCTCGCCTCACTACTTCACCATTTTCCATATGATAGCCTAATGGAGTTATAGGCCGAATTTCACACCACCTCGCTCCACATTGCTACCTCACCATCTTTCCTAACTATGCCTCATTGATGCACACCCACATCAGTTTTTTCCCAAAGCCTCCTTGGTTTGATGATGATGTTCCTTACACCATTGAGTTATCCTTACACCATAGTTATGAAAGTAGCCACGGCTGATCTAGATTTAGTCTATGAAAGCATCACATAAGCAAGACTTAACCCTAGAAAGCAGGAGAGAGAAAGCTTAAAGAGACTAAAGAAGAAGATCATATCATAAGCCAAGTAACAAATGACACAGAATCCCTACTTATAGCCAAGAGAAAGCTCTAAAAGGAAGCTTCCAGTGGCTAGGGCCAAACTGAGAGGGAAAATAGTGCGCCCTCCAAGAAGGCCCCCACTCTCAGTAATATGACCAAATAACCAATATAGTGAAAGATAGGGCCCAAGGCCAATAATATGGTCTAAATATCAATAATAGGGCCCAAGGCCAACCATATAGTCTAAATGTCAAATAATGAATAAAAAAAGGGCCCAAAGCCTGCCTATGCATAAAGTAAAGTAAATGTAAATGGACATGGCGAATGTAATGAGCCGAGTCCATAACTACCATTGAGTTACACATGCACGCTTAAATGAACCACACCTCCTTCATACTACTTGTCAATACTTCCACCATACATTTCATTGTAATGATGGAGCCTACGATGGGATTTAAGGGAAACACCTTGCCGACCTTCTTTTCAGCTCTTCCACAAGTGCTTTTTAGCACAAGTTCATCCCTCATGCTCCACCCGCTCTCCTAGAGGATCTAGATACTTGGATTACCTATGCTACTACACTATACACCATACCCACCACTAACACTCCCATGTTCTTCCATTTGCTGAGGAAGGTTTGTAGAATGTCTGCATTTCTATCCTTCTCTCCCCCAATAAAAGTGGGAGGTTTTAAGTCTTTAAAAACACTGAGACCGCATAGGCTCACCTGAAACTGATGGAAGTGGAGAAGGGGACAACTGAGAAGTGGAGGGAAGGCTTCCTTTCGTGGAACTCAAAATCAAGCCTTTGAGTTCAGCAAACGAGTCGTCCACACTAGACTTGAAATTGGCTAATGCCAGTTCAGTTCATCCACTTCTATTACCAAGTGGAAAAACTGCTCCTTGGTAACCAATTCGTCGAGTTCTTCGGCGAATTGTTCTTGTTCTTCAACTTCCATGGGTTCTTTCCCCTTACTGAACCTTAGGGATTCCATTTCTAATTCATCAATGCCTCTTGTCAGGGGTTAATCAGATCCCGGAGAAGTGGTCCTTTTCAGAGCTAGAAAAAGATTGCCTGACGTTTCCTTTCAAAAAAAGTCAAAAAGACTAATTTATAACTGTACAAAGAGGGAAAGAAGACTTAGCTGTTTTTGAGGACTGTACTTCCAAAGAAAATACAAAGAGGAACCCTCTCAGCTCTTCCACCCAAAATTTCAGACCTGCTGTCCCGGAGAATCCCAGTTTGTGGCTCCAAAATGGTACCAAAAATTCCGGTTTCTTGAGTAGAGTTGCTCACTGATCTGATTGCAGACGTGGGGTTCAAAAAAAAAACAGGCAAAGGACCCAAAAAAGTGCAAAACTTTCTGAGGTTGATAGCTGCCTACCCTCCCTGATCTGACTGCATCTAAGTTGGTCCAAAAAAATTAAATTTGAAGCCAAAAAACAATTCCAAATTCTGGATTTTCGATGGCACCCTGCTCGCTGGACAGGCTGATGTAGTATTGCTCAGAATTTTCTGATTTGAGGCCCAAGCTTTTTCAAAAATCCGAATTTCGAAAGGTACTAGCAGCGCTGAATGGGCTTTGGTCTTTGACCAAGAATGCACCTTCGTCCACTTCGACCTAGGGAGATGACCTGCTCATCCATTTTTGACTTGAAATTCGCTCAAACCTGCAAAGATTTCACTGCGAAAACAGAGATAGGTCGCTGATTCTACAGCGATGGATCTGCTCGCTACTTCCTACTCTAATTCCGCTCTGAAATCTGAAAATAGATCTATGAAATTAGAGATAAATTGCTGCCTTTCCAGCGATTTACCTGTACAAGGAATCGTACTTCCTACTACTGTAAATTCTCTACAAAATTCAAAGGTTTGAAAGCTGTTCCTACAGCGATTCTCCCCCTCTATGCTTTTCTGAGAATCTGAGAAATATTTCCTATCTTCTGATAGCTTTCTCTACTGCTGCTTTTGCTCCCAAAGATGGAGATGGCTTTGGTACCAGTGTAATAGATCCTAACACCACAATAAGGCAAACATTACCCACTGATGCACCCATCTCTATCTCCCCACGCCCCTCTGAGTTCACCTTCTTCACATCTGACATGGTACTTATGGCCATCAAGAGAATGAAGTCCCATAAAGCAAGAGATATCGAAGACCTTGAATCTGAACTCCTAATCCATGCTTCCGACCTCCTTGCTCCCACACTAGCCACTCTCCTCAATTCCGCCGTTGTCTCTGGTTTCCCCTCATCCTGGTGCACCAACATCATCCACCATATTCATAAAAATGGTGATCCTATGATTCCTGGTAACTACCGCACCATCATGATCGGAAATGTTCTCACGAAGCTCTATGGTACCATACTCCAGTCTGCAGTGAGTTCAGAGGCAGAAGCTCAGAGATTACATGCATTGGGGCAGGTAGGTTTCCGATCTCATTATTCTACCACTGACCATATTTTTACACTTTGAGCCTTGATTGAGGAAGCTAAGTATAGGAAAGAGAGGGTTTACTGCTGTTTTGTGGATTTCAGGAAAGCCTTCGATTCTGTACCACGCTCCTTGCTCATTCAGAGACTTCGTGACCTTGGTTTCTCCACAGATATTGTTCTAGCAGTGATGGCTCTTTATGAGAAGGTCTTGGGATGTTTCCGACATAGTAGTGGCCTATCTGATCACATTTGGAGCACCATTGGGGTGAAACAGGGGTGCTCTCGTTCACCGGTTCTCTTTGGATTGCATATTGATGAGTTAGAGCGAGTCATCTCACAGTGTGGCGGGGGTGGCTGTAGACTTGGCACCATTCTGATTGCTATTCTCCTTTATGCGGATGATGTAGTACTAGTATCCCCGACCAGAGAGGGTTTGCAGAGGCAGCTGGATTGTTTACAGGGATTTTGTACCAGATGGGGGTTGGGGTTGAACACTGCAAAGACCAAGGTTATGGTCTTCAACACTTCTCGAGCCTTCATGCAGCGCCAGGAGCTCATCCTAGATGGACAGTCCTTAGAGGTAGTTTCCTCTTATACCTATTTGGGGATACTCTTTTCTGGTCCTACCTTCAACATGCGGCAGGTTGCCACCACCCGACTTGGGAAGGGGCATTCCTCTCTTGTTCAGTTTGAGCGGTTCTGTTTCAAGAAGCTCATCCGAGATGCTCGCAGTAAGTGTAAACTCTTTGATACTATTGTCACCCCCACAGCCTTATATGCAGTAGAGACGGTGTACATGCCTCCCTTCATCACATTGGGCTAGCATTTCACGATTGCAGACCACCATGTTAGCTCGTATGATTTGGGCAAAGCCCTCGGTTCCACATGAGATCCTTCTTGCAGAGTTTGCCATTCCACCCATTTAGATATATGCTGCATTCCAACATATCACATACATTCAGAGAATCCAGGCTCTACCCGATGAGGATATGAGATATACACAGACAACACTTGTTTCCTCACACTTTCTTCATGACCAGGGTTATCGACTATCGTGGTTCTCTCAGGCATCCCATTTCCTCCTTGAGTCATTTGGTATCTCCATTACAGAGCTCCCCTCAGGTACTCATCAGTATATCAGGTGCATCTTCTATCGGGCATATATCGACCGTACTTGGGGGCGACAGCTTGGGGTTAAACCCGGCTACTAATGGACTCATTTTATTGAGCTTGACATGGCAGGGTTCCCGGTCTTACCACATTATTTGGACTCGAGACTATCACATTGCCTCAGTTTACATTGGGTCAGCTCCGCGTATCATCACATCAGTTGGCTATTGAGACTGGTAGATTCCAGGGTACCCCAAGAGAGGAGCGGATTTGCCAGTTATGCTCTTTAGAGGAGGTGGAGTCAGAGGAGCACTTTATCTTTAGGTGCCCGGTATATTACGAGATCAGAGGGAGATACCACTGTTTGTTCCGAGACACACCTGTCACCTTACGATCGCTCATAGCTTATGAGGATTCCCGATGAGCGGCACTCATGATACGAGAGATGTTTATACTACGACAGGATTTATATCAGACAGCCCAGCAGAGTCAGTTTCTCAGCCTCAGATCACTTCTTTCTTCTCCAGGAGGAGAGGACGTTTTGATGACGGTGACGATGATGATGATGATGACCTACTTGCCCACAGAGACCAGAGACAGCGTCCCACACATACCCATGTTGCAGCTCGAGCTACTAGACCTATCACGAGGAGACCTCTTCATCCTCCCAGACGACGTCAGAGACTACCAGTGGCCCTTCATCCGCAGGCCGTATTACATCCTTCTATAGCATCAGCACCAGCAGGAAAGGACTAGATGATAGCGTGATACCTCACTCATGACTGTTAGCAGTATACATGCTCCCACATGTTTCTTATAGCATCACATCTATTTCAGTTTATAGCTTTAGCTCTAGATTTGCTACTTTTGTTACTGTTTTGGAGACGTTTCATACACTCCTATGGTTACCACATACTTGACATGTACATTTACTAGTCTTGTATGCCTTTTGGCATGGAAAAGACATTAATAAAGCTTTCTTTCTTTCTCTCTCTCTCTCTCTAATCAAGCGTTTTGAGTTCCTACTTTTGCTTTCTTGAGCTGCTTAAGGTTTCCATGGTTTTAAATGCTCCCATAGCTAATTTCTTTCAATCTTTCATGTTGTGTGTCTGTTATTGAGGTTAAGACACTTCATAGATAGACCTACAAGTCAATCAGTTTCCAGCTCTGAGTAGAGGTACACATATGCAACTCTTCCCTCATCTTGACATCTTCATTGCTAGGATAACTAGTTGTCACGGTTTTTCTAAGCCCCCACTTACTTGATACACTTGGCATTTCTATCACAGATCTTCCATCAGGTACCCATGACTACATCATACTGTCCATATATAGAGAATATCTTTATCGAGCATGGTAGGGCCAATTAGGGGTCAAACTTATCTACTATTATCGGACTCACTTTTTGGAGTTGGATACAGTGAGGTTCCCAGTCCTACCACGCTATTTGGATTTAGAACTATTTCATGGTCTCAGGTTCATATTGGGAGAACTTCAAGTTCATCATACTAGCTTGTGATTGAGACTAGATGCTTCCAGTTTACGTTGAGAGAGGTGAGAATTTCCCAATTGTGTTCCTTATATGAGGTGGAGTACGAGGATCACTTCATATTCGGATGCCCAGTCTACTATGAGATCAAAGGGAGATGTTGTTGTCCTGTTACGTTGTGATCTCTTATTGCATATGGGAATCCAAGCCTTGTTGCACTCTTGGTACTAGAGATATTCTTACTGCAACAAAATTTATGTCAACCAGATTGTTATGTACCATAACGGTACGCCCTTCGGTGACGGCCTCGCAAGGGGCATGACACAGGACTGGAGTTATCGACATGTTAGGTGCCACGCGTCACCACCCTAGGTGGTCACGTGTCGCCGGCAGGACCGTGCTTTATGGGACCCACTGTGCTATGCCTATATAGTGGTGGGGTTTCCCTCTTTCCATTCACTCAGTCTACCCGGGAGTTGGTGGATGGAGAGCACGTGCATTAGCCAGGATGTATCTCCAGGCCAGGAGATGTGTGCTAGGGAGAGCTGCCTATTCAAATCTGGGTAGGAAAATTGAGGTTTAGTTAAAGTCACTTAATTAACCTTGGCCTAATAAATTTTTGCAATGAAAGAACTTGATTGCAAAAAAGTTCCCTTTAAACTTTTTTTTTTGCAAGTTTAAATAATTTGAACTTTGCTAAGGTTATAGTGAACCTTTGGAGGCCCGCTAATCTGGTTAAGCCTTTCTTTCGGTCTCGGGAGTCCAGCTTAATACATTGGAATCCGTACGAGAGGTAGTTTGATCCTTTTTTTTACCTTTTCCTAACCCCCCCTCTGTCTGTTAACCTTACTGGTTGAAATCAATACAGTACGGACGCCTTTTTTTTGCGCTGACAGTTTGCGCAAGGGGGGGGGGGGGGGGGAGGCGGAAAGAAATCGTAGCTTCAGAAAAATTGTGGAAGCCTGCCTGTAGCCTGGCCGGCGCCGTGGGAGAAAAAAAAAACTTCTAGATCTATAGGTACAATTTAGTACCTACAATAGTTGTTTCAACTTTGCAGTTTGGGGGGAAAGAGGGGGGGGGGGGGGGGGGGGAGGGTTTTACCTCCCCCGAATTTGTGCCTTCCTTACGGCTGTAACTCAGTCAGCTAACCCGCGGAACTGTTCTTGCACCAAGCCTAGGGGATGAGAGGGTATTTATTACCTTTTGATGTGACAGGGGGGAGTGGCGCGCCTCCCCGCGGCCCTATCAGCACGTCTCCCACGATTGCTCGTCTCCCTTAGGATGAGGCTTTTGTAGTTGAAAAGCTTGGCTTCTAAGTTTAAAATAATAAAAGATTTTTGAACTGTAACTTGAAATAATAAAAAAAAATATAAAAAAAAAATCCAAAAGAGAGTAATTATTCTTGGAGGCCTGTCTTTGCTAGGCCGTACTTTCTCCTTCCTCCCTCTTTGTACCAACAGATCTTCAAGGGAATGGAGAGAGCTGTGGTACGTAGGAGTTGGAGAGGGGAGAAAGGGCTAGAATTGAATTCCATATATCTTTGGGGTCGATAAGCCATGTGGCACTTTTTGGTGGCCCCACATGGCTAGAAAGGTCTAGAAAGGACAAATGGGGCCTTTCTTGGGCCCCACTTGTCCTTTTTGCATGAGGGTGGAGAAGAGGCTGCTTTGCGGTTTTTTAACCGCATAGACGGGGTACTCCTTAAGCTGCATTTCACCTTGGGCTTGCCCAAGCAATATCAGTTGGAGGTACGTCGTAATCAGCCACAGTCCCTAGAGGATGCTGTGCGTTTCGCTCAGATTTTCGACGATACGCACACGGTTACCTGGAAAGAGCAACCAAAGCCCGAAGCCAAAGCCAAATCCTCTGCGGGGTGGTATTCGTCTCTGTGTTGATTACAAAAAGCTTAATAAAATGACAATTAAGAACCGCTATCCCTTGCCTCGGATGGACGAGTTAATCGACCGATTGAATGGTGCTAAGTATGTCACCAAATTGGACCTTAGGTCAGGGTACCATCAAATTAGAATTCACGAGGGGGATGTTTCCAAAACTAGTTTTCGTACTAGGTATGGCCATTACGAATTTTTAGTTTTACTCTTTGGTCTAACTAATGCCCCGACAATCTTCCAACAGATGATGAACGATATTCTTCGTCCATATCTGGGGAAGTTTCTCATGGTATTTTTAGATGACATACTGATCTACAGTAAAACTCTTGAGGAGCACGAAGCGCATTTGCGTACAGTCTTAGATAATCTAAGGCAGGCAAAGCTTTATGCTAAGGAGTCTAAATGTGAGTTCTTTCAAACTCGACTCAAGTATTTGGGACATATCATTTTCGATCGAGGTCTTGAGATCGACTATGATAAGGTCCAGAAAGTTCGTGATTGGCCTATCCTAAAAACCATTAGTGAAGTAAAATATTTTTTGGGCTTCACAGGATTTTTCCATAAATTCATTAAAGACTATGCCTTAGTTGCATTGCCTTTAACGAATCTTCTTAAGGGAGTGAAGAAAGCCAAACGGAAAACAAAAAAGGGTAATAAGAAGAAGGCCAGAAGGAGTTCGAAGATCAGTCCCCCTGTTGTATGGACTGATGAACTTAATCAAAGCTTTGAAGCTTTGAAGATGTTGGTGTCTACAGCCCCTATCTTACATATAGTGGACCCTAGCGGATCTTTCTTAGTGGAAACAGATGCTAGTGACTATGCGGTAGGTGCAGTCCTTTACCAGGATGGTAGACCTGTGGCTTTCAAGAGCAAGAAGTTGGACCCAGCTCAAAGTAGATATTCTACTTATGAGAAGGAACTTTTTGCTGTCATCCATGCGTTAAAGATCTGGAGACATTATTTGTACGGATCTAAATTCGTGGTTATGACAGATCATGAATCCCTTAAGTATATCTGTGATGCCTCGGACCTTAGGGGTCGTAAGGCCCGTTGGTCGGAACTTATTCAAGAGTTCGAATTCGACATTAAGTACCGTCGGGGTACGTCGAATTGTGTCGCTGATGCTTTGAGCCGGATTGGTGAAGTTAATCAGTTATGCTTTGCTGAGTTCCAATCTGAGTTGTATCTTTCTCTGCGAGATCTTTGTCGGACCAATCATATTTGGCAGGAAGCTCTTTAATGAGAGACAATCTTGGAAAGCAGGATTCCAAGAAATCTCGCGAAGAGAAGATACTTGATGATTATTCCATTCGGAATGGTTTGCTTTTCCGTAGAGGAAAAGTCTGTGTGCTAGATATCGCGGACATTAGGGCCCAAATCCTGCACGAGTGCCACGATAGCCCCAGCGCGGGACACCCTGGTATAGAGGACGCTTGACCTTGTTAAGAGAGAATTTTATTGGCCAAAAATGAAAGCTCATGTCGAGGCATACGTTCTAAAGTCTGAATAATGCCAAGCAAATAAAGCGGAAAGACTCAAAGCAGCTGGTCTGTTGCATCCATTGGGAATTCCCAATAAAAACTAGGAAAGTATTTCCATGGATTTTGTGGTCGGACTTCCCAAGTCAGGGAAGGATCACGATGCTATTTGGGTAGTAGTTGACAGGCTAACCAAAATGGCACAGTTTATTCCAACAAAAACTACTGTCAAAGCTTTTGAACTTGCTCAACTCTTCATTTGTTCAGGTTGTATGGTTTGCCAAACGATATTGTTAGTGATCTGGCAAATTCTGGCAAGCGGTCTTTGAAAGACTGGAAACTACTTTAAGTCTATCGTCTACGGATAACCCAGAAACCGATGGGCAGAGCGAACGTGTCAACCAGTCGATGGAAGATATGCTTCGTGCATATGTTTCCAGGCGACAATTAGATTGGGAAAAGTATCTCCCAATGGTTGAGTTCGCCTACAATAGTTTGAAGCATTCTGCCACTGGTTTTAGTCCTTTTATGCTCTTGTACGGCTTTCAGCCTCGTTCCCCTTTCTCCGTTGGACTCAAAGGTCTCAAGGTTCAAGCTGCAGCAGATTTCTTGCATGATATGTAGGAAATGTTGCAGGTGGCTAGGGAAAGCATTAGATCGGCTCAAGACAGAGCCCAATTCTATGCCAACCGAAGTCGCGCTCCTCCAGAGTTTGAGATCGGTGATTGGGTGTATCTTAGAATCCCCAAGGACTCTAAGACACTTCGAACAGGGAAATGTCCGAAGTTATCTCCACGTTTTAGCGGTCGTTTCAAAGTTCTTAACAAAATTAGTAAGGCTGCTTATAGACTAGAACTCCCTGTTGGAACTAAGGTTCATCCTGTATTCCATGTAAGTCGTTTAAAGAACGACTTGGTGGGAAAGATGACCTGATTTCTACAGATGATCTAGTTCTATTGGAAGATTTGACTGCTTTTGTACCCCATGAACCGGAAAGGATCATGGATACTCGACAACATTAGTTGAGAAATCGTTTGATTTCTGAAAATCTGATTCGTTGGAAAGGTATGTCAGATGATGAGGACACCTGGGAGAAGGAGGATGATTTAAGACTTAGATTCCCTGGTTACTTCCCATAAAAGGAAGTTTTTATGGGGGGGAATGTTATGTACCATAACGGTACGCCCTTCAGTGACGGCCTCGCAAGGGGCATGACGCGGGACTGGAGTTATCGACATGTTTAGGTGCCACATGTCACCACCCTAGGTGGTCACGTGTCGCCGGCAGGACCGTGCTTGATGGGACCCACTGTGCTATGCCTATATAGTGGTGGGGTTTCCCTCTTTCCATTCACTCAGTCTACCTGAGAGTTGGTGGATGGAGAGCACGTGCATTAGCCAGGATGTATCTCCAGGCCAGGAGATGTGTGCTAGGGAGAGCTGAGTGTAATGGCTGGTGGTATGGGATGCCAATTATCGTAGGAGGCTTGACCGGGCATGATTGTGTCGATTGCTCCAGGGCGTGGGGGTGGGTCGGTTGTGACCCTACGATTGGGCGGTTACGGTGCGTCGTCACTGGTATGGGGTGTGCGGAACCTTCAAGGCAGTCGATGATCCTAGGGAGTTGTAACACAGATCAACATAGTCACTCAAATACACAACTCCATATTACATCCTTCTTCTCTAGTAGAAGACCACATATAGATTCAAAGTCCAATGATGGTGGCAACACTCTTGCACATAGAGACCAAAGACGTTGTATCAATCAATGTCATTGTAGTTAGAGCTACATGTCCTATCATGAGGAGACACACATCCCATAGATGACCTCCCCAACAACTTCAACAGCGCACCCCAATGTACCACTAGAAACATCTTCTATTACATCCTTCAACAACAAGAAGACATGACGAAACTTTATACCATCTTACCATTCTGTCACTAGTTTGTAGATGGATATATATTGAATTATATTTCTCTTAGATCTTAGCATTTAGATCTATAAGTACTTTTTTATTGTTTTGGAGATGTTTCATACGATCTTATAGATACCACATACTTGACGTGCATTTTTTCATCTTATATGCGTTTTGGCATGGAAAAGATATAAAGCTTTCTTTTCTTTCTTCTCTTGTGCACCATCCCTCTTCTCCTTCCTCCCTCACTATGGCAGTACCCAACAATAGGTTTCAAGGGTCATTACTCTACGACAGATCATATCTTCACTCTCAGGGCTATCATTGAGGAGACCAAACACATGCGTGGGAGAGTTTATTGTTGCCTCTCCAACTTTAGGAAAGCCTTTGACGTAGTTCCACAGTTCATGCTTATTTCGAAAGTGAGATACTCAAGCTTTTCCATGAATACAACGCTACTACCAATTATGGTGCTCTATGAGAGACTCTAAGGGTGTTTCAGGAATGACACACGTATCTCAGAGCATATCCGTAGCACTATTGGGGTGAAGCAGGGATATTCATGAGTTGAAGAGGGTCATTGATTAGGGGAGCAGCTTGGGATGTAGCCTAGGTGACATACTGATCTCCATTTTACTATATGCAAATGATGTGGTTCTAGTTTCACTAACTAGAGAGGGGTTACAAAGACATCTAGATAACCTCCATTCCTTTTGTACGAAGATCGTGGTATTCAATACTTCTAGGGCTTTCGTATAAAGGCATGAGCTTATATTTGATGGCCAGCGTTTGAAGGTGGTATCATCTTAACAATTATTTGATGGTATTCTCTATTGGTCCCATTTTTAGCAAGCTAGTAGACTTGAGAAGGGTCACGCCTGCCTGGTCCATTTGAAGAGGTTTTGGTTCGGGAGATGTATTTGGAATTCCTCGAGTAAGTGACGACTTTCTGATACCCTTGTTACCCCCACAACCCTATATGCAGCCAAGGCTAGATGCACATGACTCACCTCTTTATGTCCTGCTTACAGGTTACCATGTTATCACGGTTGATCTGTGCTAGACCATCAATTCCCCACCACATCATCTTCCAGTATCACCACTATAGGTCGACACCATTTTGCAGTTGATTGTATATATACAAAGGGTTTTGAAGTTTCCAAATGACAAGCGATATTCACGCATGGCACTTACCTCTTCATATCAGCGTCGTAGTCAAGGGTATCAACTTTCATGGTATCTCCATCTCATGCCTTCTTGCAAGGTCTCACTAGTTTATTAGACAATCCATTTATTGTGCGATGATGCAAGCATCATTACTTAGGAACTATATAGGGACTAAAAGTAGTGCATATCATGCACATAGCATCACACGGTAGCTAGAGCAACTCGACATACCATGAAAGCACATACTCGGAGATCCCATATACAACCACGACGGTGATGACACTAGATTCCATCTATTGCATCAGTTATATCTCCATATTAAATCATTCTTTAGCAGGATAGGATGAGGATATTAAAGCTTCTCTTCTTCTTCTTCTTCTTCTACTTCTTCTCTCTCTCCCCCTCTACAAGGCTAATGCTGCAACAATGTGGCTGCTCCTTGGAGCTCAATTCCGCTTGGTGTGAATGTTCTTTGTATGAAGTGATGGGGCTTGCATGACCCTCCAATATCAAAGTGTTCAAGCACATCATATTGTCTTGCTACTCAAACAATTTCACATATTTAAGTTTTTATCGCCAAAACTAGAATCCATTTTTACTTAACCCCACAAAATATATGCAAGAGAAACTGGCTACTCCTATTGTAATTTATTTTTTATTCCAAGCACAATGACTGTAATGCCAAACCAGTAGCATCAAGAGGAACTTACCAAGATCCATCGGGCCTTTGAACATTCTTGATGTACATAGAGCCCTGTTTAATTGCTGCTATTATTTCCTTAGAACGGTGTCCCGGGTATTTTATTTTGAATGCAGCCAATGCTTGTACACAAGCTGATGTGCATTCCACACAACTATAAAAACGTGTCAAGGCATTAGTATTTGAGCCTAAAACAAGGACGAAACCTCTCTAAATATCATCTTATTCCTCAATTGAGAGTGGAAAGTACAAGATAGATGAAACATTACTTCTCACTAGTCAAGAGCCCCTGAAAGTCAATAGTAAAGAGCCCATTAGAGTACAACAGATAGATGCCCAATCTTATAACGAATGATAGATGGAGATAATCTTACGGATAGTCGATGATGATGTCTCCAAAAGTTTCAGCTGGATTAAGGAGCTGCATAATTTTAACGACATCATAAAAAAAATTATTTCATGAAATCAAGAGACTTATGCTCAAAAACAATCTAATTAAGCTTTAGAGATTCTTTTAACAAAAACATAACTAAGCATTTACCTGTTTATTGAAGCTTCCTTTAAACCAAAAGTGTTTCGATTTATGAAATAAAGGGAGAAAGTGCTAGATGTTGATAATCCTAAAACAGTTTGGCAATGTAAGAAGTTAACAATTTTGATGTTGTCATATGCATTCTAGGACAACTTATATGATATGCCACGACATTTCACCTATCTTAAGCATTCAATTAAAGTTGTCACTCCAGAATAAGGGTGCATAAATTCTTATCATCTCTAGCATTTGTATGCCACATTCTCACTTTAATGGATAAGAGGGGTGTGGGCAGCCGTAGAGTCAATTTATGAGTTGGATAGGTGATGATGTACTCTTCACAAGTTCGGAGAGAGAAGTGGAGGCTTCTCTCACCTACTTTGAGTTGCTTTCTCTTGTTTTGTGTTGAAAGAAGCTTCGTCTGCTGTAAGATAGATAGTACCTTGTTTCATAGATTTCACGAGATCATTGCATAAAATAGGTAGGGAAATGTGACCAATAGTGGATGCTATTGACTCAACGATTACATGACAGATATACAGTGCTTTAATGTTATCCAATGCTCTATGCAGTGGACTTGTATGCAATTTTTTCTTTAGATTTGTTTGTGAGTGCCAACTTAATCTGAACTTGCAGATATTGATCAACTAACATACAAAAAAAGTTTGAATCAACATACATTCTTTGGATAAAATTTAACAAATTAGAAAGCATGCACAAGGCTACAGCCATGCTCTAGTTCCCATTCAGCACATGATACTGCTAGGCCACTTTAATGGGGGGCTCCACCGTAGTTTCGTATGACAAGAGAACAGTAGACGATCAAGAAGCTCTTTTTATCTTCAGGAAATAATGGGCCCTATTTGACCACGTCCAGTTGCTTGGTGCAACATGAAATTTCATGTCAGCACTCTTCTTGATTTACCTTTAATGACCTGCTAATACTACTTTGGGCTGGGATTTTGTCATAGTTGTTGCTTATTTGGAAAATCATCAAGCCGTTGTAACTCAGGCATTTGAGGTAGCTAGTGGATCTGCCTGGGTTGAGCTAAAAATTGCTATATCATGAAAGTTACCACAGTGAACCTTTACTCTTCTAGCCTATCCTTTTCGGCTGCCCACCACTATAGAGCTTGTCCTGTCAGCGCATGTAGGTGTGCTTGACATCCTTTTCTCATATTATGAGACTAAAATGTAACAGAGCCAGATCAACTCTCTCTGAAAAAACATGAGCAATGAATACGAGGAATGTACTGTCTAAGGGGGACTTCCACCAAGTACTGTTCTGTACGTACAAAGGATACTCGTTCCATACTTAATGAAACAAATCCATATATTATCTTCTTCCACTGAATACGGAATAGACACGCGAGTTTTAAAAACAGATAACTAGATAGATCATGATAATCAAAGCAAGAAAGCTGCACATAGTTACAATGAACTTTCAGTCAAAGGTTTTCAATTCAAATAAAAATTCATATATTTCTATAACTCATCACCATAATCTCGAACTTATTTTGATAAGTTTCAAAGAAAACTTTCAATGCTGTATTTTTTTAATTTTTGGAATATCGAGAGGTAAAATTAAGGTCACCTAAGGCAAATCTATGCTAAAAGCACAAAACGTTTGGTATGCGTTATATCAAATGAATAGTGATAAAGAACTGAAGAAGTACTTGAAATTCGATGTGTCAATCTAGCGTGAGCTTGGATGCAGCAAATCTTCAAACTATTGGAGCGGAGTTAACAGGTACTTTTTTGGAATAGAAAAGGGAGTTGTCACGTGTTTGCAAGGTTTTGACTTGTCTTAGTTTTAAAAGTCTAATTCTCTTCAACATACAAGAAGCAGATCACAGAAACTATATACCAATGATGACATGCTTGTAGATTGATTTTCAAAGGTTTCATTGGATTGGAAGCACCAAGCACAAATTGACAAAGAAAAAGAGTGAAGAAAATCATGCAGAAGCTCATAGCCCACTGATGAATTCGATCGTAGCTTACTAGCATGTGGAGACAAACTAGTTCACGTAGAACTATATGTTATCACCCCACTTATCTTATTGTTGTTATATTAGCACAAAAGATCCAAAGGACAAGTCAATTCAACAAAAACTGCCGAACACATTCAAAAGATTGCCTTTTAAGTTGGGCCATATCAATCATTCGTAAGCTTAGAAGTGATCATCAGCACTACCACTAACATTCTATATATAAATCTGCTTATCTGACTACTTATATACAGCTGACGCTACTTTCTCAAAATGTGCTTCAATCAGTCAGTCGGTTAGTCGGTGCCATTGAATACGTTCATCACGTTAATCATGCTATCTATCACATGACTTCTGTAGTTGCTGGGATTTTTTCTCCTGGATCAACTTCGTCAATGTGCTATTGCTAAGCAATTGCGATTCTGGTTCATTGGGAATTCTGCTAACTGCTGTTGCTCGTAACCAGTCGTAGAGGCATCATAGAGCCGTTGAGGCTGAGCAGAAGCTCGTAATGGCCAGTAGTCACTTGAAGACTGGCCGTGATCTGCTTCAGGTTCGTTGTTGCGAAACAATTATGTACATTGATTATCGGGTTGCTGTATAAGTTTATAGCTCAACAAAGAAAACAAGGACCAGTAAATGTTTGTTCTCTTAAAAATGTCTGCATTTTAATTCATTTAAGGTCTAGTATAACTATCAAATATATCACAGAACAATTCTTAAAGTATAGGCTGTAGCAAATGGAATGGATACATACAAAACATTGTTCAGTAAGCGTACCAGTAACCATACGCACAAATTTTGTCTTCAAAAAATTCGCAAAAAAAATTTTAGACTGAAGAAAATATAATTTTTTTTCAACAACTCTTATGTATGAAACATGATACTGTTTGTTAAGTATGGAACATAGATGCAGCCAGCGTCCTGGAATGGGATCCAATACTTCAGTGAGCTGGTATTGGGCAAGGGCCCTCCCAGCACGGAAGGCCCTTGGGGCAGGGCCTTCCCCTGCGTAATGACAAGTCTGAATTTTTTTATCTCTCATTGATTCTTGACAGAACGCTGATGATGTGCTGATGTTGTTACTGAACGATGAGAACTCTGGACAAGTTTATGGACAGAATCGCTGATGCTTTTATCATGGATCAGAATTCTGGAGGTGCAAGCAAATTCCACCTCTGGAGGTGCATCAAAAATACAAAGAAAAAATTCAGACTTGGCATTACGTGGGAGGGAAAACGCGGGGGCTCTTCAAACAAAAGTAGGTGTGAGAGGATGTGATGCGCTAGTGTGGAGAGCATGGTACCTGCACATGCACTCCATTCTTTCGAGTAACCAAACTCATCTTGATATTCAAATATGAGATCATATCTAGTACAATCATGAAAGAAATGAAAAACAAAAATGAATGGAAGATGAGATAGTCTATATTTCTTGGACATCTTTGCCGTTACAATTTACATCCATCCTGGCTATGCACATGCACACTGCCATCCCCCTTCTCCTAGGTAGAAAGTATGAATGGCCGAGAATCCTACCTCCCAATCTATACTAACAAGCATAGATTCTGAGAACCGTGGAAGGTTCTCAAACATTTTTATAGTGAACCATGGTGAACCATGTAATTAATAATTGATTAAATAATTTTTTTCTTTTGAGTTCCCACCCCACAAAACAGCCCAAAAAAAACCAAAAAAAGGCAAAAAAATCTTATGCTTCCCAGCCACAAAAAGCATCAGTCACAATTGGTTCTGAAAAAAAGCATAGCACTCTGGAAAGGAAAACAAGATCATAAAAAGACAAAATTGTAATCGATCATGCATCACATTGATTTCAGTCACGATTCATGAATTTAATAGTTATTCTCTAGGTGAGATGACTATTATTGATACAAAACAGATATGTTTGACAACAAACTTTCGACAAATCAACAGATGTATGAAATAGATCATAAATAAAATGAAAGATCACCTCCCAATTTCTGAGTCCATGTTGACATACATCAACAATGGCCTGAGGTTCCATAGGTACAAAAGTTGGCAAATCGTCTAATTGAGCTAGCTCATCTTCCTAAATCAAACCATCTTTTCCTCTGAGTCGTTCCTTTAAACGATTGATGTGGAAAAAGAGGTGGATTTTGTCTCCACGTGGATGATCTAATTATTAGGCATTCTGATTGACACTTTTTGGTCCTCAACACTTTTGCATCTTTTAAAATTTGAAGGTGGACCTAGTTACCTTTTGCAAAGACTCAAGGTTGCCACTTTTGATTGGCATAAAATTGGGCACAGTCCTAGGCTATTTTCATGCTATCTCGAGCGATAGGTATATCTTGTAAAAAATCCACCGCGTTGCTTTTAACTTGATACCTTTCTGACCAACGAAAATAGCAACACATGCTTGAAAGCCATGCATGAACATGAATGAACTATAACTAGTCATTGAGTGCTTTGTGCTATTATACGCAAACTCAACCATTGGGAGGTACCTTTTCTAATTTGGCAATTTGATGCAACTAGACTTAAAGTGGTCTCCAATTTCTCAAAGACTGCTTGCCGAAATTTGCCAGTGAACTTAGCATATCAACACTATCATTGGGCAAACCAACCTAAACAACTTTTCCATTTTGGTTAATCTGTCAACTACTACCCATAGAGAATCATCTTGCTTCCTCATCCGAGGGATTCTAACCACAAAATCTATATGGAAATACTTCCCCACTAAGCAACAAGCTAGCTACCTTAAGTCTTTTAGTTTTATTTACTTGGCATTGCCCACATTTGCAAACCTATGCCTCTACTTGATTTTTTAGTTTTGGCCAATAAACGTTTCTTATTATCAAATCAAGTATTCTTTGTGTGCTTGGGTGTCATGACATTCGTGCAAGATCTGGGCCCTAATTCTTTCATTCTCTAGCACACATCCCTTTCCATTTTGATAAAGTAACCCATTTCTAATATAATAATCTCTAAGGATTTTGTCTGAGGAGAAATATTGGAATCCTACATTTCAAATATATCACTAGATCTAGAATTAGCTGCTAGGACATCTAGCCAAACTGGACCCAAATAAGTATCAGTCTTGCCCAAATCTTTAAGCTAGAGATAAATTAGATTGGATCTTACAAAAGCTTATTTGATTAACCTCTCCAATCTAGCTTAAGGCATCTACAACATAGTTTGACCTAGATGAAAATCCTAGTGAAACTAAGAAAAGATGAATGGGGTGAAACCAAGAAAAGATTTGTAAGACAATAGGCCAACCATGAACCTTTCAAAACTTGTTAAAATTTATTTCCAACCCATTATCCAAATAATGTGACCAAGATATACCGCTATTGTCTGAAAACATTCAGACTTGGGCGTAGAGCTTTTCTATCTTAGTAACATCAAGATAATCCCCTAGGATGCTCTTCATGCTCTCTCAAAGTCTTACTATAGACGAGAATATCATGCAAGGAAACAAAACTTTTCCAAATATGGATGAAAAAAATCATTCATCATTTGTTGAAAAGTTGCGGGGGCACTCGTCAATCCAAACAACAAGATTAGAAACTTGTAATGGCCATATTTGGTCCTAAAGCTAGTCTTTCCAATAGTCTCACTTTTAATTCTAATTTGGTGATACCCTAATCTCAAATTGATTTTGGTAAATTTCTTCACACCATTCAATTGTAGTTGATTTGTTCTTCAATTTGTGTTTAGTCTACACAAAGACGTGTACAATTCTACTCACAAACCAAAAAAAGTCCTTGTCCAATCACAATGGCCAAAAATAATGATGGAATGTGTGTCCATACCATGGTGGTAATTTTACATTCCTCTCATACGTTGAACAAAGAATACCTCATACAAAGAACAAAGAATGTGGAGAAAAGATAGATCCAAGTAGCTACAACCAACTTTCTTAAAGAAGTGATTTTCCTTGGGAATTGACTTATATTGTTTGAGGTTATAAAGATTAAGAATTTACTAAACAAAATAGTTGAGACCATTAGCCTAAAGCAAACAAGCATTTTCTACAGATCCTTCTAGGGAGATAAACTAAACTTGCATAAATACGGTTGTTGAAACAAGTGTGGACCTAACTAGTTTTCATCAGTTTTTCTATTCATCAAAGCTTCAAAACATCTAAAAATTTATGTCGAACTCAAAATGTGTATAGCAAGAAAGCCCCAAACAAAATTAGTGCTCACACATGGCAACTACCACTACCAATACACTTTTCCAAAAAGGATTAAGTTCTACCTCAAGCCAAGCATAGGATCGTGCCAACTCACATGGCAACTACCACTACCAATACACTTTTCCAAAAAGGATTAAGTTCTACCTCAAGCCAAGCATAGGATCGTGCCAACTCATAAGTTGCTATCCCACCATTTGGATTCTGGTTCATTAAAAAAACAATATTTTGTCATGAATAACACCACAAGCACTAGGGAAGAACATTAGTAAAAACAACATACAAGCTGTAATACTAAAAACGATGAAGTTAACTTTCTGTTCTAATAAAACAAGAAATAAGATCAAGAGAATGTGTAAGATTTTACACCAAATGCAAGTTCATACCACAATCCCCACTTACACTTGCTTTTTGTAATTTGAATTTCTTGAGCCAATTTCACTTGAAGATTCTTTGTACTAGTCTAACATAGGGCTACCATTCAAGTTGAGAATACAGTTTAAAAACCTGACCGAATCAATCACCACAGCACAACATCAAGTGCAATAAGACAAGACAACAGAATTGCTCTCCCACAAACTGTATATTCACACTAATAAGCAAGTACAAGAATAAGGTTGCTTAAGAGCACTCAAAGGGCTCGTAAAAGAAAGACGGCCTGATAATTCTAGAACTGAGCACACGTGGTGCCGTCGAAATTAGAAAGCACTGTATAAGTCGATCATTGCTATTTTAACTCTCTCCCTCAATGATTAACGTCTCTTTTTATTTTAAAGTTTACTCTATTCATGGAACATACTCCATGATAGTATCATAAGTAAAGGCTTTTTACATAACCAGTTCTAAGCCAAGTTTGGCTCTAAAAGTTTCAAACTTCTCTTTACTTAAAGCTTTTGTAAATATATCAGCAACTTGCAACAACGTAGAACAGTGTGCAATACTTATAACTTCAGATTGTAGCTTTTCACACACAAAGTGA
Organism: Diphasiastrum complanatum; assembly: GCA_029204225.1. Classification (NCBI taxonomy): domain Eukaryota; kingdom Viridiplantae; phylum Streptophyta; class Lycopodiopsida; order Lycopodiales; family Lycopodiaceae; genus Diphasiastrum; species Diphasiastrum complanatum. Next base: position 31,571,118 of record CM055109.1, on the reverse strand, counting down.
TATTTTACCTCAATATGTTTTGTTCTCGCGTGAAAGATAGGATTCTTAGCCAATTGTATTCCACTTTGGCTGTCACAGAAAATAACAGTAGGATGTACCTGCTTCATGCCAATCTCACGTAACAACTTACGCAGCCAAATAGCTTCCTAAGTGGTAGAACTTAACGCTTTATATTGAGCTTCTGTAGAAGAAAGAGAAATGGTGTCTTGCTTCTTGCTAGACCATGAAAAACAACTGCTACCAAAATTGAAGGCATAACCTGTTGTTGACTTTCTATCATCTACATTTCCTGCCCAATCAGCGTCAACATAACCCTAGTTGACGAAATAAAGTAGCGTCAACATGTGCACTATCATCAACACGAGATAATTTCTTACCAGCTTCGCAAGGGGTGATGGAAGGTTTGCACTCTGTCATGCGAAATCTCTCTAATATCTCGCGTACATACTTGTTTTGACATAACCTGATATCATTGCCAGTTTGCCATACTTCGACACCCAAGCAATAGCATAAGATCTAAATCTATCATCTCAAATTGCTTGCATAAGTTGGCTTTGATAGAATGAATGAGATTTTCATCATTGCCTATGATAATAATATCATCAACATAGAGTACAATCAAGGCAATGCTATCTTCGTTTATAAGAACATAAAGATTTGGATCTGAATTTGTTCTTACAAATTCATGAGAAAGAAAGTAGTTGTCAATGCGTCCATACCATGCGCGTGGCGCTTGCTTAAGGCCATAAAGTGCTTTGCATAGCTTGCACACCTTATGTTCCTGTCCTTTTGCCATAAAGCCATGTGGTTGGACCATGTAAACTTCTTCCTTTAAGTCACCATTCAAAAATGCGGACTTCACATCCATTTGATGGATCTTCCACCCAAAATGAGATGCTAAGGCGATGATAAGGCGTAGCGTAGTCCACTTAGCCACTGGAGCAAATGTCTCTTCATAGTCAAGTCCTTTATTTTGCTCATAGCCCTTCACTACTAGGCATGCCTTATGCTTTGCTATCGTGCCATCCGCATGAAACTTTGTTCTAAACACCCATTTGTTGTCAATGGGTTTCTTTCCAAGTGGTATATCAACTAACCCCCATGTATCATGCCTGTGGATGGACTCCATCTCCTCTTCTATTGCCCTTTGCCACTCTTTGCGATCCTTTGCCTCATCAAAGGTTGATGGCTCTCGACACTCCAAAATGTCATTCATTAGGGCATCGTTCACATGATAGCGATCGGGAGACTTCCTTTCCCGCGTTGATCTTCTCACTTCTTCTTGTGTGCTAGATCCTGGTTGATTTAGATTTGTGTCCTTCATGATCTTTTCATACCATTTTGGTATCTTAGACTCAGGTGATACACTTCGTGGAGAGTATGTGTCCCAAGGAGTGTCCAAGTAATGTCTCTTACTTCCAACCAGTTTTTCCTTTGTTGCTCCTATTGGCAAGTACCTTCCCCTAGGCTCTTGGATAGGTGGTGTCTTCTCATACTCACCCTCTCGACCTTCGTCTTCATGTGCATCATCCTGTGGAGCATCTTCTTCTTCTTCTTCCAAGATTGTGGGAAGTCTTTTGATGCTGTCATCACTTGCATGGTCTTCATCTTCATACCTATGCATCTCATCAAAGATCACATCTTTGCTTATGTGAATCTTGTTCATTACAGGATCAAAACACCTATACGCCTTCGTCCTCTCATCATAACCGACAAAGATACACTTGATTGCTTTGGCATCAAGTTTCTTTCGCTCCTCCTTTGGCACATGTACATAGGCCCTACATCCAATGACACGAAACTTGTCGAAATTTGGCTTTATTCCTGTAAATGCTTCTTCGAGAGTCACATTTGGAGCTGCAACTATAGGGCTCCTGTTTTCCAAGAACGTTGCCACACTGCACGCTTCCGACCAAAGTGAATCGGTTAAGCCCATTTGCTTCAACATGGAGCGTGCACTGTCCATAATAGTCCTGTTTTTCCTTTCAACTACACCATTACTATGCGACGTGTGTGATTGTGTGAATTGTCTTTTGATGTCGTGTTCCTTGCAAAAGTCCTCAAAATCATCAGATTTGTATTCGCCCCTCTATCTGATCTTAGCACTTTGATGCGTGCATCCAGTTGCTTCTCTACTAAAGCCTTAAACTCCTTGAAGCGAGCAAAAGCGATAGATTTCTTCTTCAAGAAATAAATCCATGTCCTCCTAGAGTAATCATCTATGAAAGTCATAAAATAATAGGCTTTCCCCATCGACATGGTCTTCATTGGGCCGCACAGGTCGCTGTGAATAAGTTCCAGCGGTTTCTTAGCTCTTGCAGCTCCACCTTTCTTGAATGTCTCCCTGTGATGCTTTCCCATGATGCATCCTTCACATATGGCGTGATGATCATCCTGTAATGCTGGTAATCCTGTTACCATCTTCAGCTTCCCCATCAATCTTAAGCTCCCATAGTTCAAGTGACCAAGTCTTCTGTGCCACAACTCAGATTGAGATGCTATTGAGATAGCCAAACCATATTCTCCTGGTTTTGCAGCATCCAATTTATAAAGGCCACAGTTACTATCTCTATAACCTTTCGCTACCACCCTATGGTTGTGGTTCATATCCTTCATAAGGCATCCATCCTTGACAAATTCAACCTTAAGATGTTGATTTGCCACACCAACAGAAAGCAAACTCTTTTTGAGTCCAGGAACATAAAGCACATTAGGGATATTCTTGATTTTACCATCAGGAAACTGCACAGGTACATTGCCAACACCCTGTATTTGGCATTCCTCCCCATTGGCTTGTGTGACCTTGTCCCCATCATGGATTGGCGAGAATTTCTCAAACCAATCGCGTTTCCCGGTCATATGCCTTGTGGAGCCTGAATCTATGAACCATCTGGCACCATCATCAACCTGGTATGCCAATGCCGATGAGAAGACACTTGTCTCGTCATCTTCCCCATCATCTTCGGCAATGTTGCCATGTTGCTTCACCTTTCCCGCCTTTATGTCCGCTTTCTTCTTGTAACACTCGCATGCCCAATGGCCCGGTTTGTGGCAATAGTAACATTTGCCTTTCTTCTTCTTTTCACCTTCGATGACGACTCTCCCTCGTCATCATCATCCTTAGATTTCTTAGGAATCCTCTTCCACCCTTTCTGCTTGACTCTAGCAAGCAAAACTTGATCATCCTGTGGGGTTTGCCTTGACTTCACCACCTTGCGGCGCTGCTCTTCCTGCAACATGATTCCGTGAAAGTCTTCAAAAGTAGGCAATCTCTCCCTCGAAGTGATGCCGCTCACAAGCATTTGTAGACCTTCCGAAACACCGCTCATAGTGGTATGTACCAATTCAACGTCCCTAATTGGTTCTCCAATTGCCACAAGTTGATCTCTTAGCTCCTTTATCTTGGTGAAGAAAGATCCCACTGATTCGCCTTCTTCCATCCTGATTGCGTTCAACCTCGACTTCAAGAACAAGGCTCGAGCTGGATTGCAAGTTTGAAATTGCATTCTAAGAGCTTCCCAAGCTCCCCTAACTGTCGTGGCATCACTTATATGGGTGATCACATGGTCTTTCACTGAAAGGTTGATCAAGGACAATGCTCTCTGTGCCTTTTTATCAAAGGCCCTCATGTCTCCTGGAGTGGTATTAGGCCGGACTTCAATACCTGCAACGATGTCCCATAACTCCTTCTCCATCAAAATGCTCTTCATTTTGAATTTCCAGATGTTGTAATTAGAAGCCCCATCAAGTTTGCTTGCATCGCCCAAAATCGCCTCATTGATGTTTTCCATTTCCAAATTACTTAAAACTCCACCTGTAGGCTAAAAAGTGTATGCCGAAGACAACCGTGATGTCAGAATTAAAAAATAATGACCTGCAATTTTTGGCTTACCAGGCCACCCGCCGCTTTTCCGCCAAATTGAAAGCCAAACTGACATCGCCTTCCGAAATGCTTCTCGTCATCAACTCCCGACTACATGCCCAATGGAATGGTGAAATCACTTTTGGCACGCTCTGAACACTTTCTCCGCTACAATCACTCTGTTTTGACGTACCGTACTTGCAGGTACAGTCAGAGTGCCCTTCGTTTGGAGGCTATAGCCTTTCGTTTGGCCAAAATAGGCTAAAAGAGGTGGAAATGAAGGCACTTTTAGTTTTTGAACTATCTTTTCACCTTGAAAAGGCTTCACAAAAGTCAGGACCCAACTCTTATTTCAAACTGAAAATTTTTAAAGAAGTTGAAGGCCCAAATTTACTTCAATCCCATGCAATTGAAGTTTATGATGGATTTAAGGAAATCCAGTGGTTGTTGATAAAGTCCTCCTTCGCAACCTTTCCTGGGTGTGTATATGTCATCTGGAGAAAAATGGGTAGTGGCAGTCTTGGCTTTATCACGATCAACGAGGACTGAAGAAGCAGATATGATAGTGATAGGAGCTGGAGGAGCAAGAACAACCACAAGAGCTAAGTCAGGGAGAGGTGGAGCAGGGCTAGGAGAAGGATGCTTGGACAGAGGCAGCACTGCCTGTCCAGGAAACGCTGTTACCATTGTAGCATTTGTTGAGTTAGGTCCGGGACGGGAGGGATCCCCCTTGTACCTTTACAAGCCAAGGTTGAATCTGGAAAGAGACGTGGTGGGTGTGGGCTGGAGTTGGAGATGATCAAGGTGCCAGATCAGGGTGCCATCACCAATTGCTTGAGAGAGAGAGAGAGAGAGAGAGAGAGAGAAAGAGGCTTGATAGCCTTATGTTGGCTCTTCATTTTGTCATTCCTTGATTAGGAGATTGATTGCTATCTCTCTCTTGGTGTTTCTCCGTCGTATAAGCTTCTTTACTGTGGGGTTGATCATTGTTGCACAATAGCCATAGGATGGGAGGATCGTCCATGCTTGGTTCTACATTGCCTTTTGCAAGTTCTTCTAGTCTTGGACTTTATGACTATCATAACACTATATGAGAAAGTGGGATGTTTTCTCTGAGAATATTCGAGCTTGTTTCTAGCTCTATAGGAGTGAAGCAAGGTTGTTAACTCTCCGCTACACTATTTGATTGCTATATGCTAACGATGTGGTCTTGGACAATGCCTCAAGGGAGGGTCTGCAACAGCACCTTGATGCAGTCCACTCATTTTGCAGAGATAGAGGTAGGTAGGGGCTTGGAAGTCAATGTAAAGAAGACCGAAAATACAATACATATTGTTCATGCAACACATATTCTCACTTTAGATGATCAACCTTTGGAGGTGATCTTTTCCTACACATAAATAGATGTACTTTTCACAAGACCCATATTTAGTATGAAACAAACTGCCAAATGTTGATTGGGGGAGAGGTTACTCTTCTATAATCAATTTGAAAAAGTTCCATTTTCAGGAGAAATGTACAAGATGCTCTGAGTAAGTGTTAGCACTTCAACACTCTAGTTAACGTGCCATCTCTCTTGCTTCTGATAAGGTTTTCTTCTATTGAACACAATAATCAGTTGGTAATTGCATATCGCATCTTCTTGAGGAACCTCATTTGTTAAATTGCTAATTTAAATCACAAAGAACAGAAATTTCTTCAGAGGCAATCAAACTTGATCTTTGAGGGATTTTATGAAAAAGGGGAATCTATAATTTCCACTTTAGTTCAAATTATCATTACCTATCAGAAACATTTACCCTCTCACAGCATGGAACATAATCAATCACTAAACTACACTGAAAACATCAAGCAGTGTGTACCATCAGGCATTTTTATGATTATGCAACATTAGCGAATATAGTTTTACGATGGATATATGCACTTCATGGAGGTAGCTAAGGTACACCAGTGCATAAGTGCATACACTTGGTCAATGAAGACTCCTAGAGGTGCTTTTTTTTTTTATCCTCATTTGCGAAGCTGCTTGAAGTTAACTCCAAATTTCAGGTGGAGGAAAGGAAGTCTCACCAACATCCCACTAATTATTGGAGGATTCCTAGAACTTTCCTTAATAATTCATTATTTGGGTTCTAGAATAATTTTATCTTTGATAAATGAATAGGCTTCCACATGACACCACTTTCATGGATGAACTTATTTCATCCTATGCCCCAATTTGTAAATGGCTTAATGATAAAGCCTTCTTTTCCTCTTCTTCATCTTCTTGCATAAGCTTACAACAAGGCCTTGTGGCTAAAGCTAGTAATTTTATCATCAAGGTTGTATCACAATCTTCTCCTTCAATCTCGTAATCATGAGTCTAGCTTGGTTCATTGACTCCGCATTAGTTTGCAAAAGGAGAGTTTGCCAATTCATACATGATTGGGAACAATACATAGGGCCTAAATAGGTCTAGTGTTAAAAGCACCAAAAGGAATTTATCTTTTAATCATATTCTTGGCTAGCACCACCCAGAAATAGATATTAATCATTCAGTTCGCAAAAGTTGTGATAGTTCAATACAGCCCAACCAATTAGCTCAATTGTAACAACCAAAGTCCTTGCTTGTCAACAACATATTGCCTACAAGGAAAAGCATCAGAGGCTATATTCAAATGTAAAAGACAGTAAAGCGGCAATAATGCAGATGGTTTGTGAGATGTATTTAAGCCTTCGCTTTCAATAATAGGTGAAGTAGTTGAACCACATGTAACTAGCATCTAGAAGTCCACAACATAATTAAATTGATCACTACCATCTAAGAAATTGGAGCAATAGAATAATTGAGCACACACGGATTGAAAAAAGCACCAAGCTACGATTATGTCAATTGCGTTCCAGTGTATGAAAGAATCAGCTATAAAACAGTTGAGAACTATTGAAACATGAAGTCTGAACAAGTATAGAATGCACCATCTCCCCAGAATGAACGAACTAGAGTTACTCATGCAATACAGCTTACTTGATATGAGAGAATAACATTGACACAATCATATAAGCGCTGTGCTGGGATAGGACCCCCCACCAAATCAGCTGGAAGACTGGATAGTTCTAGAGAAGCCTGGAGATATCAAGAAAATCATCATGTTAATATCAGCAAAATGAAGAAGATAGCAAAGGAGGTCCTATAACACTAATGCACTATAATCACCTTTAAGCCCTCAGAGGAACAGTCAGATATTGGCCAACCATGATCTCGAGTAGAAAATGGCCAGGCACCTTTTGAGATGTGCCTATACCATCTCCGCAAATCACCAGCACAATCTTCTTGTACCTTTCATAAGCATTCACAGAAGGAAGATATTAATAACTTGAGTTATCTCAGTGATGAAATTTTTCTCCAATTTGAATGGAGATCCAGTTAACCGATTAAAAGAAGGTAGCAGAGAACAAGAATAAAATTCAGCAGCAGTGGGCTCTTTAATTAATATTAAAGAGCCCCTTCGTTCTACTAGTCCAGCTTATGGCTAAAGCCCCCGACAAAACGTAGGGCGGGGAATGGAAAAAGGTATATCTTTTCTGGTAATAACAGCCTGCTAAGGAAAGAGGACTTATCTAGCTTTTTGAGGAACAGACCCGACCAGAGTCAAAAAGAACTTATTTTTTGACAGTACACTTGGAATGTGCACTGTGCAGGGTAACTACTTAGAGGATCCCTTCAGAGTTAGGACAAGAGACTATCTCTCTACATGAGGTATGTCGTGAGGCCTCAAGTACAATAGAATATCAATAAAAAAGCTAATTTCCGTTCCATAACTAACTCTCACAATGCTTTATCACTCATTATGGATGGACCAGTATTTGTGGGCTAGCCCCAGCGCACAATAGTTCACGGACTTTCCGGGTTCTTAGAGAGATTGGATAGTGAACAGCTTAGACTGCAACTACTTCAGCTTATCCTGAGCTGAGTTGACAAAAACATGTTAGCATGAAGGGGGGGGGGGGGTCATCACGAGTATGGAACTGACAGCAGGTCATGACCAACAATTCAGATAAATTTAAAGTACTCGTCAGCTTAATAGTGAGATGTCCCCTGCTTCCACAGATAGTGATGGCGTGCTTGACAAATGCAGTGATCTTGGCAAAGGCAATAGCAAGTTAAAGATCAAGTGGTACACATCTATTATTGAGACACACTTAGCCTGCTAATAAAAGAAAGATAATCTCTAAGTCATAGATTGGAGTTCACTGAAAATAAACCTGAATGTATGAAGAGATTTCCTCCTAGAGGAATATTCAAAAAACAAGAAACCCAACAGAACACTTTACCACATGGCCAAATGCAAGACGAGAAGGCAGATTTCTAACCAGCAGCTACCCCTCTTCCCACACCCACCCACTATCTTTGATCCATACCCTTTGCACACACAAAAACATGCATAAAGGTAAACTTAATGAGATTCCTAGCATAACTTTCCGGACTATTGTTTCACCCCTGAAACAAAACGTCTAGCTACATTTGGACTATACAATTGCCATCACATATCACTGTAGACATGAATTGCTTCTCTCTTCCAGATATACTACAAAAGTTGATGCAAGCCATGTGTCTAAGATCAACTAGCAGCAGCACAAATCTCAGGAATGTTCTACAAGTTTATCTACATGAATATACTACTACTACCTGTTTAAAGTGCGATACAGAAAGGGAATAATGGAAAAACCTGTGTTCTTTCAATGTAATGGTGGGCTTTTTTCAGCATCGAACCACACTCATCAAGTAACTGAGTAGAGACCAAAGCTTGAACAGCAAAAGCAGTATCCCACAATTGAGTACCATTATACCCCTGCATATACAACCACATCCATTGCTGAAATGCATGACTAGTAAAGGATGAACCACTCAAGAAAACCTTTACATGTAATATATGCCAAATATTGGCAGATATATGTGAAAGAAGTGACAGAAAGAAGTATCTCCAGAGTACACGTGCACCTGCATTTTCATCCCATCTTCCGCTAACCAGAGATAGTCCAAAACCCTAGATAGGTGCTGTTTGAAGGCCTCAGAATTGGGATGCTCAACCCAGCAGCACAGCATGTTGATCACCTGGAGGGGCATGGTATTATATGTCAACTTGCACACGTTGACCTGGGATTGAATAATCAACTAGCTAAACAATCTTCATGTTTGTCTGTCATGGTAGACATAAGGCCTAAAATTGGAGTTATTGTCTAAAAGGTGAGTTTCATCTTTATTTAACATAGGAAGACAGCTATATGCATAGTTAAGATGAGTTTCTAGAATTGAAAGGGACAAGCAAGAAGAGGTTGAGAAAATAAGTTCAAATGATGTTGCCTGGCTACACATCATGCAGATTGGGCTGGAACTCTTGATTACGGAACACAACACTAATATTTACATTTCCTAGTAGGAAAAGGCTCTAATAATTCTAGTAAACAACATGATGATGCTGATCAATGGAACTACCGAAGATCCCAATGTATAGATTCTATAGGACCTTAATGGAACCTTCCAAGAAGCTATATGGAAACTTCTGCAACTAATAATACACAAGATAGATCTGAAAATTTTCACTTCATTGCTCTTTGTGAAGTGTAAAATTCACGGTGTGATTCTCCTCCCAACCAAAGCAGCATAAGAATGAATTGAATGCTTTTCTAAGACTCAAAATGAACTCTCTTAAGCATTTACTAAACCATGACATCCTAAGCTAGCACGTGACACACATAACTCTGCATAAATGGAAGGACCCTGACACATAGGCAAGTGTATGCACTGAGTGTATGCACTATCACTCATGTATGCACTGAGTGTCCGATACAATACTGACACATGTCATTTTGACTTGTCAATTATACATCTTAAAAAGTCAGTCCAGCAGCCTGTGAGAGACCAAAGAAAATCATCATACATATGTTAAGAAGTATCTATGTCAAAAACCAAAAAATTAAGCTTCTTAGCTAAAAGACAAGTGGTTGATTGCATATATAGCATGTAGATTAGGATGTTGCACTTGTAAAGTGAGGTGTCATGTGTCATCATGCATGGTAGTGATAGTGGCACAAAGTAAGGGCCAAGTGTTATAATCACTGATTACAAGAGGGATCTCTACAAGTCTCCTTCGCATTCTCTTTGGAACACACGGGGGTCCCTAGAGAATACTGCTAATAGCAAGCTGCTTATTGCTGCTTTATAAAATTGCACCCGAACCCTTGTTGGAATGCATCTCGTGGTGGATCTTCTACTGTCTTCCAATCCACATTAGCATATCCTTCAAGTGATAGCTCTTTTTCATCATTGTACTCAATTCCATAGTTGTATGTTCATTCGATATACCTTGAGATTCCTTTTTCTACTTTCCAATGAAGTTTGAACCTCCTTAGATTCCCTAATGACTTGACTTACCACATAAGCCATGTCGAGGGTGTAGTAGTCAAGTAGATTAGATTTTCAACAAGTTGTCTAAAAAGAATTACATTCACATAAGGTGATAGTTCTGAATTTTCAGCAAGTGTACCTTCTGTTAGGGAGTCACTATTTGCTGAATCAATGATTGCATGCTGGGATTATGCAAGAATTCTGGTTCTAGGCTATGTTTGAGTCAGAAATAGCTTGTTTTTGAGTAATTCTAGCTAGAAACGGGTAGCAAGAGCTATTGTGTAGCAAAATCAGAACACTTAAAGGCTGATATAGGCTGTTTTGTGGTTGCTTGAGAGTTTTATGTGTCAGAGCATAGTGGAAAACCTGGAAAACAGTCAAAAACCCATGTTTTTTTAAGGTCTTCTCTACTTTTTGATACATACAGTTGTTGGAATCCTTAGAAACTTTGCATGCATGTTCTCAGCATAATTTGAAGCTGTCCTATCAGTATCAGTACAATTAACGAACTATAGAGGTCGTGCAAGGCCGGAAATGGTCTGAAAATTGATGATTTTAATGCCTTTTTGGGGATTCTCTAAAACTGTAAAGGAATCATCTATGGTGCTTATCCAGTCCTTTTGGTAGGCCTTTTGGCCTTCTGATCAAGCCATAGACATCTGAATTTGGTAGGTATAGGCTTGTGCTCTGATACGCTGAAGATCTTTGGTAGTGCACCCTCTAGAAAATTTGTTTTCGCTCGTTCTTAACCCATACTGAGCCTCAGGACCTGTATAAATGCTTCACGGGCCTCTAACAGACTTTTATAGATTGACTATGATGTCCTTCTGAGGGAATGCGAAACCTAACATGCATTTTCAACTTTTTACCTCTAGGAAAGTGCACCCTCCTATTGTTTCAGTCGTTTTGTTAGATACAATATAAGAGTTGTTGAAATCCAATTTAAGGGATTTTCCATTCATGTAATTTCATATTCTAAGTATGGGTGACAATTTAAAAATATTGATGGAGCAATGCCAAGCTGGTTAATGTTACAGCTTTTACTCCATGTCCCAGTTGTTTATTGTTTTTAATTACAGATGTACTTTTATAGGAAAATGAAATGGCTAATTCACTGGCCTGTGGTGACACTTGTAAAAGAAATGCAAATAAAATGGTTATTTGAGATATTGTGCCTCTGAGTTGCATGTTGAGCTTTGGTACAGGAGGGTATTGGGTCATTAATTAGGAGTGGCTAGACTGACCATCTATTTTTGTAGGAGAGGACTGGTTGGTCAACTGACACTTGTCATATGGTCACTGGGACACTTAGTCCAATGAATGAGTGACACATGTCAAGGTTGACCGGTCAAACATGACACATGTATTGTGCTCACTGGGACACTTGATCCAGTGTATTAGTGACACAGGTCGACCTACGTGCTTGCCCATGTGTCAGGGTACTACCAAGTGGTGAGCATCAACTATGGACAGAATTGCCCATGTGTCGACGATAGGAAGGGTCAGGGTTAAGGGGTGCTTGAGGGTCATGGATACAAGAGCCTAGAGAGAGGCATTCATCATCGTGATCTATGCAGCAAAGGCTAGGAGGAGACGACGCAGCCAGCTCCACTATGTTTGTGATTGATGCTACGTGTTTGCAGGAAGTCAAAAGGTTCAAAATTTGTGGCAATCCAGACATGTTTTGACGAGTGTTGGAAGGAAGATTAGGGAGAGCTTGATAGTTAATGAAAAGGAAAATTGTCCAATTTTTTTAGTTGGAAAAGGTATAAGGGGACTGTACGTTTGAAAAGCTGAATTCATTTCTTGAATATAAATCCTATGGTTGTGTATACGCAAAATTCAAATTAGTGCTATTGCGCATTATATGGATGATTTTGGTGTATCAGTGGATTCAATTCAGTTATAGGATAATTTGATCATTGAGATGAATTTTTTCAAACTTTTCCTACGACAATTATCTTTTTATGAGATTTTGGTATTCCCTTTGAAGAAAACATAACATTTACTATATGTCTATGAACCTTCCTTATGCCTTAGCGGAATGAAATTTTCAGGGGACAGAAAATTCCAAGGGGGGGGAAGTAGAGGGGGCATCAGGGATAGTAAGTGTGTTTTGAAATTGTATTTTGCAATTAGGATTTTTTTGGAAATCCTTGGGAACAATTGCATAGTACCGGTTATGAATAAAGTTTTAACACATGGATCACATTGGACCTGTTAGTATGAGACAAAAGCTTATCCCTAAAAAAAATTCCTAAATGTGATTGAGTGAATCCTTGGAAGAAAACACATACTATTGATTTATCACGGGGTTAGATATTTTCATACTTCATCTCTCCAGCAAATTTTATAGAAATTACATAAAAGGGTAGAGTTCGTTTAGCACCATTTTGACTAAACCCACTTTGTTAATCATTTATCCACCCTCAATAGTTTCCTAAGTACTATCTCGGTAGCTTCTCTTAAGTTCTAGGTGGATTTTGTTCTTCAACTTCCTCATCTTGGATTAGGGATGGATCTTGTTCAACTTCTAACCTTTCATTGTCACCAAGTGCATGTTCAAATGGTTGGCGAGTGGTCTTCAATTGTTATCCTTAAATTAGAATCGCTTATTGAATTTTTATTTATAGTATGTTGTAGAAGAAGTCATGATTGAAAAAAATTAGCATTTTCTTTGATCTTGCGAACAACATGAGCAAGTATGTGCAAGGAAAGTGGTAACCTTGTTCACGGGACCAATGCAAATATATCTTGTATTTTCATCCTCATAGTGTATGTGCTCGATGGCCATTGCAAGAGCTCTTTGTCGAAGGAGGGAACTAGGCCAACACATTAGTATTGGCTCCACACATTTGTGAAGTGTTGCCGAAAACATGTCTTGCAAGAAAGGATGTGGATAATACAAATCTTCCTGCACCCAAAACTTTACCCTCAAGACTTCTTTTCTATCAAGTAAGCTCAACAAAGTTGATTCATAAAGCTCGAAGAAAATATTTAAGCTTTTGCAGACAAATAATCAAATTACATATACAACCTTACTAAACAAAAAGATCCCATAAAGCATAATCATATTACACGTACAACATTACTTAACAAAAAAATTTCAAATTTAAAAAAAAAAAAACTTCAGTGCATAAGAGATCTATAAAAGGTATAAGAAGATACGTAGCCTTCATATCCTTTACAATGTAGCCTTTTTTTATCTCCCTAATAGACAAATCTACATATAGTACATTATTTCTTTAGTGACTAACAACATTGGTATTTTCAACTTCTCATAATTTAGCAATCATCCACAAATTTCCAACTAATACTTCTAGTAGAGAGCCCAATCTAGAGAATATCCCAAGTGATCCGCATGGACCAAAAGTGTCGATCACCATCCTAAAGAACATTATCAAATGCAACCCATGTAAGACATATAGACCAGGAACTACATAGAGAACCAATAGCAATTATTGTCGGAAATGAGAAATGATAGCATCAGGAAAAGGTTGGCATGAAACATTGTAGTACCCGTGGTGATATAGAATAATTGTGCTCTCAATAGTAGCAGAAAGGATAAGCAACATCAACAACTCAACCAAGAATGTATGAACACAAAGGAAGTTGAAGGACTAACCCCAAGTTGTGGAAACATCCAAAACTACTACTATAACTAAAGTATCCGAAAAGCCATTTGGACAATGCTTAAATTAAGGAACAAGGACCATAAACAACTTGATACTATAGGCTGAGAAAAGGAATTTGGTGCCACATATCACAAGTGTAATCCATATCAATCGAATGATCAAAGACAACAATAGCAATGATACATGATATGTATCTCATGCCAAACCAATATAATAGACCATGCATACCATAAGAATGTATAGATAGCACCACACTTCCATTGTGTCACTCTAATAGAACAAGAGTTCTAGAGAAGAGTTGTAATACCATCATAAATTTGGTAAGCTATCTAGAGAGACCATGAATGTGTGACAGTAGCTACTCCACAGGACTCATAAGGTATAGCCCAAAGAAACCAAACTTGTACCAGTTTACCCCAATACACAGCATGAACATGAAAGAAAATCTCTCAATGCAAAACGATTCAAAGGAGCTAAAAGAAGTTGCCAAAGTATAGGTACAAGCATATCATCGCTCCACTAAAGGAATGTGATCATGCCAAACTATTTGAGTCGCCATGCAAGTTGTAGCAACCCGGTAGGTCGTAATGGAGCAAAAAATGTACACATGCCCCAAGCAATTTGCAAGGACCAAAATGTCTAGCATCATCGGTACAACATTCCATCAATGCATTCTACCAAAAGTAGATCAAATGCATCCCATAAGAAATATCTAGTCTTCGGATGACATATAGAATGAACGAGATCTAGCTGCACATAATTGAAGCACCACATAAGGCATCATAGCAATCTAGAGCATATGCAATAGTATTGTGATGACTGAAAGTAGCATAATGAAGGCATAAAATCGAGACCAGGGAGAGTCGTTATTCTCCTTCGGTGGCTTGTACCTACAGACTTGACGCTATTGAGAGGCTCTCTTGGACTTTTGGGTTTTATTGCAAGGTGTGAAGGGTTGTTCACACATGGTTGCACCTTTGACCGATATGCTATAGAATAATAAGTGGACGGAAGTTCAGTAGTGAAGTTTCGACGCTTTAAAACAAGTTGTGGCTGACTTTGTCACATTAAAGATAATAGACCCTCAGAAACCATTTGTCATAGTAACAGATGCAAGTCATGTCATCGTTGGGACAATTCTGATGCAAGAGGGTAGGCCAGTGGCCTTTGTGAGCGAGAAGCTCAACCTTGTTCAGAAGAGTTGTATGCCATTGTCCATGCTTTGAAAGTATGGAGGCATTATTTGTGTGGTCCAGGTTTGTATACATCGACCATGACATTATTATGTATTTTTGCAATTAGCCAAGTGGGCTGGATTGATGCAGGAATTACACATCGAAATTCTGTACAAGAAAGGTATCAAAAATTGTGTGCCTGATGCATTATCTCGTATATTGTTGGAAGTATTTCTAGTTTGTGCGGTGGCTAGATCTACTTAAGGGTGTAGTATAGGGATGTAGAGATTCGTCCACTTTTTAAGTTTCTACAACAAGCTTCAACGGAAATACGAAAATAATCAACAAGGATGAGAGCACTAAGGCTTACCCAACTAGTGCTCAAAACGGAAATAAAGCTAATTAGAAACAACAATAAAAATCCTTGCTAAGGCAAACCCAACTAGCAAGGTTGCTAAACTCAGACCTAAATTAACACCCAAAGGGTTTGAAAGATAAGTTGCGGCTAACTAAATAACCCAATAAAAACATGCCACAATAAGCCAATGAAAGGAGGCAAGAGGAGGCCCGAGCACCTTACCTCAAGCTATGCACCTTCCAATGGGAACACAAAGAAATAGAATGATAATCTCAATAGAGAGCAATTTAGCATAATCTCAGAGTCTTGTTTACAATGCAAATACCTCTCCTTTTATGGCAAGGAGGGTCTTCCATAAGTGTCTACTAACTTATGGGACTAATTTGTTTCTAACCTTTCTAGAACTTCTAACTTAGGATTTAGAACTTCAAATTTCTTAACTTAGGAAAACTTAAGATAAAATATTTCTAATCTTAAGTTCCCTAAGTCTAAGTTCTAAATCTAAGTTTAAGCTTTTTTATTATTATTTAAGCTTCTACTCATGGACTTACAAAACACATGCCATGGCTGAAGTTTATTGACAGATACTCATACGTGGTCTTACAAAACACATGCCACGGAGTTTTATTTCTTTCTTTTCTCTGTGTTAGCACAATTGCTAACATATATTGTATCAGATGTCTTTTGTGGTCATAGAAAATGACCTAATTGCTGAGATTAGATAGATTTAGCTAGAGGATCCTCATTGTTTATTGTAAGGAGGTTGAGGTAAATCTTGGCCAAGTAGAGTCTCAGTAGGAAAGCTCTGATATCTTTGCTCACACTTGCCTGAGTATACCATGGCAGATGGTATAGTTAAAGTAAATGGCAAACTCCCCATTGCAGTTAGTAAAGGGCTGTGTAGGGAAATTTTGCATATATATTATGATAGTACTGGTGCTAGTCATCCGGGTGTGGATTGGACCTATGAGATGATCCTATGTAACTTTTGGTGGCCCAATATCGTTTTAGGCCTACTAGTCTTGTTACGGTGGGAATTCCTCAAAGTGCCTAGTACAGCTAATGTCTGAAATGGGTGAAATGCTTGAGTTAGTTGAACAAAAAAAACTTAAGACAAGCAATCGTGGTGCTAGTCAGTGACAGGTGGCCGACACTTGGCAGTTGCATGCTACCAGTCCTCACACTGGGCTAGGAGGGGCTTACTCTATATCAGGGAGTAGGCAAGGTTGGGTGGATCAGTTAGTGTTTGCCCTACTGTGGTGTTAGGATCTATTACACTGGTATCAGAGACATACTCAGTTGGCTGAGACCTCAGAATATTTTGGAACTTCAGATCTTTCTTGGTTTGGTGGGATATTACAGATGATTTGTCAAGGAATATGCTCAGATAGCAGTTCCCATGACAAATTTTCTTAAGGGGAAGGGAAAGGAGTTCATTTGGGAGTCCGCACAACAGGAGAGCTTTGATGCTCTAAAAATAGCCTGAGCTACAGCACCAGTTTCAAAAGTCGTCGACCCCAATTGGCCATTTGTGGTCGAAACAGATGCTAGCGACTTTGCAGTAGGTGCTGTGCTAACTCAGGGTGGACGACCAGTTGCGTTCGAGACTAAAAAACTCGAGCTAGCTTAGACTAGGTACAGTGCCTATGAAAAGGAACTCTTTTCTATAGTCCATGCCCTTAAGACTTGGAGGCATTATTTGTATGGTGCCAACTTTGAGGTCCTGACAGACCATGAAAGTCTCAGATACCTTTGCAATCAACCTGAGCTTAGAGGTTGGAAAGCTCGTTGGGCAGAGTTAATTGTTCACAGGTTCCACTCTATCTGTGAACACGGTTCTTTGGGTTTCTTTACTTCTTCGTTCTTTCTTCTGTAGTTACAATTCTTACGGATCTTCTTCTTTATTAGAACGATTACTAGACAGAAGTGTTACTCAGGTTGCAGCGTGTATTTCCCAGCCTGTCAATGGGAGTCACGGATCCGACACTCAGCTACATGCATTAACCATCCATGTAACCAGTCTTAGCTCAAGAAGATCAACGTTTTGGAGCAGGGAGTATTCCTACCACTATCTACTAAATCAAAAAACAATCAAGAACAAGATTAACTACTCAAACAAGAAACAAGAAACAAGAAACTAGATTCCTAACAGCACAGCAACAACCCAAGAATCAAGAAACACTCATTTCTTGATGCTTAGATTGCTCAAGAACAATCAAGAACTGGAATGTAAGAAAGTATGCAAGATCTACACCACAAACCAGCCTATTTAGTTTACTTGCATGCTGATTCCTACCTTATTCCACAAACAAGAAATGAATCCTAATTCACAACTAAGTAAGAAACAAGAAAACAAGATCCTAGTTAATCCACAATACAAGGAAATCAAGCATGCTCATAAAAACTTCACTCAAGAACATTGCCATGAACAAGGAGCTTAGCAATTATCAAGAACTTGTGGAGGATCCTCTTTATTTGCTCAAGAGAACTTGACAATACATTCAAAGCTCCCTCACAAGAGAGGGGAGCCCTTAAATAAGCAAGAAAGCTGCCCATGTGGAGCCCAAGTGGCAATTCCACCAAATTAGAAATTACATGTGGAATTTGCCCTTCCACTAAAGGTCACCATCAAAAGGTGGCTCACTCTAACTAATTTAAGGGGGGTCTACAATTATTTACAAAGTTTAGGAAATATGACTAGCTCCTACATGGTCGTTCCTTCTCTAGGATACACCATGTAGCCTCACATAGATATTTCATTGTCATCCTAGCTAGTAAATTCTCGGCTCTCATGCTCGGCTCTTAGCTTCTTCTGCTCTCCTCCTTCTGAGACCTCCTCGGTCATGGGTGAGAGGTATTCTATGTCTTCGGCTTGGCTCGGCATCTGAGGATTCTCTGGAATCTGCTAACATTGATGCAAGAGTTTGATATGTCTATCAGATATAGACGGGGGAAATTCAATACAGTAGCAAATGCCCTTAGCAGAATGCCTATGATAAACGAGCTGAGTAACTCATTACGAATCTGAGTAAAACTCAGCTCGTTTATCATAGGCATTCTGCTAAGGGCTAGCATATCCTCAGATTCGTAGTGGTTACTCGAGTCCTTGAGAGGGAAGTGCCAGCATGATGCATTCTTTTCTACTATCTGGAACTCAGTCCAGAGCAGATAGTTACAGACTCCAGAACCAGTTCCCGGGGCTGGTGCTAGTTCATCCAAGAATACGGCAGCTTCCGTTGAGGATGATGATGAGTCCGAGTATACGTCAGATGACATTGAGGATTGTGGGCCTGTATTACCCAAGCAAACCCCAGTGGTTGAGGGTCAATTGACTCAAGGATTCAAATGGAAACATTATTCCGATCAGGATGAGTACTTGCTCTATAGAAATAGAGTATGTGTCCCCAATTTAGAGGATTAGTACAGTCCTCAGAAACAGCTAAGTCTTCTTTCCCTCTTTGTACAGTTATAAATTAGTATTTTGACTTTTTTTTGAAAGGAAACGTTAGGCAATCTTTTTCTATCTCTGAAAATGACCACTTCTCCGGAATCTGATCAACCCCTAACAAGAGGCATTGACGAATTAGAAACGGAATCCCTGAGGTTTAGTAAAGGGAAAGAACCAATTGGAAGTTGAAGAATAGGAGCAATTCGCTGAAGAACTCGACGAATTGGTTACCAAGGAGCAGTTTCTCCACTTGGTAACAGAGGTGGATGAACTGATGTTGGCATTAGCCAACTTCAAGTCCAGTGTGGACGACTCGTTCGCTGAACTCAAAAGTTTAATTCTGAGTTCCGCAAAAGGAAGCCTTCCCTCCACTTCTCAGTTATCCCCTTCTCCACTTCCATCAGTCTTGGGTGAGCCTATGCGGTCTCACCCCAGTGTTTTTAAAGACTTAAAGCCTCCTACTTTTATTGCGGAAAAGAAGGATAGAAATGCAGACATTCTACAAACCTTCCTTAGCAAATGGAAGAACATTCATGCTCTTAAATAGACCCCAGACCATTTGCAAGCTATAGAGGCCAGTCTTTCCTTAGGGCCCATGGCCTATAAGTGGTGGTTAAATCTCCAGGAGACTGGGCAGACTCCCCGGTCATGGAAGGCCTTTGAAGAAGCTTTCCTAAGAGAATTCCTACCAGAAAATGAGCTTGATAGAGCCTGGGAAGCCTGGGAGAAAACAGTAATGGACAAGTCCCTAATCCAATATATCTCGCAGTATCGAGAAGCAATTTAAAAAATTAAAAATATGGATGATTATCAGGGGATTTGTCTGTGGCCTCAAAGATGAATATAAAGTAGAGGTCCAGAAAAATCGCCTACTACCCTTGAGCAAGCTCTCAGATATGCTCAAATCTATGATGATTCAGTGGGTAGGAAGAGGGCGAGACAGCAGCCTCTTTCTGAGCAACCTCCTCAGAAAGACTTTCAATCTAAAATTTAAAAAGAAAGAAAGAAGATAAAATTAAAGGTGAAGCCCCATCGCTCATACAACCCTTAAAACCAGAAGATTTTGAGAAAGCCAAACAAGAACGTTTGTGCTTTGTGTGCATGGGCAAGGGACACACAGTCAGACAGTGTCCCAAGGGGCCTTTCACTAAGAAAGATAAAAAGGATAAAAAACAAGTTCATCTTGTTTAGACTGTAAGTTTGCCCAGTGACTCGGCAGCTTCCGAGATCAAAGTGTATCATGAAGACCATGAACATTGTTGCCAGCTGACCTCTGCAATGCTAGCGAGACCCTTCAGCTTTGGGCTGCATTACCTAGTACGTATGCATGGGAAAGTTGGTAACCAGTCAGTTGAAGTTATGGTTGAGGATGGGGCAACCCATAATTTCATCAACTACACCCTGGTTAAAAAACTTAAACTTCCAGAAGTACCTAGTCAGCATAGGTACATAGTTTCACTGGCTAAGGGTGAAGATAAGAAAATCTGGGAAACTATGGTAAGTGACTTGAACCTTGGTATTTAGGGGTACCAAGATGAAATAAACTTGGTATTCAGGGGTACAAATGCTCCAGCTACCTTTATGACCTTTGTGTCCTCAGACTATACTTGGGTAAGTTTGTAGTCGTATTTCTAGATGACATCCTCGTCTACAGTAAAACGAGGAAGGAGCATCTAAAACACCTCAGAAAGGTGCTTCGACTGCTTAGAAAGCATACGCTTTATGCTAAAGAATCCAAGTGTGAATTCTTCGTTGAAGAAGTAGCTTATTTGGGTCACATTATCTCGGCAGATGGGATTAAGATGGACCCAAATAAGGTTAAATCCATACTCAGTTGGCTGAGACCTCAAAATATTTTGGAACGTCAGATCTTTCTTGGTTTGGCAGGATATTACAGACGATTTGTCAAGGAATATGACCATTAGCGATTCCCATGACAAATCTTCTTAAGGGGAAGGGAAAGGAGTTTGTTTGGGAGTCCGCACAGCAGGAGAGCTTTGATGCTCTCAAAAAAGCCTTAGCTACAACACCAGTTTTAAAGGTCGTCGACCCCCAATCAGTCATTTGTGGTCGAAACAGATGCTAGCGACTTTGCAGTTGGTGTTGTGCTAACTCAGGGTGGACGACCAGTTGTGTTTGAGAGCGAGCCAGTTCAGACTAGGTATAGTGCCTATGAAAAGGAACTCTTTTCTATAGTCCATGCCCTTAAGACTTGGAGGCATTATTTGTATGGTGCCAACTTTGAGGTCCTGATAGACCATGAAAGTCTCAGATACCTTTGCAATCAACCTGAGCTTAGAGGTCGTAAAGCTCGTTGGGCAGAGTTGATGCAGGAGTTTGATATGTCTATCAGATATAGACGGGGGAAATTCAATACAGTAGCAGATGCCCTTAGCAGAATGCCTATGGAGTTTTACTTAGATTTGTAATGAGTTACTCGAGTCCTTGAGAGGGAAATGCCAGCATGATGCATTCTTCTCTACTATTTGGAACTCAGTCCAGAGCAGACAGTTACAGACTCCAGAACCAGTTCCCGGGGCTGGTGCCAGTTCATCCAAGAATATGGCAGCTTCCGTTGAGGATGATGATGAGTCCAAGTATACGTCAGACGACATTGAGGATTTTGAGCCTGTATTACCCAAGAGAACCCCAGTGGTTGAGGGTCACTTGACTCAAGGATTCAAATGGAAACAAATTTTCCATTCAAGATGAGTACTTGCTCTATGAAATAGAGTATGTGTCCCCAATTCAGAGGATTATAGGCAGCAGGTCCTATATGAGTGTCATGACAATCCTAGTGCGGAGCGCCCAGGCATACAAAAGACCTATGAGCTTCTTCGTAGGCAATTTTTCTGGCCCAGTATGAAAAAGGACGTCCAACAATATGTAACCAGTTGCCAAAAATGTCAAGTAAACAAAGCAGAGCGTTTAAAGGCAGGAGGGTTGTTGCAGCCCTTAGAATTACCAGCTGGTAAATGGGAGAGTATCTCCATAGATTTTATAGTAGGCCTGCCTGTAAGAGATCCTAACACCACAGTAAGGCAAACACTAATTGATCCACCCCACCTTGCCTACTCCCTGATATTGAGTAAGCCCCTCCTAGCCCAGTGTGAGGACTGGTAGCATGCTACTGCCAAGTGTCGACCACGTGGCACTGACGTGGCCGACTGCACGTCGAGACCCAACTAGGGGCCCTATCCTGCTGACAGGGTCCCTAGGCTGTGTTAAGCCCGCCATGGCTATGGACCGTGCTGGGGCACACGACTCACACTGTCTTGCCCTGTTGGTCGTGTACGCTGGACACGACCCTGACTGTGGTATCTGACCTATCTGTGCTCTCTAGGGTTCGGCACTGGTTACGAGCTCGTAACACTCCCTCCCCATTAAGAACCGTCTTGGTCCTCTAAGACAAGGTCTGGAAAAATCTTGCGAAGGACACTGCCTCTTTCCCAAGTGGCATTCTCAACAGGCTGATCATTCCACTTAACCAGATATTCTCGGTATAGAGTATGACGAGTCTGCGTCTCTCTACTATCAAGAATCTCCTCTGGTTCATGTGGAGGTTGTTGAGGATCCAATGGGAGAACTAGAACACTGTCCCCTACCAGATTGTCTGATCTGGTTAAGGCTTTTCGTAACTGACTTACATGAAAGACTGGAAAAACCTTACTGTTGTGTGGGAGTTCTAGTTCATAGGTGACATCGCCTAGTCTCCTACTGATGGTAAAGGGACCACAATACCTTGGAGACAACTTAGCACACACTCCTGATTTGAGGGTTTTAGAGTCAACTGGGACTCTCAAGTAGACTTTCTCACCAGTGGAGAACTGCACATCCCGTCTGTGTGGATCTGCATAATGCCTGGCTCGATCCTGGGATTGTCTAATGCTACGCTTAGCATGTTCTATCATCTGGTTTAGGTCTTCTAAAAAGTTTCTGGCTGCTTCAACTTTTTCTTGTTTAAACCCTACAGCAGTGGGTGAGCGTGGCTGAAAACCGTACATCAGCATAAATGGGCTGTATCCCGTAGCTGAATGTTTGGTACTGTTGTAAGCAAACTCTAATATCGAGAGATACTCCTCCCAATTAGTCTGCTTCTTGCTGACGTATGCACGAAGCATATCCTCCAGCACTTGATTTACCCTTTCTGTTTGATCGTCCGTCTGTGGATGGTCGTTGGTACTCATATTAAGTTTAGTATGGAGATGATGGAATACTGCCCTCCAAAAATTTCCAGTAAACTTACTGTCCCGGTCGCTGACTATGCCGAAAGGTAGACCGTACAATTTAAATAGCCCGTCTACAAACAACCTCGCTAACTCTGGAGCTCTAACGGTTGTTTTGGTCGGAATAAAATGAGCCATTTTGGTCAGACGGTCAACTGTGACCCATTTAGCGTCATTACCCTTTTGGGTTTTAGGCAGGCCTACTATAAAATCCATGGAGATACTCTCCCATTTACCAGCTGGTATTTCTAAGGGATGCAACAACCCTCCTGCCTTTAAACGCTCTGCTTTATTTACTTGACATTTCTGGCAACTAGCTACATACTGGTGGACGTCCTTTTTCATACTGGGCCTGAAAAATTGCCTACGAAGAAGCTCATAGGTCTTCTGTATGCCTAGGTGTCCCGCGCTAGGATTGTCATGACATTCATATAGGACCTGCTGCCTATAATCCTCTGAATTGGGGACACATACTCTATCTCTATAGAGCAAGTACTCATCTTGAATGGAATACTGTTTCCATTTGAATCCTTGAGTCAACTGACCCTCAACCACTGGGGTTTGCTTGGGTAATACAGGCTCAGAATCCTCAACGTCATCTGACGACGTATACTCGGACTCATCATCATCCTCAACGGAAGCTGCCGTATTCTTGGATGAACTGGCACCAGCCCCGGGAACTGGTTCTGGAGTCTGTAACTGTCTGTTCTGGACTGAGTTCCAGATAATAGAGAAGAATGCATCATGCTGGCATTTCCCTCTCAAGGACTCGAGTAACTCATTACGAATCTGAGTAAAACTCAGCTCGTTTATCATAGGCATTCTGCTAAGGGCATCTGCTACTGTATTGAATTTTCCACGTCTATATCTGATAGACATGTCAAACTCTTGCATCAACTCTGCCCAACGAGCTTTCCGACCTCTAAGCTCAGGTTGATTGCAAAGGTATCTGAGACTCTCATGGTCTGTCAGGGCCTCAAAGTTGGCACCGCACAAATAATGCCTCCAAGTCTTAAGGGCATGGACTATAGAAAAGAGTTCCTTTTCATAGGCACGATACCTAGTCTGTGCTGGCTCGAGTTTTTTACTCTCGAACGCAACTGGTCGTCCACCCTGAGTTAGCACAGCACCTACTGCAAAGTCGCTAGCATCTGTTTCGACCACAAATGGCTGATTGGGGTCGACGACTTTTAAAACTGGTGCTGTAGCTAAGGCTGTTTTGAGAGCATCAAAGCTCTCCTGTTGTGCGGACTCCCAAATGAACTCCTTTCCCTTCCCCTTAAGAAGATTTGTCATAGGAACTGCTATTTGAGCATATTCCTTGACAAATCGTCTGTAATATCCCGCCAAACCAAGAAAGATCTGAAGTTCCAAAATATTTTGAGGTCTCAGCCAACTGAGTATGGCTTTAACCTTATTTGGGTCCATCTTAATCCCATCTGAAGAGATATTGTGACTCAAATATGCTACTTCTTCAACGAAGAATTCACACTTGGATTGTTTAGCATAAAGCTTATGCTTTCTGAGCAGTCGAAACACCTTTCTGAGGTGTTTTAGATGCTCCTTCCTCGTTTTGCTGTAGACGAGGATGTCATCTAAAAATACGACTACAAACTTACCCAAGTATGGTCTGAGGACACTGTTCATCAAGGTCATAAAGGTAGCTGGAGCATTTGTGAGCCCAAATGGCATCACCTTAAACTCATAATGACCGTGACGAGTCCTAAAAGCTGTTTTCGAGACATCTTCCGATTTTATACGGACTTGATGATATCCCGATCTGAGGTCTATTTTGCTGAAAAACTTAGCCCCCTCGAGTTGATCAAACAACTCGTCTGCCCGAGGCATAGGGTATTTATTCTTGATTGTGACTTTATTGAGGGCTCTGTAATCTACGCAAAGACGCATAGACCCCTCTTTCTTTTTCACCAATAGGACTGGTGAGGCCCATGGTGAACTACTGGTCTGAATTTGGCCTTTCCCAAGATAGTCTGTTTACTGCCTAGTTATTTCTTCATCCTCTGTTCGGCTGACCCGATACGGAGGTTTAGAAACAGGTGCTATATCGGGTACTAGGTTTATTACATGATCTACCTCTCTGCTAGGTGGTAAACCATGTGGCAAATCTTCAGGAAAAACATCTTTAAATTTAGACAATAAAGTTTCTAATTTACTGATTTTCTGCTGAATAGAACTGGAAATAGAAACTTCAGGAATAAACTGAAAGTCACATAAGAATACCTGATGGTCTTCGTCTCCGATTAGCTGACAGAGCTCTGAACTGCAGACCAAAGGGCTGTTGGGAACATCATGCTCCCCATGCAACTGGATCTCTCGGCCTTTATGCTGAAAGCTGAGGGTGTTCTCCTGATAGTTTCTATGGAGGGAAGGTCCTAAACTGTAGAGCCAATCTCTCCCGAGAACAATGTCTGTTCGATCCAAGTGCATTATCTGAAAGTTTATTTCATCTTGGTACCCCTGAATACCAAGATTTAACTTACTTACCATAGTTTCCCATATTTTTTTATCTTCACCCTTAGCTAATGAAACTATGTACCTATGCTGACTAGGTACTTCTGGTAGTTCAAGCTTTTTAACCAGGGTGTGGTTGATGAAATTATGGGTTGCCCCATCATCAACCATGACTCTTACTGACTGGTTACCAACTTTCCCATGCATACGTACTAGGTCATGCGGCCCAAAGCTGAAGGGTCTCGCTAGCATTGCAGAGGTCAGCTGGCAACAGTGTTCATGATCTTCATGATACACTTTGATCTCGAAAGCTGCCGAGTCACTGGAGAAACATACAGTCTGAACAAGATGAACTTGTTTTTTATCTTTCTTATCTTTTTTAGTGAAAGGCCCCTTGGGACACTGTCTGACTGTGTGTCCCTTGCCCATACACACAAAGCACAAACGTTCTTGTTTGGCTTTCTCAAAATCATCTGGTTTTAAGGGCTGTATGAGTGAAGGGCGTTTCTGAGGAGCTTCACTTTTAAATTTGTCTTCTTTCTTTCTTTTTAAAAATTTCTTTTTAAATTGAAAGTCTTTCTGAGAAGGCTGCTCAGAAAGTGGCTGTTGTCTCGCCTTCTTCCTACCCACTGAATCATCATAGATCTGAGCATATCTGAGAGCTTGTTCAAGGGTAGTAGGCGAGTTTCTCTGGACCTCTACTTTATATTCATCTTTGAGGCCACAGACAAATCCCCTGATTTTCTGATAGTCATCCATATTTTTAATCTTTAAAATTGCTTTTCGATACTGCGAGATATATTGGATGAGGGACTTGTCCATTACTGTTCTTTCCCAGGCTTCCCAGGCTTTATCAAGTTCATTCTCTGGTAGAAATTCTCTTAGGAAAGCTTCTTCAAAAGCTTTCCATGACCGGGGAGTCTGCCCAGTCTCCTGGAGATTTAACCACCACTTATAGGCCATAGGCCCCAAGGAAAGACTGGCCTCAATTGCTTGCAAATGGTCAGGGGTCTGTTTAAGAGCATGAATGTTCTTCCATTTGCTGAGGAAGGTTTGTAGAATATCTGCATTTCTATCCTTCTCTTCCCCATTAAAAGTAGGAGGCTTTAAGTCTTTAAAAACACTGGGGTGAGACCGTAAAGTCTCACCCGAAACTGATGGAAGTGGAGAAGGGGATAACTGAGAAGTGGAGGGAAGGCTTCCTTTCAGCGAACGAGTCGTCCACACTGGACTTGAAATTGGCTAATGCCAACTTCAGTTCATCCACTTCTGTTACCAATTGGAGAAACTGCTCCTTGGTAACCAGTTCGTCGAGTTCTTCGGCGAACTGTTCCTGTTCTTCCACTTCCATGGGTTCCTTCCCTTTTCTGTAAGCCAAGGCTTCTGTTTCAAGTTCGTCAAAGCCTCTCTCCTGGGGTTGATCAGGTCCCTGAGGAGTGGTCGTCTTCGGAACTGAAAGAGAGGTACCTTAACTTCTGACTAAAAATAAGAAAAGAGATTGACTAAACTGGAAAAACGAAAGTAGAATACTTAGCTCTTTCGTAGGATTGTACTTCCAGAGAGAAAAGCAAGAAACCCCCTCAGTTCTTCCGCAGCTGTCCAATCCGTCTTCTTAAACAATTTCCAATTTGCTAGCTCTTCACCCTCGCTGTTTGAGTAGCAACCAATCTGCTTGCAAAAATCAGATTTGAAAACCCTACACAGTGGACAAAAATCCGATTTCTATCTTGGAGGCCCCTCGTTGTCTGCTCCACAGAGTTATGACTCCAAAAAAGTGGAATTTGGGCCCCAAAAACTTGTGAAAAATTCTGATCTATGATAAGGGGGAAACCCTCGCTGTCTGCTGCTCTAGAAATCTCAAGTTTAAGACCACAAACCGGTCTAAAATTCTGGAGTTTGAAGGAGACTGCTCGCTGCTTTGAGTAAAGATCTGATCCTTCAAATCCGCCCTCATCTGCTCAGGAATCCACTGCAAAACAGTGATGAATCTGCCCAGAGATTGCTCTCTATCCAGCTCTGGATCTACTTCCAGATTTCTACCTCAAACCCGCTCTGATTTCTAAAGTTTGCACTCACAAATCAGAGATAGATATCTAGTCTTTACAGCGACTGATCTGTACTTGCAATCTGGCTCAGGTTCTACTCAAAAAATGAGTAATTCCTCTGCAAAAGCAGCGATGGATGTCTGTCACTACAGCGATTTCTCTCCTCTCCTCTTTTCTGAAAGTTTGAGAATTCTTTCTTACCTTCTGATAGATTTCTCTACTGCTGGTACTAAGCTCCCACAGAAGGAGATGGCTCTGATACCAATGTAAGAGATCCTAACACCACAGTAGGGCAAACACTAACTGATCCACCCCACCTTGCCTACTCCCTGATATTGAGTAAGCCCCTCCTAGCCCAGTGTGAGGACTGGTAGCATGCTACTGCCAAGTGTCGACCACGTGGCACTGACGTGGCTGACTGCACGTCGGAACCCAACTGGGGGCCCTATCCTGCTAACAGGGTCCCTAGGCTGTGTTAAGCCTGCCATGGCTATGGACCGTGCTGGGGCACACTACTCACACTGTCTTGCCCTGTTGGTCGTGTACGCTGGACACGACCCTGACTGTGGTATCTGACCTATCTGTGTTCTCTAGGGTTCGGCACTGGTTACGAGCTCGTAACACTGCCTAACACAAAAGGGTAATGACGCTATATGGGTCACAGTTGACTGTCTGGCCAAAATGGCTCATTTTATTGTGGCCAAAACAACCGTTAGAGCTCCAGAGTTAGCAGGGTTGTTTGTTAATGGGTTATTTAAATTGTACGGTCTACCTTCCGGCATAGTCAACAACCGGGACACAGTAAGTTTAATGGAAATTTTTGGAGGGCAGTATTCCATCATCTCCATACTAAACTTAATATGAGTACCACCGACCATCCACAGATGGACGGTCAAACAGAGAGAGTAAATCAGGTGCTGGAGGATATGCTTCGAGCATACGTCAGCAAGAAGCAGACAAATTGGGAGGAGTATCTCTCGATATTAGAGTTTGCTTACATCAGTACCAAACATTCAGCTACAGGATACAGCCCATTTATGTTGATGTACGGTTTTCAGCCACGCTCACCCACAGCTGTAGGGTTTAAACAAGAAAAAGTTGAAGCAGCCAGAAACTTTTTAGAGGACCTAAACCAAATAATAGAACATGCTAAGCGTAGCATTAGGCAGTCCCAGGATCGAGCTAGGCATTATGCAGATCCACACAGACGGGATGTGCAGTTCTCCGCTGGTGAGAAATTCTACTTGAGAGTCCCAGTTGACTCTAAAACCCTCAAATCAGGAGTGTGTGCTTAGTTGTCTCCAAGGTATTGTGGTCCCTTTACCATCAGTAGGAGACTAGGCGAGGTCACCTATAAACTAGAACTCCCACACAGTAGTAAGGTTTTTCCAGTCTTTCATGTAAGTCAGTTACGAAAAGCCTTAGCTAGATCAGAAAATCTGGTAGGGGACAGTGTTCTAGTTCTCCCATTGGATTCTCAGCAACCTCCACATGAGCCAGAGGAGATTCTTGATAGTACAGAGACGCAGACTCGTCATACTCTATACCGAGAATACCCGGTCAAGTGGAATGATCAGCCGGTTGAGAATACCACTTGGGAAAGAGGCAGCGTCCTTCGCAAGATTTTTCCAGACTTTGTCTTAGAGGACCAAGACGGGTCTTAAGGGGGAGGGAGTGTTACGAGCTCGTGACTAGTGCCGAACCCTAGAGAACACAGATACGTCAGATACCACAGTCAGGGTCGTGTCCAGCGTACACGACCAACAGGGCAAGACAGTGTGAGTAGTGTGCCCCAGCACGATCCATAGCCATGGCGGGCCTAACACAATCTAGAAACCCTGTCAACAGGACATGGCCCCCAGTTGGGTCCCGACGTGCAGTCGGCCACGTCCGTGCATAGGATATCCCCCGGGAGCGTCGTCTATGTCGCTTGTGCTCGTTGCAGGAGGTGGAAGATGAAGCTCATTTCCTCCTTAGATGTCCGTTGTATTATGAGATACGAGGGAGGTATTATTGTCTCTTTTGCGATGGATCGCATACTTCGCAGTTTTGTCTCCTATCCTGATGCTCGTTGCTTGGGACTTCTTGTTCGTAAGATGCTTACTCTCCGTCAGTCTCATCTGCCTGTACCAAATCACCTGGGGTTAGACTCCTAGCAATTGCTTCTCACTGGCTTCTTTCGGACTCGAGCACATGCTGATGACTTCGATGATGAGATTCCTATCGCTGTGCCACCGCGGAAAAAGCCCAGATGTAGTCGGCACTCGCCTCCATTGGGGCCGCTCCACTCAACGAACACTTCACACTTACTTTCGTTGATATGTACTTATTCTCCACCTAGCCCGGGTTGTGGGTATTGGTACTTTTTCTATAGTTCTTCTGTTATACCTGGCCCGGGTTGTGGGCTTATTTCACTTTTGCTTTGTTCTACTTTCATTCGTAGCTAGTTTATAGAATTTTATGGCCACGTCCTCCTATGGATGATGCTCCCACTGTTGCTTGTACATATTTTCTTTTTGGTCTTATGCACCCACGGGTGCCCAAAAGACGTTAATAAAGCTTTCTCTCTCTCTCTCTCTCTCTCTCTCTCTCTCTCTCTCTCTCTCTCTCTCTCTCTCTCTCTCTCTCTCTCTACATTGGCTCATCATGTTGAAAGTTCGGATTCAGCTTGGAGGACAACGAAGAGCTCATGGAAACAAGGAGTTGGGACCCCCAGGGTTGGGAGCATCCCAGGGGCCCATTCACGTTGCATACAAATTGGGATATGGAATTGTACTGGCATCTATTCATTGTTCACAGTTGGAGACTTAGTTAATGTCATTACTAGGAGAGATTTGTTGTTTTTCATGGAGACTCATGAGAGTCAAGAGAGAGGATTACCTATCTTTCCAGATTATCAATGGGAGTCTGTATATAGGCCTGAGACCATATCTGTGAGTGGGAAAGGTTCGAGTGGGGTTTGTTTATACAAGGGATCCTATCATTGAGTTCGTCAGACATGACTAACATGCACGATACATTTGGATCCAAATTGTTGGACATGGTATCGGCTTGGACAGAGACCTATTTGTTGTTGCATGTTACTTTCCTCCAGAGTCATCCTCCTTTGTCAAGGGTATTGGTTCACCCTGTTTTGACCTTTCCACAAATATTGTCAAGTTTGTAAAGCAAGGGAATATATTTCACTAGCAATTTCAATACTAGGAAAGCCTCACAATAGTTGGATTTCCATGATGTTACTAATTAGCTTCATACATGCCCTTGATGGAGATGAGTTGGGATTAACTAGGGTATTTGAGGATAGTTTGGGACCTATTACTACATATGGTGAGTATTTGTTGCATCTAGGTGAAACCCATGATGAGCTAGCCAGTTATAGTGTCCTAACTTGTTGACCTAAATTTGGCAACTATACTTTCCATTCTCACAATCATGTAGACTTGCATGAAACTTGTCCATGTAGGTGTCACTTGACTAGGGCCTTTGTCTAAATTTTTATTAACTTGACTAAACTTAACCTCATGCATCATGGGCCCAAGTATTATAGACATCTTGCCATCAAAGTCATCTTCCCATCCCACATTTCATCGTGCACCTAAATATACTTTTGACCACTTGTGTACCCTGGTCTATCAAGAATCTTTGACTTCGTTATTTCACCATTTTCCACATGAGAGTTCATTGGAGTCACAAGCCTCCTTCCTTAACCCTTCACTCCATACTGCAACGTCTAAGTCCCGCACATACAAATCAGCTGAATCCATTTCATCTTACCCTTATACCCTCCCTAGCTTGATGATAAATGTTCTCATCACCATCTTGTCACACATGCTCCACACCTCCTCGGTTCCACTTGGAGCATTTGTGCATGTGTTCCATGGGGGAGGTGGAGTCCAAGGATGACTTCATTTTTTGTTGTCCTTTATACTATAAGATCAAAGGTCATTATTATTTCCTTTATCAAGACTCAGAAATTACACTTCGCTCATTGAAGTGTTACAAGGATCAGAGATGCATAGCCCTTATGCTACGGGAGATGTTTCACCTTAGGGATGATACATGCCAAAACACAACTACCAATTCCTCTTCCCATTATCGATTCTTTTTTCTCCAAACCATGCATACAAGACTCCAAGAGAATGACACACTTGTTGCTTATGGGCATTGCCATAGAAAAGAGAGGGCTTTACATCTACCTAGATTTGTTCCACAATCACAAGCTTTGGTTCTTCCAGGCATACAAGGGTCACTTCTACCATAGTTTCAATGGCTAAATCAACCATGATGACTTTCTTTGGCGATCTAGTTTGATTCACTTATGCTACTCTCTATGAGTCTTTCATAACCCAAACGCATTAACTATTATTTTATTCATCACAGTAGTATATAATTTTTGCTAGTAGTTAATAATTCTATGTTGTTTGCTATAGTTTTAGCTGGAAGATTGAATTTGGTTCATGTTAAGGGGATGTTTTACACTCCTTATGTTCTACACACTTGCAATGTACTTGAGTCTTATGTGCCTTAGGGTACTACACAAACAATAATGTTTTTTTTTTCCTTTCTCCTTTCTTTGATATGAAATTCCATATGCTTACCCCGAGCATATTGACAAAGGATCTAAAACACAAACTCACATGCCAAAAGCTTAACTATTTCTCTTAACTACTAAGTTTATTCCTAGTTCGATTTCATCGAGTACTTAACACTTCGCATTTGCAAATGGGATAATGTAGAGAATTTTACTAAACAACATTGTCATTCTTTGCAGTTCTAGTGTTTTTTAGAGTTACTTGAGACAACATAAAATGATGTACGTTGCAAGAACAATGCAAAAAGTTGGAAAATTCAAAATGAATATCATTTACCCTTGCACAATCATTTCGAGCTGAATCCCAGTTAACTTCTTTATAGGGTACCACAAAGATCTCATTTCTAATTTCACTTGTTAGTTTTGTAAGTGGACTCGAATAACGCCGACCATATATGTAACTCATGGGCAGGTAGACCATTCGACAATGACACCACATACGTCCTGCCACAAAATATAGCTTGTCAACTTTTCCGTAAGATGAGAAATTGTGAGGTGTAAAATTCAATTTGCATACACTAAAGAAAATCCACACAATTTAACCATTTGAATTATAACATATGAAGAACACAAAAAGCATGTTATTATACAAATGACACTAAGAATTAACAAAAACTTAACAAGTCAATTCGGCTCTTATTTTGTAGGAATAAGGAATGGACAAAGACAAAGATCACGTCTAAATAATCATACACATGTCCAGTCATGGACATATGAGTACGACCAATAAACAATATTTGGAGCCTTTGTTTGACACCTCAATCATAATAATTCACATTGATACTTACTCAGCTAGACCCATGGTTCATATGCTCATTAGTAGTGAATGAGCTGAAAACAACTAGGCAAGTGACTAACTGGTGAGGCATTGACCATCTTGAGACTCAATAGCCCTAATTTGGTAGAGTTATGGACTCGGCTCATTACATTTGCCGCGTCCATTCTTTTATTCTTTATTATGCATATGGGCCCTTTTTATTCATGTACTGGCCTTGGGCCGTATTTGGTCACAGTTTTAGGACTTGGTCATATTGATTTGGAGTGGGGGGGCACACTATTTTCCCTCCAAATCTTCTGCCTCCCTCTATTTTGGAATTCCTACTTTAGGGTTCATTGGTGGGGTATATATAGGGCAGCATTGACCATGTCCATTCTCATCCGCCTATCTTTGAGAGGCATGACTTTCTACCTGTACTTCGCCTTCTTATATTTCTGATGATGATTCTGCATTTGTTTTTCCTCTTGCTCTTACGAATGGTATCATAGGTCTTGAGAGTTCTACTCCTTCTGATTCCCCTCGTGAGCATTCTTCGGTATGCGAGGTTCCAATTTCTTGTGCGGGCTAAATAGAGATAGAGTCACACATTGCTAGCGATTCACATGAGGTTGATTCACACATTGCTAGCGATACACATGAGGATGATTCTATATCACACAGTGTGAGCAAGTTGCCTGATTTACTTGAGATAGTTATTGATCTACCTGAGCTCGTCATTGTATCCCATAGTAATGCTGATTCACATATACAGGTTGCGGCTGATATGGTCCTTGATACTGATATAGTATGCTTTGCTACTATAGCCGATGCTATTGCATGCTTTGATATTGTTGTTGAGTACTTTGATGCTACTCAAATTCCTGAGCGCCATGCTATAGATGTTGTCACCTATGCTCCTTATTTTGATAATATTCATGGGTCCACGGTTGCTCTTTCATATGCTTTGCCTACTCCTCCAGTAGATCTCCGTATGGCATATGGTTATACATTTCATGATGGTCCTATTGTATACTTACTAGCTTATTTTGCTGATAGTCATCTAGATGAGTATGCGGTTCTTAGGATGCTTGTTTTGATGAGTTCAAGGTCCAAGACACTATTTGCAACTTGAACCTGTTGTTGATGCAACAAAATGGTAGTTTTTTTTTTATGTTGGGTTAAGGGTTGTTGTAAGCAATTGAATGTTGTGAATGCATATGTGAAATCTGAATGTTGTTGCTACCAACAGAATATACTGACATGTGATTGTTTGCTTCCTCTTTTGCAGGTCTGGCACATTGACAGTTTCACACGATGCCGGCCCTTGGTAGAGGCATTTGGTCAGAGGTTGAGTTGACAGAGGGGTAAGTGGCTATGCACCAGGGATCTGGTGCCCGCAGATGGAGATGACTGCATTGTGGTGGGGTCTTTACTGGTTCTCTTACCAAGGTCAGGGCCACTTACTACAGATGGGTGGGGGATGGGCATATCCATTTGCGGACAGATGGGCGGGGGATGGGCATATCCATTTGCCCTCGCATATCAGATGCAGAGGTGGAGAGATTGATGGACACATACGGGCCTGCCGACGGTACGTCTCTTGAGCCATTGAGACCATCTCATGGACTACAACAACCCGAAATATGACTTCTGTTTTTTGGTACATAGTTCTAGTCACAAGAAACTATTATGAATGTCCTATGTGTTGGTAGTATTTTCAAAATGGAAGCTCATATATGAAAATCATACTCGATAAATATGAGCAAACTTCTATGGAAAATGGTTTTTTTAGGATTCATTGTGGAGCATTATTAATGAATAAGTTTGCAACTCTAGTGACATCTATACTATGCTTATAGAAATGCTTTAGAGCTTCCTATTTTCAAGGCAAGTGTTCACTGGCACATGCAGCCTTTCATCCTATTGTTCCTTCAGCAGCAAGTCCCTCTCATCCATCGTCATTAGCTGCAGATGCACCATCTACAGAGCCAGATCTTGCCACAGGGGGGCGCAGAGATCCAGCAGGTGATGCTCCATAGTCAAACACACCCTCAGTGCACCCATCTGTTGCTTCTAGCAGGCGTGCTAGACCGACAAAGCCCTTTGTGCAGCAGAGAGGGGTTAGGGCTAGGCAACAAACCTTGGACCAAGGTGGGTGGCCGAGACAGTAGCATGCCCTGTGTACCTGACAGATTGGCCAAATCTTTTATGAGTGTGACATCCCTTTTGTTGTTGCTGACACTTGGATCTTTAGGGACACTTGCCTTCAGATCGCAGCAGCTGATTCCTCATGGAGGCCTCCGAGGAGAGAGGCATTGCGCACGACTATGCTACGACAGGAGGAGGAGACTATCACACGGGAGCTGATTTCCATTCGCACAACATGGCAGATGTAAGAATTCTTTGCTACTCTTTACCCCTGCATTTGTTTCACTTTGCAAAGTACCACAGTGTTTGCATATGTCTAAGAAATGTTATCTTTTTGCAGTTATGGATGCTCGATATTGAGCGATGGATGTCGTCGGCAATCTATCATCAATATCCTCGTATCTTGCCCGCTTGGCACAGTCTTCCTACGAGGCGTGGATGCTACTCGAGCTGGTGGAGCCATCACGGCTAAGTTCATCAGTGAGGCAGCCAGAGATGTAGTGCAGGAGATTGGGGATAATCACGTGGTTCAAGTTGTCACAGACAATGCCACGAACCGCAAACAGATGGGAGAGATGGCGATGAGGGAGCACCCCGATATTGTGTGGACCCCGTGTGCTGCACATTGCATCGATCTTCTCATTCACGATATGGTCACACTTCTATGGGTTCGTGAGGTACAATGTTCGATACTTTGTAAAGCCTTTTCCACTTGTCAATTGTTCTAGGCACCTAGCCTCTTTAAGCTTTTAACAAATTTTGTTTGATGTTTTTCTTGCAGCTCACCTCTCAGGCCATGCACGTGGTGAACTTTGTCACCAGGAAGAAGCGCGTGTTGGCATTGTTCCGTACCTTCTCAAGACTGGACCTAAAGAAGCCAGCACCCACTCGCTTTGCCTACCTTTTCCTGGTTCTCGAGCGACTATGCATCTTACGAGATCATTTGTGGAGGATGGCAACCAGTGAGGGATTTGATGAGTTCAGGAATCACATGACAGAGGCAGTGCAGTTCTAGGCCATAGTGTTTGTAGAGGACTTCTGGACACTGTCAGGTGAGCTTGTAGAGGTTCTTCGACCTATCTTCTATGTGCTGCGCCTAGTAGACCGAGAGGAGTGCACTCTCGATCTCATATACGAGTTCATGGACCGCATCGGTGAGGCGCTTAGGTATTGCTCACTTTCTTTTCGTTTTAGTTTCACTTTGCTTTCATGCTTTCAAAGATGACTAACCATTTGCAATGTCACTTGCGCAGGAAGGACGAGCTCCTCAGTGTTTAATAGACGAGGTGGGACTTCTTCCACAGACCCATCCATGTGGTAGCCCACATGTTGCACCCCTTGTGGCGCTCTGCCAGACGTCCTGGCGACATGGAGCTCCACCGAGGATGGGCGGAGTACACTGAGCATGTATGGCCCGACGCAGGCATTGCAAATATTGTTGCCAGTCTACTTGTTTATATTAGCATAGGCATTAGTCTTTCTGTGGCCTGACACATGTTCTATTTATTTTGCCAATAGACCCGCCGACTCTAAGGAACATAGAGTGAGATATGGTAAAGTTTGAGCGGGGCCTGTATCCTTTTGATCGAGAGCAGTGTCAGCTGAGAAATGATCAGTTGGTGCCTGTGACATGGTGGAGCTTTAATGGCCACAGTACTCTTGACCTTCAACGATTGGCAAAGAGAGTCCTCTCATAGG
The DNA here is from genome assembly GCA_029204225.1 of Diphasiastrum complanatum. Taxonomy (NCBI): domain Eukaryota; kingdom Viridiplantae; phylum Streptophyta; class Lycopodiopsida; order Lycopodiales; family Lycopodiaceae; genus Diphasiastrum; species Diphasiastrum complanatum. The sequence goes on along the minus strand of CM055109.1, from coordinate 31,534,318 downwards.
ATTTTTCGGCTTCGCGTGTGAGCGAAACTAGAGCGTATGGGCGGGCCAGCCATCACACGAAGAGGAGAAACAAACTCTCCATTGAGCAGTGCTCGTGAACACCAATGGACGCATGCTGAGACGCACACGCACACAAGGTGACCACTTGATCGAGGTGAGTTAGTTAGTAGTGAAATAACTAGCTAATTGAGTTCAAGTGTACGACGTATAGTTATCACCTTTTTCTATAGTAAATGTTTTGAACTTAGACAACCAAACTCGAGTATAAGGTAGTCTATGTGACTTTGACAAAGCACAAGACTCACAAACATGATTGACACTTTTTAAGGAACTTGGAAGAGCAATCACAACAAATTACAAAATTCGCATGTTTATGGTGACTTAAATCAAATATATCTTCTTTTGAGTAGATTTTCACTATAGAATCGACATAAGACACCATTGGCCCAAATGTTTTCACAAAATCGATAGGAATGCAATCATACAAACCTGGGTGTGTTGGTAGTATATAGGGTAGTAGCCACATTTCTGGAGGTAGAGGGTTGACGCCAGACCAATCAAAAATCCCTAAAGCCTGCACATTTCATTCAAAAATAATCTTTTCGATTTGCTCTAAAGCTTATGGTCTCATGTTGAGAGTGAAATATTGCAAACACAATAGAGTAGTCATAGAAAATACCGCAAGCCAAAATTTTCCCCAAGAAGGAGCTGCAGTGGCTCCACCATGATCAAGAATCCAAGCACGTGCTTTTTCCATTGCCGCATGGACTCCTCCATCTGGTTCTTGACCCAATAAACGCAATGTCAGATATGTAAGAATTGTTCCAAACATGGTACTATGCCCCTCGATGTGCAAGCCCCAACCTCCATCTTTATTCTGTGACAAAATTTCATCAATCATCTTTTTTCCATCTAAATTTACACTATTGTTCCAGCAGAACTGAATTCGTATAAAATGGTCCTAAAACAAAGACGAGCAAGCTACCTTAGTGCCCTCGTACTTTTATTTTTCAAATACAAAGACCATGCACAATATATTCTATGACTATCGAATGTCCACAAACTCCTAAAACTTTTTTACAGCCAAGCAAGAGAAGGGAGTCACTCCAACCATCTCCAATGAGGGTTATGCCTATGTTTTTGCCACCCTTCTTTGATTGGCTCCAAAGCTAGCTGAATAGCTAATTTCTCATTTTGCAAAAGCTTGGTCCTCATACATAGGGTCAAGTCTTGCAATCTCATGCACAATTTTTTAAAATACAGAAAGCATGAGATATTGGATGATATGTCATTTTTGTAAGCAAATCTAGCTACGACAGCATCCATCTATGCCCTTAGGCTGAGGAGCATCATGCCTCTAGAGAGAAGAAGCAATGTCTAGTCCTGAGACTGATGAAGATGGTATTGTTGATGTGGATGGAGTGGTGCAAGTTGTAGGAGCAAGACGTCGTGGTGCAGGTGGGGCATCATGATGCAAAAGTAGTAAGGGCAGCCCTCTCCACCTCTGGAATAAGAGGACAAGCACTGATCCCTTTCCTCTTCTCTCCAAGAAGATGGACACGAACTCTACTGGTACCTCCACTCTTTTCAATATTGCAATATTTTCACTTACATGTTCTTGCCCCTCCCTTGCTGGCAAAATTGCTAGCAACCTTCTTCCAACCATTTCAATGCTAAGGCTGAAATTGACATTTTCAGATTTTAGTGTGAGGAAGCTGCGTGGACTCTAGAGATGTGGGCAGAAAGAGGAGCCCTCAGCCTTGGGCCTTGGTCAGCTGCAATAGGAGGTTCACTAAGCACTTGCCTAGGTGGCAGCTGGACAGCTGTAGCACAAGTCTCAGGTCTCTGTATTGCATGTGGCTGCAGCTGCAAGGGCATATTATAGGAAGCTAGCTGCCAAAATCCTTAATGTTCTAGCCTGAGGCAGCCACAACCACAATGTGCCATCTTGAATCATGATGCTCCAGCCTGAGGGAGGCATAACAAGCTCAACAATGGAAGTCCAAGCAGTAGCAGGCTCAATAGGGAGGTCTGAGGGGACACAATGATGAATCATGTAGGATGGAGGGCGTGCAACCAGCCACGATTGAGGAGGGCGGAATTGTTACGAGACCGTAACTATACCAACCCAACAGTACTTCTAGGTGCAACTAACCATCGGAGGGTAAAGGACAATGTGAGTCTGTGGCATGCATGCATACCATGCAGTAGGTATGACAACCAGTAATGCCCATGCAAACACATGCATGACATCAGGGGACTATGCAGTCCTTCAACAATGGACCGGGACTCCTCATGCAAAGCGTGTTGAAAAAATAGTTTTCTGTAACTGTAACACGGTATGGATATGTGTTTCTGAAAGAAAATCTCTTCTTAAAATTGGTTGCTGAAAACGCAACAAAAATGCGCCCTATCCTTGATGTTATGTTCTGAGCATGATATCCGAACAGTCTGCAGAAATACAAAAAAACGCAAACAGATATCAGTTCGACAAACTTCCAATCGACAATCGTCAAATTTGCTCTGATTGACACCCATCGAAGACACTCAACTCGACAATTGTTGAAGCTACTAAAGTCGACCACGACCGTTGCTTGTCGAGTCGACCATCTATCTTCACGCTCCCGTGATTTCCGTAGAATCTCCAACAAAACAAATTCTGCCCAATAGCGGCATGAGGAGTCCTAGTCCACTACTAAAGGACTACATGATCCCCTACTGTCATGCATGTATCTACATGGGCATTATTGGCCCTCATACCTACTGCATGGTATTCATGCATGCCACTGACTCACACAGTCCTCTGCCCTCTGGTGGTTAGCTGCACATAGAAGTATTGTTGGGTTGGAAAAGTTATGGTCTCGTAACAAGAATGTTATCTGAGGGTGCAATCAAGGCTTCAACATCCAAGAGGCCATTATGGGTGTCCCAATGGGTTGCAACCAAAAAACAATTTCAAATTTCATTTTAGTTTGAAAATGCATTCTCAGACTTGGGAACATCCCTGCGAATGCGTTCTCAATGCTACAAGAACATTCCCAGGCGTTCCTATTGGGATGGCTTGGTGGGAATGGTGCTCCGGTGTTCCCTAGTAACTATGGTTTTAATATGCACGAAAATGAGCTCTACGTATAAAGAAACAATAAGAATGACAATACACCTCTTTAAAAACATCAAGATTTGTCCCAAAAGCTTCACAAAGATATTCCTCGGATTCTTCATTTAGTACCTCGCATAAGATCAATTTACACATTAGTAGACAACTTGCCTGATGATTATAAAGATATCGACACATTTCTGATTGCTGATAAGACAATTGTCAATGCTCCAGTGATGTAAAGAGTAATGACCTGGAGATATGCACATACAACAAAAAGGAAGACAAGTTACAAATATTCCAAGTACGTAAATGATTCTTAGCCAAGGAAAGAAATCGACCAACATTAAACATACATTAAACATAATTCGCCTAAACACAACCAAATTTTTTTTAACCTTACCAATTATCAATGACATGACCAAATAAAAGCTCAAAAGACTAATGATATAAAGTTCTTACCAAGCCAGGCATTAGAAACATAGGACCACCATAATCACCAGGCCAGTGCCCATCATTGGCTTGAATGGTTGAATAGAATCTTAGAGCACGACGCAAAGTTGCTTCAACAATATCATGTGTTAATTGCTCATGCCCTTTAACCTTTACTTGTAAAGGCAAAAGAGGTAATGGATTTTCTTTTGAGAACTGCAACATGGACAACCTCACGACACAAGGAAGTTAATACAATTGAGAAAGATGCATCATAAATTGTCAAGCTAGAAATATAACATAAAGTACTAAAATTTTAGATGAGTTTAGTATCATATCATGGCATGTAGACAAGTTTCAATCCATCAGAATAAAAATTGCCCATTGAAAAGCTGAAGTCATCGCAATAAGTACATTCACGTTTCAATTCATGAATCCTAGCGCAGAATCTGAGATGCCCCTAGATGATAAATGGCATCAAAACATAGGGAATGCCCCTGCAATAGCCAAGTCGGATATGGGTGGTTGCTGAGTTCTTGAAGGTGCATGCTTAAGGCCGCATGGGCTTGAGTCACACTTTACATATTGTAGAAAGCTAGTGCTGTCAAATATTGTTGCAGTGTAAAAAAATAAAATCACGCACTTGAAACCGCATGATTGCGTCGCTGCTATGCCGAACATCATGCCGATTCCGAGTAAACTGAGCTCGCAAGGCCTCGATAGCCGACCGCTCCTGGGTAGTTCCGGCATTGTCATCATATTGCCATATATGCCGTCCGACGTGGTCATTGAGAGACCTCAGCCATGGGCCTCCCCCCTCTGCAATCCTCAGGCTCCACATCGCCACCCTTTTTTCTTGTCTCATACAAAAAAGAATTCGCCTTATTGCGAAATAAAATAGATCTCATTCAGATGGCCCAAAAAAGAAGCTATGTAAGCCGCGTGCTGGTGAGGACGTGAGGACCTCCTTTCCTCTACTCGAGCTCACAAGTTCCACTCCCATAAGCAGCATAAATTTACATACAAGAGCATAAAAAGAGCTAAATAAACTGCATATGTTTCATATTTAAAGGGAATAGGCAAACTCAAATATAGCTATCGAATGCGCATTGCATTGCTTACACGTAAATGGCGGCACTGCTGTGTGGGAGAGGTGAGCAAAATTGAGAAATGCTGAATGCATAAATTTACACATAAGAGCATACAAAGAGCTCAATAAACTGCATATGTTTCATACTCAACTATAGCTATCTAATGCGCATTGCATTGCTTACACGTAAATGCTGCACTGATCTGTGGGAAAGCTGAGTAAAGATTGAGAAATGCTGAACGCTTGCCGGAAGTAAAAATCAAATCTCTAGCTTCACTGAGGCATATTCATGCAGAAACAAGAGATGATTTCCATTTTCGAAGCAGTGGCAGAATTAATTAGCTTCAAACGACTACAAATTTCCACAGAAAAAGTGCACTCAATCTATCGGCCTGTCTACTGCCCGATCCATCCTTCCTGCTTTCGCTTAAAATTACATCTCTCTCTCTCGCTCGCTCGCTCTCGCGGCCTTTTACGTCTTTCCTGTCTCGCTCTCTCCCCGTTCGTTCCCCTCCGCCGAGATGCCACGTGTTCTCACGATAGCTATTCAAAAGACTCCACAAGTGGCAAATTTGACACGTGGCAAAAATCCAACTGGTATAGAATTATATATTTTATGCCAGTCGATCCTCTCTTCTAGTATTAATTCACAGGAAAATGGTACTCAAGCCTCATGCTCGGACCCTAATTGCAGAATTTGGGCTCAGATTTTTCTCTAACCTTTTCAGATTTGGCCATGTGAGATTGTGTAATAGTCCATGGGCATTAAATGCTTGGCATGTTGTCTCATGCTTTGATTAATGAAGGATGGGAAAACTCATCAATCTACAAATAGATGAAAGACGAAGGTTCTGAAAGTTTGGCGAAGGTTTAACTCTCACCTAAGTGCATCCTTCTCCTAGGTATTGCATTTTAATGACCAAATTTTAGGGTTTCAACCTTCGCCCTTCAACATTTTGATGTTCTGAATTCATCTGTCAGTTTAGCAAAGGTTCATAATGAGTGCATAATGCTCGACGAAGGTTTTCAATGTGACATGGAGCTTAGCTAGAAAATAGACACTTCTGGTACAAACTAACCTTCACCCACAACTCGTACAGGTAGATCTGAGCTGGATTTATGTTAGGGCCATTTTCGGTAGGGGATTGGTCCAGCCAAAACGTCCTAAAAAAGTCAAGGGGCACCACTACTGATGGTGGCTATGCCCTACGTGAGTAACGAAGGTCCTCCCACATCCAATCCAGGGGGCTTCCTCTGTTACCCCATGCTCCCGAGCCAATGAGAGTATTCGAGGCTCTCAGAAGTATGACTGTAAGGAGGGGGTGCTAGTACTTTTGATGCAATGATTCACTAGCTTTCTAGGTTCCTAGTTCCATAAAACTTCTAATCACTAATTCACGTTAGGATCTTGCTAATATCTCTTTCCCCATTGAATTCGGCTTACAATTAGTAAAAATCTTGCATGGGATGGAACTTGATTTATTGTCTATGATGTGCTCGTGGGGTGCAAGTTATACGCACCATTTTGTTTGCTAAGTGGTGGTATTTTCGCCGATCGTCGGGTCTAGGTATTTTGCTAGACAGTACCGACGGCGGGCGTGACTAGTGTGACACTTAACCATTTCAACCGCGGATGGTGGACGGCCCGCTCTGGTGTTTCACAGAGGTCGGGTCCAATTAATACGCTTCATAATGGTAAACAAACGATTCCAACTTGACGATTTCCACAATTCATCAATCATGTCGTATGTCAACTAGTTTATAGACCGGCCAACAACCACATGCAGTTACTATGAAGGAAAACCAGGCTCCACTACTAGCAATGTATGATCTACTAGTAGAACATTGTTTTAACTTTAAAATGAAGAAGCAATTCCATGGTAAGTACAATTCAACTCATAAACCGGTTGTCCTCTCTTTCCTAATGGAAAACAATTCCATTGTCAGTCTAGTTCAAATCATTTAAAAATAGCAATTACGGCGTAAATACTGATACCCTAGATGACGCATGGAGTAAATGGAAAATCTCAATAGCTACTTACCCTATCCGGCCAAAATCACAAACAATTTCATCATGTCAAAACAATAGCAAGTACGGAATCTTTGGAGTGCATGGTTCCTGAAACACTACACACCGGCGTACTACCATTCTGGTTCTAAAATTTTTAGTACGATTCACTACAATGCACAATCAACCCGTTATTCACTCAGTTGAACGAGCGTAACCAAAAAATGCAAACGCATCCAAACTCAAATTTATATGACCTTGTTACTAAACAGATGTAAGCGGTCTATAAAACCTTCTGGGCTTGACAAAAACGCTTTATAAAAACCTTATTCACATGTAGCTGACTATAGCAATAACCTCACATTGCATTCCGATTCAACTTAAGAGCTTGTAGGGCGTTGTTTTTGTCGTATAGGTTTGGCTCCCTCCTTTAGTGGTATTGTATGAGTCACTAGATCGGGTGGAATCCCCTTCCAATCTGAGTAGTCCCATGCAAAAAAATGCTGATACTTTCTACACAGCCGTTCTTATTCTTCTTTTTCTCCAATGTCTGGGGAAGCACCTATTTTGATGTTCTTGGGATCTTCTAGGGTTCCTAGGTTTATCAAGCAAATATCGACGTCTCGAACTTTGGGAGGCCGCTCTTCTGGAGTGTTCCACTCTATGTCCAGTACTGATCTCAGGTCTGGTTCATCTTCACTCGTAGTGGACTCATCATCGTTTTCACTACTCGTGACCTCCTCCCACTCAGACGAAGGTATGGGTGCTCTCTCTGACTGAGGCACCTCAAGATAGCCGTCGACTATGGTACGTTCTCTATCCCTTCCAGAAATTAATACTACTGCGGGGATGTCGACTGTGCAGTTGCTAAGCCTGAGCCATGGCCGTCCTAGCAGTATAGAGTACCCCCGATTCTCGACGTACATCCTCATGACGTAAAAGTCCACTTGAATGGTCTTGTTAGCCATGGTAATGGGTACATTCTTAAGCTCGCCCTCTAGTTTGATCACTAAGCTATTGGCTAGCTTTAGGGCTGTCAAGGTAGCAGGTTCTAGAGTAAAACCAAGGAGGTCTGAAAGTTCTAGACTTATGATGTTAACTGCCGACCCTGCATCAACTATGGCCCCTGAAATGACTAGGCCATCTATGAGTACATCTACCTTAGGGCAGTAGCGATCTAACAAATCTGCATCTACTTTCCCTATGGTAGGTGGCTCCAGTGTTCTGGTCATGGGTGGTCTCATCAATCGTTTGACCGTGCGTTTAATAGTGGGTGACAACTGTACTAGTTGCCAGAGCCCTATTTGCAATTTTAGATCCTCTAGGGCTTGACCTAGGTCAATATTCTCTCTCTTTAGATTTAAGTCTATATCCTTCCTAAACCTGCAATTTCTGGTCATAGTCCTCTTAGTTTCTAGGCCGGTTTTCTCATTTTTTGGTCCTAGGAATCTAGAGTGTCTACGCCCTTCCAAGACACTAACCTCACCTTTCTCTTTGGGTAGTGGATCCTCGTAGATGGGTGTAGGTTCGAAGACTGGCTTCTCAATGACCATTGGGTTATCTACCTCCGGTGGTGGTTTTGGTGTAGGCTTGGGTTTCCTGGGAGGTAGCTCCGTCTGGAGGTTACTCCGGGTCACTACTAAAACCTCTTTCCTGCTCGTGGGTTCCTCTAGTGTCTCCACGGCGATGAAGTTCACGAGTGGCTGGTCATCTTCTATGCATGCCTTCCCTTTATCCACCTGGCTAATCCACCTGGTCCGCGTTGTATGTATTGAGGTGGCCTTGATGGCCCCGCCGTTCTGTCCTCCTGGGGTCTATGGTTCACTGGCCCAGGCATCCTATTCCCAGTGTTTAATGTGTCTCTACGTACCTAGCATCTATCCCCCAAATGTCCAGGCCTCTTGCAATACCCGCACACTTGGTTGGGACAGTTTCGATTCAAATGATTTCTTCTACAGTGTCTACACACTAAGAGATTCGGTCCTTCTATGGGGTGTCTCTGACCCAACAAATTTTGGTGTCGTTTGAGAAAATTTACATCTGCTGCTAAGGTGTGAGAATTCTCACTCATCACGTCCATGTATCCCTTTAGCATGGCTTGCATATCACCTAGTTCTGCGTTAGAGCCTGTGCTCTCATAGCCTCTATCGAGCATCTATGATTGGAGCCTTTGTGCATCTTGTGTTTGCACGTTCCTGTCTTATCGAGGTTCAATAGCCTGTATGGGACGGGGTTCCACTATGGGGTGTGCTCCTATAGCTGCGATTGGGTCTCCTCTCCACGTTTCTGGGCTTAGGTTCAAGATGTTCACTGCTTGCGATAGGTGGGATGCGTGGGCAACCGCAATTTGTGCGTCTTCTACCACGATTGCCTTCTGTATTGCCTTAGCCAATGTCTGGGGGTTACTCTGATGTACAATCATTTGTATGTCATTCTTGAGCCCTCGCAGAAAGAAGGTCAGTAGTAATAGGGGTGGTAGTAACACAGTGGATTCCACTTGGCGTGACAACTCTGTCAAACGACGCCAGTATTGTCGGATGGTTTTGTTACTTCCTTGTTGTAGGGAAGTCAGTATGAACAGTAGGCCATCAGCCGTTCGGTGGGGGGCGTACTCAATTAAAAACAGTCTATGGAACTCCTCAATGGTGTGAATTGAGCCTCTCTGCAGACTATGATACCAGTGCCTAGCCGTTCCAGATAAAGTGGTGGCAAAAAACATCATTTCATGATGTGGGTTTGTGATGGCACTAGTAAAGCAGGTGGTCCCCCTTTTGTACACCCTAGAAGCCCAAAATGTCTTTTTAGCCTCCAAGGTGTTTTGGCATTTAATATCCAAATTTTGGGTGAGGCCCTTTTTAAACCCCTATTTTAAGTAGGCGGCCTTCATTTTTTTTGGGTACCTGTGTTTTCGGCCTTCCTTCGATTTTCCAAGGGTCGTGTGCCTACTGCTCATTTGTCTGGGTTTTTGGCCTGTTGGGTAACCACTTGGCCCACACATTTCGTTTATCATATGGCAATTCGGCAAAGGTTAGTATGATAGTTTGAATAAAAATCTGACCCTGATAGTGATTTTTAGATAATTTTTTTTCAAAAATTGATTCCTAAAAATACTTTCTTTTCTGTTTTCTGATCTGCTGACTTTTTTTTACTTTTGCTCATCATTTTTTCTCTTTTTCATTTTTCATTTTTATTGTCTTTTCCAAAAAAGATAAAAAAAACTAATCAAAGCAACAAAATTGCAAAATTAAATAAAGACAAAAAGATCAAATTTTCAATCAGGTTGCCAAAACTTGCATAATCGATTGCCATTCACAAGGGTATAATCTTTGTCCATCAAGGTGTTACAGGAACACCACTCCATATGATAGAATTTCTTTAACTATGTATGGTTATTCACATATGAGTTTCAATTTCTCTTTAATCAGTTTTGTTTTATACATCAAGGCAAGATCTCCTTTCTTCAGATTCTTCTTATGTAATCGACGATCATGCCATGCTTTGCGATGAGCTTTCTTCGTTTCTCGTGCATGAACTGCCATCAATCTGGTTTCACAAAGTTTGTGTAAAACTTCATGACTGAGCTGTAAGGATTTAAGATCATCCAAGCATTCCATAGCTACTATACGTAGAGATGGAACTAAAAGTTCAATCGACATAACTACATCTTGACCATAAACTAGTTGAAACACGACGTCTAATTTGTACTAAGTTTATAGGCTGTTCTGAATGCCCATAACGCTGTATGTAGCTTATGTTTCCAATTAGAACGACTTGCCTCCATTGTCTTAGTCATAATACTCCAAAGAATCTTGTTTAAAGATTCTGCTTGTCCATTATCCCTCGGATAATACAGACTACTAAACCGATGAGAAAAAAAAAAATTCCAATAAGCACTTGATTGTTTCATTGACAAAATGTGTTTCTCGATCATTAACAATTTCAATTGGACAGTCAAATCGAAAATAATGTTCTCATATAAAAACTTGGCAGTAGTTTTTGCATCAGAAGCACGAACTGCTCCTGCTTCAATCCATTTGGTCATATAGTCCATTGCTACGATAATATATCTAGCTTGAGTACCTCATGCCGTAGGATGAATAGGACCAATATAATCCAATCCCCAATTTTCAAACAGTACTTGTGCTAATGCTTAACTATCATTAGAACATCCGTGCTTTTAATGAATGCTCTTTCTTTGCTTTCTTGCTTTTTCATTTCTTTATGCTCTTTTATTTTCATCATGATCTTTATGTTTTTTAGACTCTTGCATGTTTGTAAGCTTTTCATAAAAGCAAGCGTACCTCCCTCACTACCTTGTGATTATTGATGTTAATGGTAGAGTAGTGTTAAATGTGGAATAATATTAGTGTGGATCTGTGTTAATTGAGGTGTCATGTTAAATCAGGTAGGAAGAAGAATAGAAAGCTAGTTTGCAAAGTAGAATGTACCTATCTCTAGGGAACGGACTACACTAATGCATAACAAGAAATGAAAGGGTCATTGATGACATTTGACTTTAGAAAATATTCGTATAGTAAGTCTTTGCAAAAACGTTAGATAGAATAGATGCTCATCAAACAATCATCAAAATTCAAATTAGCAGATTCAATAGAACAATGAGAAGGAGACAAGAGCATTCAAACTGGCAATCTTGTCGAGATGTCATGAGTGTTGGAAGAAGGAAAGAAGACTCGATAGAGAAAGAGTGCATTGATAGATGCTTCTATCGGGATCTGTCGAAAGATCCTTCTTCTAATGCATGAATATGCCTATCAAATTCGAACAAAACTATTGTGACAATCGCCATGTTCGATTCTACTTGATTCTAATTTTGAAATCAGAATCAATGCGCTTGATTTTGTAGACAAACATAACAGATGGTTCATATTGAAATACAAAAGTATTTGATATGTCAGACAAATATGTAAGAGAACTTAATCAAATTATAATAGAACAAAAAAATATTTATTCATTCTGACACATTATTGAACCCAAAAATGCATAATCAATTCATTAAGTAGCATGTACAAATCAGATGAATAGTGAGTACAAAACAATAGTGGATACAGTCGCGTACTCGAAGCTAATTACTCTGAGTATCTGATCGACTCTGTCTGATGCACTTTCACTACTATTGAGAATACCTAAAATGAAATAATTGGTAATAAACAGTGGCAACCGGATCAAATGGGATTTGAAGTGGAATGAAAATCCCAACAACTATATTTGTCTTGACTACACGATAGGCATATCTAACAATTAAAGGAAATTGCACAAATCCACAGACTTCCAAAAGGGTAGATAGATAATGTGTCAGGTTCAACTCTCATTGAAAGTCTCAATGGAGACAACTATTGTTCAAAATAAAAATAGTTAGATGGACAATGATTTGAAAATTTGTTGAATAGGTTCAATTCAAGGACAGTGCATACGAGGAGCTTTGTTTTGAGTGGCACCTTGAAAATGTTGATCAACATTTTTCGATATCGACATTTCCAGTATTTCACATTTCCGATGGAGTCAGGATTTTGAGTTGACCAATCAAAGTGTCAAATAATGTTGATCGACTTTTTAGATAGTCAATCGAGCAATGTTTTTCATGTGTGCTGAACTCCATGTAAAGATGTAGAAAATGTTGATCAGTGCCAATCTCTTTGTATTTTTTTGGATTCTTTGTCCATAGTAGATTCATGTGTAAAAGGCTAGGTCTGGGGCATTGTCGTGGATACATAATATGAAATAACTAGTGATATATAATGGCAATGGAATCAAATAAAGTTTGACGTGAAATCAAAATTGCAATACTCTCCCTTAATTTGACTTCAAACACTTACATTATCTTCAAATCTAACATTTTCTTAAATAAAATCTACTTATCATTTGGTAGGGCTTTTGTGAAAATATCACTGCCATAAAATATGTGGAGCATTAAATCAGATTTACATGTTTAGCATGTATATCGGATTTACATATTTAGCATGTACTTTTAATAGGAAAAATTGAATTTGGATTTCAATATGTTTCATCTTTGAATGAAATCTAAGATTGAGAACAGGTTTAACACGGTTGATGTTATCTCAGTAAATGGCAGTTGGATAGTATAGTTTGAAGTTCAAATCCTTTAAGAGAAGCCTCAGCCATATGACTTCTTTGGTTATTTGTGTTTTTGCTACATGTTTGGCTTGAGTCAAGGACAATGCAATCAACTTTTGCTTCCTATTGTTCCATGAAATGGGTACAAAAGATAGATTGAAGCAGTAACCAAAAGTAGACATCATGGTATCTAAGTCTCCTCCCAAATCTAAATCAGAATAACCAAAGAAGAACAAAGAAGTAGAAACATTACAAGTTTGATAGCCAACCTACATGGGCTTACTCATGTGTCCACTATCTGATATGACACCTAACTCAATGCGACAACTGCTCGTGACAAGCACTACATGGAGAAACACTATCCCTCGCCCTTGGGCTAGTAGCTATATAAATGAAACAATAAGTGAACTTCATGTTTCAACACTAAGTACAATTCCGAAGTAGGGAATACATCTTGGATCTAAGCAATAAGATTCATCTTTCAATCCAATATAAAGTCCTACCAATGATTTACTATTTACATAAATGTCATAGTCTTATTCAATGCGTTTGGTAATTCTCAAACTTATACATATTCTATTGATGTAGAAATTAGATGAACAATTCATTAATTTAGTAATTTAAAAGTATATATATCTTAAAGTCAAATTCAAAACTCAATGAAATAATATCTTTGATTCATGCTTTGATGAAAAAGATTCATGGATAGCAGACGTTGGTATGTTTGCTATTATGTGTAGCCATCTTGTTCACATATTCTCGAATTGACCACGTACGCTTCATCAATATTTCATTTTACAACTACATGAAATCATGACCTATGGGCATCCAAAACTTGTCAAGCAAGAGTGACTCACTAAGAAAACCTATAAAATCGTACACGTGATGATAAAGTCATAGTTACAACATGAAAATATCAACTCTTAGTTATAACACCACCATCACTACAATATTTTTAAGAGACAAAATTATACAAACAAAGATTTTTACCAAATTGTCAAATTCAACTTTACAAGCCATCTCACATTGTTTATTATAGATAAAATCATGGAAACAAAAGATTGTCACTTAATTGTCAAATTGAACTTTACAAGCCATGTCACATGTCAATTCAGTCATGGGAACACTTGGACAAAAGGCATCCATAAACATCTCTTTTATTGCAAATTTAGATAAAGACCATGTATTTGATATTGCTTGTGTATGTTTTAAAAGCCTATCTTTTTAAGGTGCTCTCATAATTCTTGTTATAGTCTGATTATAAATATGGCTTCTTTATTGAACTAAAAAGACTTAAACAATTCAATAATCATTTTTCCACACATGCCATCCTCTAGTTGCTACCTCTAGTTGCTAGTTGCTAGTGTAGTGAGAGCTTCAATTTAGGCTTCTAGACCTAGGTTCCATTGGCCCCCGCACTACTATGCTTGTGAGGGCACTAAAAAGATTGTCAGGCTTTGTGCTCTTAGTAGGGCCCTATTCTCAATAGCTACATTAGAAGGACCTTCATGTGTGTGTGTGTGTGTGTGTGTGTGTACCAAGTTATGCATGCAATCGTCAAAATATTGTAAATATTTTTAGAAGTCCTTTGTATCTACAAGTAGCTCATTTGCAAAAAAAAAACTCCAAACTTACCATAGAAGATGTGAGCCATATGTTTTAGCCAAGTAGAATCATGACATGAAATTCGATTGACACCCCAAGCTATGAACAAAATGACAATTAGTAAAAATGTCTACAAGGAAACACGCTGCTTCACTTTGTTGCCAGTGCATCTCTCTGCCCAATTCACATACTCTATGAAATTTTCAAGTACTTTTGATTTATTCTGAATAAAATACACTATGGCAAATTTACTATAATCATCAATGAAGGTTATGTAATATTTTGAGCCTCCTATTGAGATCACATTGAAAGGGCCACATATGTCAGAATGCACTAACTTCAAAATCTTAGTCGTTCCGTAGGAGTCTTTGACAAATGGAGTGTGAGACATCTTGCCCTTCAGATATGCATCACAGGTGGTCGAATTGTTCGCATTCGAGATGCTGACCCCTGCTATTGCTCCATGATGGCTTGTTTGATAAAGTGACATTGAGTTCATGTGGCATAGTCTCGCATGCCACAGAGTGTCTGGCGAATTATCATGAGTTTGATGCAGTTGATCTGCAGTTAAGCATACCTTTACGTGATATAGATTACCTTTTCTTCCGCCTTGAGTGATCAAGGTACTGGTACTAGCATCAACAACATTGCATGCTTCATTAGAAAACATCACACGCATCCCCGCATCAGCTATTCTTGTCATAGAAAGCAAGTCCTACTGTAGTGTAGGCATGAACAAAACGTCTTTGAGTCTGTCTCTACCATTCGTGTTGAGCCACAGTGAACCAATATCGTTCACTTGATGTTTAGATCCATCTCCAAGAACAATGAATCTTGATGGATCTGCACTTCGGAAATCAGACATCATTCATCTTGATGTCATGAAGTGTGAGGTAGCTCCTGAATCTAGAATCACCTCCTGTGTGTCAAGTGTTGACACTACACACATGTCTGCACAAATGTAGGCGGTCGAACAATTTCTATTCGATCTCTCTTCGCCCATTTTCAAGCTCTCTGGCTCCTCGACATAGAACGAACTATTATTGTTCTCTTGTCTGTTCTGTGCTGATTTGTTCTGGACCTAGCAGAGTAGACAAAGACAAAGACATTACTGTCCTAGGAGGATCCCCTAGAAGGTCGACAAGACCACAAAGAGCGCCAACACGACAATAAAATCCTTCTGTAATAATAATCTCTTGATTTTGGACAATGGTGGAAATATGTCCCTTCTCTGTCTCATTCAAATTTCGGATCAGCTCATGACACACATAAGATATGTGCCAGGCAGCTCTGCTTCTACATCAGAAGAGTTCTATGGATTCATTGGTGAACCACAGACTTTCAAGGAAGCAATTGAATGTCCAAAGAAGGACAAATGGATCCAAGCCATGAACGAGGAAATAGAATCCATGAGAAAAAATCAGGTATGGACATTGCAGCCATTACCAGAGAAGCGAAAAAAAAATGGCGAATAAAAGATGCACTCAGAAATTGCAAAATTCTAGCCAAAAATCTGGTGACAAACTGATAAAATTAAATCACAAACGATTTGCAAAACTTTTTTCGACACTTGAATTATTTCTGTTCGAGTTGAATCAATTAGACTCTATAATACAACAAAATGAAACGAGACGAACTTTGAAAAAAATTGAATTGAAACGAAACGAAGCGAAATTTAAATGAGCTCTGACATTGATTTATGCTGGAAGCAAAGATCGCGAAACGAAACGAAATAAAGCGAAAGAATTCGCGACAAGATCAATCAAGCTCTGTAATGAGATGAGACGAGACAAAATGAAACAGGACGAAACAAAACAAAACAAAATGAAACAAAATCTAAGTGAGCCTCTGTAATTGATTCACCCTTTGTAGCCAAGTGATCGTGAAGCGAAGCGAAGCAAAACACGAAGCAAAAGGATTCACGAACAAAATCAATTCGTCGGGAATTTAGATATGATCACTAGTCACTGCCAGCTATATCATTCCTACAATCCT
The DNA here is from genome assembly GCA_029204225.1 of Diphasiastrum complanatum. NCBI lineage: Eukaryota > Viridiplantae > Streptophyta > Lycopodiopsida > Lycopodiales > Lycopodiaceae > Diphasiastrum > Diphasiastrum complanatum. The sequence goes on along the minus strand of CM055109.1, from coordinate 31,517,998 downwards.
TCAGAGAGTAGACAGACACAGCTAATCTACGTTAATAGATTAATGTAGCATTCAACAATATCAAACCAAAGTGCAGAATTAAATGAACAAATGAATCAGACACACGAATAGTAGCAGACAAAAATACATTCAAGATCATACTATCATTTAGAATAATAATGTGCACAACAGTTACAATATCATCTACTGATTTTTTTGATTCTTCCACCACTGCATGACAAATCTACTCAGTGCGTTGGCGTGAGAAAAATATAGTTCTCTCACGAATTCGTGTCTCGCTTACTAGCAGACTTTTGAATCTACAAATTTTATGCATAATTGTCACGCACACAAGCAGACTAGTATTCTATATTTTTTGTCTTCTGACTTCTTGTCTTGCTTACCAGCATTAGACATAGCTTATGCATCAATCAGAAAGTATATAGTTCGTGAACAATTTTGTGTCACGTCTTGTAACTTACGGATTAGCAAGATTAAACATCTACAACTAATTCGCGAATTACAAGAGTAGAGTGGCAGATTAGCCATGATCTAGAACACTTTTGATGATGTCATAATATCAGATCTTGGCTGATCTTCTTGGTTGTTCATGGGGCACGACTAATTTCGTGTCGTGTCATGTCGTGTCGTGTCATCTTTTGTCAAAGGTTCAGACTTCCACCATATCTCATGAAGAGTTTTATCTGGTATTCGAGATTTCAGAATGTGATTCTGAAGATAATTTGATGTAGCCACTACTTTTGCCCACAACTGTTTTGGTGCTTTCGCATGAGCCATCATACACCTTGCAGCTTCCATCAGTGTACGATTCCTTCGTTCAGCTATTCCATTGTGTTGAGGTGTGTAAGATGCTGTGGTGGTCTAGTCGTTATAGTTTTTCACAAAATCAATGAACTAAGTAGTATAAAAGGTCTGATCGTCCCCCAAGAGAGAGAATAATCTCATCTTTTGCATGGTAACTGTATGTATGATGGTAAACGGACTAGGCTGTGCAATACTCACGGTGAATACTACAGCGACATATCTGGTTATCCAAAGATATTTGGGTAAATTGGCATCCAGGAACACCAATGATGAAACGATTTGGTCAAGGTCTGCGGTTGTAAAGATTATTTTATCTTTCAGGCTCTTCAGGTATCAGATAAGCAATCAGATCAGACAACAACTAGCAAATAGATTCATCAAACAAAATCACATTGGCTAAAGATTTCTCTTAATCAAACACAGAAGATTAGTTCTTATCACAGGAAGCAAACAGAACAGAGCATCGAACAATCTCATTATCTGAACACATAGCTCATTCAGTATTGAAGGAAGTTCTACTAAAAGTTGTGCTTTACAGCTTTGGCTAATTCCCTGCACACATTAGTCAGAATTGTTGCTTGCTGGTGACGCTTGAAAATCCGTGTTAAAGTGACTGAAATTCAATAAAACGTGAGAAATATGTGTGACACAAACATAACAGTATCACAATCAATTACAGATCATACAGAGTATATTCACTCAAATAATAAGAAGTAATACTGTGAAAGATAGCAGAGGGAAAGAATGCTCAAGCTATAGAAACTTGCTCTTCTCTCTCTATTGACACTCAGCTCTGTGTAAAATGCGTCAGTACAATGGCACGAAGTGTCGACCTTATAGGAACGATGACTGGCCTTAATGTCGTTTACGAACCGTCAAAATGTCGGTTGTGATTTGCTACTGCGTCTCTTTTGGAACGTCGCAACTTCTACCCTAAATGTAAATCTACAAAGTGCAAATAGGCATTTACATGAATGTAGGCACTATAGCACATTTACATATATAAAAATTAAAATTTTTACAATATATAACAAAAACTTGGACAATGTGGGATCATGAGGCTCCACATATCCCTTCCTCAGTTGTGTAGCGCTTGCAAACAACTTATTTACATCCTTCTTTGTCGCTTTCTGTTGGCAGGCTTGCTGTGAAAAATAGCCTTAGCTCAGGCTTTGTTCTCTTCATTCACTTGCTCTAATGTCATTTCTTTTGTAGCCAGGAAATAATTGTTCTTCTCATTATAATCTTCTTGAAATGACAAATTTGGATAACGTCCCATTCCTTGATTGCCCATTGGTGTGAGAGGGTTATCAATCAACGTATTATTTACAAGATGCTTGTACCAACGATCCTCAGTCAGGATTTCAAACATCTCGGCAGAAGGGACAATTAGTGAGAGGGCATCATATGTATATTCGGAGAATTTTTCTTTAATGTACAGTTGCTGAACAAATAAAAGGGCATATGAAATAAGAGAAGCAATCATTCACACCATTGTGTGACGTCTGAGCTTGATATGGAATAATATTGAGTGTCTCAGGTTGGTCTCCAGCAGCTACGACAGAGACTGTTTGTACCTTTGCAGCCTCCTCGGAATCGGTCTGCATCTCCTGATCCTTCTGGATTTGCCTGCAGATGGTGTCTGTTTGGATGGACTTCTCTGATATAACCTTAGCTGGCTCATCCGTCTGCATCGACTGATCTTGGCACTGTGCTAGTTCTTCCTCTTCAAAAATTTGCGTTTGGCTTGATTGAAATTTGGCCTCATCCAACTCTTCTTTTAATTTTCAATAGGTAGTCATCTACGGTTGTAGATATTGCAGCTGGAAGGTTTGAATCATCCTCTCTTGAATTTCTTTCCAGGCTATTGGGTCAATTCTGTACTTGCCATGAGATACGCAAGCATCCAATGTGACTTCGACGCTGATTCGCCATAATATCGCCTCTTCGGTCTGCATTAGAAAAAATTTGAGCACAAAAGGGCTTTCAAAAAAATACCTTTTATTTTTTTTCTCAAAATTTTCCTCCACATGGTCCAATCAAAACACTCAAATTTGAAATCTACGTAACGTAGCTCCTTCAAATTGATTTTCATTTCTTTTTAAAAGAAATGTAATTTTGTGTCGGGGGCAGCCCGTAAATAAGCCATTTTATTTGTAGTATAGTATGCAACTCAGCAAAAAAAAGAGTGTAACTTTTGAACGGCAACTTCGGATTGAGACGATTACGGTGCCATTAGAAAGCCCTAGACGAGAGTTTCAATGACACCCAACATGATCCAATTCCGAGCTATGGTGAAGAAGTTATGGCTAGTCAAAGTTTTGGTCAGTCAACACTTGGTCAACCCGATATCTCTTTCAAGTGTAGTTGACCGGTTTGACCATGCGATGCTGTCACGCGAACCTGATACTTAGCCAAAGTTTTGACATTTTTCTTATGTGTGGCACTGCCACGCATGGCATATCCATGCTAAAACTTTTCCGAGGACCCTGCCGGTGAAATCCAGGCTAAAGGAGAGGTCCGGCAAAAAAATTTTAATTTTGTGTGGCACTGCCACGCAAATTTTTTTTAAACTAAAACTTGAAATTTGAACGCCAAGATATGTCGACGTGGCACATCCACGCGTGGAAGTGCCACATACGGTTGTTATTTAACCAAATTTCATGTGACATAAATTTTTTTGATTTGCCACGCGTGGCAAATCTCCAGAGAAGATTCCAGAGCGATGGTTTTTTTTTATTGCCACGTGTGGCAAAATTTGCCACGCGTCGCAATATTAAAACACAATACTTAGAAAAATTTTGTTTTGGAAATTTGCCACGCGTGGCATGCCACGCATGACAAAATTAGTTTGTTATAATTTTTTTTTTTTTTTTATCTATTATGAATAATAAGTTAATAAACAACAACTTTATGATTAATTTAAAAGCAAATAAGATTTTTTTTTTTATATTTTGAATAAGTGTATACTTATAATAAAATGTGGACTAAAAATTAAATGATCATTATCTCAAATTATTATGCTTTGACAAATTAAAGTTATTATCAGTTGAATATTACATGCTATCTTATGTATTTATAGACATTATGATGTGTTTCTATATTGAGAAAAAAATTTAATCAAAATTTGACAATTTTTTTTCAATATGGTATTGATGGGTAAAAATATAAGCGTGAGCTTAATATGCATGTAAAAGGATGCTAAGTACCTTACATTTGAGAGCCGATTGGATGAACGTGATAGTTTCTGGTAGCAGATGATTTCTATGACGCAACTCGAAGAGGATCGTCATCTTTCATTAATCGAGACTGAACGAGTTCAAAATGAAAGAAAAGAAATTTTTGACCAATCCATTAAGAAAATAAAAATTAAACATGGGGACTATGTGCTTATGTACGATAACAGACACATGTTGTTTCTTGGGAAATTACGTATCAGATGGATGGGACCGTATAAAGTCATAGAAGTTTTTAAGAATGGATCACTTCAGTTAGCTGATCTCCAAGAACATTTACTTGACACTCGAGTAAATGGACCAAGGGTGAAGCACTACTATGACTAATTTCCGATGCTTCTTTTTATAACGACCGTCAATTTTGGTCCAATCATTTTCAACGAAGTATGCGAAAAACCCGACACCTTCGCATTCTTCATCCATATACGGTAGCAACATTTTTAACACCGCGACATTTTCATGTTTTACATTTTTTGAAAAACCCGACACCTTCGCTACATTATCATTGTTGCGAAAAATCCGACACCATATTGGAATATGGTGTATTCACCATTTTTAGAAATACGAAAATTGCGACATTTCTACCATTGCATTTTTTGGGATTTTCCTTCATTCTATTTTTTCACTATTAAGATTTCTCGCCAGAATGTTCTCACCAGGACCGCGGAAATATGCAAAAAACCTGACACCTTCGCATTTTTCGCTGATATTTTTTTTTTCACCAATATATTCTCATACATTTTAATGAAAAAAACGACAGTCTTTGCATCTAACTAATTTTTCGCAGTTCAAAACTCAGAGCTGAAACTTTTGTGAACTAAGCGAAGCATTTGTGTTTTGCTTATTTATTTATTTATTTATTTTTGTTTTTAGGACTAGACACTTTATTATTGAGTATGTACCTTCAAAACGAAGGACACGCTTTCATTTAATATTAGTCTCATCAGTCGAAATATCATCAATACGCCTAAAACCTCAAACACTTTTGTTTTTTTTTCGCTACCACTTTCCATCACTCTTCTCTTCGATTTTCAAATTATTGCAATCAAGCTCTTTACCGCCATCGCTCATTTACAATTGCAAGCACCATGGCGATCGTATTCAAAACGCACCCAAAGCTAGTGTTACCAGTGTTACAACCACTAGCTACATGAGCGCGAATTGACAACTACAAATATAGGCCCATTGCCACGCACATAAGACGGAGACCAGATTTGACCTAGCGGCCCTCGCGTGGCAATGTCTGTGGCAATTGTGTGACAAACTGCGTGGCAATGAATGCGTGGCACTGCCATGCGTGGCACTGCCACGCCGCCTAAGTTTTTCGTCTGAATTTTTTTTTAAGTTTGCCACGCGTGGCAAATTTTTCCAGCAAGTGAAATTCTCCCACGTCGTGACAAACTTTTTTGCAATTTTTTTTAGGGCGTGGCACTGCTATGCATGGTAGTGCCACGCAGAAATATTTCAACAAAAAAAAAAACCTGCGAAATGAAAAAAGTGGGGGCCTCGACTGCATTTTCAAATAGATTTCATGAAGAAGAGCTTTGGGGGGAGAGAGAGAGAGAGAGAGAGAGAGAGAGAGAGAGAGAGAGAGAGAGAGAGAGAGAGAGAGAGAGAGAGAGAGAGAGAGAGAGAGAGAGAGAGAGAGAGAGAGAGAGAGAGAGAGAGAGAGAGAGAGAGAGAGAGAGAGAGAGAGAGAGAGAATTTTGTTTGTTAGTTTTTCATTGTTTATTCATGAGATATATTATGCATTCTAAATTTTGATAGATTACATTTGAGTCATCAAGTGCATTTTCATAGTATCTTGAACATGGTGAGATTGATGTAACAATGATTAATGATTTTTAATATAACAATGATTCTTTGATTTGTATTCTAACAATTATCATTTTGTTGATTGATTTGTAATCTAAAAATGATTTGGTTTTCGTTGTTTGCTTTTATAGAGAAAAAAAGAGATGCATCTTAGAAGGAATTAAAGATCATCCAAACAATAGATGAGGTATGTTTTTATCATCCTAAATTGATGTTTTGTTTGTTTTTTATTGGTCGTATATATTTACAACAAATTTATACAAGACGAAATAGAAAAACATAAACAATAAACAATCATTCCATACATAATGAGATAGAGATGATCAAATACAAAAGTTTATATTCATAATTCAAAAAAGTGTACATATTCGCATCTAATTCATAAAAAGAGCATTGATACTAATACTCTGTTTTTCTACTTTTGTAAATACAAAAAATACATCAAATCTAAGAAGTAATAGTAGGCTTCTTAGTCTTCGCTATCTTCTCCCTCATTGTTGTCCAAAGCCGAATCTTGTCCTTCGGCTTCGCCTTCGTCCCCTTCATCTTCATTCCCTTCTTCTCCTTGGTTTCCTCCCATACTTTCTTCCACAAAGGAAGCGGATGCCCTCTACATACACATTCACAAAACAAATTAATAATTATTAGCCAAACACATGTCATAACATTGAAATGAAATAAAAATTGTGTATAAAAAATAAGAGAAATACAAATTATGTAACAAAAATTTATCCTTGAATGAACGCCTTGTGCCGCAAGATGATCAACCAAGGCACTATAGCCATGGCGATATCCAATATTGTACTCGGCATTTGTATACTTACACCCATAATCTTCAACCTACATCAACACAAATCGATGATTAGAAAAAAGCAAAAAAAATATTGATAAACAATAAACATATGAAATGCAATTAGCTAAAAGAGAATTGCTTACAAATTGGGCATGCATATTGGCCTTGCCTCCCGATCCAAGGTGAGATTGGCCTAAAAGATTAAGCCTTGATTTTGTTGCCTCTCTTTGTTGCTTAAAGTGCTTAGGATTAGGATGCTTGGATTCATAAATAACTTTTCCCCAATCTTCCATCCCGGCCTCTTCTTGCCTTTACGACATAATCATCTTAATGATTGGCGCTTATGACGAATATGCGTACACATACTCGTCTTTGCCCATTTGTCATTAAATCGATCTGGTTGTGGAAACTCACGGTACAATATATCAAGTATCTTATCTTTGTCCCCTTGGTCTGGGTGCTCCCAAGGGTTAAACAAATTGTGACCAAAGTATTTAAGAGTAAGGTCGTGCAATCTATTGATGACGACCTTACCCCTAATGTCCATGATGATGGAACCATCTTCATCAAGGTCATAGAAAATATTCGTGGATTCTTCCGATGACATGTCCGTCGAAACGAATTCATGATCTTGTTGATCGGATTCTCTTTCGGAAAGACAAAGGGCTTTCATCCTTTGCCTTTCCTCAGGAGATAGCATAGTATAAAAATCTCGCACTTGATCGGAATCCGATCCCGAGGCTTGTCCTCTTCCATCGGAAGAGGATCTTGGCCTCCTCCTTGATGCTCCGCTACCACTAGTAGAGATGACTATTGAGAGAAAGATATGAAGTTGTGAAGAGAACTTGGAAAGATATCAAATGTGAAAAATGAAAGAGAGAGAGAGTGTGTGTGTGTGTGTGTGTGTGAAAGAGAGAGAGGTGTGAGAGAGTGAAAAAGAAAAGCAAACTTTTAAATGGGTGAAAAATGAAAAAAAGGTGTGAAAAAGTGTGTGAAAGATAAAGAGAGATTGGAAATTGGAGAGTGAAAGATGTGTGTGTGTGTGTGTGTGTGTGTGTGTGTGTGTGTGAGAGAGAGAGAGAGAGAGAGAGAGAGAGAGAGAGAGAGAGAGAGAGAGAGAGAGAGAGAGAGAGAGAGAGAGAGAGAGAGTGGAGAGATTGAGAAAAGAGTGGAGAGGAGTGAAAAGAAATGAAAGATTGAGACAGAGAGAGAAATGAGAGATTGAGAGCTTGAGAGTGAGAGCTTGAGAGCCTCAAAAAATCCACAAGAAAGCGTGGAGAAATATTGAATGAGGGCTTTTATATTCATTTTCCAGATTTCAAGTGTCGCGTGGCTCTGCCACGCATTTTTTTGCCACGCGTGGCAGTGCCACACAATTTTTTTTGCATGGAAATCCGTGATTACGGTTGGAATGTGTCATATGGCGAGTAGTTTGTCAAAATGACAAATTATGGAACTAAAAAAATGATTTGACTCTAATTTTATAAATATTTTTTGAGGACAAAAGCATGTGGGTGATATGACATATTTTTAAGCATGAATTTTTAAGGACAAAAGCATGTGATTGATATGACATATTTTGGGTACAAGAGGACCATGTTTTTTTTTGAAGATTTTGATGATTTTTTGAAAAGGACAAATGAGTATTAAATGTATTTTGATTTGAAGGTGTTACGACACTTTCCAATAATCCCACGATTGCAACGATTGTTTTGTTGCAAGTCTCTTGCAGAACTTGTGAATTGGCATGCTAGTCATCGTTCTTCGGATGAGATAATGAGAGTACCCTCAGACTCTCCTGCATGGAAACACATTGACAAAGAATATGCATGTTTCGCAAGTGAAACAAGAAATATAAGATTTGGACTTGCAACAGATGGGGTTAACCCCTTTGGAAAAATGTCAAGCACGTGGTCTACTTGGCTAGTGGTGTTGGTCAACTATAACATTCCACCTTGGCTAAGCATCAAAAAAGGACATCTCATGCTAGCACTTCTAATTCCTGGAAAACATAAAGTAAAAAATATGGATATCTACTTTGCACCATTGGGTGATTGTTCAGGTGGCTATAAAATGAGATCATTTGTAATGTTTGTATATTTATTTTTTATGCATGCAATATTTATGCTTTAAAAAAATTCTATTTATAGCACAAATTGGATTTGATTCTTTTAGGTTTTACAACTTTTGGATATCACGTGTGTCTCATTTGTGGACCAAATATTGATGCTCGCCACTCACGTCATTTAAACAAAGTTGTGTATGAAAATCATCGCAAATACTTGCATGATGAAAATCATCCATTTAGAAATGCTCATAGAAGAGGCTTTGGAGGAAGATCAGAAACAAGAATGTCTCCAAAGAGAATGTCCGTGGCAGATTGGCACAAACTTTGGATTGAATCCGAGACTAAGCCAATCAATGGTATGAAAAGACAATCCATCTTTCATTGTTTACCATATTGGAATAACCTTTTGATCAATCACTTGCTTGATCCTATGCACATATTCAAAAATGTGGATGAATCAATATGGAAACACTTGGTGGGCGACAAAGACAGTATTTCTGCCAGGCATGATCTACAAGAATCAAAAACAAAAAAGAGTATTGGCCAAAATTATATACTGATGGAAATACCTATAGTATTCCAAGAGTCCCTTGGATTCTTACGAAAGAAGAGTATAAGTAGGTACGGTCAGTCATTTGCGAGATGAGAACACCAACGAGTTTTGCTCATTCACTACGAACATCATTCACAGCTGAAAGAAAACTCCATGGTCTAAAATATCACGATTGGTTGAAGTTGGTCGAGTACATATTTCCAATGTGCATTCGTGGTTGTCTAATTGATCAACTTCGTGATGCCATTTACAAATTAGCATCCATTGTCAAGTACTAAAGTTTTTTTGTTTACATCGATATCTTATGAAATTTCGTGTTTTTTTTCTAATACAAGTTTGATAAAATAATATGAACGTACTAAAATCTAGTTATACTACAAACATGATGTAGATGGATGTGTGGTAAGGAGATTCGTGAGATAGATGTGCAAACAAAGCAAGAAGATATGGTGGAGGTTGTATGTATGTTTGAGAGGGATTTTCCAACTTCTATCCTAGACATACAAGTGCATCTGCATGTGCACTTAGTCCAAGAAGTTGGTATTGCCGGTCCTGTGCACTCAAGGTATAATACACTTGAACTTGATTTTAGTAGTTTCAATAAATGTAGTGTGATTCTTTCAAATTATAAATAACAGAATGTTCTCATTGATGTGTTGAAATTTTCTGTAGGTGGATGTTTTTCTTGGAGAGATTCATGAAAGTGTTCAAAGATTTTGTGCGTCAGAAGGCAAGGCTAGAGGGAAGCATGTCAGAGGGATGGTTAGTACAAGAATCTCTATTTTATGTTACCGAAGTTTTGTTTATAAGGCCAGCTAATACCCATTTTAAAGTTATTTGTAAGGAGAAAATTCCACATCATCATCTAAAAAATAAAAAATAAAAAATTCCACGTCATCAATTTTTAATAATGACGTGGCATTTTCTATGGGTGTATACTCGGGTATGTGGCACCAACCGTCTACACGTCATCTAGGGTCCCTCTCGCATGTCTTCCTCTCATATTTTCCATCGGGTGTGTCTAGGGTCTCTCTCTCTCTCTCTCTCTCTCTCTCTCTCTCTCTCTCTCTCTCTCTCTCTCTCTCTCTCTCTCTCTCTCTCTCTCTCTCTCTCTCTCTCTCTCTCTCTCTCTCGCGTCTCTCCCTCTCTCGCGTCTGTCTCTCTCATATTTTCCATCGGGTGTGTCTAGGGTCCCTCTCTCGTGTCTCTCTCTCTCTCTCACGTCTCTCTCGCGTCTCTCTCTCTCTCTCTCTCTCTCTCTCTCTCTCTCTCTCTCTCTCTCTCTCTCTCTCTCTCTCACGTCTCTCCCTCTCTCGCGCCTCTCTCTCTCTCTCATATTTTCCATTGGGTGTGTCTAGGGTCCCTCTCTCGCGTCTATTCTCTCTCTCTCTCCATAGAGCTATCAACAACAACATATCCATCAACAAAACAAATGTTCCTCATAAATTCATGTGGAATAGAGCCTGAGGAATACATGAACGGTTATAGAACAAGATACTTGCTACCATTACTTATCGATGAGAAAAAAAATGCACGGGATAAATTTTAAAGTACTAATAATGGTCGACCAATTGAAGGTAACTATCTATAAAACAAGAATATTTAATATTTTGATATCCTTTTTTTTGTAGTAATCAATACCTATACTTTATTGTATAAACAATTACTTTATTGTAGGATTTCTTATCCATTTATTCAAAAAATTTCAAATCACTATTCCCGAAACTGTACATACGAATTCTACAGCGATTTGTTATTTTGAATCAAATGTAAACAAATCCTACTACACAGTGAGAAATTTGTATTTTGGATACAACATTCCAATCAATGATTGGAATGAAATGACTTGTGCACAGTCTGACGCAATTGCAGCTGATCTGGATAAACACTTTGGTCACATTGATCAATGTGGAAACAAATTGACAAATGGACCAATCACATTTTCTTCTGTAATACAAATGGTCAATCCTACAATAGCACATCTATTTGAGTCTCATCCTCAAATACAAGAACATAAGATGCAGCCATTAATCACTACCTAAATCTCTGGTTGGCCTGCATCACCATAATTAACTAGTCCTACGTTGAATATTGGTAACTTTACTTTTCTTCTCTTTTTATTTTGCAAAAATTGCTTAATTTCTTTTTTATAATATTGATTATCGTCTAATAATTGTTTAAAAGTTATATTGGACATTCTAGAAACAAGGTCTTCTATGGTTTCTAAGTGGCGACAGATCTCTAGGTATCTCGCTACTTATAACTGGATTTGAAAATGTTATTTTTTTAGCTTTTCTAGTTTCTTCGTCTAAAAGCTTTTTAGCTTCTGAACTAATATCAACATCATAATGTTTTTCATTAGACCTATCGAGGTTTAATTCTTTATTACTAGGAATATTTATTAACTTTCTGCGACCTTCGCTTTTTCTGTCGCATTCTTCGCGTTTTTTGCAAATTTCATCTTAGTTTTCTTGTTTTAAGAGTTAAAGAATCTTTACTACTTCTTGTAGTTACTTTATTTATCTTTTCATCTAAATCTGGCCATTGATGGTCTTGATCTAATAATTTAGACTCTACTTCTATCCTTTGAACTATCATGTCAATGTTAGTCTTAGATGGCCGAGGATCGTCTTCCCTTGGCGAGTTTACAAACCTTGGTTTAGACTGTGGTTGTTGTGGCAGAGGACATTCAGCAGTGACATGCCCTTTGCCTTTATAGTTAGCGCAAAGAGTTCCATCAAAATATTTTTCAGTTTGAATTCCAAACTGCATAGTTGTCGGTTCCTTCCAATTTGCTTGACTCATTGAGAAGGCTCTCGCTTAGAGTTGCCATTGAAGAATAGATGAGTCCGGATTGCAGAAAAATGGCTCAGTCTGAGCACACAACTTGTCTTTGAATTTATCACACCACAAAACTGTATATTCTTGGTTGTACACCTGATATCAGTTTAGCACGCGGGTGTAATTTTGTGCGGGACCTTCTTGGGCTCGTGCGCGTTGATCCGATATTGGTAGAGATATGCGATATCGGTTTAGTGCGCGAGTGTATGACTGCTCGGAAATTCCTTTAGCTTGCGCGTGTTGATCCGATATCAGTACAAATTAGGATGAAAAGTAGAGAGAATATTAGAGTTTGTAGAGAGAATATTCTAGATTCCTCACTTTGGTTGTGTCCTCGTTCTCCACTAGTGATTTTGAGCTCCAAAACTCGCAGAATACACCAAGGAAGGATTCCTTCCAACCGTTTTTTGTCTCTCCAAGCTTTCACTTTCTGTGAATGACTTTCTCACTTCATTGTGGAGCTTTTGACAAGCTGTATCCACTGATCAGGCATGCGGGACTATCACAACTCTGATATCATGTAAGCAACATCAAGTATTGACCATAAGCAATCACCAAAGAAGGCAAAAGAACAACACGCACTCTCACTCAACACTCTATCACACTACATTTCATACTGAATGTAAAATGTACAAATAAACCTTGGACCTCGATAGAGAGAGAAAACCTAGGTGTAGACTACTAGACTAGCCTATGGCTAGTTACAGCTGGTAATAGCTGTCAATAATAAAGTACATCGTGAACAAAAACTAAGAAGTGTAACAATGAAGTTTATCATTGATTTCTAACACAAATTTTAAATAGGTCCATATACTTTGTTATTTTATAAATATAGGTTTACTTTTATGAAGAAAAAAAACTGTTCTTGAAGTTGTAAAAGCTAGTATGTCGGCGTGCTAGCCAAAAAAGTTTTTAACTTAAGAACGTTGTAGTAGCATAAAAAAGGTAACACACTATGTGCTATCTTTTTGTTGAATCACGCCAAGAAAGAAATTCGCAAAACTCACAAAAAATTTGCTTGCAAAATGCCAAGGCCCAAAGCCCAATTCTCTTGGCCAAATGTGTGTTAGTGCATCGGTTGTCGATTATATTCTTGGTGTGGAGATGGTGATGCTAAAATTTCATGCTCCTATCAAGGCATTCGAACATTGTCAAACTATCATATAATGATTGTGAGCAGCTTGTCTTCTTGTACTTAACTTCTTGTACAATGGTTCTTATAAATGCAACTCTTGTTGGTGTCATGTTGAGTGGAATGTGCTTACAAAGTATTGTGTTGTTATCATAACACATTGGCCTTCCTATCATGTACTTTCAGTACATTAGTGCTTATCAAGCATTATAATATCCAGTGTAAGCTTTGTTAGGCCCAAAAAAATCTCTTAGTCTTATTCTATTAAGAATAAGGCGGTTCCCTCTTTAGGAATTTAAATAAGGATAATAGGCCAACAAGGTCCCAAAGTAGACTTAATAAGACTTAACAAGGTCTAACTATCCTTTAAGATAATTGCGTTTAGTTATGTTAGAGGATTGTCTATAAGTAGGCAATGTAGGAAAAATAGTAATGATTCTTCCATAGAGAACACGATGAAAGTTTGAATAAATCAAACTAATATCAGTGTCTTCAATCGGGTCTATTTCTGATCTATTAGAACAATTTTGCCTTGAATGAATATAATGTGCAGAATTAATATGCAGAATTAAGAGACAACTTAAGACAATTTTAGACAAATAGAAACTATTGATCAAAAACGAATTTATAATTTTGAATCTGAATCAATATACATCTCTTGTTGTCTTATCTCGTTGTTGTGTCTCTGATTGAATGAGTCTGAGAGTCACTTCAGTGTGAGAGTGTAGTTACGAGTAGTGCACATGTATTTATATTGCTACAAGATAGGTCTTTTGGCCTTTTATTTATAGGTCCTTTGGCCTTTTTAATTCTGTAACAGTAGATCTAACCGTTTATGACGATTGATATTCAAATAAACACTCTATTTCCAAGCTCAAATGATTTTTATTCATGAATTATTCGTGACAATCCATCTCTTCGTCTAAGCTTCGTGTTTCGCGAATTGTTTGCGACACTTTGTCTCTTCGCAACATCTTCGTGTTTCATGAATTGTTCGCAATAGTTGACAAATTTGAGCTTGAAGAAGAATCCAGAATATTTCGCGAATTGTTCGCGATAGGCGACAATTTTGCGATAGGTAAGGTTTGAACAAGAAACAGAATATTTTGTGACAAGAATTTGTTTGCGAATTTTTCGAGCTTCTACAAGAAACTGTTTTACGAATCTTTCGCAAATCTTTTGAGGTTGATCACGAATAGAAATATTTCAAGTTTGCGTTCGTTTCTCATCCTTTGTCAAGTAAATTATGCACTTTGTTAGTAGAATTGAGATCTGTCTGATCAAGTTCTACAGCTCTCTCTCAAAGTGGGCAGTTGGATTAACCCCAATTTTCTTCGCTGCTTCTTGAACAAAGCTTTACTGAGTGGCTTTGTAAAGATATCAGCTGTATTTCCTTTGTAGGTATGAAGATTGTCTTCAGTATCTTCTTCTCGACTAAGTCCCGAATAACATGATACTTGATAGCAATGTGCTTCGTTTTCGAATGAAATACAGGATCTTTCGTAAGATAGATGGCTGAAGTGTTATCCATTAACGACATAAGGTTCAAAAATAGAATCATCAAATCTTTCTAACATCTGTTTGATCCATATCAGCTCGTTTGTCATCTTGGCTACTGCTACATATTCTACTTCACGGGAAGTTTGAGCTACTGATGTTTGCTTCTTGCTTATTGTAGCGCAGGCATCCCAAAGGGAGCCGGGAACCACGACTTAGCTTCCCAGCCTTCAACTCTTGCCATCCAAACCCACTTGACATACAAGCAGCCAACTCGCCAACAACGATCAGACTTAACCGACTTGAAGTTCCGAAAACCAACATTGAGATCCAACCTGGCGCCATGCCAGATCGGGGGTCCCAATGTGAGTGACTTCCCTCCAAGCAAGCCGCCCGACATACATCAAACTTAACCAACCCGAAGCTTCGTTACAAACGAGTAACATCCATTCCAAGCAAGCGGTCTGACTTACATCAGACTTAACCAACTCAAAGCTTTGTCACGAGCGCTGGAAGCCAACCTGGCGCCACACCAGACTGGACAGCCATAAACAGGTAACATCCACCCAAGCAAGCCATCCAACTCAGCCGACAGGTTAGAGCCCGTTCCCTAAGAGCCCCATTCACGTTCATGCAAGGAACACTCAGAACCACAAGCCGCGACAGATATGGAAACAACCAGTTCCTGGACCAAATGGTCCCGACAGCATACCGCTGGCGCCACGGACCGAATGGTCCCGACGGCATACCACTGGCGTTCCGGGATACGACCCTCAACTATGTGCCAAGTTAAAAATTTTGAAAGCGGCCTTACAACTGGCGCTTTTACCGAACACTGAAACCTAGAAGGTAATCAGATTCAGTTTGAGGAAAATCCCACTTTATTGATAAATCTGAGAAGGTTACATTTCAAGTCTGTGACCGACCCTAGTCTCCGGGGCGCTAGGATGCCAAGGCGAGAGCCATGACAACATTCCAGCAAGGGAGGCTGAGACTTGGTTGGAGCTCGCCCTGAGTCGCAACCCGCACTCCCCTATAGTATTGATGTGATTCGGCACCCCGCCCTCATACCAAGCACTCTATCCAAGCTGGTAAAGCACGTTTTTTCTCTTTCTAGGATTTTCTCTTTCTAGAAAGTCATTTTCTCTCTCTAGATTTTATTGATCCCCAGGCTTCCTTTAATCATGCCTAGATCGTGTGAGGTGATTGCACATCGATCTGAGCTCTCTGGACTCCGCTAGAACCGATCAAAGATTTTCAGCCATAGGAACTTGGCGCTGGCTGGATTCTGGTCACAGTGGTGCCGGGAGCGGCGCCGGCGCCGGGAGCAGCAGGAGCGCTGCTGGCGCCGGGGACATAGCTGGCGCGGATGGCACCGGAAGTAAAGCTTGTAAAGGTAGCTTTACAACATTCACCCCACCTTTATAAAATCTGATGTCCTCATCAGATGTCAGATTAAAGTAAAGGTGTCTCCCAATTAAAATGACTATACATTTAAGCTACTTGGCACAGTACTCAATTTACTAGCCACTTTTTATTAACATTGAAGCTGGCACACCACAAGTCGGAGGCTCAGCTCTTTGTACTGAAAAATTACATAACTTGAAAATATATCTCAAATATTTCAGAAATGTCTCTTTTGACATCTGAAATTAACTTATCTCTTCTTGAAAAAATAAGCGTGTCATCAACATAGACAACTAAAATGATTATTTCATTTTGGACATGCTTGATATAGACATTTGACTCAGTAAATAGAGGTTGAAACCTAAGGAACGTAGTGCTTCATCCTTCTTTTTATAACATTGTCTGGCTGCTTTTTTCAGAGCATAAATGCTTTTATTCATGTGACATCCGTATTCTGGATATTCTTGGCTTACAAAACCAAGTGGTTGGTCCATGAATAGGTCTTCTTCCAATTCTGCATGCAGTAAAGCGTTCTTCTCATCCACAATATGGATTTTTAGATCATGAGCCACTGCATACACGAATAACAAGTGAATGGATGTGTGTTTGACTACCAGTGAGAAAGTATCAGTGTAGTCGATCCCATACTTTTGTGAAAATTCTTTAGCAACCAACCTTGCTTTGTATATGATGTTTTCTCCATCAGGACCTGTTTTGATCTTGTATATCCACTTGCATTTGATTGGTTTTCTGCCATCAGCTATAGGTGCAAGTGTCCATACATAGTTCTTATACATGGATTGCATTTCGTCCTCCATTGCTTGAATCCAACGATCTTTATTTGGTCCATCAACAACTTCCTCAGATGTTTGAGGTTCGTCTGAAAAACCACAATATTTGGTGGCTGCATTTGTTAAAACAACAAAGGAAAAGACCATTCTAGAGGTTTTCGTTGTCTGTCAAATCTTCTCACAGTTGGTTTCAAGTTTGATTCTACAGTTTCGGGTACAACCTTTTCTGGTGGAATTCGAGCTAGTGATTCGAGTCTGCCAAATACTCTATCTTGACTTCCCTCTGAATCTTGTAATTGTCGTTCATCTTCTTCTTGTTTTCCTTCTGTTGTCGTTGGTAGCTCATAATAGTTTTTGAGAATTTCATGGCCGACTAGATCATTGTCTGCTATGTATTTTGACTCATCGAATTTAACATCTCGAACAGCTTTTATTCTGCCAGTTTCGAGTACATAGACACGATAATATGACGAATGTAACTCGAAATTTACCAAAAAACCTTGTTCTGTCTTTCATCGAGTTTCTTTCTCAATTTGTCTGTTATGTGCATGTAAACGGCGCATCCGAATGTCCAAACATGTGCTAGATTTGGCTTTGACTTCCACCATTTCTCATGAGAAATTTTATCCAGTATTCCAGATTTTAGAATTTGATTCTGAAGATAATTCGATGTAGCCACTACTTCTGCCCACAACTGTTTTGGTGCCTTTGCATGAGCCATCATACACCTGGCGGCTTCCATAAGTGTATGATTTCTTTGTTCAGCTATTCCATTGTGCTGAGGTGTGTATGGTGTAGTCTTCGTATGCATAATACCTCGATTAGTACATTAAGCTTTGAACTCGTTGAAAATGTACTCACCTCCACGATTTGTGTGAATCTACTTCAACTTATTGTCTGTCTGCTTCTCAGCCCAATTCGTATACTCAATGAATTTCTCAAAAGCTTCAGATTTAGTATGAATAAAGTATAGTATAGCGAACTTGCTGAAGTCATCAATAAACATAATAAAGTACTTTGCATCACCCAACGACAATACTCTGAATGGTCCACAAATATCTGAATGCACAATTTCAAGTATCTTAGTTGATTTATAAACATCCTTACTGAAAGGTGTTCTAGTCATCTTGCCTTCAAGACAGGATTTGTAGGTGGTTCGAATATCTCTACTACTGCTTTTGACTCCTTCGATTCTCTGACTTTTGTTGGCTTGGTACAAGGCTTCCACGAGTTCGAATGCTCAAGTGATACAAATTTTCATCTCTGTTGTCTTTAACAACCAGGTTATCAGAATCTTCATCGAACAAATTATTTTAGTTCTTTGTAAAGGTTACTGACATGCCTATATCGCCTATCTTAGCTACGGATAGAAGATCTTTATCAAGAGTAGGGACATAGAGAACTTCCTCCAGTTTCTTGTCACTCTGATTTGTGTCCAACCATAGTACACTAGTTCCATCAACTACGTGCGAACCATCTCCAAGTATACTTAATCTCGAATAATTTGTCTTCTTGTACTCAGATAAAATTTGTTTTGAGGAAACAAATTGTGATGTGGCTCCCAAATCAAGCACTACTTCTTGAGTTTTTGAATATGATGAATAGCATAGATCAGCACTAACATATGTTGTTGAGTCCCTTGTCGTCCTGTCTTCTGCTACTCTGGAGCATTTTGCTTTGTCTTCGACATAGTTTGAATCTGAAGATTCGCTTCAATTCTGTTCCTTATTATTTCTGGGATTCTGATAACAGTCTACTGCTACATGACCATGTTTATGACAGTGAATGCATTCAATCTTTGGATTTAACCAGCACTTATCTTTTGTGTGACCTGATCTTTTGCATCTGTTGTAGATCTTCTTATCACCAGAATGTTTCTATTGTTTTTCAGATTGTTGAGCATTTGTCTCAGACTCATTCTTTTTAGACTACTCCTTCTTAAACTTAGACTTCTTAGAAGATTTATTCTTCTGAGTAAATAGAGCATTTTCGGAATCACCATTATCGTCATAGTGTTCACGAGCTTCTACTTCCTCTTTGACTCCGTCTGTTGCGTGTTGAAGTGTCATTGTCGCATCTTTCGCCAATAAGGTTCGAGTTGTGTGGAATGACTTGGGTAGGCCTCGAAGAAAATAACTAAGCTATTTTTTCTTTGAGATTGCATTTTCTGCGCCAGAATTTTGCAAGGAAATAAACAGATCTTTTATCTTTCATACGAATGTGTTAAGGTTTTTGTCATCCCACTATAGGTAAGTTAATTGGTCTTCCAAGAACATGATTTGATTACGAGATCGAGTCTCATTCTTGGTTTGAAATTCTTTCCAAAATCTTTTGCGTTCGAAATTGATGTAAAAGACGCAATAATTGCTATGGCTTTGTCATTTCTCAAACGCCATTCTCGAAGTTCTTTGCCAAGAGTAGGTGGCTTCTACTCTATTGGTTCTACCCATTGCCAAAGACCTTCACCCTTCAATATGAGTGAAGTCTTTAATTTCCAAATCTAGTAGTTTGAACCTTCTGGATCCAAGATCGTAGTGATCTTAGACTGAATATTACTGATCGACGACATCTTCTATTTTCTGAATAACCTCCAGATGCAACTGCTGATGGATGTATGAAGAATGTTGAGAGGGGTGCAAGGATACCACTGTATCGACTCTATATGCTCTATCTGATACCATTGTATCAGCTCCAATATGCTCTGCTACCATTCTATCAGCTCTAATTCGCTCTGATACCACTGTAGGAAAAATAGTAATTATTCTTCCACAGAGAACATGATGAAATTTTGAATAAATCAAACTAATATCAGTGTCTTCAATCGGGTCTGTTTCTGATCGATGTACTAATAGAAGAGTTTTGCCTTGATTGAATATAGTGTGCAAATTAATATGTGGAATTAAGAGACAATTTTAGACAAACGGAAACTATTGATCAAAAACGAATTTATAATTTTGAATCTAAATCAATATACATCTCTTGTTGTCTTATCTTGTTGTTGTGTCTCTGATTTGATGAGTCTGAGAGTCTTTTCAGTGTGAGAGTGTAGTTACAACGAGTAGTGCACATGTATTTATATTGCTACATGACAGGTTTTTTGGCCTTTTATTTATAGGTCCTTTGGCTTTTTTTAATTCTGTAACAGTAGATCTAACCATTTATGACAGTTGATATTCAAATAATTGTTCTGTTTCCAAGCTCGAATAATTTGTGTTTGCGAATTATTCGCGACAGTCCATCTCTTCGTCTAAGCTTCATGTTTCGCGAATTGTTTACGACACTTTGTCTCATCGCGACATCTTCGTGTTTCGCGAATTGTTCGTGACAGTTGACAGATTTGAGCTTGAAGAGGAATCCATAATATTTCGCGAATTGTTCGTGATAGGCGACAATTTCATGACAGGTAAGGTTGAACAAGAAACAGAATATTTCGCGACAAGAACTTGCTCGCAAATTTTTCGAGCTTCAACAAGAAACCGTTTCCCGAATCTTTCGAGTTTCAAGCAAGATAAATTTCGTGAATCTTTCGAGGTTGATCACGAATAGAAATGTTTCGAGTTCAAGTTCGTTTCTCATCCTTTGTCAATTAAACTGTGCACTTTGTTGCTAGAATCGAGATCTGTCTGATCAGGTGTTCTACAAGCAAGAGACATCATTTTGAAGATTTTTTTTTTTCATTTGTAAACGAGAGAGCTCAGCTTCCTCTATGTAAATGTGAGCCTTGAGAACAGAGCTTGCTAGGTCTCATGTGTCCAATCCACATGAATTGCATTCCCATTTTGTATTGATTTCCTTCCATCCCCTATGATTCCATGGAGCTCTATTTGTGAGTTATGTTTTATGGCTATATCAATATGAATGCTTTTTGTTTCTCTCGATTGTGGCTTCAGTGTTATTGCTATGGCTATTTGATTGGATTTGGCACATGACACTTCCTCATATAGGTGTCTAACTGCAATTGAAATGATCGCTACAAAATTTTGAATTCTCCATGTGTCATAGGTTAATGAACTCTTGTGACCTGCATGTCTATATATCTTTACTCATGCACATGATAAAAATAACAGTCACTGTGTTGAGGTAAGAAAAGAAAATGCTAACTATTACACTATGATTCCAAGATAACTAGGATTTGAAAATAGCTAATTATCTTGTATCTAATCTTGACAATCAAATTTTTTATTCAAAATATTTGTGGCAAAGCCTTTGTGGTGTACCACAATGTTCTTGTTCAAGTGTAGATGTGGTGACAAATGTAAGAGCAACTCCAACATTAACTAGTTTGACCATGTTGTTTGTTTCATGATGAACAACTTGAGTACATTCTTTCTTGATGCCTCTACATGACACCAAATCAAGGTTTTTTTACTGTGCTTACATTAACCTGATAGAGATGTTGTCAAGCACACCCTAGCTCTCTATATATCAAACAACATGTGACCAAGGCTCCTATAGAGCTTGCCAAAGAGCTTATTGCTAAATTGCTTGAAAACTTGGGAGATGCCAAAAACATAAAGAAAATTGAACATTTGTTTCAAAAAATGAGTTTTTCCACCTTATAACACAAGTACTTTTAAAATGAAAACAAAAGAGCAGACTCATTCACCTTAAAAAATCCTACTAGTTCAGTGATCTTGGAAAGTGGTAACAACAAGAGAAAGAAATACATTATTTTTAAAGACAAAGAAGGATGAGACATTAGTAGCAACAATGATTTATCAGTTAAGGGGCTAAACTTGGGATTTATTCATGTGTAGGATGAGGATGCGATGGTAGAAAGGTAATTAGTCTTAAAAAAAAAGTGGGTCGACTTTAGCTTAAGGGTTTAGAACTAACAAGGAAAAAGCTTTACAATATTGCGATAGAATCATTGTATCATTGTTAGGCATACATTAGGACTTTACAACACCCTTTTGGACATATTGAAGAGTCACTTAAGCATAAAACATTTGGCTTTGGTCATAAATTTCTCATACATGATTAGTATGTTCATTTTGATGTCTTTTGTGTTCTTAACATAAATAATTTATGATCATCTTGTTGTGCACAAAATAATATTAAGGATTTTGTTTTGGAAAAGTTTTGGCTTGTGATATCTATGGATTGCAAAATTATGAAGAATACAACATTATGTAATACTCTTAACAGATGTTCAAATTATGAAGTTGTATCTAAGTGGATGGTTCAAACTAGCAGATTCACTACCTATATATACTTCGTTAGATAAGAAAATGCCTATAAAAATAGGTTGTCAAATACTTCAAAAATATTCGATGGTTGCATAGACAAATAATATCTACTCCAAAGTTAAGGGACGCTGATGGTGAGCATGAACAGTTAGCCCAACACCTATATGCTAATGGATTAGATAAAGCACAATACACTTCATGAGCACATATATGGTTGTAACACTAGCTATTGGAAGAATGTCAAGTCCAGATTTTGTTCCATACCTTAACAAAACTCAATATATTATTCTAGACTGCAACAGCAGGACAATCCATGAGAGATAGAAAGCCAAAGTAAATGAAGTTAATAGTGCGATGTTATTAGAGCACCAAATACCAGAGGAACGATATGTACAATATTACTGAAACCTGGGTGTAGCACTGAAATAGCATTTCAAGTTGAAGAAGACCACCACCTGTCTTAACCCAGACCAAATATATGCCGTTCTGCTGGACTTTCAAGAATTCGATGCAGGACTGCAACAGTAGGACAATCCATGAGAGATAGAAAGCCAGATCAAAATAAATGAAGTTTGTAGTGCGATGTTATTAGCGCACCAAATACCAGAGGAACGATATGTAGTTAGACTATCTATGTAAATGATTACAGAGGTTTCTGCTTAATTATCTAGGATTCACTCTCACAAAGTCAGTCTAATTTACGTGCAATTCAAATAAAATTTAGTCTGATATACGTACAACGTACATCAAAAAATCAAATGCTGAAATAAAACTGCATTTTACATACGATACAGCAATCAACTTGATCGTGAAAGTAGGAGAATAAACATGCTAAGCTTGTATCATACGCACGCTATGTAAAAGATGTCATCTCTCGGGAACATTTGAGACAAGTCGTGAATAAATCGGTGAAGATTCGATTCGTGAAGCCCGTGTATGTCAAGAGGCAATCCGGCCCCTATGGGCATTGATCTCACGCATCCCAGCGCCATAAACGCAAAAAGAGGATGAATGTTCTCGCTTAATTTACGGGTCTTGTATGCAGCAGATAAAGCTCCGTTTGACGCTGGCAAAGGAGGTATCCACTGAAATAATGGTCGGCAAGGACGTCCCCATTGACTATCATTGAGTAATGGAACTGGATATAACCTTGTAAGATCATAAGGGATTTCTCTACATTTTTTAAGAAGTAAAGTTGCTGTACGATTGTTGGCCGTCTCTCTCACACGGCCGCCGGAATTTCCAGCAGGATAGTTATACCACGAAAGAGTGTAATTCTGAACTAGTACGATCAGATGCGTGTGTGGTTGCATCAGAATTGGTTCCTTCGGCATTAGAGTCAACCTGGGAAGCTCCATTTCTACTCTCTGCGGTAGCTGATCCTGTACTACTACTTGCTGCATAGTTCTGTATGATAACGTTTTCACGATCCACAACTTTTCGGCTGTTACGCACATAATAACTCCAACGTTGCCTATCTATTCCTGTCCAATCATACTGAAGGAGAGAGAATGGAGCCAGAGCCTGTGCAAGGTCTTCGTGAGATTCAATAGAACGATTTGTTGGTGCGTGCATCAAAACAGGCCTGCGTCTCCGTGTATCCATCCCTCTGAAGCATGCTGCTAGCTAGCTGCTGAGAGGTAGAATCAGAGAGCACTATGTCACACAACAAGGAAAAATTCAAGGAGATTAAAGGAGGAGAACGAAGAGTGATTTGAAATTCGGAAACAAGTGTTGTTACATAGTGCAGGATTTGAATTCCGGACTTCCCGTTAATTCCTGTTCAAGTTAAAAAGAATTATGTTTATACATCTTCTGAATTCAAAATGCTTGTCCCCATAAATCCTCATGACCCAAGTTTTTGGCCCTGCCTTACACCACTAGTTGGAAATTAATGATAAATGGCAATTGTTAGTCTCAAAGCACTTGCTCTGTAATTGATTATATTCATGTATATATAGCATTAGTGCTAATCTGCGAGTTATTAGGCTATTACTCGCCATCAGAGTTTTTTTTAATTTTTATTCATTATCTTTACTCGCCATCAGAACAGTGGCCTGAAAACACAAAGATCTATCATTTGAGAGACTGGCGAGTTATAATTTTATTACTCGCCATCAGAACCATTACTCGCCATCTTCACAGATTGTGTTGATCATCATTTTCAGCAAGTGGATAGCTCGGCGAGTTATAATCTTATTACTCGCACCTGCTATTACTCACCCTATATAACTCGCCATCAGAGAGATTCTAGAATTTTTCTTGATCTTTTCACAATCAGAACCCATCTGTATTTTTCTGTATTTTCATTTTCCCCGATTGCCTTTTGGATTCGCAATTACTCCACTTCTCATCCGCGTCCGCCGTCCGTCCGACTTTTGTTTTGATCCCGATCTGATCTTGATATGAGATTCATCTTCACATCAGTTAGATCCCTTATCAAATCCAACATCTGATCACCTATACACCAAAAGATAAAAAGACATCAGAAAGAGGAAAATATAAAAAATAATCCTACTTCCCATTCCGTTGTATGCATTTGAGATCCGGAAGGAGATTATCCACCCTAGATCTGCCTGAACTTGAAGAGTTTGTCAATGTACCAATCGAGATATTACCCGAACCAGTTGACATAGTAGATGCATATCCTACAAAAATTCTTTTAACATCACTAGGATCATCCTTCTTCCTAGTCTCTAAAGGAGGAAATAGCAAAAGAAATTATTCCTAAAGTACCTACCAACAGGGATGTATAAACCAATGCTTCCGTAAAATTGATTGTATGGTGAAAAAAAAATGAAGATAGCTTTCATGCTATTATTACTTTCGTACTATTATTCCTTGAAAGAAAAGGTACCCTTAAAAGAAAAGGTAAACCTTTTTCGGGTTAGGCAATTATATTGAAGCACGGAATTGCGTGTAGGCCCTATGGAGACGACAGCCCGCAAGAGCTATTAAGATACTTCAATCTGTGCTTAACTGATACTGCTAAAGATTGCTATTTCAACCTTGAACAGAACGAACGTGATGATTGGAATATTTTACAGGCTGAATTTATCACAAGATTCAAAACCACCCGTTTCCTTTCCGATCCATTCTTGCAATTAGGTCGAATCTGTATGGATAAGAAGAACGAGTCCGTAGGTGAATATGCCAACCCCACAGTTGAGCAAGGTAGCTTTAGGAGAATGAAGGAGTGGGTGAAAGAAGCCCAAGCCCTAGATCAAGCTAGAGAGGTAGCCCAAGAGCAAGATCAACATCAACCTGATGGTGTTAATGATCAACGGCCCACTGCTTCCCCTCGCTCCCTAGTGAATCCTATGTTAGTATAGTTCATCCGTGAGATGGGACAGAATGCAAATGACCATTCTGGTTTCGAAGTCCCTTTCCATAACAATGCCCGAGGAAAAAGACCATAGCACTATCCTAGTCGATCTGCTGAGAAGTGATGTTAGAATGCCCTTAGGCACCTTACTCAAGACACATCTGACCCTTTGGGAAGGATTGAAGACTTATATAGATGGACCAGGCAATGAAAAACCAGAAGTGCACCCTACAAATCTGGTGCCAGATGAAGAAGTAGAGAAACCGCAACCAATCCACCAAGTAAGAGTGGGTTGGGAGAAGGATGCCAAACATGTGATAATCCCGATCACACATCATGGATTTCCAAAAGAATCAGCCATAGTAGATGGAGGATCAGGAGTGAACATCATATCCTCCAAACTTTACCACGAATGGGGACTTACTCGTATGGTAAGCGCTCCTTTTACAATTTGACTAGCTGACTAGTCTAGTGTAAATCCCTTGGGCATAGCCAATGAGGTGCATACTAAAATAGACAGAATTCGTTTTGCGCTAGATTTTGTAGTCTTGGACTTACCTGATTCTCCTATAGTGTCCTACTAGGTAGACCGTGGCTCTGAACGTTACAAGCTCTTCACGACTGGGGACAGAACCGTATCGTGCTACAGAATCACGATTCCGCAGTGAAGATCGATCCCGATATCTGGATTATGAAGCCAACAGACCAATGAGCCATGGTTTAAAGCTTTGCTACTACCATCCACTCTGACGAAGAATCAGATGATGAACGTTGATGGAGGAAGATTGTCATACATGATGATTCGTAAACCGATGTGGTAAACTGCACCGAGGCCCTAGCCACGATCGATTGTCTTCAATTTGACATTTCGTTAGATGAGTAATCCCCCAAGCAAAGGTCAACTGGCCTATTTTCCGATGAGGACAATATCCCTATCAAGAGATTAGAATGACCAGTAAAGAATTCTAGTGAGGGCCATCAAGATTCTGTTTCACTTTTTATGATGAGCCTAGAGGCTGTACCCCAGGAACCACTGCAAGGAGTTTGTAGTGAAAAGGAAATTAAAGTTATTCAGGTGTTCACCCTAGAAGAAGGTCGAGAGTATGAGGATGAGAATTTCCTCCGATATGTTGATCCTGACCGTGGTCGAAAACCCAAGACACTAGATCCATGAGAGCCTCTAGCGAATGTATATCTCATCAAAACCGCAGAGCCCCACAAGGCAATGTTGTTGTAGGCCGAATGGATACAGTGATTGTTGAATCCACGACTAGTGTTCCTATAACTGTTCATGATCTCCTACGACAATGTATAGATTGGGACCTAGCGGAGGAAGAAGCTCTTTATAAGCTAGAAATCTCGTTATGGGACAATAGCATAAAGATGGTAAAAGATCCGACCCCTGATCCACGATCAGAATTGCCACGAATGCCAAGGAAAAAGAGCCAATTACTTCGGATTCCCCACCGGGAGAATCTCTGAAGGAAAAAGCTTTGATCACCTTCACAGATCTGGATATGAAACCATCGAAGAGCGTTAGAAAACTTGATCGTGCTTTGAAAAGATTAGGTATCAACAACCAGCCACCCACTAGCCTGCTCTGTGAACGTAAACCCCTATATAAGGCAAAAACTGCTGAGTGGAAGGCTAAGAGTAACAAAAGAGGAATCAAATTTGAGTTGATGACTAACCAGGAGTTACAAGATATGATCCGGGAAGACGCTATAGAATAACCCAAACCTATGCATGACGTGCCACAGTATTTCAAGGATTACGAGATGGATAAAGTGGTAGTGGTTATGCCCAGAGCAAAGAGAGAATCCTTAGAAGAAACCTCCCAAGGAGCCAATGTTTATGAAGGTCCTGCCCGTACAAAGGAGATAGATCTGGTTGAGAAGCAAGAAGAAAGTTGTATGGTACCAGTAGGGGAAGATGTAGAGGGAGAGGAACTCGAGGATCTCAAGGCACTTCTTCGCAAGTACCGCAACTATCTTGCTTGGAATTACGTTGAGCTGAAGGGCATATCACCAGATGTAGTAGATCATACCATTCCGTTGGCCGATGGCGCAAAACCCACAGTTAGTAGGCCTTATAGTCCAATCCGCA
The DNA here is from genome assembly GCA_029204225.1 of Diphasiastrum complanatum. Taxonomy (NCBI): domain Eukaryota; kingdom Viridiplantae; phylum Streptophyta; class Lycopodiopsida; order Lycopodiales; family Lycopodiaceae; genus Diphasiastrum; species Diphasiastrum complanatum. Next base: position 31,490,441 of record CM055109.1, on the reverse strand, counting down.
TTATGCCCAGCTGATCCAAGAAGAATTGAAGAAGCTTCTAGATGTAGGATTCATCTACGAGATGGAACACACTGATTGGATATCACCTATCATGGTAATACCTAAGAAAAATGGAAAACTTAGAATCTGTGTGGACTACAAGAAGCTGAATGCTGTAACCAACAAGGACCATTTGTTCTTACCATCCACGAAAAATGTGTTAGAGAGGATAGCCGGAGCAGAAGCCTATAGTTTTCTGGATGGGTTTAGTGGATATAACTAGGTATAGATAGCCCCATAAAATCAGCACAAGACTGCCTTCTCCACTGAGTGGGGAACTTATGCCTACAAAGTGATGCCATTCAGATTGTGCAACGCTTCTGGCACTTTCCAATGAGTGATGAGTTATGCCTTCAAGGATTTTCTTAGGAAGTTTCTTGAAATATTCATGGACGACCTGTGTGTCCACTCCTCTAGAGCCCAATATTTAGCTTGCTTAGAGAAAGTGTTCATCCAATGTCGATTATTCGGCATATCCCTAAACCCGACCAAATGCCAATTTCTGGTCATGCACGACATAGTGCTAGGCCATGTTGTTTTGAGGCATGGTATCGCCACTGATGTTGACAAGATCCACATAATACTTGCATTGCCTGAACCGGGAACTGTACGTGAAGTGTACATCTTTATGGGACATTGCAACTATTATCAGAGGTTTGTCTTGAACTTCACTAAGCTGGCTCGCTTAATCTATCAGATGACTATCCAACTAGAATGGACAGCTGAAGCCACTGAGGCTTTCCACAAACTCAAGAAGGCCTTAGTTACAACACCAATCCTTCGACCTCCTATCTAGAACATAGAATTTCATGTCCACACAGACACCTCTAATTATGCAATAGGGAGTGTTCTGACCCAACCAGGGGAGTACAAGAAGGATTATTCGATCTACTTCGCCAGTAGACAGTTGATTTCTGCAGAGATGAACGATACCACTATTGAACGTGAAGCGCTAGCCATGGTATACAGTGTGAAGAAATTCCACCATTACCTCTTAGCCAATCCCTTTGTCTTCTTCGTAGATCACCAAGCCCTACTATATCTGGTAAATAGACCCTACACAACCGGACATATCACCCGATGGCTACTTCTTCTTCAAGAGTTCGACTTTCAAATCGTCATTCGCAAGGGGAAACCATACTATCTGGCTAATCACCTCTCAAGGATCCGAAATGTTCCCGAGAGTAGAGGGGGTTGATGATGAGCTCCTTGATGCCATACTATTCCATGTCGACGTCATCCTGGAGTGGGCTGCCGATATTGTGAGATATCTTATGTCGAGACGTCCTCCCCCTGAGATGAGCAAAGTAGAACGACACAAGACCCTTAACTAGATCAGGAAAGGTGAATTAGGTCAAGCTTGATTCCGTTAGCTAGTTAAACTTAGTATAGTCCATCTGTTAGAAGTAGCTAGCTTAGTTAATCTAGGTAACCTTTTAGACTAGATCGAAACAAATAGTTAGACAAGGAGATTTTAGAAGGTCCCGAATTATAGGATAAACATAAATTTAGTCTCGAAGCTGACCCTTACCTTAGAAAAACAGAAAACCCTGAACCTTAAATTTAAATAGTTAGCTAGACTAGATAGAATGCTAGAATAACAGGCAGCATAGAATAGTTAGATTAGCCTAGAGTAGGCAGTTTAGAGAATTAGTTAAGCTCGAATTTAATTGTAGAACAGCCCAGCGCTTTAGCATAAATTGACATTTCTTGTAGGGGGTAGAAATTGGCTAGGTAGATTAGGAAGTGCCCTGCGAAACCTTGAATATAATGAATCCCGCCTTGTACAAATTGTCTTGCCCTTGTACAGAACCAGTGTGAAAATCCTGGCCCTACTCTCCTCTTCCTTCTGCCTTGTAAAAATGCCCAGAGGTACTCCGAACGGTCAGTAAGGAGCCATAATGCTAATTTGAGCAATCACTATCATTGTTCTTGTTGCCCTCCATTGCCCGATGGTAGGTCTGGTATAGGGGGTAGCTAATCCACTATTGTTGTCGTCTTGAAAGTCAGGTTGGGGTCAAAGCAATACTCTCCAAAACATAGATCCCACTTGGTCTCGACCTTGCTGGCCGTCAGAAGAGTTCTGGTACTCTGGCGTGTACCATATCTGCTGAGGTTGTGAAGATGAAGAGATAAACGGAGGTGGAACAAAGAGGGGGGTTGATGAATATGATCTAGCTCCAACTGGAAGCGTCAACCATGCGAAAAATTAATGATGGAACAAAGGCCGATTACAAAGCGGAGCAGAGGACTCCTGAAAACATCGCAAAAATAGTCGAAATCCTTAACTTGGATAAAGCCAGTAAGGACGGCAAAAACAAAAATATTTTTATTGACCTCCGATGCAATCTGATTAATGTGAATGAGATCCGAATTAGAGAGGGGGGAAGCCGGAAAAGGTGGAGAAAAACAATAAAAAGCACTGCAATGCATGATCAATTTGTCTAGCGGAATTCCGGTCTAAATGCAAGTTAGACTCATTTTTAACAAAAACTATTATTTTTAGTAAACAATGGGATGTAGAAAATCTCCTAAATCTGGCAGTCAATCAGAAAACGGATTGCATAGTGCAAATAGTAGTGACCTAATTGGGCCACTGTCCAAAAATGACAGTAGGCAAGTTATAAATTTCCTATATATATGAGGGCGAGTTATCACATTTTCACTTGTTTACTCGCGCTGATTACTCATCGTATTACTCGCCTGTTACTCGCCTATTACTCGCATGTTTACTTGCGCTCATTACTCGTCGATTTCTCGCACCTATTTACTCACGCTCATTACTCACCTATTACTTGTGCCCTCATTACTCGCCTGTTTGATTACTCGTCTGTCTGTTTACTCGTGCCTTCCATAACTCACCTGTCCATTACTCGCGGTTTGTATTACTGGCCTATCTATCGTCAACGTCATTGTCAATATAGCCAGGTTGGAAAGATGTATACTATGCAGTTTTGGGAAAATATGCACATGGCGTTCGGCCCAATTCGATCGCAATCCATCTATCACAGCCAATTGTGGTCCAGATTCGTCCGTACAGTTGCAGACACCCATCTCAAGAACCGCGACACCAAAGATGCCAAGGGAAAACAGCTGGAAAAGGGTCAATAAGGCAACTCTTTCAAAAAAAAAAAGTCCAAACAAAACATACAGGGACTCAACTTTATTTTGATTGTTTTTCACCATTACCTCATTTTTCTCCTCTTTATTTTCTTTATATTTATTCCCCTGTGCATATACCTCTGTTTTCCCCCTTGCAACTCAACCTTATTGCGACAAATTTTTTTTTCCTTCTTGTTAGTATGCCTCTTTACCTTCTTTCGCAATAGTTCTACACCCACGCACGCCAACGCCAACGACATACACAGGTGCCAAGGGGCTGTCACCAAAATTGCAGTGAGGCAATGTTAGAATATTCTGATGAAGCTTCTTCTAATGGATGATTCTGGTAAAGAATCTTCTGACAGTGTCATCATGCTTCCGACCTATGCCAAGGAACATTGACGAACAACTAAAAAGGAGTTCCAGAGTCCAGATTCACCGAGAAAGCCAATAGCAAAAGTTCAACGAGATTGCAGACCGACCGACGAGCGAAAACCAAGCCCAGCGTCTTCCCAACAGATTTATGGCAACAAGAATAAAAACATGGTCGAGTCGGCATACGAATTAGATCTATCAATATTATAATATTGGGCACCCATAAATGGTGCACTGTAGTTGTAAGCCAAAGGCGTGAGAAGTAGAGATAGATCTGAAATACCAATGGGCCAAAATAAGTAAGGACCCAAGTAGTTCTAAAATGAACTTTTATGATAGTCAAGTTATTATGGCACATGGTTTTGGGTGAACCAAAAACCCTACCCCTAACTTTGTCTATAAGTAGGGATGTGACACCATTTTGTAATCACTTTTCATTTGCAAGAATAGAGAGAGAGAGAGAGAGAGAGAGAGAGAGAGAGAGAGAGAGAGAGAGAGAGAGAGAGAGAGAGAGAGAGAGAGAGAGAGAGAGAGAGAGAGAGAGAGAAGTAAAGCCTCCTCCTCCTACCTTTTCTTTTATGTGAAGTCCTTTTCTTTTGCCATTGTATGTTTGGTTGTGGAATGATGAATGTTTGAATGTGTTTCCTAATAATGCTATCACAATAAAGAAGATCATTAGCATAAGCTTTCATCTTCCTAATCCACAAAAACACACAAGAGTAAAATAGAAGTTAAAAACATTTTTGAGAGATCACTATGACCTACTAGTTAGTCTACTTCCATTGTTCCCCTTCCTTGAGAAGCTAAGCCTCAAGAGGAGAAGGTTTAGAGCTCAAAGAGCTTAAACAGCCCAAGAAAAGCCAAGATCCAAGAAGAGGATCTTCACATATCAAAACCCTAAAAAGAGTCAAGGAGAGTGTCAAGCACCCTATTCCCAAACTGAGCCATTCCACCATCACATCATAGGCCAAGAATGACACCCTTGGTAGGCTTAGTTCCCATTTAGATCTGTAGTTTAACCCCCTCCCCATTGGATCGAAGCCTGTACTACACGACAACTCACCCTGTTGGAGATCCAACCCTAACCTTGTCCTCTTGATCACTACGATTAGGGAGGTATGGAAAGGGCCCAACACACACAGAGAGAGAGAGAGAGAGAGAGAGAGAGAGAGAGAGAGAGAGAGAGAGAGAGAGAGAGAGAGAGAGAGAGAGAGAGAGAGAGAGAGAGAGAGAGAGAGAGAGAGAGAGAGAGAGAGAGAGAGAGAGAGAGAGAGAGAGAGAGAGAAGGGCGACCCCACAAGCATGCCTACCATTTTTTTAGATAAGGTTTTTAAAAATGATGAGATCGACCCGCACCACACAATCTCATGGCAAACATACTAGCAAACCTTTCAGTTTATTGGTGTACCTTCCCTTCCTTAAGACGACAACAATTTTCTAATTCTTGTATGCCTCAAGATGCCTACATTCATAGTGAACTTTCGACTCTTCCTTGGTCATCAAGAGCGATGAGTATTTTTCGAAAAGACAAATTTCCCAGTCAGTCAATCCAACGGCTTGTACACTGGCCCGAGCATTTTAGGTGTCCCACTCATGAACATGACGTTGCCTTCTAACTTGAGCTTAGGTGTCTGGGCATCACCCCCTTTCCAGCTAGCCCACTAGGCATCACCCCAACCTAAACTCATCTAACTGGCAACAATTATGTCAGAATAATTTTGATCACCTCAGTATGTCTGTTGTTTCATTTCTCATTTGATTCATCTGTCATCTCAGTTTTCATTTAATTCATCTATCGTCTCAATTCACATTCATTTTGTTTGTTGTCTATCTGTTTTAGTGGCCCAATATGAAGTTAAAGTGGTCTCATCCACAGACCAGATGGAATTTAATAATCTTCTAAACTGACTTCTAATCAGTTGTTTTGTCCATTTTAGAACACAATTGATGTGGAATTTTATTATACTAAATTTTGTTCATTTAGTTTGTGATCCATGCTCCATTGTTGTTTGCATGTGTGAGCAATAAGTATCCTTCAAAAAGAAGTAAAAAATCTATGAATGCCAAAGAAGAACATGTGGAGAATACATCAAAAAGACAAGCTGAAATGGGATCTTCTAGTGCATTGATTTTGATACCTTCTTCAACTTCAATTTTAGTAAGAGCACAAGAAGTCCTAAACAAAGTTTTTGGTGTTTCATGTCAAGGATCTTACTGGCAGTATAGTTAGCTAATTAGCAAGCAATCTAACATCAATCAGATAAGTAGTAAAGAGAGATCACACACCAACCCAACAAAACACTTTGGATTTGTATTAACAAAAGAGACTGAAAGGTACATATACATAGTCTAATTTTTGTGGGGTACCGCTGCATGGCAGTTCGATCTCCATTACGGGACGCGTGTCCCAACTTTACACTATGTGTGCCGTTAAGCTGGCACTCATGCACACTATTACAAAAGTAGTAAAAAGCTCAAAATCAATGTCAAACATAGAAAGTCATAAACTATAAGAAAAACTTGGGCTTACTTATTCTAACACTCTCCCTTTAGCCAGCTTTTTTCTAAAAAACTCAAACTTATCAGTACTTAAAGGTTTAGTGAATATATCAGCTAATTGATTCTTTGTCTTACAATGCACTACGTCTATTTCATTAGATAACAACTTCTCTCTAATGAAATGATACTTAGTTTCTATATGCTTCGTGCATGCATGAAATACAGGTTTTTGCTAGCTGTATAGCACTTTAACTGTCAAAACTGATCACAGTAGGCTTATTCTGCGGAATTCCAATGTCTTCCATTCTTCTTAGCCAAACTACTTCTTGCATAGCTGAACATAGCTGAACATAGTGCCTTGTATTATGCTTCTATAGTAGAAAGAGCAACTGTGTCTTGTTTCTTACTTGACCAAGAAAATACACCATTAGCAACATGAAATACATAACTTGTGGTAGATCTCATGTCATCAATACAGCCTGCCCAATCTGAATCAACAAAGCCCTGTAAAACTGGTAAAGTATGTTGCCTCTTATACAACAATTCATGGGTTAACGTGCCCTTTTCATAATGAAAAATTATCTTCGCTGCTTTCTAGTGAATCTCTCTAGGAGTAGCCATGAATTGACTTACAACGCTTACAACATAACTTATGTCAGGACGAGTAGTTGTGAGATAAATCAGCAAACCAACTAATTGATAAAATAAAGTGGCATCAACTGGTGCATTCTCATCTTGGTTAGATAGTTTCTTACCAACTTCCACAAGTGTGGATACTGGCTTGTTGTCACACATTTTGAAACGCTTCAAAATCTCATTCACGTACTTTGTTTGTGTTAGTGCGACGCTATTGCAACCTTGCCATACTTCCACTCCCAAACAGTATTGCTTCAAGCCAAGATCAGTCATATCAAAACTAGAAGATAAGTCTTTCTTGATTGCACCAATCAAATCATCATCATTTCATGTGATTATGAGGTCGTCTACGTACAGCACAATCAGTGTGATACTAGAGTCACGAGCAAAGTAGTAAAGATGGAAGTCTGAAGAAGTGCGTGTCAAACCTCTAGATAGGAGATGCTCATCAAAGTGGCTATACCAAGCACGTGGTGCTTGCTTCAATCCATACAAGGCTTTCTTCAGCTTGCATACTTTTGTCTTCTCACTTCTTCTTCAAGCTTACCATTCAGGAACGCAGACTTTACGTCCATCTGGTGTAGATTCCATCCAAATAGTGTCGCCAAAGCAATCACCATGCAAAGTGTATTCCACTTGGCCATAGGAACGAAGGTCTCTTCGTAATCAATGCCTTTACTTTGTGCATAGCCCTTCACTACAAGCCTTGCTTTGTGTTTTGCAATAGTTCCATCGGCATTGTACTTTATCCTGTATACCCATTTGTTGCCAATGGGTCTTTTGCCCTTTGGAAAATCCACTATCTCCCACGCGTCATGGTGTTTGATGGAATCAATCTCCTCCTGCATTTCTTTTTGCCATATATCCTGATTTTTGGCCTCCTCAAAGCAAGAGGGTTCAGTAGATGAAATAATATCACTCATAAGTGCAAGATTTACCTGAAACCTATTAGGTCCCTTCCTCTCCCTTGTGGAATGCCGCAACTCTTCCTCCTTACTAGACTCGTCAATTTCCCCTTCCTTGTCACTCATGAGTTTAGTGTACCATTTAGGTAACTTACGTTGAGGTGATCCGCTATGAGGTGAATAGGAATCCCATGGTGCATCTTGCTCCTTTCTTTTATCACCTGCTAGCTCAGTCTTTTTCGATCCAATAGATTTGTTTCCCACTCTCCATCTCGTCTCTATGGTGGGAGGAGTACCACATCCCTCATCATCATCATCATGATCTTCCTGTGGTGATAGAACTACTTCATCCTCTGTAAAAAGTTTACATAGCTCATCATTATCCTTTTTTTCATCCCCAATTCTATGGATTTCATCAAATAAGACATCACGGCTTATGTGCACACGTAGCCCCTCTAGATCATAACATCTATATCCCTTGGTTTGTTCATCATAACCTGTAAAAATGCACTTCAAGGCCTTTACTTGCATTTTGGCTCTTTCGCTCTTAGGTATGTGAACATACACTCGACATCCAAATACTCGCAACCCATCCATCTTAGGCTTCTTACCAGTGAATGCCTTCGCGGGTGTGCGATTATGTGCAGCAACTGTAGGGCTTCTATTTTGCAAGAACACAACAGTTTTGAAAGCTTCACCCCATAAAGAATCAGTAACTCCCATATGTGTCATCATTGCCCTAGCTGCTTCGACAATGGTACAATTCTTTCTTTCACCTACTTGAGGTGTATCAACTTATGCAAACTCCTGTTTAATGCCATGCTCTTTGCAAAATCAATAAAATCTGCAGAACGATACTCGCCACCACGATCTACCCTAAGTACCTTGATCTTAGCACCTGACTGATTTTCCACCAATGCTTTGAAGCTTTTGAAGCATCCAAATGTGTTAGACTTTTGCATAACGGTGTAGATCCTGGTCTTTTGTGAGTAATCATCAATGAAGATTAGCAAATAAAATGCTTTACCAATAGACATTACTTGCATTGGCCCACATAGGTTAGAGTATATCAACTCAAGCACTCATTTTGCCCTTGTTGCTCCTCCTTTTTTGAACTTCTTCTTGTATAACTTACCTAGCACACACTCCTTGCAAATGGACTCTTCCTTGTCATCCAAACTAGATAAACCTGCTACCATCTTGAGCTTACGAAGTAACCTCAAGCACTTGAAGTTCAAATGCACCATACGTCTATGCCATAAATCACTTTGTGATATAAATGTAGATGCTAACACATTGCACTTCATAACAATAACATTTAACTTGTACAAACTACAAGTTTTATCCCTAAAGCCATCAACAATCACCTTGAAACCCCGTTTCACATTCTTGATCTAGCATTTCTTGTAGATCCAGTTAGATTTCTTCATATCTATGTTGAATCCTGTGAAGTCTATGGCAAGATTTTTTCTCAAGATAAACTTAAGCTGTTTCCTATGGCCTTAACAGGCGCAGCACAAGATTGGTACTATAATCAAAGATGAAATTGAGCGTACAGATTGGGAGGTTGTTAAACGAGCCCTTATCACACGGTTCAAACTGCGAAAGTTTATGGAAGACCCTTTTCTAGTTTTAAGTAAAATTAAAATGGGAAAGAGAGAAATGGTTCGAGATTACATTGAATGGGTGAAACGTCTCAGATCTGAATGCGAACCTGAGTTGATTAACGAGAATGCCATGATTATGTGGTTTTTGTCAGGTCTACCTAAACGGATTAGACATGAGCTGAAACGCCATAATGAGTATGCACTCTTGCAAAATGCTATGGACGATGCAATTCGGGAGGAGGATAAAGATTCAGTTGATGAGCCGAATATCAGTATGTTGTCTTATATAGCAGGGCAGACTACTACGACATCCACCACTATTGCATTAGCGAATGCCAACCTTACTGCAGAAATGATGCTCAATGAGTTCGAGAAATTGGGAAGAACCAGCAAAAACAGATGGAAAAGTTGCAGTCGCAATTTGATAAGAAAATCAAAGCATTGGAGAATTTTCACGGGGAAGCAAACAAGGAACCTGAAAAGTTTGCAAAGTCTTTTGCTACCAGGGAAAATTTTTGGTGTTCTATTTGTACAGGGAATCACACAATAAACGAGTGTCCTCAATTGAAAAAACAAATGGAACTCAGTGTTTGCCATCTACGTAATTCACCTGATCACGAGACTGCTTTTTGCAACTTCAACCCTCGGATAATTCAATAATAGTATGCCCAGATGGGATATCGAGAACCACAGTATGGAAAAAATCCAACAGCAAGACCGCGACAATATGCTCTTGGATACCCGGAACATTTAGCTTTACCTGCCCCACCAAAGCACTCCACTCATCCTGCTAATTCGATGGAACCAGAACCTTACGGAAGTGTTGCGCAATGGAACTATGGTAATGACCAAGAAGGTGGAACAGTATGCCATTTATGCTGCCGACAACAAGCCTCCAAAAATTGGACCAGAGCACCACTTGGATGCTTTGCATGTGGAGAAAATCACAGAGTTGCAGAATGTCCAAATAAAGAGAAATTTGTACCATTATGTCGTGATTGTGGTTATGGGCATTGCTATAAAGACTATCCAGCAAGACCAAATCCACCACCAGCTACGCCATACTACAGCCTGTATTACACATGTGTGGGCTCGGATTTCAATGTTGATCAAGTCTTTTGATTGTTAATGCTTGTTGTTTGTCGAATTGCCAATCTAGATCAACTTTTTTGTGTCTAGTTTTTTGATAGATTGTCAAGCAAGCATCCAATCACTCTTGTGGATCTTTTGTAGATCCATTTATGGTCCTAAAGTACAGTACTTTGACACTTTATGTCAATCATAGTGAACAAATCTAATTATTTGTGGTGTTCTACGTTTCAAAATCTTCTAGCTGATAATACGATAACGTGATATGTATTCTACTAAGCAGTTGTCCAAATGTGTATTTGGATGAGCGATGTATTTTTCAATTTTAGTTTTGTAATGTGTGTCAGTTGAATCTGGTTCAAGTTTTTGTTTTAAAACAAATGCACACAGATGTTCTAGGTTCATATTTATGAATGTGAATGTTCTTGTGGACTATACAATGGAAGTGATAATACAATGAATGCCGCAAGTTGTGCACTTATTTGTTGTGTGTTTAGCCGAGTATTACTCATGGTCATTAATTTTGTCATAGTATCGTAATGATTTTGTATACATGCAGCGCAGCCCTGATGACATTTACATGAATGCCATTGTGGCATGCCAATATGGACATTCAATTCATTTTGGATTCTTATGTAGTAGCCAGTTATTGTACATCATACCTAACGAAAACTGATTATACAATTTCCAAATCATTAAAGCATGTGTGTCAAATGTGTGGAATGTTTAGTGTTTTGATGGATTAATTCAAAGATTTTGTCTTGAATGCGCTTGTATAATGTTTTGTAGTAGTGTTGTTGAGAGGCACTACAATTCTGTAGAGGTGTTAAAATCATGGTTTTAGACATTGGTGGTCGCTGATAATGAGATCTGCAGCTACCTGGGGCATGTTTTTTTGTAACAAGTGTGTTTGAGTTTATGAATTTGAATGTCTCTCATAATAGAAGGTAATATAGTTTGGTCGCATGATATGTGTGTGTCTATGAATGTTGTCACTTCATATGTGCCTGTGTTATTATATGTTGGTGAATTCCTTATCCATAATACGCCATGGTCATGTTGGCTGCCACGATGTTTGGTAGTTTGTTTCTTGTACAATATTTGAATTAAGTTTTTTCAAGCATTCAATTAGAGGTGTCTCTACACAAGAGAGTGTCAAGAAAAAGGATGGTGGACCTAATTGTCGCATCATAGAAAAAACATTTTTCTGTCAGTTATGTTTGTAATCTGGAGAGGTGCGTACATGTTCGAAATCTTTATAACCAATATTCGAATGCAATAATTGTTCGATGTTTGAATCTTGTATTACATTAGATGCAGTTAAGGTCCGTTGTTGCGATGTACCTTTCGTAGATGGATCCATATTGAAATTAGTACTTGGTGAATTGTGAGTTTTAGCGCTTTGAGAAATAAGTTTGTGGTATGTTGAGCAAATGTGTGTTTGTAATGTTGTAATTCTCATTTGGCAATGGTTTGATATGTGTAAGTAGCATTTATTGGTGTTTGTCTTGGGTGTCCAGAATATAGAGCTGGGAAATTTAGCTCTTCCACATTTGTATCTTGGAATAGGCTAATAGGATTGTGCTCTTCACAAGGTGCAATAGCCTTGTATGTAGTTTCGTAATCAACGATGTGTTCTGTATAGTGAAATGGGTGCACTATGCCAATTTCAATGATGTCCTCATCATTTGTATCTGGACCAGGTATTATGGGTTGTATTGGGTCTATTTGAGTACGAGTGTCTAGATACATAGTTTGGGGGTGTAATATCCAAGTCGGGTCCACTCGGATGTTTATGGCAACATACAATGGCGTTTGGCACAAATGCAACAAGGCAATCATTACACGTAGAGGACGAACTTATTCAATTTTTATTCGAGTTTTTTTTTTAAAGCTATTGTAAGATATGCCTCTTCATCTATAAAACGAGATAACACAGTTTGAATTTTTCGAGATCTGCAACAACATTGACAATACTTCTTGTTACACGTAGTTGTCCACCATATGTCAATATTACTAAAATCATCTTCTGTGGTGGACCACTTGTTGGGCATGCAGAAAATGTGGTGACATTTTGTGTTATTGGATTGTATTGTTGTACCATGATTTCTTGTTTACAAATTTTTGTCATCCAATATAGGCAAAATGGATCATAATTTATGTTTGTAAAATTCTTATTCATGATGAATCCAAAATACTCATTTATAGAATGGATGTTTGCATGGTAGGTTTTTAGCTCAATCTTCATGTGAAGCAGAATATGTGGTAACTTCGAAGGTGGAAAATGAGGTAATATGGTTAAAGATGATGATTGAAGGAATTGGCATACCACATCCAGAACCCTGCATCATGAAGATGGATTCTCAGAGTGCTAATTATTTGGCCCAAGATCCGGTCATTTGTTCGAAAACCAAGCATACACATCCTCTAAAGTATCTCACATTTGAGATCTGATCTCGAAAAGAGAACTCTGTGTCGAATATGTGAAATCAGAAGACATGATTACAGACCTCCTGACCAAACCGTTGGACAAGCCACTGTTCACAAAACATAGAAGATCAATCGGAGTCAAATGAAAGGAAAAAGATTGTATCGTTCAAGAGAGGGTGTGCAATGTTAATTAAAAAATGTTCCATGTTACTAGTTTTTTACATATGCATTGTTACAATTTTCACCTATCCATCACTTAAAAATCCTCTTTGCTGAATGCTCGTAATGGACTATAATCTTGCTCTGTTGATTTGGTATACCTTTTCTTTGTCTAAATTAATGCCTGTCATGGATTGCAATCTTGCTTCCTTGAATTGGATTTTGAAAATGTCAATACAATGACATGTGAAAGAGGTTCTAGTAAAACAATTCAATACTAAAATACCTTCTAGACCTACATAAATAGCCCAATGAGAAGCAAAAAATATGTATTTTAATTTGGTAACAAGCACATTTCGCTTTTGTTTGCAGCTGGTTTAAGCAAAAAACATCTTCTATGCACCCAAGACAAAAACCTAGTCGCACGATAATACAGTGAGATTATCAAACACATAATATACATCCAGCATGTTTTTTTTTTTCCAAATGTAGGTAGTTTCACTCTGTTCCATCTAACTATCACACTACATGTAAAAGAAAATGACCTAAAGAAAACTGGCTTTAAGAAGCTCAAATACATTGTCGTTCATGGATAAAGCATATAACGTGCTCTCCTTTTTTCCATATTAGTAAAGAATGTAAAAAACCACCATAATCTCATCAACAGAACGTCCAAAGTAACTGATTACAAAGAATTTGTTGTTGTTAGTTCGTATGTAAATTCTGAGCTCAATGAAAGTTTAATATTTACCTACAACTGCAACTAAATTAAGTAATAGTGTTGGATTTTCCACCAACAACAATACGCAATATTTTATGCACTAGGGTTTCCACTTGATGGATGGCCAAAAGTCTACGCATGAAAAACATTGGAAAGATCTTAGCAATGGCAAGCAAGAAATGCTCAATGTTGTTGATTTTGTACATATGCATTGTTGCAATACCCACTTATCCATCACATTATTACAATACCTACCTACTATGGACTTAAGATTGAAACTTAGTCACATGATTATACAATAAAATGATCAAACACACATTACATTTAGGATGCTCCAATTTTGTAAATGTAGGTAGTTTCACTCTATTTTATCCAAGCATCACAATACACATGAAACTAAGCAAATGACCCAATGAAAAAATGGCTTTAAGAAACTCAAATACACCAACAATCATGAATAAAGCATATAATATGCTCTTGTGTTTTCATATTAGTAAAGAATGCAAATGTTATAATCTCATCAACAAACATCCAAAATAACTGAGCCAATCTTACTAGAACCCAAACAAAGTTATTGCCGGTTTTCGTCTGCATTTTACAAAAGTCAGACACTTTTCAATGGTCAATTAATATATTCCCTGGCACATGTAGATCACACATTACAACTAGCCCCATACACATTGAAGTACCTGAAACACAATCACAAAGATTGCAATCTAATATTACTACCCAAACAATGCCCATCAATGTGCTCATTGTCACATGTAGATCACACATTACTAGCCTCATACACATCGAAGTACCTGAAACACAATTCTTGCAATTTAATATTACTATCCAAACAATGCCCAGAAAGCACCCTTATGGAGGAATGCCCATCAATCGCCTAGTCAATGTTAATGATTATTAACATTTCTATGCATGTGTTCGTTTTTGGGGAAAGTATAATATCATGCAAAAACTAAGTAAAGGTAATGTACTTTGAAGCAATACAACTACATGAAACTTGTCCAGGTATTATTGTCTCCCACATAGAACATGAGAAAGGTTGGCTTGCAACAAAATAATTACATTTTCATTACAAATTATTTAATGCCTCTAGATAATATCTAAGCTCTAACCTCAGTTACAGTTTAGCATATGCTTACAGTTGCAACTAAACCACGTAATGGTGTTTGATTTTCCAGTATTAAGAGTACATAATATTTCATGCACCACATTTTTCTATCTCTTGTTTGGCCCAAATTCTATGCATTAAAAACATTGATAAGATAGTGGGAATGGCAATTAAGAATCGTCCACCAACATATGGCCATGGTTCATCTTAATTACATGTAAGAGCAACAAAAAGAAAGGAGTTGCATTTGTTCGTAGGTACCAATGCTTTGTTTTGGTGAAAGGGATGGTGAATGTGGAGTTTGTAAGTTTGCAATCGAATTCCACAACCACCTCTCCATTTACCAAAAAAAAGCCTCTATATCTAGGGACAAATACAACACCTTTCTTTTTGTCTTCCTTACATGGTACTAAATTGATACATAAGCCCTTGGAAAAGCTCAAAGGCTGCTGATGTAATTAGGAAAACCTTAGGAAATGTTGATGTGATCTATCTACAGATCTTACAATCTAATACCTGATAGGAACATGTTGAGATGAATGGCTTTGTTATTTCTGATAACAAAATGGATGCAGCTAATGGAAATACCAAAATTGAGACAAGATAGAGACACTGTTTTGGAGCAATTTTGTAATCTAGTCCCAACAAAATATCTCGTTGTTGACCTAAGGACACAATAGCTTGTTGCATGTACAGGTCCTAGATTGCCACCTTACCTCCGTTTGCCTCCCGGGTCCATGGGATGGCCTTGTTTTGTAGAAACTCTGTAGCCATACATGCTAGGAAAGCATAGTTTGTACCACCAACAGTTTGCTTACCTTTTTTCATCATAAGTGATCCTCAAAGGTTGTTGCCTTTGCCTTGATGTCTCCCTTGGCTTTTGATTTGAAGTAGGATCTTCAACATCAACATCCAAAGTATCATCAATCTCATCAACATCAAGAATGTTAGATACACCACCACTTGATGAAACTTTTGAGAATTTTCCCCCTCATAAAAAATGACATCTCTCCCAATGACCACTTTCAAATAAAAACTTTGTAAGCCTTGCTCACCTCACTATAACCAGCACATATACCTTTCTTTGAAGATGGATCCTCCTTTGTCCTATCATCAAGAGTAATGTTGATATAGCAAATGCATCCAAAAGTTTTGAAAACCTTGACACTCGGCCTTCTACCAAACAACATCTCAAAAGGTGTTTTTGCATCCAATACCACACTCAGCCATCTATTAGAATTAGCACACAACAAAGCTTGATCAAAAAAAAATTTAGGAATGCACCTAACCGAAGTTTCTATTGTCATTAGGGCCCTTTTTGAACTCAGAAAGGGCCTCTTCCTTGCCTAAATGTGTTTGCTAATTAGGATTAATTAACTCACTTATTGACCTATGTGGCAGTTCACCATGGGTTAAGTCACACATCAATAGACCTAGTGTAATATAGCAAGGACACAGAATTTTAATGTAATCTAAAATTTTAAATCCAACATGGCCTTCAATTTTCAAAGCCTTCAAACGCCATTTTTATTAACTCATAATGTCAAAAAATGGGGCCCAATATTGCCTTGGGCCCCCATATTGAAAAAAAAATTTCAAAAAAAAAAGATGGGAGGGGGGAGTGGGGTACAAACCCCCCCCCCCCCCCCCCCTCTGCCTTGGCTTGCCATAGATTATACTAGAAGGTGCCCAAAAACGGCTCTTCTTGAAACACGGTTGGGCATTACTATGGCACTTAAAAACAGAATGCTAGAACGAATCATTGCAAAACGGAAACTAAACTACTTGCAAGATCAGAAAACTTAGACTAGCATGCCACAGTCCTCATAAAAAAACAAGAAAACTAATTTCTACAAGCATTCAAAAACCAAGAAGCTCCATCTTCTTGATTCTTGAATTTTCCAAGAAACTCAAGAAACCAAAACGTAAATGAATTTGCAAGATCTATACCACATTATTGGCTACAAATCTCTTGGATGCTTGCAACCTACATTAAGCCACAAAAACATAAAACAAGAAACTAATTAAACTAGACAACATTTTAGAAGTCCAAGAATCAAGAAACACACATTTCTTGATTCTTAGACACCCCAAGAACAATCAAGAACTGGAATGTCTAGGATAAGCAAGATCTACTCCACAAATCCAGCCTATTTAGTTTACCTGAATACTGATTCCTATATTAATCCACAAGGAAACAATAAATCTAATCCACAACTACAGTGCACAACCACACACAAAGGAAATGGAAGGGCAAGATCATTAATGCATCACTCAAGAAACAAGAATGATCAAGGAGCTCAAGAATGCATTAAAACTCATGGAAGATCTTCTCATTTCAGCACGGAGTTGATACATTACCCATCTACTTTCTTTAGCCTTGTCTTTTTCATATTTGACTTGTGACCTCGGTTGTCGATCTTGCTGATGTTGTTGTTGGCAGCGTAACTGCTCCAGTGGATCCAAGCAGATCCACTCTCTCCCCTTCCCAAATCTGTTGGTGGGGATGTTGTTGCTGGTAACTGTTCATGCTCAAAATTGGATCGACGTGTGGAACACGTAGTTGAAAACACGTTGAACATGTGATTGACCTAAAGATTGAACAAATTTTAACTAAATTTGTTTCAATCTTGCTGTAGTTGACTCGAAAATGAATATGGCAATGAGATGCAGGAATCAACCCGGACGTGATATGTACTTCGTAGATTTAGTAGATGCGTAAAAATCTGAAACTCTGTATAAGGTGATCTGAAGATTGATAGATGAATGACAAGTTTTTTTTGAGATATGCTGCATGATTCTCCTGTTCAATGGCTATCCTTGATGAACTAAAAACAATCTAGAAAAAGATATGCAATTAGAAGAAACTACCAAATCAAAAAATGACAAAAAAATAAACAAGGAACGTACCAATGTTACAAAGAGTGAAAGCCGTAGAGCACTTGTCAAACAAAAAGTCATTCATCAACATGTATAATTCACCTGGACAATTTCATGTTTCTATTGATCTTTTAGAGTAACGAAAGAACTCTCATAAGCCCTTGTCAAAAACAAGGCAAGAATAGTGACACTGAATCTACCATCGTTGATAGTAAATGTTGTAAGATATAGCTTGAGATGCAGTTATGGTTGAGGTACTATGTCTCTAGGACCTCTTTGAGCAAGAGATTCAGAACCAAATATCTATCTGGATTTCCAATTCCTAGATCTATAATGTACTGGCACATTGGAAATCTTATCAGCATGTGGAAAGACAAATAGATTTGAGGTTGCAGAAAGGGGAGAAAAACTGTCAATTCTTTGTGGAGGTTGCTCTTGGTTGAAAATTGTAACAGATGACGTAATATCGGTTTCGATGTCCTCCTACAAGTACTCATGTCATATTAGTGTCTTTTTGCATTATGGAGCTGGTGAATTGCATGGTAATGTAGAAGTTTGCAAGAAACTTCTCGAGTGAGCAGCAGGTTGAGCGGTTGGATGCTATGGTGCTCGTGTTGTGTTGTCGTGAGGATCCTATCATGATTCATAACTGACGTGACGGGCAGGTAGGATCATGTTGGGTTGTTTTGGACAGTCTTTGAAACTGTGTTTTCTGACACAGTCGAGACATTCAGTGTGGTACCTGGTCTTGACTGGACAACCAACCATAAAGTGGCCAGTTTCACCACAGATGAAACATCTGGTGTGCAATGGCCCTTGTATAATGGCATAGCCATCTTGTATGGCTAAAGGTTCTGGACTTTCTGGTCGGTATTCATGATAATACAAGGAATGTCCAGATTGTGACGGTTGTTCTTCATATTGTTGGATTGTATGTGCTTGGATAGGCTGATATGAAGGACAAGCATCAGCAGGATGCGTAGCCCGACAGTGTGGTAACCAGATTGGTTTTCGTCTATAAGGTACCTGTGCAGGGTTTTGCTGACCAGGCATACTGCTTTGGATAGACTTCAAGGTAGTTTGAAACTCATTGGTGAGTTTCTCCATGTGTAGTTGGTGTTGCTTGGTAAGCAACTCCAACTGTGATTTCCAAAGCTGATCTCGGGTGTCCTTGATCGGCTTCGAGTCATGGATAGGAGCACGTGGTGCTCTCCTTTCTCTGGATTCGTCAACATCTGATCCCTCGTCTTCTTTCTTGATGACATCAAACATAGCTAACTTTAGACTCGTGTATTCATCATTGGATTTAAGCTCACGTCTAATCCATCTTGGAAGGCCGACTAAGAACCAGATGATGAGCATCTGTTCGGAGGGTTGTTCTTGTACTTGACTTTTGAGGCGTTTGAAACGCTCGACATAGTCTCGTACATGTTCATCTTTTGCCATCTTGATGTTACTCAATTTGACAAAAGGACTCTCGATCAAGCGAAAGGGCTTAAAGCGCTTGATAGACGACTCTTTCAAAATTGACCAGTCTGTCTTATCTTCATGATTAAGGTTGAAAAACCAATCATGTGCGTTAGCAATCATGGTCATGGAAAACAGTTGGACCATAGCAGCGAGAGATGTTTCGCCATAAATGTCGCACGCATTCTCAAAGATTTGCAAGAATCTATGAGGGTCCAAACTACTGTCAAACTTGGGTAGATCTAACTTGGGTGTTCTTTTCTCAAGATGAGCTCCGTGAGTGGCAAAAGCTCCATTCAAATGGGCTCGTGCTCATGAAGACTCGGCTCTATCAGTTTCTTGGCTATCGAATGGATTTGTGGATGGTTTGTGTACTTGTGATTTCATTCGGGAGAACTGTTGATGTCAGATTTCGTCAGACCTGGGTGACACCATGTCATGTAGATATTCCTCTATGGTATTGGGATCATACTAGTGTTCCATTGGGTAAGGTGTGCTTTTGGTTTTTTGTATGGGATTTTGATTTTTGTTTTGTTTTTGGTACAGTGATGTGGAAGGTCAGGATCTGGGTAATATGTCCATTAGTTGTTGGGTAATGGGTGTACTCCAACACATTACAAGTCACCAGGGACTATGGGCATGTCTTAGTGTTTATCTTGCTTATTACCATGCCCAAATCAGGTAGAAAGATTCTCAGGGTTGTAGTATAGCTCAACCTGTCACGGATACTCAGATTTTGTACACTCTTGAACTCTTGAAATCACTTGCAATCATTCTACCATGCAAGCACACCAAGAATGTCCAAAAACGGCTCTTCTTGAAACATGGTTGGGCATTACTATGGCACTTAAAAACAAAATGCTAGAATGGATCATTGCAAAACGGAAACTAAACTACTTGCAAGACCAGAAAGATTAGCATGCCACATTCCTCATAAAAAAACAAGAAAACTAATTTCTACAAGCATTCAAGAACCAAGAAGCTCCATCTTCTTGATTCTTGAATTTTCCAAGAAACTCAAGAAACCAAAACGTAAATGAATTTGCAAGATCTATACCACACTCTTGGCTACAAATCTCTTGGATGCTTGCAACCTACATTAATCCACCAAAACAGAAAACAAGAAACTAATTAAACTAGACAGCATTTTAGAAGTCCAAGAATCAAGAAACACACATTTCTTGATTCTTGGACGGGTACCCCTATGGAGCAACTGAGAGAGAGATGGAGGTGTAGCGACTGAGAGAGAGATGGAGGTATAGAAAGCAGAGAGAGAGAGAGAGAGAGAGAGAGAGAGAGAGAGAGAGAGAGAGAGAGAGAGAGAGAGAGAGAGAGAGAGAGAGAGAGAGAGAGAGAGAGAGAGAGAGAGAGAGAGAGAGAGAGAGAGATGTTTTGGGCCACTTCCCTCCACAACATGTTGGTTTTAAGGGGCTGGAAGAAGGTCTTCATAGCATTCGGCCTAAGAAGGGTGTCCACTTGAGGGTAGTAGAACCCATTCTCAGGAAGAAGTGACCGAGGAAGGGGGCCGTCCTCCATGTAAAATCAATGTTTTATTTTCTTTTTGGCTTTTCATTTTCTTGCTTACCTTTTTTTTTTTGCAAACACCTTTTGGGTAGAAGGTGCATGTAAAATTAGCAAAAAAAATTTATGTGCACCTTTTGGTTGCTAGAAAGTGCACATATAAAATATTTGCCCCACAAATTCCGTTTTGCTCATGCGCCTCTAATTCCTATATAGCACCAAAATCTTATAATTTTTTGATTTGTTTTTGTTTGGAAATTCTTTTGGTTAAACATTGATTGTTTTACTTGATGTCGTAGCAAGTAAGTTATGTGTGTGGTACAAGGGAAACTAATGAATCTAGCATTACTCTAAGAGTAAATGCTTGTGGGAGGACTTTACACTTTTCACAAAGTTCTTTTTGGAATAACATTGTGTCCTTTAACTTGACATTGTGTCAAGTAAGTTATGCCTATGATACAAAGGAAAACCATAAAACTTACATTCTAATAGGGTAGGCCATGGGATAGCTTCACACTTTTGAGGGCCTCAAAAGTGTGAAGTTAGACACTCGAGCTTTTATCGCACTTAAAGGATAACAAGCAAAATTTTTTTGAAACATGTGTCATGGTTTTTGTTGGCTATTAATGTACAAAGTCAAATTTGGTGTGCAATTACCTATCCACATGCAAGTGCAGATGCATAAGTTAGTTCAATTTTGTTCACTACTAAAGGGATAAAATAGCTTCATAACAAAGCATCTTTCTATTTTTTTAAAATATCGTAACCTTTGCCGAAGTTTATTAGCTCATTTTTAGGGACATTTTCTAACAGTTTTCTCTTTTATTTGCACATATAAGCCCAAGGGCTTCAAGCATGAAGGGCTATTATGCCCATAAAATCTGTTTCTCTCAATCTAAAGACCTATGATAGATGATGATTGTCAAAAAAAGAGTCAACAATAAAATTTGTGTACAAATTTTATGTCGGCTAAAAGTATGATTGTT
This sequence comes from Diphasiastrum complanatum, assembly GCA_029204225.1. Lineage (NCBI taxonomy): Eukaryota > Viridiplantae > Streptophyta > Lycopodiopsida > Lycopodiales > Lycopodiaceae > Diphasiastrum > Diphasiastrum complanatum. The sequence goes on along the minus strand of CM055109.1, from coordinate 31,468,908 downwards.
AGGTTTATAATCAACCATTTTTTTCTCTACCCTCTTTTTGGCGATACTTTTAAGAGCCCGAATCTTTAAATTCTATATAGATTTCGCCTATCGTTTTCAAAAACATACAAGAATTTTTATTATACGCTGAATCAAATAAAGCATCTCCATTTTTTTTGTTTTTTGCATTTCTCTTTGCCTTAGTTTTTTGCATTCACTTTCACAAGCCCAAACCATGATTCTATAAGATCTTTACATCACTTTAATAATTATAAGCCATTTGATCATACATTCAAGTCTATATCAATCCACATCAACTTAAAAATACATGGCACATCCATTTATTACTTATAAAATGAAAAAAACTTGGCAGTCAAGATTACAACATATTGCTCATAGTTTATAACTTCAAAAGCTATAGTTTTTAAAAATACACGATCAACAAAACTATTGTGAATGACAATGTCATGTTGTGTTTCAAAATTTAAAGCAAGAGATACATGCGTAAGGAAGGACATCAATTACCCTTGAGTGGACATTGATTTACTACCATAAGATTTTATAATTGAAAGCCAAAGTATTCGACTTAATTAACAATATCGTAAGATTACATCAATTCTATCAAGATTCATAACATATAAGTTAAATACCCTTGAGCATGAAGCTCTAGATTTGGAACACCCTAGTCCCATACTTTGATGTAGCCTAATCATATATCTACAATCACTACCTTTGGTGGGAGCTTGCTACTATATTGAATCAAATTTAAAGAAAAAAAAACTCATTGTGTGTTTTACCTCGGATAATTATTTTCAATACACTAAAATGTTCAATATAGAAAATAGTTAAAATAAAATTACATTGACAACTAAAGCTTTATGTCAGTGAAACTTCCATAATAAGTTGTGTTTCAAAATATAGGTAAACAAATTCTCGATAATGATTACTCAATGTCCTATTCATAGGCTTACATAGACTCCTACTCTTGTTTTAAAATTTAGCAATATTAAAGTCATAGCAAACTTTACACCGTGAAAATATTTGTATTATGTGGAAAGCAATGAATAAATGCCAAAGGCACGTTCATGTAGATTAAAGCCAAAGTGTGGACTATTGTTTTGGTGGGGATGGTAGCCATGGACATGTTGGTGTTTGTGGCCATATATCTGCACAATAAAATAAAGTAGCATTGAAAGTTGTTTAGCATATATAAACTGTTCGTATAGATAAAATACTATTGATTCACGATTACGAATATCACATGCCATGTATGGCTTTTGCAAATAAATAGATGTGTATACTTCAAAATTCAAACCTAGGTGAAAAAAATATATATGTGCATGATGCAATTTGAGCTAGACTAATAAATTATATAAAGTCTTCATTGGAAGGCAACTGTTTTTTGGAGGGAAAAATATCAAGATATGAAAACCGACTCTGTCTATTAGATTGTGGAATTTGGATTGTAACATCCCCCCAAAAAAATTCACTAGATCTCGAAATGATTCGCGAAACTTGAATTATTTCTTTTTGAGAATAATTCATGTTGGATCAATCAAGCCCTGTAACACAACGAAATGAAACGAGATGAAATCTAGATGAATACAAACGAAACGAAGCGATGCAAAACTTAAACGAAACGAAATGAAGCACAAGCATTCGCAAAAAGATCAATCAAGCTCTATAAGGAGACAAGACGAGACGAAACGAAACTTAGGTGAGCTCTGAAATTGATTTACCCTTATAGCCAAGTGATCGCGAAGTGAAGCGAGGCGAAACACGAAGCGAAAGGATTTGCGAACAAGATCAGTTCGTCAAGAATTCAGATATGATCGCTGGTCACCGCTGGCTATATCATTCCTACAATCCTTCAGAGTGTAGACAGACACTGCTGATCTACTTTAACAAATTAATATAGCATTCAACGAAATCAAAACAATGTGCGGAATTGAATAAGCAAGTGAATCAGACACACGAATTGTAGTAGACAAAAAATACATTCAAGATCATACAATCATACATAATAATATGTGCACAACAACTACAATATTATCTATTGATTTTCTTGATTCTTCAAGCACTGCATGTCAGATCCACGCAGTGCATTGGCATGAGAGAAATACAATTCTCTCACAAATCGTGTCTCGCTTACTAGTGGACTTCTGGATCTACAGATCCTCTACAAAATTGTCTCGCACGCAGGCGGACTTGTATTCTGTATTTTTCGTCTTCCGACTTCTTGTCTTGCTTACTTACTTATGCATCAAAAACAGAAAGTATATAGTCGCGTCGTGTAATTTCTAGATTAGAGTGATTAAACATCTACAACTAATCACAAATTACAAGACTGGCAGATTAGCCACGATCTAGAGTACTTCTGCTGATGTCATGATATCTGATCAAATATTTGTATCCCATGGTACTTGGCTGATCTTCTTGGTCAGTTGAGGAGCACGACTGATTTCATGTTGTGTCGTGTCGTGTTGTGTCTTTTGTCAAAAGTTCAGGATTGAAAGCTAGCAAAGCTTTGCCAATAGAAACATTTTGTTTCTTCAAAATCAACAATTCTACTTATAAAGAGTAGATTTTTCATAAGATGTGGAACATGAAGAACATTTGGAATAAAAGTAGTACCATCATGAAATTGCAATTTGACAATGCCGATACCATCAATACTGTGAGTACTGCTATCACCCAATGAGACATTTTTGAGTCGCAGCTTGATTGTACTCATGAGACCAATTTCTCTTGCTCGTCATGTGTTGAGTAGCACCTGAATCCAAATACCAAAAATTAATATCTTGTCGATCTTTATTTGTCATAAATGTTGCCTCATCAGCTTCTTTGTCGAAGTCTTTTGAACCTTCTGTTGCATTAGCATACTGATGTGACAATTGTTGCTGCTATTGCTTTTTCGATTTGAGAATTTGGCAATCCTCCAATAAATGGCCAGTTCTTTCGTAATAACTGCAAAACAAATTTGATTATGATGAAGCTAAATTCGAATTTGCGCCTTGTTCTGAATTCGAATTTTAATTCGACTTTTGTGCTTTCTTCGACTTCTTCTTCTTATCAAATTTCTTCGAATAAAGAGCTTTAGATTCTGGTGTAAAATGAGAGAATGGACATCAAAATTAGCATCACTCCCGACCTCTCTGAATGAAATCCCAGACTCACACCTTATTACGCTAGCAAAATCCTCACCATGTAGACACCACTGCTGCTGTTGTTGCATTACTTGCAAAATTGGGTTTTGAATTTTCTTAAGGGATGAACTTTGAAATAAAGGTTTGTTCAAATAAAATTAGCTAAAATTGCACTTGGGGCTCTAATTCACTAAGAAGAGAGAGAGAGAGAGAGAGAGAGAGAGAGAGAGAGAGAGAGAGAGAGAGAGCGCGAGCTATGGACGGTGCGAGGGTTCTATTCAAGAGGGGTTCTTCTCTGCTTTCACGTGAGTGTACCACATTCTCTCTCTCTCGTTTTTGTGCCAAATACTTTTCTCTCTACACGTACCTTCACTTCATTTCACTGCAGCACATTTCATATTTCAACTATGGTTTTCCATTCCAGGATCATTCACATAAATACTGATCAGATTTGATGTGGGTTACAGGGAGTAGCAGCAGATCACAAGCCTCTTTTGCTGGAATTAACACCTGGAAACCTTGCTCAGGCAAATATATGCTTGCACCATCTATAGTTAAAAGGTAAATAGTAATTGTTAACTCAATTGTCTGCTTTGGGGTTTTGCAATGAATCATGCAATTTCGCATTTGATAGCCCTTTTTGTTTGCTGAGTTTTGGGATGGGTTGACGCAGGTATGGGCATGTTTACTCAGCAGACAGGGGGATGATGGGCACAACTGTTTTGTGCATTAGAAAAGATGACGCTGTTGTGATCATAGGCGATGGACAAGTGACCATAGGGTCCGAAATAATAAAGCCCAATGTGAGAAAAGTTAGAAGAATTGGTGAGAATGTAATTGGAGGTTTCGCAGGTACACGAATTCTCCTTATTTTTTCCAGCTATTTATTGTTGTATGTATCAGCTTTTCAGATATGTTAGTCGTGGCTACTACAAATCATAGCACTTCTGGCCTCCTTGAATGAGAAGCTTGAATTTTAGGGTTCCTATTTGCAAATAAAGTGCTGCCATATTTGTCTTTTACTTTTATATGTGAAAAAGTGGACTTCAAAGTATCAAATTCATATATTTATAATCTTTTTAAAATCCAGACATGTACATGTGTTCCTAAGCACTAATGGTAAAGACATCAAGCCTTTTGAACTGGATTAGGTCTGATTACCCTTTTTGAAACGAAATATTGAAGGCCAGCTTGACGAGCCTCTTTGAGGGTTGGCACTCTCTGCGAATAGGCTAGAGCTTGACTTTGATGAGAAATCCTTCTTTTAATGGTGGCCCCACGTCAAGAATAATTGAATCTAATTTCTCTAGCAGAAAAGAGCCATCTCTTTGCTTTGGAAATGCTCTGATTCCAAGTTAAGATGAACCTCGAATTATGAATCAAACTAAAGAATAGAATGGAGAAGTTATTTCTATATCAACTTCAAGCTAAAGGTGAGTAATACTTCATGAGGCTTAAAAGGCCTTTTACAAAGGAGCTCCTTCCTAGGCTTCTTTCTCAAATAAGCCCTCAATTCGTATAATCATCAATCACTAGAGTGAGAGGACATTGAAGTTTTCATAAATACTTGTATAACTTATGATTATAAGATATTTTGAAATTTACCAATGTACCACATTTTATATGCCTTCAATTTTTTGGTAAAATCATAGATACCGGTTTTGAACCTTTTGTTTTGGAACTTTTTGTTTTTATGTATGAAGCAAAACACATTCCATACGTTTGAAACATGCTTTTCTTTTATTGCAAAAATTTACCCTAAATTTTTGATATAAAGAAATCGTGCCCTCATTTTGCTAGAGAGCTGCTAGTGAGGAGGGGGGTGTGAATAGATATTGTTGTTGTGATCCAATTCGAGCCAAACGAGTATAGTTATTGTGAGGAGTATGAATGTACGTTTAGCCAACACCATAGTGATCCACTTGGTGTTTTTGGGTATGTTGATTTTTTGACGTTTTCTCAAATTTTTCTACATTGATGTTGATAGGATGTTTAGGGTATTTTTATAGTGCATGTAATTTGTTACATCGCCTTCGGTAGTATTGCTTTCCAGATAGGTTTAAGGTTAGTTATAGACTCATTCCATAGATATTGTATCAATGTAGCGTCAATGACTATGATGACATTAACCAAGCTTCCACGAAGAATGGCCAAGAGCATATGATATAATCAATGGTCAAAGCCCTAAAAGCAATAGCAAAGGGTTCTCCCATGAAGAGCCCAACTAGTACCAATAAGTTGATGATCTATGAGTGACTAAAGCCAATCGTCAAACTAGCTCAAAAGGAAATGCATTCACCGATGGAGATATTGAAGGAGACGACATAAGTCATCACAACAAGTATTCTAAAAGCAACAAACAAAACCCACAAATCCTATAAAGTATGCTATAAATGTATTTCTAATGTAATGAACAACATGATGCTAATGTAAATTTGTTGATGTAACTGACATAGAAATCAGCCGACCCAGGAATTTGCTTAAGGCACTGTAATAGCCCAAGGATGCAGAAGAAATTGTCGCCATGCAGGACCCCGAAAAATGAGATATCCAAAGCTAGTCGAATAGTTTAGGAGCACCAGAGAAAAATGTCGACCTGGCAACCACAACAACAACTTGACAACAACACCAGTGGCCAAGCGATATGCAACAACTAGGAATGCCAAGGAACTTGAAGTATAAGTAGATCATATAGCAACCAAGTATGCCAAGAAACATGCAAAAAAAGTAGTTTCCCAAAAATCCTGTACTCGCCTTGAGCTGCATTTTTATTGGCCTAGCTTAAAACACGACTTTTATCAGCTCATACACACGAGCTCCTCTTGTGCCTATAACAAATATTCCAAGGGTAAGACTCTAGGCCTCTTACAACACTGGCCCATTTTTCATCTCTAGTAGAGAGATGTCTGAATTTTATCTTGGGGCTACCTCAGATTTAGTAAAGACATGAACTTTGCTTGGTTACGGTGTATTGGTTTTCAAGGCAAGCACATGCTTGGTTGTTGTGGACTGGTTTTCAAAGCAAGCACATTTTATTCTTGTTTGTAACACCATTGCTATAAAGCTCTATGCATGCTTATTCCTTGCAGAGATATTTCGCTTACGTGGACTTTTTTGCTCTATTGTTATTGACAGAGACTCATAGAGCTTATGCACATTTTGGATGCTCAGGTCTTGATGGGTAGAGCTTACAATTTTGCCACTGATAGGTAGTGGAAGGTTCTCAATCACATAATGGAGGATTTTGTCTTGGTCTCTGGGGCTACTAATATGAGTCGGGTGTGCTGCTACACTCACCTGGCGATGATTTTGGAATTAGTCTAGTTGACAGGTTTTTGGCTGCTTGTTCCCCCTCATAGTTATTCTATGATTTGTCACTTCTGCTCAGTGTTGGAACACATTACTGTTTTGGTAGTGCACTCTTTCTCAGGAGGCCTCATCTACGGCTCATGGGCAACGGGTTCTACCCAGACGCAAGCTCCAGAGCTAGCTCAACTCATGCAGCTTAAGTAACTGGTTCATCCACAGGCCAGAGGCTCAGTTCAACTAAATCTAACAATCTAATATATGATACAATAATCATAATCTCGTCCCCTAGCCACTGCTGTTTTTGAATCGTACCTGAAAGTTGAAATTGTCATAAACCTTCATGAGTCCACCTCAGGCTCAAGTATCAACAACCATGGAAGGTAGCAGAAATTTCATTTAGAACTGAGAATTTTCTCAGCATTATTTCTTGCAGGCATTTTGATCTTGTTCTTTGTTGCACATGTTAATTTCATGTCATGATAGCATTCCTTCTTGATATTTCCTATTAATACCCTAGTAGTCTGACTATGTCCATTTCAAGGGTGCACAGGAAATTCTCGTTTGTGGAAAAGTTTTTACATTGAATGCAAAGCAAGTTTAGATTGACCACAACAGTTTTTGATTCTCAGCAATCTACACACATGTATTATAGGTGCCACTGCAGATGCGTTTACACTTTTTGAGCGTTTGGAGGCAAAGCTTGAAGAGCATCCTGGTGTGTTCTATGTATCATATAAACTCTGATTGTGTCCAATAGTGGACTTGGTTTTATACATTTGATAACATAGGCCACCCTTTTCATTTTTCATTTCAAAGATATTAATTAAAAGAGGTTACAGAGATGATCTGATATCCTTGTCCTTTTGGCACTGTGCAGGACAGGTACAACTGTACAATCAATTCGATGATAGTATTCTATAAGAGGCATGAACATTAGTCCAATTCTTCATATTTTTCAATCTATTCTCAAATACTATGTGCTGACTGCACACAGACTGTGTTCTGGTACTCACTTATCTGCCATGACTAACTAGTTTGGTGGACAAGCAGCTTACTCGTGCTGCTGTTGAACTTGCAAAGGCATGGCGTACTGACAAGTTTCTAAGACGTTTAGATGTGAGTATTTTGATACTATGAGGCTAAAAAATGCAACCTGTTTGGCTTCCTGCCATTCTCTCGAAGAGATCATTGTATTTGAGAGATCTTATGTTTCCACAGATGTATTGTTTGCATATCCGTGAGACATTTCCAAAATGACTATCATCTTTATATATGTCTGTTTAGTGTTTCTCCTTAATGCACATAAGAGTAGGTAGCTGAAACGTGTGATGCCTGTTAGCCTAACATTTAATGGGAGCTTGTTTCTCTTCAGAGATCAAAGAAAGATGCTGATTGCAGAAGCAGGGAATTTTGATGAAGCATCATAAACCACTATAAAACTTGTTGTTTGTTGCGTGTTTATCGTTGAGAAGTCTGCATTGTGGTGATTTTATCTCATTTTCAAGATGATCATAGACGTAAAATCGATATATTTCTCTGCTGTATCAGCGGACATGCAGTTCTTATTTGAGATCTTCATCCAAGTTACAACCAGCTAGTTTTTCTCTTTCCAGTGGCCCACTTTCTCCTCCAGCTATGCTTTTTAGTTAGGTTTTCAGCAAACTGAAGGGATGAAATGTAAATTTTCCTTATTTTTTCCATGAGGAAATAGGAGCTTCATTTAATTGGCTTTTCTCTTTTAGTGCTCGGCTTCATCATCAGAGTCTGCTCTTCACCTCCTGACAAGATATAGAAACTCTATACATTGGTCATTGTACAAAGCTATGAAACCTAATGTGGGCATATGTTTGTGCATGTGACTTGCACCTACTCTGGGGTGCTGATGATGTGAGTATGGATGTCATAGCATTTGGTCCACACAATGAAGTTGATAAGATTATGTGGTTGGACTACATAGGATTGAAGATTGTGTCTCTCTTGTCATGTCGATATTATCCCAGATGTAACATCAATATATCTATTGATCAGAGAAACTCTTCAATTCACACTGAAGCTGTGCATTTACAAATTTATAAGATGACCGGTAAACATTCTCAAACTGATCTATAAAGTGCAATTTTTGTAAATAGGTTCGTCCTCTGGAAAGAAGCAAGTTGAATAGATAAACCTTTTCAGTCGATAGTTCCAACTTGTGGTGTGGATGCATGTCTGCTAGAGGCTGAATTTTGCAAACATTCATGTTGCTACAGTTCGGATGCTATTTGGTTAGGTGTTAAATAGAGAGACACTTAGTGCTTATTACATTTTGATAGCCTTTTAGCTTCACTTTTACCCCCACAGGGCATCATTAACTCTCCCTAAGATTGTTATAATTGTGGGTTTCTGCAACTTTTCTTGAATATTGAACTTGAGCTATCTACTGTGTAATGTGTACAAACAAATTTTTGATAGCCTAATGCAGTTTGAAATGGTGTAAGCAGTAATTTTCGTTTGATGTGTTTAAGTGTACGAGTTTTGGCCAGTTTTAGAAACTATGGACTATACACTTCTTTTACCTTCACCTGTCTACTGATGAATTGATGATTACACCTAAAAGCCAATATTTTTCTTTTTCTTTTTTAGTATCTGGATCATGTTCGTTGTTATTGTTACTATAAATCTTGTAACATAACAGTGGGAGAGTTGTACTTGAATCACTTATTGCTTATCATCCCAATTTAATCAAAATTACGAATATACATTAAGAAATGTGAGGATGTCAACATTTCGTTGCTGTTCCATTGGTTTTTAGTGAGACCTGCTTCCAGCTGGTGATCTTCAAGTTTCAGAGTCCTGGTGTATACAAAGTTTGTTAGTGTTCCTGTAATGCTGATATTAGTGCACAGGCTATCATGGTTGTTGCAGATTCAGAAATCTCCCTAACGATCACTGGAAATGGAGATGTTTTGGAACCACACGACGGAGTTGTAGGTTAGCATTGAGAAATTAGGCTTCATCTTTCTGAAGTTGTACTAAAGAAAATTTTCCAGCTACATATTACAAGACGATTAGTTTTATGAGAGTCGTACAGATTTTGTTCAACTGTTTATAAGAGAAGCTTAAGTACTAAGTAGCCTATATAACTTGATTGCTGTTATTTATATGATTGTAATGTAGGTATTGGTTCAGGCGGGGCATACGCAGCTGCTGCTGCAAGAGCACTTATTGATATACCAAACATGGATGCGGAAACTATTGGTAAGTTAATCAAGTTTAGGTGACCTGAAGGGTTGGCTAGTACTTTTAGAGAGAATTAATTTGTATGCTTCCGTCCTGATAAAAGTGGGAGGTTTTAATCTATAGTAACAATCTCTTCCCTGTTTCATGGTGCTCTGTAATCTATAATGGAACAGGTGCTTAAAGCCTAGATGAGCACTGTTGAAGCTGATGTGAAAATAAACAAAAAAATTTCAGATACTAGCAAAATTCAGACATAGTTTGTTTAGTTGTGCTAGTCTGAATCTATTACCATAGGGGATACTATTGAATGGGTGATACATTATTATCAACCGATAAGCACACTTTTTTTTGGCAATCCTTGACTCCAGGTCCCAGGGAAACCTTGCGGAGGGTTAATAGATGGTGAAGAAAATTGGTGGTAGGGTCCATAAGAGACCATATATTGTCTTCCTCAAGGGTCCAAAGATCCTTGAGTCCAGGTCCCAGGGAAACCTTCCGGAGGGCTAATAGATGGTGAAGAAAGTTGGTGGTAGGGTCCATAAGAGACCATATACATGGATACACTGGTCCATAAGAGACCATACACTGATAAACCTCCAGTAGTAGCTGTGACATGGAATACTGAACATTTTCTGGACTGAATGCAATAGCATGAAAGGCATGCCAATCTTCACCTACATCATTCAAGAGAGAATACGACTCTTTTCAATCTCATGGAAGAGCAAATCAATGTTGATCAGGCAATGGACAATACCCTACGGATGCAAGATGATTCTAAAAATCTCAGATTTTTGTCTTCAAAACATGGAGGGTTGGCATTTCCCTATGGGATTCAAAATTTCTAGCTGGGCACGTTCAACTGGGCATGATGGGCTTTTGTAAATGAAGTTAATGGAGATCATGCTAATGCCAACCACCAAAAGGCTTTCCAGATGGGCTCAAATTGGCTCTATCAAAAGAGCAGTGAAGAATTGAACAAATTGGATCTAAAGTTACATATAACTATGGAGCGTGATCACTAGCTGTTAGGTTCTTGGCACGTAGGATGAAACAATATAAAAAAATGTACCGAATGATGCATTAATATACACGCCTTTTGATTGTCAGTTTGTTCGAGCAATTGTTTGTGTGTCATTGTGATTGTAATCACTGAATATACAGCTTCTGTGAACTCTAAGCTGATTTTGAGTTACCCTAATTTTGCTCTCTGGGGGTCTCTGCAAATGTTGTGGGGCTCCTCCTAGGGATCCAGATCAGAATGAATTTAGTGTAAAAGGAACCGGGAAAAAAGCTCACTAACTAAAAGGCTTCATAATATGTAGTACAAGCAGTGCAGCATTTTCTGTTTATCCATGCTTCAAGACAGAGCAATAACAGTTGCTGTAGATGTTTGAATTCCCCAATGAATTCGATTATCTTTTTTGGACCAAAAATGAAATTTATTTTTTCGAACCAAAAGGCTACTTGGTATTTTCAAAATAAACCTGTGCTACTTCAAACCAAGTCTTATAAATCAAGTTCTTCTAAGTAAATTCATAATGTTAAATGAGGATCTTGAGAGGGCTGAACTGGTTAGTTGTTGTGTACACTATTTTTATCATTGTCTGAATGGTGCCTTACAAAACACATGAATTGGATTATGGGTCACTTTTAGAGAATTTCTGTAGGCAATAAAAGAAATGATCAAAGCACACCTCACATGGATATGGGGAATAAAAAGTTTTTTTTATTACAATGAGCCATGAGTACATTTTTAAGCATGCCTGTTGCTGTATGTAGAAATCTTCCAAAATGGAGTGACAAATTAACATGTCGTATTGTATTTGTTTGGGTAGTTTTGAAATGGTCTACTTTATTAGTTTGTTGGTGCTGGGTTTGAGCTACCTTAGTGCAATTGGATGCATCTGCATAAGCAGTGACTTGTTTGGTGTTTATCCAGAGTTTAACCTGTACCTAGGCTTGTTCCTTCATCCTTTTTCATTGTCATAATAATATGTGAGTTTATTGCCAATTTTTGCAGCTTTTTGTTCCCTGATTGAAGAAGAAATATTTGTGATTTGCAGCATATAAGGCAATGAAGATAGCTGCAGATTGCTGTATATATACCAATCATAACTTCACCATTGAGCGCATCAGTGTTTCTAGTACAAGAAGCCCTGAGGCTGAAAGTCAAGCTGCTAGCATATCAATTCCTGTTTCAGAAGGCTCTCCTGATTCGAACAACCCAGCTTGATTCGTACAACGGCTTCTGATTTTTCAGTGGCTGAAGATTTTGAATCCATTTTTTGTTTAGGATTTTGAGGTCCGGTTCTGATTGTTATATATGATGACTGCTGGAACCAGAATTGTGAAGTTCCATTTATGAAATCTACTTGCAGCAGATACAATAGGTTTGATTTTTTTGAGCAGATAAACTCGATGGAGATTCGAGAATCTGTTGTTTGTAAGTTTGGTTAAGTTTTAAAAATTTCACAAATGACATCAGAATACGAGATTGTAGCAAACTGGGATGATAGTGAGTCATTTCGCTATGAGCTTTGAGCCTTTTGAATTTCTATAACCTACATTTCCACTGCGTGACATTATGAATAAGGATCGGGTTCTCAAAACTTTTGTTTTTGAGATGATTTTTCTTCAATTTTGCCATTCAAAATTTCAAAGGTTAACTGTTCATTAATATGTTCCTCAATTCAAATTGGGACTTATTTTTTTGATGTTTGATGTCTCAAAATATTGCATATAATGTCGATGATGTTACTTCACTGGTTCACATTGTGTACATTGTTGTTCCCCAAGCTTTTGTTATGACAAATACCTACACTGACTTTACTTGCATTGGCTCCTTGTTATTTTTTGTTCTGTTTGGCATACTCCTGTGTATGTTCAAAATCTGAATTGATCTCATTTTGGTTGTTTTCCACCTTAGAAACCTGTTCCAACCCTTTTGGGTCGGAACATACTGTATGTTCCTTACAGTACGTTCGGAGTCTGAACGTTTTTTTTTTTTGGTCTGAACGTCTATTACAGCTTTGGCCACCAGAGGAAAATTCAAGTCCATTCCAGAGACAGGCGAGCCGTAGAGAATGAAAGGGAAATCAATATAAATTGTTCAAGCTAATCTGAAGCTCGAACCAACCAGGAGAACATAACTGGTTGTTATAGCTTAACTGGGAGGTCAGCACACACATTTCTCATGTGCAATATGAAACTAGAAACATGTGCACATTACATGTAAAACTAGAAGCGTGTGCACATTGCATCCAAAAATGTTGGTTTCTCTTTGCAGTGCACAGCATCAAAGCACAAAATAAACATATTACGTGTAAAAGTTCTTCCAAAAATATTAATTTCTCTTTGCGACGCACAGCACCAAAGCATGGAATAATCCTTTTCTTGAGCTAGGATCATCCTTCTTTCTAATCTCCAAAGGAATATGATCAAAGCAAACACATCCAAAGATTCTAAGGTGATCAACCTTAGGCTTCTCTTTATGTAACATCTCATAAGGTGTCTTTGCTCCAAGAGCAAGATGAGGGAGTCTATTGCATAGATAATTGGCACAATTGGTGGCCTCTCCCCAAAAATCCTTAGTCAAGGATGCTTCAATTCTTAGAGCCACTCACATAAAGGTCTATTCTTCCTCTTGGACACCCCATTTTGAGAAGGGAAATAGGCACAAGAGAATTCTCTTTTGATTTCTTCTTGCTCACAAAAATCATGAAACTTGTTGGAGAAGTACTCTCCACCACCACCCTATCTCAAAGCTTTGATCTTGAAAGAGTATTGCTTTTCAACAAGAGCATTGAATTTGAGAAAATAATCAAACACCATAGATTTTGAAGATATAAGAAGATACAACCATGTAAATCTTGTGGAGTTATCAATAAAGATAAAAAAACAAGTGGCTTCTCCCTTGGACTTGATGTGAGATCAATCTCACTAGCTCTACCAATCTCTCTCAAACTAGATCAAACTTTCAAACAAAGGTGAAGCAAGGACAAAGTTTGGATCAACCTTACTCAAGAACGTGGTAAGCACTCAAATCATCCACAAAAGACTCAAATACAAGTGGTTTGCATGAAATTATGTGGTTATGACCTCAAAAAATTGTCTAGATCTCAAATAGACAAAATTGGCAAGCTTTTTCTTGAGTTTTTGATTAAACAAGCAAGATATGAGTCAAACAAAATGTGTCCAACCAGGTTGGGTGCTCTACCCACCTTGATTCAAATGGCTATAACTTTTGATTGACACATCCAATTGATGTTAAACAAATTGCAACACAATCTTGACCCTACTAGCTTTCTAGCAAGCTATCAAGCATAGATTTTGGACTTGGAGGAGAACCACTGGTCAAAGTTGTTTGATCCTCACACGTGTCTGACTGAAATTCGTAAGGTACTAGGCTGAGTCCAATCAATGTGATTATGACCTCTCTTGTTCCAAAAATCACCTTGGTGGCTATGGAGATGCAACCACACTCTCTAGATCTTGGTTTTAAGACAAAATCTCCTAAGATGTGGGTGATAGCACAATAGATCAAGCATAGATTGAATTCCGAGATCTATCTCACAAATCTAAGGCAAGAGCACTATGTAACATGCATATATCATTCATGAAAGTATATTCACACGTGTGGAAACTTGTGGATGAAAAAACTACAAAAAGGCCTTGCTCTCGGGTAGAGAGAGAATCCAAGCATCAATCCTCGGGTAGAGAGAGAAAGCCAAAATAGCTCAAAATATAGAAACTCTCATTAACTCCAAAAAACTTACATAGAAATGAATCCATCACACTCTAATTTTACCTCCTCCAAATATGATTAGTTGAGTGACATATGAGCCCTCAAACTTGATTGGACCAAATTGGTGGATTCCTCTCTTTTGATGGGTCACTAGATCTCATGCCAACACATAGGAAAGTGTCACACATCCAACCTCATCATCACAAATGTAACAAGCCTAAGCTAGCTCGAGCCACATCAAACTCTACTTTTGGCCTAATCATCACTTCACATGTGTACTTGCTCAAATTGCCTCTAATGCCAAAATTGGCCTAATCAAATACAAACATGTGGATGGAGACACAAATAGTTAATACACCCCCTAACTCAACATAGATAACTTTTACAAAATTTCACAATATTTGCTCCAGTACCCTGACTTGCCAAAGCATTACGTTTATGTTGTGCACCCAGGGCCACCCCAATAGGCAATGTTTTAAGCATAGTTGCAGCGAATCGCGATTCGCTGGGTCCGCGATTCGCGAATTGCGATTTGAACCGCGAAACATGCAAAAAAAAATTTAATTTAAATTTTTTTTTTTTTGGAAAAATAATAGCTTATGGCTGAAATTTTTTTAGGGGAGCAATGGTTAAACCAGCGTTTTGCCTCCCATAATTGCAATAGATAGGGCACAAACAGATAAAAGTCAGTAGCTATTTGGTTGCTATTTGCTTTCGTCCTCAGTAATTGTTAATGCTACAGTTTGGGCTATCAACTCCATGGATGATGATCACTTTTGCAATCATTTCATTGGAGATGTGAGTGCAATGTGCATACAGTTGGGGGCATAAATATTGGGCCTTAATCAGCACGCATCACCCCCCATTTTTATCTTGGGGGGGGTGGGGGTGCAGGGGGGGCGTCCGAGGGTCCCTCGAAGCAAAAAATGAGGTACAATTGCTCTACAGTTCTCTATCTCTGTCCCACTGGAATCATCTGTGATCCTAACGAACAGGCTAGAGGTTAGTTTTGAATTTTTATCCTTGACAGAACCCAACATGGATTAATGCACCTAAATTGGACCGAATTGTACCCGAAACATTCAGCAAACTACACAGTATCAATGCTCTTAATTAAAGATGAAACAATGCTCTTAATTAAAGCTTTCATCTGATACCCATATTGCCCAAAAATAAAGAAAAATAAAAACGATTCTGAACATTTTTACAAAAATTCCGAAACACGATTCTGCGGACTGCGATTCTGGACCGCGTTTCGGAATCAGAGTGCAACTATGGTTTTAAATAGTCTTCTATGGATGGATTGAAAGCTTGAAAGGGAGTGGAATTAGTAGAAGGTATTCATATTTGCCAAAGGTGACCAGTTCAGATGTTCTCAGCATAATCCATTCAACTTCAGAGGTTCACAGCAGATTCAACTTGGTTTGGTACTCTGGATTTAAGATACAAGAGTAAGCTTACTATTGTTTGAAAAAAAACAGAATGCATGCATTTTAAGAATTTTGAGATCACTTCTAAATAAAAAATGCTACAATTGGTGCTGTAGTCTAAATTTTCCAATATGATGTATTGATATCCCAGCACAACATTCTAGTTGCATTGATATATATGTGGGCAGCAGAACACTTTCTGAACTATAAAAAATAAGTGAATTTTATGGACTTCATTTTATTTTGTATACTTTAATTCTGAAGATTTCCTGGCTGTCTAACTCTAATGTTTTCACCTGCCTGATCATCTTCGCTTTCCTATGGTTGCTGAATTTTTATGAAGGATAAATTAATTGCTGGTCTCGGTGCCCTTTAGCAAAATATCTATGGAAGCAAAATTAAGTTGCTTTCACAAATGATGAAAGAATGTTCTGCTTTATTTTGAGTTCATCTGCCTTTTCGTGGTGGAGAGTCTGCAATCAAAGTACAAAATATGTTAATTTCAGAGAACCTGCATGGTTAGAATGCATATCAAACAGGAAAATTTAGCTCACTGCCTGCACCTCACCATCATAGGAAATTTGAGAGTTCTATTCATATGTCACACATACGTTATTGCCATAAATTATCATAGCCTGATTGTGTTCACAAATATTTCTGCCAAATTACCAGGGTAAGCTTCTCAAGTTAATATGCTGAAAGATTGTGAGGTACTAGTTGCTTACTGAATAAAGCAGACGTTGCAGTCTCTCATGCTCCTTTTTCACATAGTCCTCACCTTTCTCAAGCATTTTCTTGAGAATTTTAATGTAAATCTTGCCATATCTGCATGTCGTCAGTTTTGTTTTTGTAACTGAAGGAGTTGACAATGTGCATTTATTTTAACATTGAGTAGACAAAGAACTCCTTTATTGTAATAAATAGTCCATGCAGGAAAAGTGGTGATATCCACAATATATTTTGTGTTGATAAAATAATCTTCAGAACGTAAAGCCTAAAGATTGGTCATTTGTTCACTTTATCTCAGTTGTAATTAGTAATTTAGTATACATTAGGATAGTAAACCAAAAAGAGCAAGAAATAATATGCGTTCACGTTTGCAAAGGCTTCCTTCAAAACTTTGACAGTTTGCAGATTTGTATACCGTTGCAGTCATTCTAGTTTTAGACTGCAACCTAGCAAGCATGCATTAAGTTGCTGTAATAGAGATTTGAAATCATCTCTTGGTTCTACGAGGTGGTGCAGATCTGTTGAAATGCCTTACTTAGGTATTAGTCGTTCATGATACTTGCGAAATTCAATTCCTCAGAAGCTTTTGCATTCTTTTGAAGTCATGTACATTGTTTCTCAATTTCGAGATCATGCTTGAAAGTTAAGGCATCTCAAATTTTAAATTTTTTTTGGCTGGTAAGGATGAGATTCCCTAGGTCAATTAACACAATAATTTTGGTTATTCAGTTAATATCTTTGAGACTGGACAACTGACTTCTTGGCAAAAAGAGCATTATTTTGTAGCTTAAGCTGTAAAATCAAACTCAGCCCTCAAACACTTCCACAGGTCATGATTCTTTTTTATATCTCTGATTTCTTAGTTGGAGGAACCTAGAAGGAACACTTTGACATTGCTTACTGCCTATAAATTGCTTGAGCCAAGGGCTTAGCATCTACTACTTGAAGGTTGTTCGTGATGGTCTTGTTTAACATAGTCATGGTACAATCAAGCTGAGATACCATTATGATTTGGATCCTCTATCATCCTGCACCTCCAGGAATAGACCATCATCTTTCTCGCATCAAATGGACATATCAAAAGCCTTTGTTTATGTTGCTAAGTTCAAGAATAAAGAGAGCATTAATGTCGCTTATGTGCTTAATATACTACAGGTTTTCAATTCAAACTCAGAAAATTGGGTTTGCAGTAAAGGACACATACTCTATAGAACTCTCCTCTAGCTCATCTGCTGCAGCTTCTGCTTTAGAAAGGATTGCAATGCGCTCCATCAGTTTGGTTGATAGAAACACATTAACAATTTCATCCATAACACCTACCCTTCCTACCTGCATGAAGGATCGCGTATTATGTCGAGCTTCAGTGCATGTGCCTCACACCCTTTGTAACTGGGTTATACATATAAATTGTCCAAGCTCAAAATTGAAGTGCACATAGTACAAATACTTTCCTCTCTAATTTGAGGAAAACTCACCTCATCCTTCAGGTGTCCCATACTGTTGCGAGAAGTATGAGCATTCTGATTAACAAATTCTACAATAGCATCCAAGCTCCGAACATTATCGTAAGTTTCACCAGCTTTGTTTTGCTTTGTAAAAATCATCACAGTTGGGTAAGCTTCAACACCATATCTGCACCCAATCATCATCATTATTTGGTGATTTTCCACTGTGACATATCAGTGTCTTCAAAAGATTTTGTGTCATGCAGTAACTTTCTGTGGTTGATTGCCCCTGAAAAGTTTCCACCATATCAATTGGAGCAACTTGAAGGTCTTGTAACTAGACCCTGAGTCATCATGTTTTAGCCTTTCCTAAAAGCACTCAAATACGAAGTTGCCCAAGGTTTAGGATGCTCTTAAGGCATCCAACATAGTGGAAAGCGCAATTCAGAGGAAAAGTTCCATTCTGTTATACGTTCAATATGATGATCTAAAGCACAAACTATTGATAGCCAGTTTTGTTATAACTCAAGCACATTTGGCAATGTTGGTAGGGACTTATTACCAAGTCTCAAAAATAGGATGGAAATGGTAGACAAAGTTTAGATATATCAAAATTCAAATGTGCAATTTAGTTTTACTATTATTCATAATTTCTGCTAAAAAAGAAAGCTTTGCAATTGATTTTGACATTTGGAGTCACTAATGATGGTGGGTTTGGTACCTGTCCGATATGGCTTTGTGTGCGTCTACATCTAGCTCTGCAATTATGACATCCTTTTCTGCTTTAAAAGCTGAAGCAACATGCTCGTAGGCCTGTCCAGATGTGAGAAAGTTATACAGCTTGTCAACTAGATAGTAAAGAGCTTTGAACACTATTCCAACGACAGAGAAAAGATGAAAACTGTTGTATACTGGAGAACTTTGATGTGCTAGAAGCTAAAGAAGAACAAATGTAGTTTCAGTGCGTATTTTGGAAATAGAGCTATTTGCTGGTCTTTTAAACAGTAAAATTCCCAAAAAGGAAAGATTTATCTTTACAACACTTTGTGAAGGTTATATTCAAAGTTTTCTGGCTGAGAAATTTTGAGGTCTTTTAAACCACTTAAAAAGATGGTCATTCATACTTACAGAAGCAAGAGCTTGGCTCTGACTGCACCTGCATATAACAGCCACAATTTTTTTTGTGAGATTCATCCATCATACAGTTAGATGCAAGTGATACACTTGCAAAACATTAATTTAGCCATAATCAGCAAATGCAGTCTTTGCTGATGTGGCACGCACTCATTCGTTGAGAGCGGAGGCGCTATGCATTGTAGCAGGAGCTCTTCTTAAAAAAGATGACATGCTCCACCATTTATCTATTATGTCCAGTTTGTGGGGGGAGCAGCAGGGGGAATACGGCCTGCTCCTAGTCGATACCAGGTCTGTTGGCACATAATTTGTGGCCTGTCACTATTCTATGTTTAAAGGTCAAATCATATGCCCATAGAGATGGGCTTTTTGATGGATGATAATACTCAAATGACTGAGCTTTATCTGCAGAAATGTAAGCTCCCATGCGAATAACAGCTTTGATATTCTTGTCAAAAGAGTCACAATTTTTTCTAGGTGCACGATACTAAAGGAAAAATGAAACGAGGATATAAAGTACGTTAACAGAGAAAAACATACTCAAAGTGCAATTTCCGTTTTTCAAAATTAACAAATATCGCATGGCTTAAGCACACAATTCTCATCTCATAATTCTGCTTATTGTGTCCACAACATGCCATAGGTTTTCAATCTGACTCCGATCTGACTGGCAGCGTTTTGCGAGAATGCTCTTTGAGAAATTTATGCACGTGCATAGTAAGCTTACCAAGGTGCAAAGAACTTCACCAAAACAGTTTTTTTGAAGTCCAAAGTGATGTCATCAAAAATTTTGGAAGTCAAGACTACCGCATCGGACTTGGTTAGATGAAGCTTGCCTTCATTTCCTGCATTAAGAGAGAGTTCAATCAATATTCCATCCGAATTTTTTTGACAATTTTCTTGTTGCTGCATCCAGCAGCAGGTGAAGAAATGAACAAGACACAAAGCAAATAGACATGACCTAGAACTTTTAACATAAATAGTACTATGATAGGCTAGTTGTTTTATGATGGTAAACTGTCTTGGAAGCATAAGTTCATAGCATGCATGCGTGCTCTAAATCTCACACCAAGTTCTGAGTTGAGAAAATCAACCAATGCCTCTGGTGTGCGGGAGCCCTCGTAACTGTACAAAGAAAGAAAAAGGTAGGCTAAGCAACTTGCCATGTGTCATAACTTCAGACTAAAGCTTTTCAAGATGTGTAACAATGGATTGCCATCAAAGCCATAACTTTGAAATACAGAAATCTATCTCACTCTTTAGGCTGATGAGAACCTTTGGGAAACCACTTCAGTGTTGGAAAGCCAGAAACTTCAAATTTTTTGCAGAACTTTTTGTGCTCGTCACAGTCCAACTGTATCAAGGACAGACGAACTTGAATCAAGAAATGAAGGTCTTAGTGCTATGATCATGCTTCATATGTACAGCAATTGCTTAAATATTTAGAGTCGGTCTAGTTTTGAGCGCCAGGCCATTTACATGATCATGTAAAGCCAAAAGCTAATTAATGATATGAGTCTACTTCGTCCTTACTTTCGCAAGAGCCACAGATTCAATTTTTTTAAACAGAGAAGCCACCCTTTCAAAATGGGAAGCCAGCCGTTTACAGTGCCCACACCTGCAATAGCATAACAAGCAACTTGTCAGCTGGAACGCTGGAAATCCATTGCAGCATTCTATGAGTTAAACTGCTTTGTGAACCACATATAAATTAACCCATATGACGATTGAACTGCTCAGAAAGACTTCAGGTGACAAAATTTTAAGGGATTGAATGCCCTGACACCGGGGCTTTAGTCCAGAGCCTTGATCAGATTCAAGCAGGAATTATATCCTGGAAGAGTGAGATGGGTTTGCCGATCTGGTTGATACATACAAGGCTCAAGCTTAAGTGAGATCAAGAAAGTGTTCCAGCAAAGCCCACCACCCACCATGGTGCATAGAACTTCACCAGAACTCCACGTTCCCCTCCAACCACTTCATCAAAGTTGTTCGGATTGAGCTCCACAACACTAGGCAGAGCTAATTCCTCTGTCTCTTCTGTTGTAGCAACGACAGCCAAGACCATCAAACCTGTTACAAATATCAGATGAAGCAGCCTCTTTGTGCATTCCATGATCACAATTTCTTTTGGGGGGAGAGAGAGAAGAGAGAGATAGAGAGATGACGGTTATAGTCGTTATATAGGGATGCCCTTGTCGTAGGTTATGAGGTACGGTAGGTCAAGGCTAGGGGTACCCTTATTGTAGGGTAGGGCTAGAAGTTGTGCAATGCTATTGAAAGTTGGAAATACTCTTAGGATGATTTTATTATCACCCTTGGACACAAGGAGAAGTGAATTATCACAAGGACAAGCTAATTTTATTATCACTCTTGAGCACAAGCACAAGTGTAGGAGTCCACACTAAATTGTTGTAGGGACGGGGCCACAATCAAACCTATGATTTCGACTTGGGCTGATTGGAAGAGTCTATCTGTCCCTACTGACCCATGGGGTATTTGACCCCCACCATGAAGATGTCATGCATGCTTTTGCAACTTGTGTTAAATCACGAAATTTGTGATTTGTTATTCTCATTCTCAATGAGGGCGTGGTGTATGAGGGCTCATCCCCATAGGAAGTGTGAGTTTTGCCCTATTGAGGATCTTCATTGGGCATTACGGGGAAATAGATTTTTTTGGTGACAAATGGCCTTAAAATTCTGATGAGGCCGCAAGGATGCACCATGATTGAGTGACATGTGAACCCAAACGTAAAGGTCTACGATTGAAATTGACGGGTGCGAGCATATCAGATTGTGTTTCATAATGAATATTTAATGTACCTCTTGGGTGATCAATGGTATGATTTGTAGTTGAGGAGTCATCCTGAAAACCTTAGGTGGTATAGGTTTCATAGCCCACACGGATGGATCCACTTTTATAACTCTTTTCTTGTTTTTAAAAGTGAATTTGCTAGTTCTCTAGTCATGAATCACTTCTCGACCCAACAAAATCTTATATGCAGATGGTGATTCTAGTATGTCCAACACCACAAATGTGATGACAAGGTGTACCTCTGCAATCTTGACTAGTATATGGTCCACAACTCCTTTAGGCCGCACACAGGGTTATTTTGCTAGTTTGACTACATATTTGACAGCTTTCAAGCCTTATACACAACATTTCTTCTACCTCCTTGATAGTAAGCATAAGAGGTCTAAATTGAGCTCTCTTTCGTTACATTATCCATGGGGTTGTAAGGGTAGTGAGTATCATGAAAAATAAAAAACCAAATCAATCCAAAGGTTAGATCTAGGCCAATAGCGAATGCAGAAGCCTTCGTTATCCTGTTGGATTAGTCTCCTTCTTACCAATCGACTAATCGGTTTTAATCTCCATCCATTGTTTATCCAGTTCTGCGGATTTTTCCGTGTCTTTTTACAGTTCGCAGTTTTACAAGTGTTTTTACACAGTCTGCAAAAATACACGGAGTTTACAACAGTGTTGCCTTTTTCGCCTGTCAGAATTCCCAAAATGCAATGTCGCCTTTTTCGCATTTTTCGCCTGACAGAAATCTCGTGTAAAATCACAGTGTCGCATTTTTCGCTTTTTCCAAAGAGCCTCAAATGCTAAGGAAATGACTCTGGCAAAGTGTGGGGCAACCCTAAATGAGATTTAAGGGCACTGTGGCCTTTTTCGCATTTTTCACGAAAAACCCGACACTGTCGCCTTTTTGCGACAGTGTCGCATGTGGCTGGTTTTAGTCCATTTCTATAGAGCTACAATTTTGGTTTATTTATGCAGACAGAACATTTACGGCGAATTTCATCGCTTATCAGCAATCAATGACAAGGAACCGGATGGATGCCAACGGATACCAGCCAACTGGCAATCGCAATTGACGAACTAATTTCTTAGTATAAATAGCTGTTCATATTTATACAGTTAATGCAATACAAATCAAGTTGAAGTTGAAGTTTATCAGAAGAAGTTTTTGAATAGTTAGCTCTCTCTCTCTCAAGCCTGTGAGCTTGAACACTCCTGAGCATTCTAGCTCACTTCTTAGAGTTGTTTTAGAGATTGCTATTGTGCTTCTGCTTATCAGCATTGCGCTTAATTCAGACATTCATTTTAGCCACTCAGAGATAGCACAGAGTACGCGGTAATATTTTATCTGATAAGTCAATGCTTTATTGCTTGGCTATGTAATCACTATAGTACTGATGATTGCACAGTTAGTTACTATAAGATCGAACATGATTTCTATCACTATTGCTTTGTTCAAAATTGATAGGTGTAGTCATGCATTGTGAAAGAGGAAGATAGTTTATTCCGCCATGCACAAAAAGTTTTATGTAGGCAGATTCTTGCTTTAGAATCTGTTTACTAGTTTCATTGTGCTTACTTCTTGTGATAGCATCTTGTTTACAGATTATTTCTTTATTCTGCCTGTCAGCAAAGGTTGTGGGCACTTCTTGAAATTATCTTTCTTAGCCCATTGCCAAAATCAGGTAGAAAGGGATTGATCATTGTTGTAGTAACAATTTTTACCCTATCAGAGGACAAACCAGATTTGTCTCTCTTGAGATCATTAATGCATCACTCAAGAAACAAGAATGATCAAGGAGCTCAAGAATGCATCAAAACTCATGGAAGATTTTCTCATTTCAGCATGGAGTTGATACATTTACAAAAGCCTCCCTTTTACAAAGGGGGAGTCTCTTGAATAAGCAAGAGAGCTTCCTAGGTGGCATCCTAGTGGCATTTCCACATTACACAAATTACAAGTGGAATTATGCTCTCCACTAGATGTCACCATCAAAAGGTGGCTCACTCTACTTTTCTAAGAGGGGCCTACTTGCATTTATTACTTTGTCTAGAAATACTAATTCCTACATGGTCATTCCATCTTTCGGGATTCACCATGAGGCTAACACAATTTCTACTTGACAATATTAACTAGTATTCCTTGGCTCTCATACTCGGCTCTCAGTCTTCATCCATCTCGTCTTCTTAGAGACCTCCTCGGTCTAAGGTGAGAGGTGCTCTTGGGTAGCTCTGACCGAGTATCTTGGGGATTCGTCAGAATCAGCCAACATCATCCCACCTCTAATGTATTGCAGGACCCACTGCAACCCATATTGGACGATATTGCTCCGCGGTTGGCATCTTTGATCATCACTTGGAAAAGCGTAGATCCTCGTTCGCTTGCATAAAACCAAGTGCTTATTGTTGCCAGTCTTTATCAAAAAACTGCTTTCCGCATTTAGCCAGAATGTCTTATTGCTGCAAGTGGCTGATATTCTCAAAATTGGAGAGCTCCCAACAGCTTCACAACTTGCATGCTTGGGCACTTCCCGCGTGTCTTTTTTTTTATCACTTGTATCTTCCCTTGACGGTTTCATCTTTGGTTTCTTGGTAGGTACTAACTTCTGGGAGGTCTGCATCCTCCATTTTGCTCTTGGGTGTTTCCGTAGTTCTTCGCTCAGTCGAAGTTTTCAGTCTTGTTGATGCTCTTGCCTTGATGAGAAGAGGAAGGTCCTCAATCGAAAGGTTGCACAAACTTTGGTTATCAGTATCAAGGGGATGGACTCATCAACAAATTGGTTGTAGAAATAAATTTGGACGCATGGGTAGGTGACGAAAACTTGTTGAAGGGTTGGTGGAAGGGTGAAGGAACTGATAGTTCTCTAGTTGCAGCCTTGGATCCTTGCAATGTCGAGCTTTGACCACCACTTTCTAGGTGAGGAGCTTGTTTTATTCCATAGGCTCACTGTTGTCTTCATCATTTTTCTTTTCTGCAGATTATTCCTTTGATCCATTACTTTTGGATCTCTTTGGGCTTCATAGGAGGGGATTCAACTATCATTGCTCCAAAGAGTTTCTTTTGATCTAGATCGATCTGACTCAATTGTTGCTTAAGTTTTGTCCTTTCCTCCTCAGCTTCTTTGCTTTATCTCTTTTTTGCTGCTTCGTCTGTTTCTTCTTTTCTGGCTGACCAACCGATGTAGGTGGTAGTTGGTCTCCGCAAGACATTTGCAATGATCTCTTAGCCGCTTCGGTAAGACTATCAGTGATCTGAAAAGATTGAGAATTTCTCAGATGAATAGTGGAATAGTGGAAAACATAGAGATGGAGGATAGGATGGTGGTGGTGACATTGATAGATGGTGTGGGCGATAGGCATGAGAGTAGATGCAGATGTTGTGGCAAGAGGGCTGGTTGAAGAAGGAGACTGATTTCCCAATGCTTGTACTTCCATCTTCTGAAGAATCTTCGTCGTGACTGGGGTACTTTTTCTAATTGAGTCACTTTGGATTGCCCATCTACCTTCTTAGCCTTGTCGTTGTCGTCTTTGGTTTCGTGACCTTGGCTGTCGATCTTGTTGATGTTGTTGCTAGCAATGTGGCTGCTCCAGTGGATGCCTGCAAATCCACTCCCCCCAAAAAAAAAAATCTGTTGGTGGGGATGTTATTACTGGCAACCCGCATGCTCAAGGGTGGATCGGTGTTTGGAATGAGGAGATACTGCGTGGCGGAGATGTTTGGATTGGGTGAGCGGTGACGGTGGTTGATGGAAGTGCATTTAGTAAGCAAAGTCATCTGCGTTGACTGTGGAGTCAAGTAGGGTGGAGATTTGTACAGGTGAGGGCTTTGGTGGAATTGTGGAAGTGAAGCCCGTGTTGAGAGTTAGTGATGGTGTGGAGGTGGCAGTAAATGGTGAGGGTGGTGGTGGGAGTGTGAGAGAAAGTGAGGGAGAGGAGGTTGCCTGTGTGGATGGAATCATGCCCATAGGATCAGAGCTCGAAGTGTCTGCCGTCACTGAGCTATCTGCTGCTACCGCTACTGCTTGTCTACGTTGCTGGGGGGGCCTGGTGAAGTAAGGTCGCCTATTGCTCTAGGACCTCCTTTGGGACTTGAGATGGTTTAAGGTTCCCTCCGGATTCAGCATACTTCGCACCAATGTCGCTGGATAGAAGGTCATGAGGGACATCGGCTTCTGTGCTAATCGCCTTCCCTTTTTGCTTCTTAGTAGGTGGGGCTGGTGAGACTGGTTCTGTTGTCGGTTGGAGGGTGGCTCACTTTTTTGTGCTTAGATAAACATCATCCAGCTCCTTGATGGCAACAATCGCCCTAGACCCCAATTGTTTGGTGACCAACATGTGGAGGAGATACCCACATTTGGTAGTTGGTTTTCAGGCTTTCAGAGCTTCGCACAGCTTCTCAGCCCACTTGTAATCTTGAGTGGGATCGTCCATGGTGAGGGCCAAAAAAAAGAGGTCGCTCGGTGGTATGTGATCCATCTCGGCAGTATGCACTTCGACCATGGTGATGATGATTTCTGAGGCGGCCCGTAGATGGGGATCCATGATGAGGCGGATAGCGATCCCATCGTTGGTTTGGGCAATGGTTTTGCCATCCTCTATCAGAAACTTTGTGAAGTACTTGGCATCGTAGCTGGTGCCCTTGCCATGGATAGTCTCTCCGAGATTAGGGAAGCCAATGCTTAGGAGATCCCCAGGAGAGACGTTGATGATGGTATAGCTGCCACTCTTGGATGTAATCCAGAAAGTTTGGAATTCATCCGAATAGGTGGAGTAGGCTGCTCGGATGAGGCTCTTGCTCTGTTGGTCCCAAAAAAATGTCAGATCAAAGGCAAGTTTTGTGAGGATATAATTGGCCAAGGTGAGCTGCTCGACGTAATTCTTGATATAGATCATAAAAATATCCCCTGAATAAGGACGAGGGGGTTTATGGCGATGCAGGCTGAGCGAGGAATCACGGGAAGCCATGAGAGCAATGATTTTAGATTGCTCTGAGAATTTTGAAAATTTTGAAAATTTTGGGCATGAACTCGAGAGCAGCAATCTAAAATGAACTCGTGGAGAGAAGGGTGGAAGACTATATATAGACTTTTTTTTACAGGAATTTGCAACTTCACTCAGAAATCGTCCTCAGTGTCTACGATTTGGTAATGATGGTCGTGAATTTCAAGGCAACGTGCTGAGGTTCTGTAAAAATTACAACAAATAAGGATTCTAAAACACTTGAAATGATGAGGGAAACAATAGGTTACGATTTCATAAGACTAGCACAAGTTGAACCATCAAAATCCATCAAAAATCTATGCTTGAACCTCACTAAATGGTCCAAATCCTTGAAGAAGGCTTCACACGTGTGAAAGTACGGCCTCCCAAAGTCTGAGTACTGTACACCAGACCTACATTCAATCCTATAATCATTAGTAATCACAAGTACTCAAACGATTATGAACATAGAGAGCAATTGCACCATTATGAGAGAAAAAACATGAAATTGCTTGATTGATTTTGGTGAGATATCATCAACTATATATACATGATCCATCACGGTTTTGGGTAGGTATGAGTAGCCCTAAACCTATCCCTAATGCTAATTTTGGTGGATCTTTCATCCCTACCAAGTTAGGGTTGGAATCTTGGAGATCTCTCAACAATGCAAAAACTACCAAAAATAGCTCCTTTCTCCCTTGTATCTAAGCATAATTTGGACTCATTCCAAAGGTTCTAACACTTAGGTCTACTTGAGAACATCCTTATGAATGGAATCCTATGCTATTTGGCACGTGTGACAAGCCACATCATGACCATCTAACTATTTACAAGTCATATGACCAAAACTAGTCAAGCTAGAATTGTGAATTTTTAACAGGGTCCGCGAATTTTTGTAATTGATTTTTTATGCCAAAAGAGAAAAATCGACTGATAGTGCCAAACTGTGTCTGATTAGAATTCGCAGAGATGACAAAGAAATCGTGAAAATCATTTTGAGCTCCAACGTGATCGATCATGCCATGCTTTTTGTCATAGTTTGTGGACTTGTTGAGCACGGATGCTGATCCATCGTGTTTCACAGAGTTGCTCCAGATGGAATAACTTGTTTGCTAGATTTTGGTGAGTATCGCGATGTACCACAAAAAATTTGGAAAGAAGATATGCTATGACAGAGTTAAGGAAATGTGTTCCCCTATCACTGATAAGTTCTAGAGGACATCCAAAATGAACTACAACCTGTTCATAGAGAAATTTGGCAGTAGAATGAGCATCAGCATTGCAAACAGCTCTTGCTTCAGCCCATTTGGTGCAATAGTCTGTAGCTACTATGATGTAACGAGATTGTGTGTGTCGAGCAGCAGGACTAATAGGTCCGACATAATCAATTCCCCATTTCTGGAAAGCTTGATCAGTGGTTACGGGCTGTAAAGGCATGTAGTCTGTTTTTTGAAAGTGTTTTGTGCGTTGGCAGACATCACAAGCCTTAGTGTAATTGTGCGTATCCTTGAAGAGTGTTGGCCACCAAAAATTGGCCAAGAGGATTTTCTTAGCAGTTGTTTCAGAAGAGAAATGGCCTGCACCAATAATTTTATGAGTGAGAGAAGTTACAGAGGGTATTTCACCTTCAAAAAGACATTGTTAGATAATTCCATCTAACCCTTGCTTGTAGATTTCTCCTGCAATTAACGTATAAGGTTTAGTTTTGAGGACCAAAGCACGTTGTTCAGGTTTAGAGAAGGAATGATCCATCTACCCTGAAGTTGAATATTCTGTAATTTTTTTAGCCCATACAAGTGTAGAGTCAACTTGGAAAAGGATTGCATCTGGTAAATCATCGTTGATGCCTTGATCAGGGGTAGGAAGGTTAGGGATTCGGGATAGATGGTCTGCTAGAAAATGCTGAACTCCCCTATGAAGCACGATCCTAAACTCGAATTCTCGCAGTAATAGGATCCATCTAGTAATACGGCTTGTGGTGCAGGTCTTGTTGATGAGATACAATAGTGCTTGATGATCAGTGAAGAACGCAAAGACTTTTCCTAGAAGATAATGGCGAAACTTCTGAACCACATATACCATTGCCAAGGCTTCACGTTCGGTAGTGGTATAATTGACTTCAGCATGTATCAATTGTCGACTAAGAAAACAGATTGGATAGTCCTTTTTGAATTCTTCCGATTGGGTGAGCACTGCTCCAATGGCATACTTGGATGCATCGGTATGCACATGGAATTCTTTAGAATAATCAGGAGCCTGGAGGATGGGTGCATTGGTAAGGGCTTCTTTGAGTTGATTAAAGGCGACATGTTGTTCATCCATCCATTTGGGAGCTACACCTACTTTGTAGATTAAGTGTGCTTTGTTAGCAAAATAAAAAATAAAGCACTGATAGTAGTTGGCGTGGCCAAGGAAAGAGTAAACTTCACGTATTGTACGCGGTTCCGGTAGATTTTGAATGATAAGGATCTTTTCAGGGTCAGTGGCAATGCCATTTTGTGAGATAATATGTCCTAACACAATACCATGGGTTACCCAAATCTGGCATTTTTCAGGATTAAGAGAGATGCCGAAGCGTTGACATTGGATAAAATTTTTTTTGAGCACAGACAGATGGCGTGTTTCTTCATAATGTGCTCCTAAATCGTCCAAGTAAACTTCTAAGATATCGCCCATCTGCTGAGAAAAGGCCGCTTGCATAACACGTTGGAAGGTGCTAGGAGCATTGCAGAGACCAAAGGGCATGACTTTCCAGCAGAAGGTTCCCCATTCTGTGGCAAAAGCGAGTCTATGTTGATCTTCTTCAGCGATTTGGACTATATTGTATCCGCTAAAGCCATCTAAGAAGGAGTAAGCCTCATCTTTGGCTAGATTTTCTAAGACGGATTCTCCGAAAGGTAATGGAAAATGATCACGTTCACTAATAGCGTTAAGTTTCTTAAAATTGACACAGATTCAGAGTTTTCCATTTTTCTTGGGAACGATGACAATTGGGGAGACCCACTCAGTATGCTCAATTTCGTAGATAAATCCCGCATCTAAGAGGCATAGTAATTCTTCTTTGATTTTGGCCTTATAGATGGGATTGCATCTAAATGGATGACTAGCAGTGGGCCTCGCACCCGGTTTAAGCAGGATACGATGCACAACTACTTGGGGTGAGATGCCTTTCATGTCTTTATTGGTCTAGGCAAAGACATGTCGATATTTTCGCAGGAGCTTTTCAAGCTGTCTGCGTTGTTCGCGATTGACATGAGCTCCGACATGGACAAGATATTCGTTGGTTTTGGATGTTTACCTGCACATATAAAACATTATTGTATTGCAGATAGTTGATGTGCAGCAAAGACAGCTTGGTTTGGATTGTAAGCTTGGGCATTGGGATCCACTAGTTGAGCATTAGAATCATAGGTATAATAAACAACCATTTCAGTAGAGTACTGCGGTGGAGTATTGTCTTCCACGTAGTAGGTGGCCGGATCGATGGTATTTGGATCAAGATAATGGACAGCGTTGTGTGGGGCAGATTGGTTAATGACAAACTGTTGACATTGGGATGGGTATTGATTTGGTGCAGTTGGTCGTGGTTGGTAAACCCCTGGTCGTGGCACAGGCTGTTGTGGAGGGTAAGGGCGGTAAACTCGATAGATGGTGGGTCTAGTAGTTGTTGGAAAATGGTTTAGCAGTTGAGGGCATTCATTAGCAGTGTGATGCTGTGAGCAAATTAGCCAATAGGATTTTGGGACAAGGGCCTTTCCCATTTATAAAAAGGCACCATTTGTACTCTAATTTCATGCTTAATTGAGAGGAGGAGACTCTACCATTTTGGGAGCTCAAGCATCCTCAATTGCTAATCACTCTTGCTTATGCTATTGTTGTGGACTGTTTGTTGATTCCATTTTTTATGCTTTTTGGTTATGCTAGTTAAGGTTTTTCCATAAGCAATGATATTGAGCATTTGAGCTAACCTCCATCTCATCTCTCTCACTCTCTCTCACCTTCTTCCCCTCTCTTCTTCTTCTCTTCTTCTCTTCTTCTCTTCTCTTTCACCCTCAACCATGATGAATGCTAGTGTAGTGGAGTAGAGTTAACGATGGGTAGTGTTAGTGGTGAGTAGAGTTAAGTGAGAAAGTAGAGAACTAACTAAAAGTAGCATCTACCTATCCAGTGATCTAACCCTTGTTGACAGGCGAGAGGGCTATACTGCGCAAGATATTTGATCCTACGAATTCTCGGACCGATGCCTTTGGGAGTCATGGTTTTGATTTTTGGTTACGAGAGAGGCTGAAGCATCAACAGACACAGTCTCCACGAAATTATGTTTTCTCTTTGGGGGAGGGAGGATTATTGTATCTTTGGAGGAGTCAAGTGGTTGGAAAATCCTTTTGTGAGGAGGCGGCCAAGCTCTTTCAAGAGGACGTTGATCTCAAGGCTTTGGCAAAATAGGGTCGTCTTTTTTATCAAGCACCTCAGCTACCATGAAAATTGAAGCTTTCAATTCTGAAAAAAGTACAATAGTGAAAGTAAACCCATGTCCAGCATAAAGACAGACAAGATCATTCAAAATAATTAGAGTAAAAAAAGAGATATAAATTACAAGGGTCTTCAACGCATCATCAAAAACGTTTTTCACTATTGCATGCTCACAAAGGCGTATCTTCATGAGTCCATTCTCCACAATATATAAATAGACCTTTTTGTCAATGGCTTCTATCGGGATATTTGTAAAGCCTACGTCGCCATTTGCCACCGTTACTTTGTGAAGTACATGACCTTGTGCAACAAAAGTAGATGGCTCTTTGTCGATAGTCTCTGTTGTCCAGAGAAAAAGCTTTGTGAGTTTCTATCCCTCGCAACCCTTTGTAAAATAAAATATGTGATTCGTCACGTCAACTTTCTAAAGATTCGATGGATTTAATGGTGGTCGAACTCTGATTTGAGCCATAATGAAAAGATCTGAAAATCAGCAGGCAAGAATATTACTTATGATAGAAGATGCAAACGGAAATTCTGAAAAAGAAGACGCAAACACAAAATCTAAAAACAACATAGGTTTGTTCGCAAATATGTTCAACATGTCCTCTTTCAACCTATGCTCACCATAGGCTAAGTGAACACCTTTGCTGAGAGCGAATACTTTTGAATACAACAAAACAAACTAGCATTGAGCGGTGTGGTTCCGTCGGCTTGTATTTTGTCACTATCTTTTTCAGAATGCAAAGAACACAAATTTTCAGTAATGCTAGCAAGTTGTCCAGCAACATAGTTGTCCATAATTGTAATCGATCTATCAAACAAAGATCTTTCACAAAGGATCATATGCATATCGTGCTTCAAAACATCAGACAAAATCATTAATTTACATAGTAACTAGTATTAAATAACATAATATAATGACCTCAAACTCAGATAAAAAAATATGGACATACTGTCCACTTTGTATCCACTGTGTCCTCCATTGTTGACGAACTTGAGTAAGTGCATCTTAATATAACGTTTTTTTCAACACAGCTTTATCTCATTTTGCGTCCTTGAAAGTTTTACAAACCTAATAGCATCTTGAGCACATAATATTCTAGATGTCCTATGACCAAAAATTCTCAAAAAATGTGATGGACAATGAGGTACTTCCAATAGCTTTCTTGTAGCCATAATTGAATGTTGTCCAGAGATTATGTAATATCTATAAGATAACAACATCTCTTCTTTGATTTCATCTTTGCAAAGAATTCTTCTTGTTTTAACATCATATGGAACAAGATCAACAATCATGTCAACTAAATGTGGTTGTTTTGCAGGGCGCAGCTAGCTACAGGTTCAGATCAGATTAAAAATCCTCCAGAATCTCGTGGAAAGGTGTCGTGTGGATTGAAGGAGGAAACTCGCCCGCGGTGAGTTGGGCCAGACGCGTAGCGCTTCGGAGGGTCCAACAGCTGTAGGAGTTTGTTTCAATGCGCGTAGCCACAGATTAACTTCCGATCAAGAGGACTGGAGATCTACGATGGATATGGAGAAGAATCTGCACTATAAGATGGAAATAGATGGTTGAGATTTTGTTGAAAAGTTCCCTGAAGAAGGCCTTAGGAAATTGAAGGGTATTTTACACTTCAACTTCTTTAAAAATCTTCAATGTGAAATTGGAGTTGGGTCCCCAAATTCATGAAGTTTGAAGTTGTTTCATTGTGAAGAAACAGTGCATTTTCTACAAGGGCACATATCTTTTGGCTCATTTCTCTGTTTAGGGCCGTCCAAAAGCAAAAATCCTCCAAATTAAGGGTAGAAAAGGACTGTACCCTACAAGTACGATACCTAGAAACTGAGAGATTGTCACAGAGAAAGTGCTCGGACTGCGCCAAAAGTCATTCCACCATTTCAGTGAGCAAGTAGTTAGGAGTTGGTGACGAAGGGCATTTCGAAGGATGACACCGATTTGGCTTCCGGTTTGGCAGAAAAGCGGGTGGAGGTCCTAAAACTTTTTTGGTCAGACCTTAAAGTTGACTATTAGAAGTCTAAATTGGTCTATAAGCTTGTCATTGGGCCTCATTATAGCACTATAGGAGCAATTTTTGGCGAAATGGCAAGATTGGGAGAATTCGTGCTTGGAGAAGCTAGTAGATTGGACGGGGTATCCAATTATAGCATTTGGGAATTCAAAATGAAAAGTATTTTTATGGAAAAGGAGCTGTGGGACATAGTCACTGGGGTGGAAGAGCGGCCAACTACAACTCCAACCGATATTCATGCATTTGACAAAAGGGCGTAGAAGGCCTTATCCTTGATAAATTTGTCAGTAAAGGATCATGTCATTGCCCACATTAGTGAAGCTGTATCTGCAAGACACACTTGGGATGCACTCAAAACACAGTTTCAGACGACGAATCCCTCTCGAATGATGTTTTTGAGGACCAAACTCATAAGTGTTCGCATAGAGGAGAATGAGGGCGTAGGGTCCTATTTCACACGAATAAAGGAGTTACGAGTACAGTTGACAACTATTGGAGAGCCAATAAGAGATGTTGAGCTGGTTCACACAGCTATAAATGGCCTATCTAAAAATTTTCAAATGTTTGCAAGTGGAATTGCTTCGAGGGAGAGGCTACCAACATTTGAAAATCTCCATGGCATCATCCTATAGGAGGAACAAAGGCATGAAGTGGTAAAAACTCGACTTCCCACATCGGAAGATCAAGCAATGCTAGTAAAAGAGAAGCGTAAATACAAGAAGCAACCCAAGAAGTTGAATGTGGAGGATGACAATCAAGGATCCACATCAGAAAGAAGAACAAAGACAACTGTTTCTATTGCCAAAAGCCTTGTTGGAGAGTTTGCAGATCTCAAGGCAACCCTAACCCTAGTTAATAAGTGAGAGGGATTTGGCACCCTACGTGTGTAAGTCCAACCCAAAGATTACACAGTTATTTGATTGATTAGTTAAAAGTTAATAAAAGGACTTTAGGCCTTTTTGCGGGACTTTTAATGTTGCAGGGCCTAAATGTCAAAATAGTGAATAAAGTTGGGTTTCCCTCCAATTTTGATGGTTCCCACACTTTTTTAAATTTGAATAAAAAGAGAGGCAAGACTGGACCAATAGGATTCAGAGGCCAGGGTCCTCCTCTTTACTATAAGAAGGGACCAACTCGAGTTGCTCCTCATGTTCATTTCCTCATTTTGATAAAGCAGATTGGTTGGATTGATGAGTGTCCTTGCTCTCTATCACTTTTCCTCCATCTCTCATGCTTATTTGGATTTTGCTAATTGTTGGATCTGAGTGTTAAGGGATTGTAAGTGCTAAGGGATGTGTAGTGTTAAAGAGTAGTGTTAATGGATGTAGAGATAGATGTGAATCCTCCATTCATGTTGAAATCTGAACTAAACTATCGCTCTCATAAGGACGAACCTACACTTGACAATTAACTCCGTCTCTTTGATGCTAGATTGACTAGATTCTGGATTCAGGTTAGGCAAGGAAAGAAACCCACTAAAATTTTGGCGCCATTGCCGAGGAGCTACGCCAATTTTTCAGTTTGCAGCATGATTGTTGAATGGTTAGCTTGCATTAGGCATCTTGTCGTGGCATGAATAGTGTTAGATCTGCATTTTAGGGTTAGTTCGGGATTGATTTTGCTTGATTTGAGTGGATTGGCTTGTTTGAAATCTAATCTGATTGATAAATAGGAGAATGTATTCAGATCACCAATCTTAAAATCCATTTGAATATGAGATATCAGAGAAAATGACAAAAATCGGTCAAATATGCCAGATTTGGTCAAAAAAGAGGCAAAAGCGTAATCAAAGTTGATAACTTTTTATCCTATTTCAGGAAACCTTTGCCGAGTTGCAGACACCTTCGGTTTTGTTTACAGAACCTTTAGTTTGAAGGGTGAAGATTAATTCCTAGCAGATTTCTAGAAACATCAAAAAAATCGTCAAAAAACACCAAAAAATCGTCGAAACCATAAAAGTACAGAAAAGAACCTTCGCTTGATTCACTGTGCTTAGATGTGATTCAGATCTATCTACTGCCAGGTCGACGAAGAATAATACCAAAAATAAAAAGGTTTTCAGAGGATCAGTTGTCATATTGCCATATTTTTGTCAAAAAAGTCACTTTTTTGCAAAATTACCAGTATTACTCTTGATCCTTCGCCAAAACCTTCGCTGAGTTTTCAAAACATTCTATTTATAGTAAAATACTATTTTTGAGTTCGACAAAGATTCTTCTTGATTAGATCATAGAAAATCCTAAATTTTACCCTCGCCAACCATTAGAAACTATAATTTCTTGTGTCAGAAACCTTCGTCCAATTTTCCATAGTTGTATATGTGTCAGATCCTTTACCTAAGAGGTTGGCGAAGGTTATTTTCCTAGAAATTGCCAGAAAATGTTCAGAGAGTTTTTTTCCAAAATAGCACTATTGAACCTTCGCCGAGACAACCTTCGCCTAGTGAACTTTCGCCAGTCCTAGTTTTAGTTTCTAATTTTCCAGATTAAGTCTCTGTCAAAATTTGGATCAAATCTGATATATTCTGATTTGGATTCTGAGAGATTTATCATTTTGAGAAGTATCGATTGATCGAATTTTGAAAAGTTTTCATCATATAGAATCAGATTCTTGAAAAGTGGAATAGATCTAGTAAATCTAATCTGAGATAGTTTAAAAAAAAAAAATCTAGATCCAATCTCATTATCTATTTGATCTAAATTTGTGAAGATGGCTGCCTCTAGAGCTGCTCCTGGAGGTGCTCCACAGGAAGTCAATCCAATTATTGTTGGAAGAGCATCTTGATTGGATCTACCCAAATATAATGGATTAACAGATCCAGTTAGA
Source organism: Diphasiastrum complanatum (assembly GCA_029204225.1). Lineage (NCBI taxonomy): Eukaryota > Viridiplantae > Streptophyta > Lycopodiopsida > Lycopodiales > Lycopodiaceae > Diphasiastrum > Diphasiastrum complanatum. The sequence goes on along the minus strand of CM055109.1, from coordinate 31,432,653 downwards.
TTCTTCATATCTATGCTGAATCCTATGAAGTCTATGGTGAGATTTATCCTCAAATAAACTTAAGCTGTTTCCTATGACCTTAACAGGCGCAACACAAGATTGGTGCTATAATCAAGATGAAACTGAGCGTACAAATTGGGAGGTTGTTAAGCGAGCCCTGATCACACGGTTCAAACCACGAAAGTTTATGGAAGACCATTTTCTACTTTTAAGTGAAATTAAAATGGGAAAGCGAGAAATGGTTTGAGATTACATTGAACAAGTGAAACGTCTTAGATCTGAATGTGAACCTGAGCTGATTAACGAAAATGCCATGATTATGTGGTTTTTGTCAGGTCTACCTAAACGGATCAGACGTGAGTTGAAACGCCATAATGAGTATGCACTCTTGCAAAATGCTATGGACGATGCAATTCGGGAGGAGGATGAAGATTCAAATGAGGAGCCAAATATCAGTATGATGTCTTATTGAACATGGCAGACTACTACGACATCCACCACTATTGCATCAACAAATGCCAATGTTACTACAAAAATGATGCCCAATGAGTTCGAGAAACTTGGAAAGAACCAACAGAAACAGATGGAAAAGTTGCAGTTGTAATTTGATGAGAAGATCAAAGCATTGGAAAATTTCCACGGGGAAGCAAACAAGGAATCTGAAAAGCTTGCAAAGCCTTTTCCTACCAGGAAAAATGTTTGGTGTTCTATTTGTACAGGAAATCACACAATGAACGAGTGTCCTCAATTGAAAAAATGAATGAAAATCAGTGTTTGCCATCTGTGTAATTCACCTGATCATGAGACTGCTTTTTGCAACTTAAACCCTCGGATAATTCAACAACGGTATGCCTAGATGGAATATCGAGAACCACAATGTGGAGGTAATCAAGCAAAAAGGCCGTGACAATCTGCTCTTGGATACCCGGAACATTTAGCTTTACCTGTCCCACCAAAGCACTCCGCTCCTCTAGCCAATTTGATGGAACCAGAACCTTACGGAAATGCTGAGCAATGAAACTATGGAAATGATCAAGCAAGTGGATCTTCAGGTGGATCTTTAGAACAATATGCCATTTATGCTGCCGCTCAACAACAAGCCTCCAGAAATTGGACTAGAGCACCACTCGGATGCTCTGCATATAGGGAAAATCACAAAGTTGCAGAGCCCAAATAAATGGAAATTTGTACCATTCTATCGTGACTGTGGTTATGGGCATTGCTATAAAGACTGTCCAACAAGACCAAAGCTACCACCAGCTATAGCACCTATAAATTTGATAACAATCAAGCAAAGACTAGTAGCTCAGAATAAACCAAGCGCGCCCTTGATGGTGGTCACCAGAGCACAGAAGCAGAAAGAACCAGTAATGGATCTAGTACCTGCTGATTCTATACCATTGAATGATATAACAACATCATCGAGAGTCTATCTAAATCTTAATATAGAAAACCAAAGATATCAAGGTATGAGATAGTGGATCAAACATCTGCAAGAAGAAGAGGAGCAAAAGCTGCTAAAGCAACAGTTGAAGTTCAGTCTTCGCCATTGCAGACGCCAAGAAATTTACGTACGGATATGAATGATCAGTTACATCATCTTGACAAGATGACTGAACCAGAAGCACCGCATACAGAACTACTAATAAACATTTTGTCTAGCAAGATCAATATTTCACTAGGAGAGTTCCTGAAGTTGGTGCCAAAAGCTAAAGAAGTGCACAAAAGTTAGCTCAAGAAGAACCAGAAGTTCATCAGGAGCCACTTTTTTGTGCTGGATTTGAAGAATCTAACGAAGTACTCCATGTTGGAGCCGCTTGGAAAAGTGAACAAAAGAATATCACTCTACCGATACAACATAGACAATTTCTTAAAGAAGTAGCCATGATAGATGGAGGTTCAGGAGTTAACCTGATTTCTACAAAGCTATGTGCAAAATGGGGCCTTACAAAGATTAAGCCTGCTACTTTTGCTATTAAGCTAGCTGATCAAACGATAGCTTGTCCACGAGGAATGGTGGAAGATATACCTGTCAGAATTGCGGGAGTACAGTTCGTCATTACTTTTGTAGTGATGGACTTACCAGAAGCGCCAAATGTCTACCAAATTCTATTAGGACGTCCATAATTACGAGTTGCGCAAGTAGTTCATAACTGGGGTACCTGAAAAATCACTCTTGAAAATCATGAATGTGCAGTTAAAATTGATCCTACAACTTGGACTCAAACCAGTGGTCCAAAAAGAGGATGATAATTTGTCAACAACAAATCATACTTTTGATCGACCAGAGAAAAATTTGGGAGTTCATTTCGATTCTCAAATGGATACTGTCAATTGGAATGAAGATCTTGCAACAATTGATTGTACAATAGGATATATGTGTCAACAAGATAATCAATCAGATTTGAGCGAGATTTCCTTATTAGATCGAACTTTGGATACACCAATCACATTTCCATTGAATGTGCTGAATGGAGTTTGGATATCAATGGAACCTATACCAGATCCGATTGAGAATGAACTCATTCCTATGAGTCATGTCTTGAAAAGCAGTTATATTAAAGGAAGACAAGATCATAGGATCGATGACGAAGAAACAAGCTAAGCAACATTATAATACGGTCCTAAAATGGGAAAATCCTCCTTGAAAGATTGATTCAGAGAAAGTGCCACCCTTATTGGATAAAGGCAAAGGAAGATAAATCTTTCTTCACAGGTGAAGACTTCTAGACGATGATGTTTTACTAGAAATCTGACTTGAAGAATCATCTCGAAAGTCATCACCTCCACGATCAATTCCTGCTAAGAAGGCTAAGCAAAGATCCAAGACAAGTCCTTTTGAAAAAGAACAAATAGAGGTAGTCCAACATGAATTGCTTGAACATTTTAAATATTATACACTGGATGATGTGGTTATCATGTTACCTAAAACACATCGTGAACCTGAAGAACATATGCCAGAATCTAAAGAGGTTTACGATGGCCCATCTAGGACGCAGCCAATGAATCTTGCCGAACCAGGAGAACCAGAAAAGATTGTACAAGTTGGATCACAACTTACTCCTGAACAGTATCAAGCACTCCGATTGTTACTTATTAAGGATCAAGATTGATTTGCATGGACTTATCAAGATTTGAAGGGTATTCCGACATTAGTGATTGAACATACCATACCTTTAGTACCTGATGCAATTCCAAAGGTTACAAAGTTCTATCATTGTAATCCTAATGGGTGGAGGACACTTCTCTACAGATATTACTGGTCGCAAACTTTTACAATCAGGTTGTTGGTGGCCTACGCTTTACAAGGACACAAAAAATTTTATTCAGACATGTGATGTTTGCCAGCGAGCACAACGACCTACTCGATAGAACTATGAACTCTTGCATCCGGTTTTATCGCAAGCATCGTTTGAAAAATGGGGACTGGATTATGTTGGACCTATTCACCTTGTCGCGCAAGGATTTCAGGACCCGATACATTATCATCGCAAATATTTATATGACCAAGTGGGTTGAAGCCAAAGCTGTCAAAGCTGCTGATGTGAAATCTACGACCAAGTTTCTATATGAAAATATTATAATCAGATTTGGATGTCCGATCGAGATTGTCAGTGACTGGAGTACACACTTTGTTAATCAAACAATAAAGTGTTTATTGGGAGATTTCTTTGTTATACACAGATTTAGTACTCCCTACTATCCTAGAGAGAATGGCCAGACTGAATCTTCCAACAAGATTCTCTGCACCATTATGAAAGACAGTTGAAGCGAGTCGGTCTGATTGAAAACATAAACTATATGCAGCATTATGGGCATTCAAAACCGCTTACAAAAATAGTACAAATCAAATACCTTTTCAACTGGTTTATGGTCAAGATGTTGTCATGCCAATTGAATTTTTGATTCCATCCTTACGCATAGTAGCAACAGAACGATTAAATGATGACATATCTTCTACCGATACTTCCCAGTCTCCACACTATACTATCCATCGTGACGTCCCATCTGCAACAGACATCATGATTCTTCCTAGCACAAGCATGGTCACTCAGTGGATGACCCTTGCGGAGCCGCTGCGCACTGCAATGGGTATTCATGAGAGAGCCTTTTTGGGTTGCATCAATATGGATTTCATCACTCTTGCCTTCAGTACGTGGAAGGAAGAGAAATTCAAATTATATATCACTTTCCAGGGAGCCACACATAAGGTGCGCGTCACTGAGGCCGCCCTTGCAGCTATAGATATAGCATCTGGCACGCTGGCCTCACCCAATCATAAGCACGCCAAACAAACCATCAAGCCATATATTGACCTCACCAACGATCTGCACTGGACCAATGACGACTACCTTCTGGAAGCCATCACTGAGCCTTCAATCCACGCTGCTGCCCAACTAGTAAACAACTTCCTGATGGTTGGCAACCTCAAGAAAGATTGCATCCGATCACAAATCCTCCATAGGATAGTGGAGTCCCACACCAAGTTAGCCAAAGCCTCTCTTGAACCGTATAATTGGCTCAAGACTGTTTCTGGTGAGCTCAAACGAGCTATTAAGGCCAATACTAAGCAGCAGTTCGCTGCCGGCTCTTTATTGCCCCTTATGGTCACTTCTCACTTAGAAAATAGAATCCATGGTTCCACCTGGATTCTGTGCTTTCGGTCTACGAAGAAGCACTGACCGAGTCATCTCACCAGGCCTCGAGTTCTCATAGTCGTCGTCGTCCATGCAGCGAGTTCGTTATTCCTGACTCACCTTCCACGTCACGATGTCGCACTAGGCCTACCTCGTCAGCTACGCTTCCACCCCCTATTCAGAAGGCCCATCAACGTCGAGAACCAGATCCAGACTTTCTTAAAGCAACATCTGCATGAGTCCTCGCATGGTGGATGGAATCTGAAGTTTAAGACCTCCAAGATCGAGGCTGGCAAAGAGTTGGACAAAATATCTGCATTGGAAGAGCAGCCGGCATGGAGAATCACGATTTTTGAGAAAACTCCGCCAACCCTCACCAATTGCGGGTAGATCTCTATTACGTGCCAATGCCGCGAAGAAATAAATGAAAGGTTTGGGATTGGCTATGGACAAGGTCACCATCCATACGCCCAATTGGCCAATCATCCATCAATCTTAAAATTGGACCATCTCAGTGGATTTCCACCACGTCTTACAAGCCTATCAACAAGAGTATGTCCACTCTTCAAATCCAACGGTGCGACAATCGGCAATGTTTGATAAAGATCTAACTCTGTTGGCGTCAGTGGCAAACAGATGGAACGATTGCCTTCCTCCTCTGGCATTCGATCCAAATAAGTCGATGGCCTCAGAGCAAATCAAAGATTAGTTTCTGGTTGCTCATTTAAATTTTCGTGCGACAATGATGGGAGGCTCCTGGGAATCATGCTTCACATCATGGAAAACCTCCAAGTGGATTGCCGGAGCCCACCGTTGTTTCCTGCCACACAATTTGGATTTTAATACTGCACGTCTTGATTTTATGGAGAAGGTGCAGCATCATTTAATCAAGATTCGGCACGAAGCCAATAAAAGTCCCCAATAACTGCATATTGCAGGTGTCGTGGGACCGCCACCAATTTTGGTGGGGGATATTGTTGGAGGGTTTGCGGATCTCAAGGCAACCCTAACCCTAGTTAATAAGTGAGAGGGATTTGGCACCCTGCATGTGTAAGTCCAACCTGATGATCACATAGTTATTTGATTGATTAGTTAAAAGTCAAAACAAAGGACTTTAGGCCTTTTTGCGAGACTTTTAATGTCGCAGGGCCTAAATGTCAGTGAATAAATTTGGGTTTCCCTCAATTTTGATTGTTCCCACACTTTTTTCAAATTTGAATAAAAAGAGAGGCAAGACTGGACTAATAGGATTCAGAGGCCAGGGTCCTCCTCTCTACTATAAGAAGGGACCAACTTGAGTTGCTCATGTTCATTTCCTCATTTCAATAAAGCAGATTGGTTCTTTTCATAAATGGATTGATGAATGTCCTTGCTCTCTATCACTTTTCCTCCATCTCTCATGCTTATCTGGATTTTGCTAATTGTTGAATCTGATTGTTAAGGGATTGTAAGTGTTAAGGGATGTGTAGTGTTGAAGAGTAGGGTTAATGGATGTAGAGATAGATGTGAATCCTCCATTCATGTTGAAATCTGAACTAAACTATTGCTCTCATGGGAACGAACCTACGCGTGACAACTAACTCCGTCTCTTTGATGCTAGATTGACTAGATCTTGGATTCAGGTTAGGCAAGGAAAGAAACCCACTACAAGCCTGGACGTTGGGCAAGAATTTGTCGTAAGAAGAAGGCAGATATTAAGAGGGGCAAAGTGAAGTAGTTGACCAATTTTGTCGAAGCAGAGAATGATAGCGATAACGAAGATCAAGGCATGACATTTGCGATAGCATTAGCATCACAACATTCCATTGATCACACAATTGGTATGTGGACTCAAGAGCAACGAAACACATGACTGGCAACAAATTATGGTTTAAAAACCTGGAGCTTACTGATGATGGAGATAGAGTTGCACAGGCGAACACTGATGAGTGCCAAATTCATGGAGTTGGTGCAATGCCTATTCAATTTTCTGATGGACATGTGAAGGTAATTGAAAATGTGTTGTATGTTCCTGGCCTTCAGAAGAGTCTTTTATCCTATTGGTACGATGACAGATCATAAGCATTATATTTGGGTAGTGCTCTTCTAACAATGATTGGATTGACTTCTTGTGGAGCACCTCCAAGGGCAGCCATCTTCTCAGATTCAAATCAAGCAGACAATGAGATTGGATCTAGATTTTTCAGTCAAAACTATCTCAGATCAGATCTGCTTGATTTATTTCTCTTTTCAAGTAGTTCTATATCATGAAAAAGATTTCGAAATTTGATCAACTGATACCTCTCAATAATGATAAATTTCTCAGAATCCAAATCAAAATTTATCAGATTTGATCCAAATTTTGACAGAGACTTGAATTGGAATGAAGCTCTTGCAACGATTGACTGTACAGCAGGATATATGTGTCAACAAGATAATCAATCAGATTTGAGCGAGATTTTCTTGTTAGATCGAACTTTGGATACACCAATCATGTTTTCACTAAATGTGCTGAATGTAGCCTGAATATCAACAGAACCTATACCAGATCCGATTGAGGATGAACTCATTCCTGTGAGTCATGCCTCGACTTATGATGGCAATGCTGAACTTACGGATGAGCAGAATCTAAATCATATGGATCCGACCAGATTTGGAGATGAACCAACAATAAAACTGCTCAAAGCAGTTATATTGAAGGAAGATAGGATCACAGGATCGCTGATGAAGAAACAAGCTAAGCAACATTATAATACGGTCCTGAAATGGAAAAATCTTCACCCTTATTGGATAAAGGCAAAGGAAAACTCGAGGATGATTCTTCAAGTCAGAATTCTAGTAAGACATCATCGTCTAGGAAGTCTTCACCTTTGAAGAAAAATTTATCTTCTCCGAAGTCATCACCTCCACGATTAATTCCTGCTAAGAAGGCTAAGCGAAGATCCAAGACAAGTCCTTTAAAAAAAGAACAAGCAGATGTAGTCCAACATGATATGCCCGAACATTTTAAATGTTATACACTGGATGATGTGGTTATCATGTTACCTAAAGCACATCGTGAACCTGAAGAACACATGTTGGAATCCAAAGAGGTTTACAATGGCCCAGCTAGGACACAACCAATGAATCTTGCCGAACTAGGAGAACCAAAAAATATTGTACAATTTGGATTACAACTTACTCCTGAATAGTATCAAGCACTACGCATGTTACTTATTAAGTATCAAGATTGCTTTGCATGGACTTATCAAGATCTAAACGGTATTCCGACATCAGTGATTGAACATACCATACCTTTACTACCTGATGCACTTCCAAAGGTTACAAAGTTCTATCGTTGTAATCCTAATGTGGCGGACCTGATAAAGAAAGAACTTCAGAGATTGCTTGACGTTGATTTCATTTATGAGATCGAGCACACTAAATGGATTTCATCGATTGTCATTGTTCCTGATCAGTTTTGACGGAGCCAGGTGACTATAAGAAGGATTATCCTATACGATTTGCAAGTAGACAACTTACAGATCCAGAAAAGAACTATTCAAGAACGGAACGTGAGGCATTAGCCATGATTTTTTCTGCTCAAAAATTTCGTCACTATCTCATGGAAACGTACTTTGCATTTTATACGGATCATCAACCGTTACTTTACTTGGTAAACAAGACATGCAATACTGGATGTATTGCAAGATGGTTATTGTTATTGACTGAATTTGACTTTCGAATTGTGGTTCGAAAGGGCAAGCAACATTATCTAGCCAATCACGTTTTGCGAATTGAATTTGCACCAGTTAACACTGAAGTGGATGATGAACTGCTAGATGCTGCGTTGTTCTATATTGAAACATTCTGAGTGGGCAACAGATATTGTTGAGTACCTGATGCTAGGACAACCGAATGACTCCTTGACAAAAGTATAGAAGAGACCCTTATTGATTCATAAGGCTCAACCTTATCAATTAATTGTTGGACAATTGTATCGTCGTGGATCAGATAATATTTTGCGAAGATGTGTTTTACCACATAAAGTTCCAGATTTGATCATGTTTTCACATGATGGCATGGGTGGAGGACCATTCTCTCTCTTTATTGTCCCTTTTAGCTGCTTCTCACTTAGAAAATAGAATCCATGGCTTCCACCTGGATTCTATGCTTTTGGTCTATGAAGAAGCACCGGCCGAGTCGTCTCACCAGGCCTCAAATTCTCATAGTCATCGTCGTCCGCACAGCGAGATCGTAATTTCTAACTCGCCTTCCGCGTCACGACGTTGCACTAGGCATACCTCGTTAGCTGTGCTTCCACCCCTTGCTGCTGTTCGCACTGAACTTCCCATTCCCCTAGTCTTTGATGCTTCCCTCGCCTCTACTTCCAATCAAGAATAGTCTGTGACCATTGGGCCTACCATTCCCATCACAGCTGCCCAGGCCGCCACACCCCCACACACTGAAGCCACTTTACCAAACACGCAATTTTTTATGGATATGTTTGATGATTCCGATCCCCTTGGGGCCACCAAAATTTTTAAAATGCCCCAGAGTCCTGCGCCCTTTGAACTCCAATCCCCTGGAAGAGGATTCGGACATATCCATGAATTTACTGTTGGTGTTGAAGATGTCAGCCAGCAACCTCATACGGAAGAAAGCCTAGCCGCACTTCGGGTTGACAAAGTTGTAAAATCACCAAAAACAGTTTGACACCACAGTGCATGAGGGATTTGAAGAGGAAGACATTTTTGAAGAAGAAGAGCTAGTGGCACCTATTCCACGCCAACCAAGGACAGTTCCATCAGGTCCTTCTGTTGCTGCCGCCTCCACCACCGTCGATTCTGGTGATGCTCTCGGTTTGGTCTCAAGCCTTGCGCAAGTGATCCAGTCTATGCTGGATAAGAAGAAGAAAATGGAGCAAAGAATCTCCGATCTGGGGTTCGAAAACACTCTGATCAGCCAGAAAATTGTCCAGCTGGATCGAGAGTTAAAGATTGCCAAACAACATAAAGACAAGTCTGAAGTCGAAAAGAAGTTGGCCCAACAACAAGCTGATTGCTTGGAAGACTACGTCAGCTCTCTGCAAAATGCCCTAACAACCACACACGATCAAGTGGATAAGGCCATGCAAGATGCAAAGCAACAAGTACAGCTGCTGAAGGGTCAATTACAGATGGCCGAACAAGATCGCATGCGGCTTCAAGGTGAATTGGATGAGACCACCCTTGAACGTGATGTGTATCTTCAAATGCAAATACCAGATCATCCGGTCACACCGACGGAGATTGCTATTTGTTCAAGAAAGTGGAGACATACAAAGTGGCCCTTCAGGGATTCCAAGGCCGCTTTGATAGGTTCAAAGGAGCAGTTTCAGCCGAGTTGGCAAAGGCTAAAGAGACTATCAACACTTATGAAAAAGTCACCGCTCAAGTGTTGGAAGTCGGACTACAAATCCCCGTACCGGTCATGCCAGAGAGAATATGTCCACTCTCCAGATCCAACGGTGCGACAATTGACAATGTTTGCTAAAGATCTAACTATGTTGGTGTCAGTGGCAACCAGATGGGACGATTGCCTCCCTCCTCTGGCATTCGATCCAAATAAGCCAATGGCCTCAGAGCGAATCAATGATCAGTTGCTGGTTGATTGTTTATATTTTCGTGCATCAATGATGGGAGGCTCCTGGGAATCATGCTTCACATCATGGACAATCTCAAAGTGGATTTCCAGAGACCACCGTTGTCTTCTGCCACACAATTTGGATTTTAATACCACACGTCTCGATTTTATGGAGAAGGTGCAGCACCATTTAATCAAAGATTCGGCCCAAAGCCAATAAAAGTCCCCCATAAATACATATTGCAGGTGTCGTGGGACCGTCACCAGTTTTGGTGGGGGATACTGTTGGAGGGTTTGCGGATCCCAAGGCAAACCTAACCCTAGTTAATAAGTGAGAGGGATTTGGCACCCTGCGTGTGTAAATCCAACCCGATGATCACATAGCTATTTGATTGACTAATTAAAAGTCAATAAAAGGACTTTAGGCCTTTTTGCGGGACTTTTAATTTCGCAAGGCCTAAATGTCAAGCTAGTGAATAAAGTTGGGTTTCCCTCCAATTTTGATGGTTCCCACACCTTTTAAAATTTGAATAAAAAGAGATGCAAGAATGGACCAATAGGATTCAGAGGCCAGGGTCCTCCTCTCTACTATAAGAAAGGACCAACTCGAGTTGCTCCTCATGTTCATTTTCTCATTTCAATAAAGCAAATTGGTTCACTTCAGAAATGAGTTGATGAATGTCCTTGCTCTTCTTCTTTCCTTCTCTATCTCTCATGCTTTCTTTGGATTTTTGCTAATTGTTGGATCTGATTGTTATTGGGATTGCATGTTATTATACTTTTTATGAGAGAGGAAGTGTAAGCTATCTTTGTTGTGGATCGTAAAGTTAATGGATCATAGTGTTAAAGAATAGGGTTAATGGATGCAGAGTTAGGTTTGGATCTTCCATTTATGCTGAAATCTGAACTAAAACTATCGCTCTCATGGGAACGAACCTATGCGTGACAACTAACTCCGTCTCTATGATGCTAGATTGACTAGATCTTGGATTCAAGTTAGACAAGGAAAGAAACCCACTACAATATGTTGGACTTCATAAATGAAGCCAGCATCCAGCAATTTTTTAATATCTTCATCGATTCTCTCGTGATAGATGGGGTTACTTCTATAAGGTTTAGTTCTAATAGGCTTAGCGTTGTCTTCTAAAGAAATCGAATGAGCTACTACTTCAGGCGGAATTCCTTTCATTTCTGTGTAGTTCCATGCAAATACATTCCTGTATTTGCAAAGTAAAGTTTTCAGATTAGAAAGTTGTTCGGGTGAAAGGTGGGCACCAACATGAACTATGCGATCCATATCCTCGTCAGGATCTTTAAGGTCTAACGACATCATTTTAGCTGGTCCTTCAAAGGAGTTGGAACTTGGTGTAGGTTCCCGGTGTGGCTGCGATAACTAGATAACAATGTCATCCAGTGTGAAATCTTTAAATTTTCGTGGAAGATCAAAAGGTGGTTCCACAAAGTTTTCTGAAACTTTGTAAATCATCTGTGTGGAGTCACTACCGGACGTGGAAGCTTGGTCTGATGGTTTGATTTCTTTCTCTTTAGACAAGGGCTTAATCGGCTGCTTAAGCTTCTCACGCATCTATTTTTTAATGCTCGATTAATTTTGTATCGATAATTTTATTTTTTTTGTAACCGAGGGTTTTGTGGTTTTTGAGTGGGCGGTTGTTGCCTCACTTATCATGTCGTCATCGATTGTATCCCAGACTTCGTTTGGATACACATTTCATGTGTATACTTTGGGTTTGGGCCTATACGCTTGTGTGTTGGGTACTTTGGATGTCAGTTGGACATGAGCCAACGGCCCTGGTGACTTGATCACCTGAGGAATTGATTTTGGCAGATAACGTTGCGCATCTAGATAAAGGAGTACATGTTCATCTATCATTTTAGCATCATCCATGGAAAGAATACCTTCTTCAGAAACATGGGCAGTAGAGACGCTAGATTCTCCTGGGCACCAAGCTATAGGAATCGGGTCAATCATCATAAGTGGGATGATGGGTGTATCAATGTTTGTAGAAGATGGGAGAATATCCACATCTTCTGTAGCGGTTTCGATATGACATCAATTGGAATCAGCACAGTCCATAGTGGCTAGTGTCTGACCCCAATTGATTATGTCCATGGATCTTGTATTGTGGCCTTTTGGTTGGATCGAGACACTATCTGATTTGTCATAAGTTGTTGATGACCAATCATCATAAACTTTAGCGGGCTTGACATGGCCAGTTGAGTCAATAGTGACTCATTTGTCCTGATTGCCAAAGGTGATTTTGCTATTCTTCCAATCTTGGACAACACCTGCCATCTGGAGCTAGGGTGTACCAAGAAGGAGTTTATAAGTATTAGCATCTTTTGCTAAGTCTACGATGATACAATCGATTACAAATTTGACACCTGCTATTCGAACTTTAATATTTGATAAATGACCAGCATGTTCTGCAACTCATTGATCAGCCATGCAAAGTTTGTATCGTGGTTGATCGAGGGTATGGAAGCCCCATGACTTTGCCAAGGACAAAGCCATTATGTTAACGCCTGATTCGTTATCAAGGATAGCAGATACTATGGGATAGTCTTTATAGGACAAAGGCAAGGTGATGCTAGTCTCCTTAGCAACACTTATATTCAGCAGATTCATAGGAATCTGGGGAATTTTAGAAATTCTTTTGTTTTCCGCTATTCATCAAAAATAGTAGGCAGTTGAAAACTACGATGGATATAGCGTTGAAGTCCAGTGAAAGATTTTAGCGCACTATGGAATGGCATAGTGAGTTGAGCTTGCAGGAGGTCAGAAAATACTTCAAGTCCCTATAGGGATTGCTCTTTGTCAGGAATCTGAGCGAATTACAGACTGTCTGTATGTTCTTCCTCTTGCAAAAACTCATCTCTAAATTCATTGTACTGTCTTTGTTCCACGTTTGGATCTGGGTAGTCTCTGGGTAATGTGGAAGCTATCAAGTGGCTTCCCTGTGGATCAGTGCCATTGTATCTATGAATCTTAAAGTTTCACAAATAGCTCATGTAGCTAACTGTTCCAGCTCCAAAGAAGCATGGGACATTCTTACTGGTCTATATGAGACAACAGATCTGTCGACTTGTCTCTTCTTGAAGAAGAAGTTCCTATCGCTCAAAATGAGTGAAGGGACCTCAGTCACAGATCATCTGAACGATTTCATACAGTTACTCAATCGGTTAGTTGGAGTAGATTCGCCAGTAGATGAAGATGCTAACATGTCTCTTCTGTCTAGCCTTCCTCCTTCTTACCACAATTTAGTATTGCTACTCAGTAATACATCTGACATGTCTCTCTAAAAGGTGACAACAAGTTTAAAGACCATTCTCGTGTTCAATCGATCATGGTCATCGAGAAGAGCTGTGCCATGGCATCTGGTGATGTCCACCATAGACATCGCATGCGTTCTCAAATACTTGAAGAAATATTTGAGGATCAGTATTACCATCGTACTTAGGTAAATCTAACTTGGGAGTTCATTTTTCAGGATACGAAACATTATTTGCAAAAGCTCCGTTTAAGTGAGTTCGTGTGTGTGAAGATTCTACGGCATGAAAATGTGGTCGATCTTATGAGGCTTCAAAATGCAATGGTTCCCATATGTCAAATGGATTGGTGGATGGCTCTTGGACTTGGGATTTCATCCTAGAATATCTAGTGAATCGAGCCTGTTCGGTAGATGGAGAGACCATCTCTAGTGGATAGTCCTATGTGGAATTCAAATCGTAAGGGCGATCCATAACAACTCTAGAGTACCTTAGGATTGGGTAAATAGGCCTCTTGGACTCTTTGGTGACTTGACTGGTGTTTGTGTTTCTGTTTTTTTGGTTTTGTTTTTTTTTTTTTTATAAATATTAGTCAGAGACTAATAATGTGGTGATGTCCAAATGGCACAATTGTTTTTTTTTTTTTTTGGTGTTAGTGTTTTGAAATAAAGTTGGAAAGAACTGTGGTATTTGGCAAACACTGAGACCTAGTCAAATAAGAAAGTTGACTTTGTCTTGAAGTTGACTTGGTTCAGGCTGGAAGTCAAAGCTCTCGGTTGAGAGTGGATAGAAATCCTTGATTGAGAATTGATAGAAAGGTCCAGTTGGAAGTTGATAGAACAGTCATGTTGAGATATGAGAAACAGCTCCGGTTGAGATCTAATAAACAAGATGCTTTGATTGAGATCTGAGAGCAAGCTCTGGTCAAGATCTGACAAGACGCTTCGGTCGAGATCTGACAGGATGCGTCAGTCGAGATCTGAGAGAAAGCTCCGATTGAGATCTGACAGGACGCTTTGGTTGATATCTGACAGGTCGCTTCGGTCGAGATCTATTTGGAGGTTGTATAACTGTGATCAATAAGGAAAGTATTGATCCTTTGAAATCATGCTCGAGTAGATTGCTTCAAGCCATAAAGTGCCTTATGGAATTTACACACATGGTTGTGTTTACCCTCGATAATATAACCTTTGGGTTGCACCATGTAAATGTCTTCTTCGATAACTCCATTGAGATATGTTGTTTGTACATCCATTTGATGTATTTCCAAATCCGCTACAACAACAAATGATAGCAAAAGTTGAATAGAAGAATGCTTGGCTACTGGACTGAAAGTTTCAATGTAATTAATGTTGTATACCTGAGAAAATCCTCTGGCGACAAGTCATGCCTTTCTTCTGTTGATGCTTCCATCTGCATTGTACTTGACTTTGAAAATCCATTTGCAATCAACTATGTTTTTGTTGGCGATAATTCGACAATTGTCCACGTTTGGTTCTTGATAAGAGATGAATACTCTTTATCCATAGCTTCTTTCCAGATATCGGAATCAGGCTGACTGAGTGCCTCTTGGATAGACGTTGGTTTTTGAACAAGCTAGGCTGCAGACTTGTCGATATACCGGTTAGGTGGTCTGCTCATTCTTGAAGATCTTCTGGGTAATAGAGAAAGTTGATCGTTTCTATCATACTGTAGTTGTTGAACTGCAACATCGTCATCTTCTGATCCGCCGTTGATTTGTTGTTCGTCAAGAGTAGAAGAGCTTGGACCTTCAATGAGAATAGTTGACTGAGGAACTGGAAAGTTCAATGTGTCGGGAGAGTCTGACAAGTCAGCTACATGGGGACTGCCCTTTCCTTTGAGATCTTGAAACTGATCTTTGATGAAGATGACATCCCGTCTAATAAATATCTTCGACTCAATGGGATTGAACAACTTGTAGGATTGATCTGAAGTAGTGTAGCTGATGAAAACACACTTGATACTCTGGAAGTCGAGCTTCTTCCTGAGATCGCGAGGAATCTGCGCAAAAGCACTACATCCAAAAACTCGTAAGTTTGATAAAGAAGGTTTGGTACCTATCCAAACTTCGAATGGTGTTTTGTCTGAGAGACCTTTAGTAGGACATCTGTTTAGAATGTACGTTGTCGTTGAAACAACTTCAACCTAGAAGGACTTCATAAGCAAATAGGAGGTAATGTATTGTTGCTCAATGTCGTTGTTAAGGCAATACTCCTTGAATTTGGTGGAGATGTATTCTCTCCCGTTATCTGACCTCAGTGCTTTGATCCGTTTGCCAGTTTAATTCTCAACATGCTCTTTGAATTGTCTAGATTTGATGAAAGCCTCTGATTTTTGTTTAATAAAATAAACAACCGTTCTTCTGGAGAATTCATCAATAAAGGTAATGAAATACTTTGCATCTAGTAATGAGGGAGTTTGCATAGGTCCACATATATCTGTATGAACAACGTCTAACAAACCTTTTGTTGCATGCATATGGTTTGATCTAAAAGGAATCCTAGCATGCTTTCCAAAGATGCAGCTATGACAGACAGGGAGATCGACCTTACTAGAAGGATAATCAAGATCAAGAACCATGGATTATCTGGACATGTTCAAAATAGATGCATGATTCAGGTGTACTAAGCGATGATGCCATAGTAATGCTTTATTGACTAGAACAGAGGTTTTCAAGGCTTGACTAGACTTAGAATAATAGTGTGCCAATCTATATAAGTAACCCTACCTCTTGCCGAGTGCAAGAATCTTATCACTCCTATCAATAATTTTGCATTGATCAGATTCTAAATTTGTAATTCTACTTACTAATAACAGGTTTGTAGAAAGTTTAGGAACATATAAGACCTTTGATAGTCATTTGAATTGATCATGCTGGAATCACAATCTTATAGTATCTTCACCTTCAATAGTGTGAGTACTATTGTCACCAAGATGAACAAATTTCTTCATGCTGTAAGGAGTGCAGGAGTTGAAGATCTCACGTTGATTGGTCATATGTTGAGTTGCTCCAGCCAGAAACCATGAATCATCCAAAAATGCGCTTTGATCTTTGACTATGAATGCGCCTTCGTCCACTTGGACTTGGGGAGATCATGAAACTATGTTTGCTTGTTGATCAGGTTGCTTGGCTGCGCTCTTTGCTTGGAGAATTCAACAATCCTTGATCTCATGGTTATTGCGCTTGCAATACCTACAAAACATCTTCTTCTTCGATTATGGATATGATGATTGTGCTTGACTTTGAGTCAGCTTCTGATTCGTTGCAGCCTTCTTGGAGCTTTTCTGCTTCTGTCGCTTAGAGCCTTTGTTGACAAATAGAGCCTGAGAGGAGAGCGCGACACGATCGTAGCCGATGCAAAGCCACACGTTCCAATCCAATAAGGAGGGGGATAATGTTAGCAACTGTGCTAACATAGAGCAAAAATAAAAAAGAGAGAAATAAAACTCCGTGGCATGTGTTTCATAAGTCCATGTATGAGTATCTGTCAATAAACTTCAGCCATGGCTTGTGTTTTGTAAGTCCATGAGTGGAAGCTTAAAATAATAAAATAACTTAAACTTAGATTTAGAATTTAGACTTAAGAAACTTAAGACTAGAAACTTTGTCTTAAGTTTTCTTAAGTTAGAGACTTTTTGAAGTTTTAAGTCCTAAGTTAGAAGTTCTAGAAAGGCCAGAAATAAGTTAATCCCATAAGTTAGTGGATACTTATGGAAGACCCTCCTTGCCATAAAAGGAGAGGTATTTGCCATGTAAATAACACTTTTGAGATTAAGCTATCTTGCTCTCTATTTTGAGAATATCTCTCTATTTCATTTGTGTTCCCTTTGGGAAGGTGCATAGCTTGAGGGAAGGTGCTTGGGCCTCCTCTTGCCTCCTTCTCATTGGTTTATTTGTGACATGCTTTATTTGTTGATTATTAGTTAGTCGCAACTTATTTCCATCCCCTTTTGTGTGTTAATCTAGGTTCTAGTTTAGATGCCTTGCTAGTTGGGTAAGCCTTAACAAGAATTGGTTATTTGTTGTTTTTAGATAGTTTCATTTCCATTTCGAGCAGTAGTTGGATAAGCCTTAGTGCATTCCGTTTGAAGCTTTGGTAGAAACTTAAAAAGTGGATGATCCTCTCTATACTACAACACATCATGAGTAGATCTAACCATCGCATAAATCAGATTTACTTCCAACAGAATGATATACGAAATCTTCATAATTTCTCTCTAAGCCATATCTAGCACATGTGAGACAGCTCATAGTGCTTATCCATATCCACTTTGGCTAAGATTCCACTAGTTGTCCACATCATCATTGGTGGCTAATGTTGACTTTCTAGATTCCTACAATCTAGGGGATAACTCCTACAATTTAGGAGATTTGACATTTGACTCATATGAAAAGTATTACAAATGAAGTCAGGAAGTCCTCCTAATCCAAAGGTAGTGCCTCCAAAGGTCCTCCAAGTAACCTGCATGCTCCAAGATGCTCCCCAACTCCAAGCTAGGATGCCTCCACCTGCAAGTAAGGATCTTCAAGCCTCCATGGATCTCTCCTCCACCTATGTCCCTAATCTTAATCACAAAGGTAGATAACAAGTGGCCTCAAGTATTCACCACCCAACCATAGCTAGCTAACACATGCAATCTTGCATCTAGGCTAATCTAGCACTCCCTTGCTAACCAATAGCTAACCACAAGCATACCATTACACACCATAGCATACTCAAGATCCAAACCCTACTTATGTACCATACCATAAGCAAGATCCAAACCCTAAGCATACTACACACAAGAAAACACTCTATACACTAGTAGCCACACTAGAGCATAAGCATATCAAACAAAAGAGATCTCTCCCCCTCCCAATGGGTGCCCTCCTCCCCTCATATAGATGGCAATTGGCACCCTCCAATACACTATGGAGTTTCATGCACAACCAATGAGAAAGAGAGAGGCCTTGGGGAGTTAAAGGACCTTCATAGGCTTATGGAAGGTCAAGAAACTTCTTCCATAACCTATGACTCTTTGAATGCTTTTCTTGTGGGAGTTGGGAACTCAATGGACCCCTTGGAAGTGCGCCCTCCTACTAGGTCTTATAGCCCAACTTGTGCTTATATACTTTGGTCCAAGACCAATAAAGTGATATGGTTCAAGGTTGAGAAGGTTTAGAAAAATAGCCAATACACCCATGGTAATGACTTTCTAGCACCTCACTAGGTTCCATACCTCTGACCAAGGCATAGACACCTACCTACCCTTTACCAAGAACACTAGTACCTTAATCTAAAGACACATACCCTTAATCCTAAGGGTACCCCTTATCCAAGAGTAACTTGATTCCATACCTCCGACCAAGGCATAGTCACTTGTATGCCCTTATCCAAAGACACCTACCCTTAATCCTAAGGGTACCTCTTATCCAAGGGTAACTTGCCATTTAGCTCCCAGCACTAAATGGACATATAGGGGTCACTGAAGTACTGCTAGTTACATAGGTATGTAACAAAAAGTATATACAATGGATCTGAACTTAATACTTGATATTTCACATGTGGGAGACCACTCCTACCCATGGGATATAGCATTTTTTATCACTAGAATGGTGCCAAGTGGCATAGTACTACTAAACTAGTTTTTGGACAATTCAACCACTAGTTTCCAAATTAAATGAGATGTACAACCTATATGATCTAGCTAAATGACTTAGGCATAGATTTAACACGTGGGAACAGGCTCCAATGTCTAATGATGATAGGTACAAGTCATTATGGTATTTACAAGATTTGATCAAGTTAGCTTTTGCCAATTTTAATACTCGTCCTCAAAACTAACTTGATAAAAGCATGATGATCTTAAGCTTGACTCCATGGGCTGAATTGGTCTTCAAAGATGGATCCTTGCTAGTTCAAAGGTGTGAAGATCAGCCAATGGGCTTGATGAAGATCCGAGATCACCATATCCATGATAGTGCCTTCTTGATGTTGACTTCTTTGATGAACTTGGGAGCTTTGCACCATCCTCTAGCACCTCCAAAATTGATTCCTTCCAAATTTCATGTAGATGCTTGCCCTTGAGGCATTTTCTTTCTTGATGTGCATGTGATCATCAATATTACTTATGCTAGAAACATAAGTCCAAAAATCACCACAACTTGGCATGATTTTTCTAATATTGAAATAAAAAAATATTTCCATCTCAATAAGGCTAACTAGTTGTTTATGGATATAAGTGTCCACTTTGGATGCTTCACTTATTCTCATAAGAAGTTTACAACTTGCCTCTAAGATTGAAAATTTACAATTTTCAACATTATAAATGATCACATCATTCTTGATCTTATTGAAAAACTCAAAGATCTTACTTTTGGAATCCAAAAGCTCAATCCAAGTTTATCTAGAGTAATCATCAATAAAAGATACATACATTAATGCACCTCCATTAGATACTTGTGAAAAAGAGTGCACATCACTATGAATGAGATCTAATGACTTAGAAGATCTAGTAGAAGAGCTAGAAAATGGTTGCTTGAGAGCCTTTAAGAGGCTACAAGTCTCACAACTCTTTCCACACTTTGAAAATGCTTTTGGAAGGCCGAGTGCAAGCTCCTTTGTGCATTATAGGATCTCCAATGATTTGAAGTTGGGGTGGCCCAATCTATTATGCCAAAGTTCCACTTGTTTAGGCTCCTCCTTAACCACATCAAGCTTGAATAGCCTCCCTTGCTTGAATCCCTTTACAATGCAAGTGTCATTCATCATAATAGAGCAAACACCTTCCTTAAAATGGACATCTAAACCACTATTCATTAGTTGTCTAGCACTTAGCAAGCTCCTAGTAAGACTAGGAACATAGAGTACATTTTCTAGATCCAATCTTTTAGAGGATCCAAGACTTCAAGAAATTGTTCCCAGTCCATCCATTCTACATTCTTGATCACTTGCTATTAGAATAGCCTTTTTACAACCTATAAAAGGTACAAGAGTTGACAAGAATTCCTTTTGGAATGTCATGTGGGGACGAGCCCCACTATCAATCCACCATGTGTCATTGGAGTAGGTCTTGTTTCTTGGTGTGGATGCCATCAAGGATGAATCAACTTCATCCTCATAATCCTCAAGGGTAAGGCTACCTTGCTTGCTCTCATCTTGTGCATTCTTCTTTTTTTAGCACTTGGATGCAAAGTGCCCCTTCATTTCACAAAAGAAGCACTTTTTTTGGCTTTGTCTTTCTTCTTTCCTTTAGAGCTTGATTCTTAATCATTATCACTCTTGGCCTTCATGCTTTGGATCTTCTTCTTGGACTTCATTTTTCCTTTTCTTGAGAAGTGGACCTTCTCATCTCCATCATGTAGTACATTTAGATTGATTGTTTTTTATCGCTTATCAATGGAATTGGCTCCTATCATGCGATATAGCTCAAAATTATTGTCTATCACTTGAGATATCGCATATTGGTCCTTATCGCTTGAGATTGTCCATTGAGTGATCAAGTTAGAGTTATTTTGAGATTATGACATTCATGTAACTTTGAATGCAGTGCTTACATGTGAGACAACTCAATTTTGGTCCTACTTACTCGTCATTGTTCATTGAGTGGTCATAATTGACCAACATATTCACATCGGATAGCTCAAACTTGGTGTCTATCAATATAAATAGTCCCATTTTGATGTCTCTATCACCCTAGAAAGTCAAAATTTGCTACCTTACATATGATTTTGCTACTTATTACTTGACATGGCTCATCAAGTGACTAGACTCAACAAGTAATATTTCAAGACAGCTCAAGTTCAACCCCTTGTTAGAACCCTATCACACGTGATAACTTAAATTTTATGTCTATCCGTGGTTTTGTTGCTTGTCACCCGACACAGCTCATCAAGTGATCAGACTTAACCAATCCCAAGTCTAGTATATCAAGATAGCTCAGCTTGATCCCTTGTCAACGAAATTGACTCATATCACATGAGATACTAAAATTTGATGTGCGTGCATCTTTTGGAATAGCTCAATTTTGGTGAATAACACTAAAGGTTTCTCATAAAGTGATCGAATTTGAGAAATCGTGTGTTCATGAAATAGATCAAAGTCAATTCCCATCACTTGAGATGATTCAAATCTAATGTCCAATACAAGATCTTGGTCCTTATCACTTGACATAGAAAATTGTGACTGAACTTGATCAATCTATGATCTGGAACAATCAATTTTGGCCCCTGGTAGATTGAATCTAGTCCTTGGGCATGATGATTAGTCTGTTGCTTGGAAGGACAAGAGAGCAATAGTTTTCTTTCAAGAAGAGATTATGGCAGTAAAGTCGATGTAACACAAGAGCATGAGCACTTTAACAGATGGACATTGCAAATGCTCAATTTTTCCTTGTCCCCCATCACCATCTCAAGAAAAACCCATTTCACGCTCTCAATGATCCTCTAAAATCGAAATCCAACTATGATACAATCAATTAGTCCCGACGATCTTCTCAACATTGCCGATAGCACCTCTGCAAAGAACACATCCAAGGATTTCACAAACAAAGATGCTTGATCCATTCCTCAACGCTAGCAATCATCTAACAACCATTGAGCTGCTGCTAGCTATTTCCTTTCCATCCACTCAACCCAAAGTCTGAAAACACCCGCCCGTTGCGCTCTTGTCAATTTCTCCCATCTCCATCCATCAACAATCCCTTCACAAAAAAACCCACCTCCAATCCCTGCTTGGATCCCACCCACTGAGATTTCAAATCTCTTCTATCCTTAATCTTCCTTCAATTGCCTTCAACTGCACAACACACAACCATTTTCCTTGAAATCTATCTCCTTGGTACCATACTTCGTGGAAGTAGCACTATATCTAGTGTCCTTCAGTGTATTACAAAGAAGAAGAAGGAAGATCACAGTTTAACACATGTTTTTTTATTTTTAGGAAAACATTCCGACCCAAAAGGGTCTGAACGGGTTTCTAAGGGACATATATATAACAAATCACTTAAGACTTTATAAACTAAATAATGTCCACAACTTATATGTGACATCAAACCACATATTTACATTTGTCAGTTTTATAAATCCCAAAAATCTTTTAAACACGTGGTCATTTTGTACCAACCATATCAAATCATCTACTTGTCTTATATCAAATCAAAATATAATTAATACTCATTTGTCCTTTTTCAAAAATCATCAAAATCTTCAAAGAAGCCCTCTTGTACCCAAAATATGTCATTTCACTCACATGCTTTGTCCTTAAAAATTCATAAAAAAAAAGTCTTGTCAGTCCTTATATTTCTCCTTCAAAACAAATTTATAAAATAAGAGTCCAATCATTTTTTTAGTGCGATAATTTGTCTTTTTGACAAACTACTTGCTATATGACACCTATTAGGTCATGCTCTTGGAGTAGGCAAAAAAAAATCGCATGGCACTGCCATGCATAGCAAAAAGTTTTGTGGCAGAGCCACGCATCTCTTGAAATCAAAAAAGTGTATAAAAATGCCCTCTTTCGATATTTCTCCATGTTTTTTCTTGTGGATTTCTTGAGGCTCACTCTCACTCTCAATCTCTCATTTCTTTCCACTCTTCTATCTCTCTCTCTCTCAATCTCTCACACTCTCAATCTCTCATTTCTTTTCACTCTTCTATCTCTCTCTCATTTCTCTCCACTCTTCTCTCTCTCTCTCTCTCTCTCTCTCTCTCTCTCTCTCTCTCTCTCTCTCTCTCTCTCTCTCTCTCTCTCTCTCTCTCTCTCTCTCTCTCTCTCTCTCACACACACACACACACACACACACACACACACACACACACACACACACACACATCTTTCACTCTCCAATCTCCAATCTCCCTTTCTCTCTCTCACACACTCTTTCATATCTCCTTTTCATTTTTCATGCACTCTTTTGTTTCTTTTTTTCTCTCTCTCACTCTCTCACACATCTTACACACACACACACACACACTCTTTTTCATTTTTCACATTTCATATCTTTCCAAGTTCTTTTTACAACTTTTTATTTTTCTCTCAATAGTCATGTCTACTAGTGGTAGCGGAGCATCAAGGAGGAGGCCAAGATCCTCTTCCAGTGGAAGAGGACAAGCCTCGGGGATCAGATTACGATTGAGTGTGAGATTTTTATACTATGCTATCTCCTGAGGAAAGGCAAAAATTGAAAGTCCTTTTGTCTTTCCGAAGGAGAATCCGATCAACAAGATCATGGATTCGTTTCGATGGAGATGCCGTCAGAAGAATCCACAAATGTTTTCTATGACCTTGATGAGGACGGTTCCATCATCATGGACATTAGGGGTAAGGTTGTTATCAATACCCCTTACTCTTAAATACTTTGGTCACGACTTGTTTAACTCTTGGGAGCAACAAAACCAAGGGGACAAAGACAAGATACTTGATATATTGTAGTGTGAGTTTCCACAACCAACTCGATTTAATGACAAATGGGCGAAGACGAGTATGTGTACACATATTCGTCATAAGCACCAATCATTAAGATGATTATGTAGTAAAGGCAAGAAGAGGCTGGGATGGGCATCTAAAAAAAATTGGGAGAAATTTATTTATGAATTCAAGCTTCCTAATTTTTTATTTCATTTCATTTTTATGACGTGTTTGGCTAATAATCATTCATTTGTTTTGTGAATGTGTATGTAGAGGGCATCCGCTTCCTTTGTGAAAGAAAGTATGGGAGGAAACCCATAGTATCAAATCTATTTTCATTAGCTACACTACTTCAGATAAAGCTTATAAGTTGTATGATTTTGTCGAGTCAAAGATATTCACCAATCGGGATATCGCCTTCATCAAAGATCAGTTTATCGACCTCAAAGCTAAGGGCAAAGCTTATACAGTCAAACTATCAGACTTTCTTGAAACATCGAACAATTTTGTTCCTAAGTCGACTATTCCTATTGAAGGTCCTAGCTCGTCTACTCCAGACGAACAACTTATCAGTAGAGAATCCAAAGTTGATGATGTTGCAGTCCAGTACAACATGATGAA
This sequence comes from Diphasiastrum complanatum, assembly GCA_029204225.1. Lineage (NCBI taxonomy): Eukaryota > Viridiplantae > Streptophyta > Lycopodiopsida > Lycopodiales > Lycopodiaceae > Diphasiastrum > Diphasiastrum complanatum. The sequence continues at coordinate 31,408,115 of CM055109.1, read as the reverse complement.
AATAATCAACTTCGTTCATTACCCATAAGATCGACAAGAGAATGTAGACCACCTACAAGGTGTATCGACGAGTCTACAACTTACCTTGTTCAAGAGCTGACTACTGTTGAAGAGGTGCTCAGTCAACCCGATTCTGATCTTTGGAAAGAAGCTATGGATAAAGAGTATTCATCTCTTATCAAGAACCGGACTTGGACTATTGTCAAATTGCCCACCAATAGAAATGTAGTTGATTGCAAATGGATACTCAAAATCAAATGCAAGGCAGTTGAAAGCATCGATCGAAGAAAGGCTTGACTTGCCGCCAGAGGATTTTCTCAGGTACACAATGTTGACTATATTGAGAATTTCAGTCCAGTAGTTAAACATTATTCAATCAGACTTCTATTGTCATTTGTTGATGCAACAAATTTGGAAGTACATCAAATGGATGTACATACATCATATCTTAATGGAGTTATCGACGACGACATTTACATGATGCAACTTAAAGGTTATAATATCGAAGGATCACGGCTATAAACCAAACACTTCAGATTCTTATGTCTACTTCAAGTCAATGCAGCATTCTTTTATTATTATCACTTTGTATGTGGATGGCACATTGTTTTTCAGCGACAATATCGATCTAATAGAAGAAGCTAAGACAATGCTATCATCAGAATTCGACATGACTGACCTAGGCGAAACTCATTACTGTCTATGTATTCAAATCCAAAGAGACATAAAATAGAAATTGAATTATATTACTCAGCAAAGATACATTCACAATGTCTTGATCAGATATAATCTGATGAATTGCAAATTGCCTCTCTCACCGATGGACCTAGGACTCAAGATGTTGAAGGACCAGTGTCCTCAGACGATAGAAGAGAAGGAGTAGATGAGTGAATATCCTTATCATTCGATAAAGGATCTCTTATGTATGCAATGATCTGTACCAAACCAAACATAGCTTTTGTAGTTAGTTCCTTAAGTCAATTTATGACTAATCCTGGTATTACACATTGGAAGGCTCTTAGCAGAGTTTTGAGATGTATTCAAGCTAAAATGGACTTTTGCATTTGTTATGGACCAATGACAAACTCAATTTTCTCAATGGTTATTCAGATGCAAGTTGGGAAGGAGATCTAGACACTTGTAAATCCACTTCTAGATTTAGATTCTTCCTCAACTGTTGGTCTATTTCATGGAAAAGTTGCAAGGAAATTTTGATTGTTCTATCTTCTACTGAATTAGAGTATATCACAGCCTCTCAAGCTACTTAAGAATCACTATGTCAGAAGCAAAGTTCTCGAACATGAGAAAAACTTGCAGTACTATCGAATGCAAGATATGACACCATATATTTTTACTAAAGCACTAAGGTTGGATGCACACAAAAACTTTGTCTAGAACTAAGTTTTAAGGTCAAAGCATTCATAGATTCATATTAAGGGGGAGTGTTGGATTATTCTACTATCAAAGTGATTCATCTAAATAATCGATCTTTAATCTTCATCCATTTTCTTTATCCAGTTCTATAGTTTTATTCATGTTTCTACACAGCTACATAAGCACTTGGGAATCGCTCTGCTGTGTTTGATAATTTGATTGTATTATTATGTAGCTAAGTTTCTAGCTTAAGTGCATAGTAGGTAGCTATTGTAACAATTTTATGTATCAGTGAGTACTGTAATAATGCATATGTAGGAAATCAACAACATTAAAATCCAATAATATTACGTGATTTAGTTGTAGTTGTAAATATATGTTAAACTTTAATTGAGCGTAGAACTTATACAAGAAATAACAACAACGAATAGTCTGTACTCAGTTCCTTTTGACATTTTGTTGATGAGATTATGGCATTCATATTATTCACAAAGATGAAAAAAAAGTCGAGCCCAAAATCTGTCTTATTCATGCATGTCAATGTATTTAAACTTTTGTCATTTGCTTTTAGGTTTTTTGCTTTTACATGTATTGTGACCATGTAATGGATAAGTGGGTATTGCAACAATGCATATGTACGAAATTAACAATATCAAACGTTTTATGATTGCCATTGCCAAGATTTTGTCAATGTTTTTAATGTACAGGCTTTTGTCCATGCATTAGGTGGAAAACCCTGGTGCTTGAAATATTACGTACTGTTGTTGGTGGAAAATCCAATACTAATACGTGATTGTTGTAGGTAGATAGTAAACTTTAATTGAGTTCAAAACTTACATAACTCATAGCAAATATTCCGTATTAGATACTTTGCAGAACGTACTATTGATTTTTATTATTCTTTTAATGCATAGACTTTCGGCCATCTATCAGGTGGAAAATCCTGATGCATGAACTATTGCATACTATTGTTGGTGGAAAATCCAACACTATTACGTGATTTAGTTGCAGTTGTAGGTAAATGGTAAACTTTAATGGAGCGTAGATTTACACGGGACCTAACAACAAAGCATAGTTTGTAATCAGTTCCTTTGACGTTTTGTTGATGAAATTAAGACATTCATATTCTTTGCAAATATGAATGGCTTATTTATCCATGCACGTCAATGTATTTAAGCTTCTTGGTCATTTTCTTTTAGGTTTTTTGCTTTTACATGTATTGTGCTAGTTAGATGTATTGTGACCATGTAATGAATAAATAAATAACAATGGGGCAAAATGGAGCACTATTCAAAAGCATGTGGTTCATGTAGCTTTCAATTTGCGAAGTTCAAACATCATGTACTTGTATGCAGTCTTTATTCCTGGTAAACTTTAAAACCAGTTTAAACCAGATTTGTACCACCGCTCGATGGTCTGACAGTTACAACAAATTGGAACTATTATGTTTGAACGATAATGGAGCGCCAGATTTACACGAGAACTAACAGCAAAGCATAGTCTGTACCGCTCAATCGTCTAACAGTTACAACGAATTGGAGTTGTTATATTTGAACGATATTTTCAGACAGTTTGAAAGCATGATCACTATGAGAGCCTAGGTCAATAACGAAATATCCAGTTGAGGTTAGATTACGAGATTCCATCCGAACCTGTGTCTGTCTTGTCAATTTTGACATTTTCATTACCCACATCCATTTTGTTATCAGAAAGACCAACATAACCATTTACTTCAACATGTTCTTGTTAGGTATTAGATTGTATGATTTTTGAGATAAATCACATCAACATTTGAAGTTTTTCCAATTCCTTTAGGAGCCTATGAGCTTTTTCGAAGCCTTTACTGAACCTTGTGTATCAATTTAGTACCATCTAAAAATGACAAAAAGAAAGGTTTTGTATCTATCTGTAGATATAGAGGTTTTTTTTTTTCTAAATGGAGACATGATTGTGGAATTAGATTGGAAATTTATAACCTCCAGCTTCAGTACGTACGAACAAATGCAACTTCTTTCCTTTAGTTGCTCTTCCATGTAAATAAGTTGAACCATGACCAGGTGATGGAAGATTCTTAAACTGCAAAACTAAACTCATACTTTGGATAACTAGGAGCACGAAATAATTTGTAATACTTTGCAAGCCTACCTTTCCCATGGTAATTGTATAGAAATGTTAATAGTCATTAATATTGGCTAGTCATTTATGTATTTCTTTGCAAGGGTGCCTTTTCAGATTTCTTTGGGTAGTAATATTAGTTTGCAATATTTGTAATTGTATTTCAGGTAGTCAAATGTGTTTGATTGAAAAGTACAAGCTGATTTTGGTAAATTGGAGATGAAAACTAACAAGAACTTTGTGTGGGTTGTGGTGAGATTAGTTCAGTTATTTTGGATGTGTTTGATGAGATTTAGTCTCCACATTCTTTACTAATATGAAAAAAAGGTACAAATCATATAGTTTATCCATGCTTGTTGATGTATTTGAGGTTTCTAAAGCCATTTTTCTTTGGGTTATTTGCTTAGTTTCACGTGTATTCTGATGCTTGGATAAAATACACTTAAAACTACTTGTAGTTATAAAATTATAGCATTTTGAATGTGTTGTGTTTGACAATTTGATTCTATTGTTATGTAGCTAAGTTTCTATCTTAAGTGCATATAGTAGGTAGCTATTGTAACAATTTGATGGATCAGTGAGTACTGTAATAATGCATATGTAGAAAATCAACAACATTGAACATTTCTTGATTGCCATTACCAAGATTTTCCTAATTGCGTAGACTTTTGGCAGTCCATCAGGTGGGAAATCCTGGTGCATGAACTATTGCGTACTATTGTTGGTGGAAAATCCAATACTATTACGTGATTTAGTTGCAGTTGTAAGTAAATGGTAAAACTTTAATTGAGCGCCAAACTTATACAAGAACTAACAACAACAAATGGTCTATAATTAGTTCATTTTGACATTTCGTTGATGTGATTATGGCATTCATATTCTTCATAAAGATGAAACAAAAGTTGAGCTCGAAATACGTTTTATCCATCCATGTCAATGTATTTAACCTTTTGAGTCATTTTCTTTTAGGTTTTTTGCTTATACATGTATTGTGATAGTTAGATGTACTGTGACCATGTAATGGATTAGTGGGTATTGTAACAAAGCATACGTACAAAGTCAACAATATCGAACATTTTTTTATTGCCATTGCCAAGATTTTGTCAATGTTTTAAATGTATAGGCTTTTGTCCATGCATTAGGTGGAAAATCCTGGTGCTTGAAATATTACGTACTATTGTTGGTGGAAAGTCCAACACTATTACGTGATTGTTGTAGGTAGAGAATAAACTTTAATTGAGCTTAGAACTTACATAGCCCACAACAAATATTCCATAATTAGGCACTTTGAACGTACTATTGATGAAATTATGGTGTTTTGAACATTTCTTTATTGCCATTGCAAAGATCTTGTCAATGTTTTGATGTACAAACTTCTAACCATGCATCAAGTGGAAAATCATGGTGCATGAAAAATTATGTAATGTTGGTGAAAAATCTTACATTATTACATGATATAATTGTGGTTACATTAATAGGGCTTAGGATGTGTGGGTGTGTGGGTGTGTGTGCATGTAAGTATGATGCGATTCGTTTATATTCCACGCTTTACTAGTTCATGCTACCCTAATTCGTAGTATTTTGATCTATATTACATGCTTACTACTTCATGCTGCTCTAATTTGTAGGGTCTTAATTTATGTGTTGCCATCCATCAGGTGAAAAATCCTAGTGCATGACATATTACGTACTGTTGCATTCCAGCAATGGCAGTAATAGCGACAACGACAGTTGTGACCAGGTACGAGTTATGGATGTGTGGATCTTCAGCCAACAGATCCATACAATTTGTCCTAAAATTTGCAAGGGAAATTTCAGGATTGAAACTGGTTTTAATATTCAAAGATTCAATTTTCTCAACTGTTGTGTTAGGCCGGTAGGCACATATAAAATTTGATGTGCGACAATCATGTCTAGGATTTTTTTTTTCTATATGAAAGTTTGTTGATCGAATACAATCATCAATTGTCAATTGCAAAAAAGGTGTGTAGCGCACTTGAGGAATTGACAATGTGATTGTATGGTTGCCATGAATGTTAGTCAGATCAAATTTTAACACTTTTTGGTATGACAAATCTTGTGAAAAGTTGTCATATTTTGACAAAATTTGGCCTTCGAACATTATATTATATAAGCCTAGCTTGATCTCATCTACATAGAGTTGTTGCATTCCTTTTTGACGAATACAAGGCAATGGATTGGAACTAGATGTGGGCGGATTTACTTCCAGATTATGTGCACTTGACTCCACACATTGTTCAAACAACTCATGTGGTTTAAAAGAGGTACGAGCGCCATGTACTTGATTTTGACTATCCAACTAAGAAAGTTGAACTCCCTGTCTACCAGAGTTGCATTATCAAAAAGCAATAGGTTTAGTTGCCAAAAGATCTATTGTTGTTACTCGTTTACATATTTTTGGGGCTACCATATGTATAGGCGATTCTTGAACTAGGGTGCGTTTTGTTGTTGCGGATGAACTTTCAGCCTCTACCATCAGAAACACGCATAAAATTTATTCCAATGAATGGTAATCACATTAGGTTTTTGAAACAACTAGTACATTCTATGCTTTACCTGTAATTGTTGTACACATCACCTGAAGATTTGGTTGCTTGTAAGTCTTGTCCAAATTGACGTAATTCTTCTGCAAATTACAAATACAATTATATTAAAATTTACTAATACGTATTAAATCCAAAGTAAGCATTTTGGATTTTCAAATGCTAGCTCTTAATGGTACCATCAGGATTACTTGCGATTCCATGTTTGTTGCTATGCGTTGCAACTTCTTTGTCAAATCAATAATCGAAAATAATAACAAAGCTTTTTGATTATTTGATTTGAAAAAGTTTCAGTTATCATGAATTCAAATAAAAAATGTAATGTTACCATTGGTTAGAAAATCGACATCTTTATTTATTTGGCGTTCCGAATCTGAAAGCTCCATCTGCATTTATGAATGGAGTCATGCAAAATATTAAAACATACAAATCATGCATATTTTTAGTGACCAAAGAATGCACATTGTTAAGAAAACACTCCCACGGGTGTTGATCATGAATTTCATCAAAATGTCTTAGCAACATTAATTCTATACTTTTGTGATTTTTTGGGAAAAAAGTAATCATACAAAAACTATGCAAAGGTAATATATTTTTCAGCAATACAACTACATGAAACCTGATCAAATACTATGGCTTATCACCTAAAGTACAGACAAGATTTGCACGCAACAAAACAATTACAATGTTTACACATTATTCGATGATATTAATTGATATCTAAATTATGGACTCAATTAAAGCACAATGCTACAAACAAATCACATGTTCGTATTGGATTTTTCAACAATACACAGGATGTGCACCAGCATATAATCCCCATTACATGACTCCAAGAAATTTTACTCAAGAAGATTGCCATGAACAAGGAGCTTTACAATCATCAAGAACTCGTGGAAGATCTTCTTTATTCACTCAAGAGAAATTGACAATACAATCAAAGGTCCCTCACAAAAGAGGGGGGCCCTTAAATAAGCAAGAAGGCTGCCCATGTGGAGCCCAAGTGGCAATTCCACTAATTTGGAAATTACAAGTGGAAAAAGCCCTTCCACTAGTAGTCACCATCAAAGGTGGCTCACTTAAAATTATTTAAGGGGTCTACACTATTTACAATGCCTAGGAAATATTACTAACTCCTACATGGTCGTTCCTTCTTTGGGATACACCATGTAGGCTCACATAGATAATAACTGTCATCCTAACTAGTAATCCTCAACTCTCATGCTCGGCTCTCAGCTTTTGTGCTCCCTTCTGAGACCTCCTCGGTCATGGGTAAGAGATACTCTGTGTCTTCAGCTTGGCTCGACATCTAGGGATTCTTTGGAATCCGCTAACACACACACACACACACACACACACACACACACACACACACACGTATTTGTAAAAATGGTCTTGTATAGATTTTGAAGATCTTGCTATAGACACCAAAATGATAGTTGTGGTGCTGAACCACTCAACCAAAGAGAAACTAAAAATTAATCATCAACAACTTTACCACTGAGCCATGATGATTGAATACAAGAGAGGTGTTAGATTGGTTTGCTTGTTACCTTGATCTCTTTTCTTCTTGAAGCAATCATTAGAAAAATGTCCTTTGACTCCAAAATAGTAACAATTTAGCCTGGATCTATCTTTAATCTTGCCAACAAAAAGTAGAAGACTCACCTTGATCTTGCCCTTTTGAACATTTGCTTTTGCCCTTGCCCTTGAACTTGCCTTTTGAAAACATAGCTTTCTCCTCTCCAACTTGAGATGTAGAAGATGATCCTCCTCTTGCATGGAGTCTAAACTATTTAGCCAACAAGACCTCTTGCAAGTCCTCCATACTTGGCAATGTCTTTTGAATAGCAAAACTTTGCACCAAGTTAGCATGGTCATCCAACACAACTATGTCATAAAACGTGGGGATGACTGGCAGCAAAAGCTCGAAGCTTTGAGCATAGGCATGTAGGAACGGAAACGCAATAGTTAGCAGCAGAAATATTCAAGTAGAATGATTCTTACAGATTACGCAAATGAACAATATAGTAGTGAGACAAAAATTGCACTCTGATTATTATCAATAGTGAGTACAATGGCTTGAAGTAATAACTTCAGCTTGCTGAGCGTGATAACGCTGGCTACAGATAACTCTGATTGATTAAAAAGAACACTTACATAGCTTGATTCAGCTTGTATATATATTTACAAGTGTTGAGAAACAAATATCCTATATGCCTTAAATGTCATTTACGCTAGTCTTTGTATATGTACAAAGTGGGTAACCGCCCTTGGGATATTTAGTGGTCCAGCTATGTTTAGGGTTGATGCTAAGTTGGCGACATCGGTCTGCCACTGTGGAAAAAACTCGAAAAATCTGGAAGTGCCCTTAAACTAAGATCGAAAATATCTGAAGGTACCTTTAGACTGAGGCAGTTAAATCTTGAAGGTGTCCTTAGAGCAAAGGCATGGAAAAAGGTGAAAAAGCCGAAGGTAGGCCAAAAATGGATTCTTAGGCATTCTGGCCACTATGTCGCATTTTTCACGAAAGTGCAAAAAAGGCAAAAAAATACGAAGGTGTCTAAAAAACAGTCAAGGCATAAGAAAATCTCAAAGGAAAAATGTGAAGGTCCGAAAACATGTAGTGGGCCTTCGGTTTTCAAAATGCTCATTACTTGAACGATTTGTTGCTCCTTTGATAGAGTCTTTGTGAAGTAATTTGCTGCCATGTAGTTTGTCCTACAGAAGACCAATGCTACTTCCTTGCTATTCACTTTCTCTCTAAGATAATGATACCGGATTTCGATATGTTTGCTTCGAGAGTGAAATCGCGGATTGACAGATAATGCTATTGTGCTTTGATTGTCACAATGGATTGTTGTAGGAAGTGTTTGTGCAAGGTTGATGTCTGCAAGCAATTGCCTTAGCCAGATCGCCTCTTTGGTTGCATTTGTGACAGCTATGTATTCAAATTCTATTGATGATAATGCAATTGAGGTTTGCTTCCGACTATTCCGTGAGATTGGGCCTTGGTTATATAAATATACAAATCCGGAAGTTGATATTCTGGTGTCGACATCTCCTGCCCAATTCGCATCTGTGTAGGCTTCAAGGATGTTGGCAGTGTGGCTGCCTCTGTAGCAGATGCTGAGAGTTTTCGTTGCTCGGATGTACTTCATGACCTTTGTTAGTGCTTTCCAATAAATTAAGCCTGGATTTGACAGGAATTGGCTAAGTGTACTGATTGAATATGCAAGGTCTGGTCGCGTGCAGATCATTGCGTACATCAGTGAGTCGATGATGGATTGAAACAGGTAGTGCTTCATCTCTTCCTTTTCTGCCTCAGTTTGAGGAGATTGTTCCTTTGATAACTTTAGTCCAGGATCAAGTGAAAAGTGACTTGGTTTGCAATTGGCCAATCCATACTTTTCCAACATGTTGTTGAGATATCATTGTTGACTGATAAAAATCAGTCTGCTGGGTCGTTCTCATTGGATCTAGATTCCAAGACAATAGTGGGCTGGACCCATGTCAGTCATCTGGACATCCATTTTGGTGGACTTCAAGATCTGGACATCCATTTGGTGGACTTTAAGATCTGTTGCGGCTGCAAAGGAGAGGAGTAGGCGGATCGAAGTATGTTTGACAACTAGGCTGAAGGTTTCTGAATAATCCAAATTTAGAATCTGAAAAAAGCCTTTGGCAACTAGCCTAGCATTGTAACGATTTAAGCCTTCCTTCAACATCATACTTTGCCTTGAATATCCATTTGCATGGAATTGGTTTTTAGTCCTTTGGTAGCTCAGTGACTGTCCATGTTTGATTCTCCATTAAAAAATCAAATTCGTTGTCCATCGTTGCCTTCCACTGGTCAGTATCAAGAGTAGACACAGCCTCAAAAACGGTGTTTGGTTCCTACACGAGGTAGCAAGCCGGATCATCCATAAATTTGGATGGAGACTGTCTAGACCTGTTCGACCTTATGGGTTGAACTTTGGTCCTCTGATGTGGGTTGACTCGTTGAGATTCTGACTCATTGTTTGAGTCAGCGTCATTATTCAGCAGTTGAATCTCCAGATCGAAATTGACTAGTTGCTCGGTCCTTGGATCGTAATTATCAACAGCTTTTCCTTTGTGGTCAATGAACTGGTCTTCCATGAAAATGACATCTCCACTTGTGAATGCCTTCTTGGTATCCAAATTGTAGAGCTTGTATGTCTTGTGGTTTGGGGAATAGCCGATGAAAATCGTCTTCCTGCTCTTATCATCCAGTTTTCTTTTTAGATCCTCAAGAATATGAGCGAAAGCGATGCATCCAAATACTCTAATATGTTTGAGTGATGGTTTTGATCCTGTCCACACCTCATAAGGTGTCTTGCCATTCAGGGCTTTGGTGATGCATCAATTCTGCAAATAGGCGGCTGTAGTAACAACTTCTGTCTAGAATTTCTTCGGAAGAGAGGCATGGGCCATCATGCACTTGGCACTCTCGATGAGTGTCCAATTCTTCCGCTCAGCTACACCATTGGACTGAGGTGAGTAGCTGGTTGTATATTGTTGAAGTATCTCGTTGGTCTTGTAGAACTCCTTGAAAATTGTGGAGATGTACTCTCCCCCTCCATCTGTGCGTAGAGCCTTGATCTTCCTCTGAGTCTGGTTTTCTTCAGATGTCTTGAGCTGCTTGAAGAACTTGAATGCTTCAGATTTGTTCTTCATATAGTAGGTTGCAGTCCTTCGAGAGAAGTCGTCGATGAAGATTAAAAAATAGCATCGGGTCACAAATGGCGCTATATACAAGGTCAAGCAAGCCCTTGGATGTATGAACTGAGTCTGAACTAAAGGGACTTCTAGCATGCTTGCTGATAATACAGCTTTCGCATGGAGAAGTTGGCTTGTTGACTGTAGTCAGATCTTGTACTAGACTCTGAGCTGACATTTGCTGAATACTATTGAAGTTAAGATGGCCAAGTCTGAAATGCCACAACATATCAATTGATTCAGAAGTGGCTGTGTGAAGAGCTTGAGTGTTAGAAGAATAGCAATGGCTAAGTTTGTATAGATAGCTGCTTCTTCTTCCGTAGGCTAGTACCTTCCAAGATTTGTCAAGAATTGTGAAACCTTCTGTATCGAATTTGACCCTCCAACCTGAATCGGTGATTTTGCTAATTGAGAGATGATTCTTGATTAGATTTGGAACATGGAGAATGTTGGACAACAACTTGACCTCACCTCCTTTGAATTCTACTCTGACTGTTCCTTCACCTTCGATTGAATGTGATGAGTTGTCTCCAAGTTGCACAACTCAAGAGTGGGTGAATGACTTATAGTCTTTGAACCAGTCGCGATGATGAGTCATGTGTTGAGTTGCTCCGAAATCTAGATACCAAAAATTGATATCTTGTTGTTCTCTGACTTTGGTCATGAAAGCTGCTTCATCTTTTTCTTCTTATTGCTGATTTGAGTGACTAGCTATAGTACTATGTGCTTGTTGTTAGAAATGCTTCTTCTTTTCTTTGTTGTACTTCAAAGTTCAACAATCCTTGATTTCATGGCCAGTCCTCTTACAGTATCTGCAGAAAAGTTTCTGTGCTGGTTGGAATGATGAAGAGCTTGAATTCGATCCTGAATTGGAATTTGGTCCAGACTGCATGTTGCTCTTCTTGTCAGTAGAGCCTGACTTTCTAGATCTCTTGGGTCTAAACTTCTGATTTTTTGAATACAGAGCTTGAGGATCCAATCCTGAGCCTGAGGAGGATGTTGATTTTCTTATCTCCTCTTGTAGGAACAACGAAATTACTCTTGATAGAGTGAGGTGCTCCTAGGTAGAAATTTCCATTACCCAATTTTTGTAGGCTTCAGGTAGACTCGATAATAGAGTCATGAGTGCATTGGAATCTTCTATGATTGAGCCAATTGTAGTCATCTGATCCATCAGATTTTTGAAGGTGTTGAGATGACTCGAAATACTATCTACATCAAACATTCTGAGGGTGAATAATTTCTTCCTCAAATGAAGCTTGGACGTAACGTCTCTGATGTCATAGAGAGTTGCTAGGATGTCTCATGCATCCTTAGCGGTCTGAACAGCACGTATGTGGCTGATCTGAGTATCCTTGATATTGAAGGTGATCATGGAAAATGCTTTGCCATCTCTCAGTCTCCACTTGGTGGTCAGTGCAACGATCCTTTATTATCATCACCTTATACATGGATGATACGTTGCTTTTCAGCAACAATACCAATTTGGTCAAGGATTCTAAATAGATGCTATTTTTTGAGTTCGACATGATTGATCTAGGCGAAGCTCACTTTTGTCTGGACATTCGAATCTACAGAGATAGAGCGAGATGACTGATCTACATCACTCAACAAAGGTATCTTCACAATGTATTTGATAGATACAATCTAATGAATTGTAAATTAGCTCACCCACCTATGGGTCCAGGCTTGCGTTTGTCAAAGGACCAATTGTTGGATTTATTCCCTCTACTCTCCTTAAATCCCATGTTAATCTGTCTCCATTCATGCTGCATATTTACTAACGTTGTCGCGCAGTCTGCATATTTACATGCAAATTTGCACAAATGAATAAAAGTGAAAGAATCGCGACACTGTGTTTTTACACACGTCATGGTGACAGGCAGAAAAAAAAGGTGACACTATCTTGTAGAATGCCAAAGGTGCCCTAAAAGCATGGGCACTCAAATCCTAAGGCTACTTGTAAGAGTGATGTACTTTTTGCATCATCATCACCAACGGTCACTTCAGCACTGACTAACGTCACACCCTTTTCACGCTGACCCCATGCAGTTGCGCTAAGAGATTGGACAATGACTGCAGCCACCCACAATCTCTTACAGACAGCACATCCACTCTGTACTTTTCACATCTACACACCTATAATATAATGTATATATACTGGATACCATTTGTGTATTCAGGTTAATGAGTGAATGAGTTGATGAGTTGACGATGAAGAGAAGCTTATCAACGAGATAGACAAAGTAAATGCCTCGTGCATTGATGCTTGATTGTCAGCAATAAGGTTTTATTCCTTTATAGATTGTATAAGCTTCGTAGGGCACGCGGTTTCATCTGCTATTTTCTTGTGCTCCACCGCATTATTGACATGTATACATGATATACTTAATCTAATACAGTTCTTTGTTCAGTGTTCAAACCTATGTTAATATTGCTATGCTTATCATTCATTTTGTCTGATCTTTCTAGTTGTTCTTTCTGGTAATAGACGACTAACATTTAGTCTTGTCTTTCGCAAATCATTCGCGACTAATTATTAGTCGAGCACCATCTAGCTCTTCACAAATCATTCGAGATGAATAGTTTGTCTTACTATTCGTGACAAACCATTCTTCTGGAGCTTCATTCATTTATTAAAGTTTGGCTACGTAATCAAGAACGACTGTGATTCCCATCACTACCGTTTTGTTTGTTCTGATAGGTGTAGTCATGCTTACGGAGAGAGTCATATAGCTCGTTCCACTACGCATGAACATTTTCTGTTCGAGTTCGTTTCTCGTTTGTTTCTTGTTCGAGTTCGTTTCTCGTTCGTGTTCATCTTACCTCTTTGAGCTTATTTTTTGTTTCCAACATACGACACATTTTCTCAACTCGTTCATCTCCCTCTCTCCAACATGGTATCAGAGCTATTTTCATAGCTTGATAATCTTCCACAGTACAAGACTCTGCTAGCCGATAGAGTAATTGTTTTCTTGTTCTGTACTTTCAATATCAGATTTTCATACTTAAGTCACTGGTAGTTTCTCCTATCACTTAGACTAACTCTTCCACATGGATTCCCAAGGGAAAGCCAGTTCTATCATGGACAACTTTGATGGAGCCAATTACCATATGTGGAAATTTAAGATGAAAATTGTACTCATGGCAAAAGAATTGTACAACATTGTTATAGGTGCAGAAGGGAAACCCGAAGCAGACGACGTGACAATCGCCAGATGGAAGCTGAAGGATGGAAAAGCTTTCGCGCTGATCATCCTCAACATCACGGATACCCAGATCGGCCATGTATCCGAGGCTCAGACATATAGAGAAGTCTAGGACATCTTGAGCACACTATATGAAGTGCGAGATATAGCTTCCAAGCTACATCTCAGGAAGAAGCTCTACTCCCTTAAGATGACAAATGGTGATTCTCTGCAGAATCACATCAATCAATTTAAGAACCTGCTAAGACAAATGGCCGCTCTCGGATCTATCATAGACGATCAAGATGCAGTGATGCAACTACTTACAAGCTTGCCAAGTTCTTATTACAACTGGGTGATGATCATCACGACTCATCCAGAATTGACTCTATCTAGAGTCATTACTATGTTGTTGTAGGAAGACACATAAAGGAACGAAGCCTCGAGTTCCTCAGCTGATTCTCGCGCCTTGTACACCAACAAGAGCAAGGCAAAGCATAAGAAGAAGAAAGGCCTAAAGCAATCAAAGCCAGACCAGAAACCAACTCAGCACAAGGAACAGGCGAATCCGTAGACAAAGAAGAAGCTATTCTACAGATACTGCAAATGAAACAATCACAAAATACAAGACTGATAAATACTTCAAGCGAAGAACAATAACAAAGGGCAGTCGAATCAAGTGGCAAATGCAGCTGCAGAAGCTCTATAGCCTATTCAAGATGCGGATCATGATGCCTTCATGACCAACCATCAAGGAGCATCTGGTAACAGTTCTTGGTTCTTGGACTCTGGAGCCACTCAACACATGACTAGCCTCATTGGCTATTTTGAGTCCTATACACCTTACAGTACTCAGAAATTCGTTCACCTTGGCAACAATAGCACACAAGCTATTAAAGGTGAAGGCACTGTAAGATTATGCTTTGCAAATGATCAACCTAAGCTACTCTCTAAAGTCCTGTATGTACCAAAGTTATCTACGAATCTGCTCTCTGTAAGCAGAATCATAGATCTAGTACATAGAGGAGAGTTCGAATGTGATCAGCGTAAAGTAGTTGATAGGACAGACAAGATCCTAGCACTCGGAAAGAGACATGGATACTTGTATAAGTTGTCATTGTTTTTTTGCCTCTAGTCAGGCTCTCAGTACTTCAATTCATTCAAATAAAGGTTTACTTTGGCATTATAGACTTGGTCATTTAAATCATGCTGCTGTACAATGAATGTCTAGACAATCTATTGTTCTTGATCTCGACTATCCTCGCAAAAAGGTCAAGTTACCTGTCTGTCAAGACTTCTAGTTGGTAAACAGACTAGGAAACCATTTAAGTCAAGCCATTAGCATGTTGCTAGAGGATTGCTAGATGTTGTACATTCAGATATTTGTGGCCAGATGAAAAATCCTTCGCTGAAGGACGCCAAGTATTTTATAACCTTTATTCACAAATTCTCCAGAAGGACTATGGTGTACTTCATAAAGAAGAAATCAGAAGCCTTCAACTGCTTCAGAATCTTCAAGGAGCATGCAGAAAAGGAGACTGGAAGGACGATCAAGGCCCTAAGGTCAGACAACGGTGGAGAATATATCTTTGTCGAGCTTAAAGAGTACTGCCAAAGCCAAGACATTGAGCAACAATTCATCACTCCTTACAGTCCTCAGTCTAATGGCTTAGCTGAGAGGAAGAACCGTACTCTGGTCGAATCCGCTAAATGTATGCTGTCGCATGCATCGTTGCCCAAGAGATTTTGGGCTGAAGCTGTCTCCACTACAGCTTACGTCCAGAACAGATGTTCGACCAAGGCCTTCTCAGACAAGACACCCCACGAGGTGTGGACAGGCTCTAAGCCTTCTTTGAAGAACCTAAGAGTGTTTGGGTGCATTGCCTACGTGTAGATCCCAAAGGACACAAGGATTAAATTGGACTTCCAAGGTCTCAAGACCATTCTGATCGGATATACTTCGTCTGATAACACTTACAAGCTGTACGATCCTGATACTCAGCAAATCTTGTATAGCCGGGATACAGTCTTTATCGAGGATCAGTTCGTCGACCTCAAAGGCAAGGATATTGCTCAAGAAGAACCTTCATCACTTGACATTGACACGACAGTCCGAGCTTCTGGCTCAGGCGTATGTATTGTCGACCCACTTCGATACATCGAATCAGACGAAGATGTTGCTGCTACCCAACAACAAGTCCCAAGAGCGATTCATCAGTCGAATCCTCCCAGAAGATCAAGCCGAGTGCGCACACAGCCCACAAGGTATACTCCTTAGTTTGCCTGTCTCGTAATGCAGAAACCGACGATAGTCGAAGGCACTTAGCCAACCAGACTCTGATCTTTGGAGAGAAGCCATGGACAGAGAGTATTCCTCTCTGATCAAGAATCAGACATGGTCATTAGTCGAAGCTCCTATTGGCTGCAATATCATTGATTGCAAATGGATCTTTAAGGTCAAATATAATGCCAATGGAGCAATTAATCGAAGGAAGGCTAGAATGGTAGCACAAAGATTCACCCAGATCTCGAATGTCGACTACAGCGAGACTTTCAGTCCAGTCATCAAACATTCGTCGATCCGAATGCTCTTGTCTTATCTGCAGCTGCCAACCTCAAAGTACATCAACTTGATGTACAAACAGCCTATCTGAATGGAGTTATACAAAAAGATATCTACATGATCCAACCTGAAGAATACATTCTGGAAGGCATGAAAAATCATGTTTGTAAACTCCACAAAGCACTGTACGGCTTGAAACAGTCTGCCAGGGCTTGGTTTCAGAGGATCAAAACATTCTTCATTGAACAAGGATTTAAACCAAGCATTGTTGATTGCAACATCTATTCCAAGTCGGTACAACATCCTTCATTATCATCACCTTATACGTGGATGATACGTTGCTCTTCAGCAACAATACCAATATGGTTAAGGATTCGAAACAGATGCTGTTCTCAGAATTTGACATGACTGATCTGGGCGAAGCTCACTTTTGTCTGGGAATTCAAATCTACAAAGATAGAGCAAATTGACTGATTTACATCACTCAACAAAGGTATCTTCATAATGTTCTTAACAGATACAATTTGATCAATTGTAAATTAGCTCACTCACCAATGGATCCAGACCTGCATTTGTCAAAGGACCAATGTCCCCAGACCAAGCAGGAAGAGGAGCAAATGAGAGAGAGAGTATCCTTATCGATCGATACTTGGATCTCTCATGTACGCAATGGTCTGTACAAGGCCTGACATCTCTTTTGCAGTAAGCTCACTCAGCCAATATATGGGTAATCCTGGCATTACCCATTGAAAGGCTCTTATAAGAGTCATGAGGTATATTCGAGTTACCATGGACCAGTGCATCTACGATGAGAAGTCAGCAATGACAATCTTCATCAGCTCAGTGGATATTCTGATGCAAGCTGGGGGGGGCGAGATGCAGACAATCATAAGTCCACATCTAGATTTACATTCTTCTTCAACGGCGGTCTTATCTCATGGAATAGTTGTAAGCAGACCTCTATTGATCTTTCTCCTACAGAAGCAGAATACATTGTTGTTTCTCAATCTATTAAAGAAGCATTTTGATTGAGAAATTTACTGTCAGACATTAGTTCGTATCAGTATAGCCCTACAATTATGTTCTGTGATAATCAGAGTGCTATTGCCTTATCGGCCAACCATTAGATTTCACTCTAGGAGTAAGTACATTGAAATTAGATATCACTACATCATGGGCAAGGTTCTCAACAAGGAGGTAAGCTTAACGTACTGTAGAACGCAGGACATGGTTGCAGATATATTCACAAAGGCATTAAGTGTTAATGCACACAACAAGTTTTGTGCATTGCTTAGTCTGAAGATCAAGGCATTCATAGATCTAGATTAACGGGGGGCCAGGTGTGTTGAATTTATCTCCTCTACTCTCTTAAATCCTATGTTAATCTACCTCCATTCATATTGTTGTATTCTACTTGTGTTGTCGCACAGTCTGCATATTTACATGTAAAATAAGACAGACGAATAAAGCGCGACTGTCTACATAAATACAAGTGAATTTCCACAAACAAGAAAGGCGAAAAAGACGACACTGTTCTACAAATGCCAAAGGTGCCCTTCACGGTTTAGGGTATTCTGTAAATTAGTTTTAAAGGCATTTGTCAGAGTGTCACGATTTTCACATCTTCATCAACGTTAATTTTAGCAGAGACTGACTTTGTAATATTTGATTTATAGTGAGCAATTATTAAGTACATATTTTATTTATGCCATAAAACAATATATTCATTTCAATCTTATAGATAGTATGTTTTATTTATTAGATGGCATTTATGCTAGAAACAATATGCTCATTTCAATCTTATACATGTTATGTTTTATTAATTAGAAATAATTTTCTGCCTTATGTTCATTTCAATTTTATACATAGTGTGTTTTATTTATTAGAAGTAATTTACGCAGGAAACAATATGTTTATTTTGGTCATACACATGTTATGTTTTATTTATTAGAAGTAATTTCATAACTTCAGACTGATTTTGATTCATAATGCAGCCTTCTAGTGCATTGTTGAATTAGCATTGGTGTAGCCTTAGCAATCAAGACTATGACTGTGTCCCATGTACGTCTACCTTTCAAAACCATTGTGAATGATGACGACCAACTTGTGACCGTAGCAATTGTTTCCCAACCTGTTTCCAAAGATTTCCCACGACTGTTACTACGATTATAGACCTTTTTTGAAAACCCAAAATTTGTGAATATAATTCAATCATCTTTTCTTGGTTGCATTTATTTGCACCACTGTCAATACAATGAAATACAACACATCGTTAATCTCATACTAGAAGGTCAAAGATGTGATGCTAGAATAGTGCCCCATGCTGTTTCATCTAGTTCAATTCTTGAAGCAAAAAAAATACTTCTTGAAAAAGCAAGCAATTTTCAAAAACAATTTACTTGAAGACAACTGAGTACCTGCTAGATCTAATCGCATTTCAGACAAACAAGTTCATGGAGACATCTTTTCCTACAAATCCACCTCTTGAATTGATTCATCCTAGTATTATTGCCATCCCCCAATCCCAAACCATGCCATCTTCTAGTGCCATTCCAAAAAAAACTGTGTCGACTAATTTAAAAAAACAGACGCTTGCAAAGGCGAAATGCTAAACTTGAGCACCAAAACCAAGAGTTACAAATAGAATTGGAGTTTTATCAATTTGTCACCAAAGTTCTAGCTGAAATTTGTATTTTCTGAGTGCATTTTTTGCATCAGTGGTATCAAAGCCTACCTTGTCATAGTCTGACATAGCCGAAAAGCTATCAGATCCAAGAGGCTAAGCATTCAAACAAACACCCATCAACAAGTGAACACAAATTCAGGAGCAATGGCTTCAATCAGCAACATACAATCCAAGATCTGTACAGTTCTGGATTCATCATGATCTAACTTCCTAGCATGGAAGATATCATCCTGTCCTACCCATGTGGGAAAGCTCTTCATTATCCGAAAGAAATTAAATATCAAGCTCATAAAGATCCACCTCGATATGCATAGTACAGTGGAGCCTCAACCTACTTTTTATTACTTGCCTAATTAGCACAAGTGGGGTGTACTATGTACATAAATGTTTTACCCCCATGTCTTATGCACAACTTACAAGTTACAAGTATACAAGCCTTAAGGGGCAAAATAGACATTTATTTCAACACCCCCCCTCAATGGCTATTTTGTTCATACCAACACCTAGCATGCTACGAAACTTTTCAAATAATTTTGTCAACATAGTCATGTCATAATCATTGGCACATGTAAGTTGTGCACATTGCCATAAGTCAGTACCTTTGGGTTACCCTATGCTAGTAGAATATTGACACATGGCAACCAAATTACCTATAGCTCTAGACCAACATTATGTCTTGTATAATGAGACTGCCTTCTCAGGTAACTTGTTGCTTGCCCTTATGGGTACGTAAGACAATGATTTGTGGCATGATGATAAACAATCAGACCACTTGAACTTCAGGTGTTTGCGTCTACTTTGCAAGCAAAGAATGACAATGACATTACTTAGTTTGAATGGTAGAGAGGAACAAAAAGTTGTGTTCTTGAAAAGCAACACATGGAGAAGTTCATCAAAGCAACAAGAGCAAAGTGGAGTACTCAAGTTAGTACACTTAGATTTATGTGGTCTAATAAAGACCATTTCCATCGACGGAACATTCTATTTATGATATTCATGGATGACTATTCACAAAAGACATGGATATACCCCGTTAGGAAGAAATTGAAGACATTTGAGTGCTTTGGGCATTTAGAGGTGATAATTGACAACCAATCAAGTGCCAAGATGAAGGTGTTGACAACACATTATGGAGGAGAATATCGCTCTACAAAAGCACTTGATGGTGTGCTGTGGTGATTGAATCGATCAGTTTTATAGCGTATTCTCAACTGATACCGATGATATTTCGTCATCTTCCCCATCATCTTCGGCAATATTGCCTTGTTGTTTCACTTTTCCCGCCTTTATGTCAACTCTCTTCTTATAGCATTCGCATGCCCAATGACCAAGTTTGTGGCAATAGTAACATTTGCCCTTCTTCTTTTTTTTTCTACTTCGATGACGACTCTCCCTCGTCCTCATCATCCTTGCCCTTCTTTGGAATCCTTTTCCAACCTGTTTGCTTGTTCTTGGCTAACAATGTCTGATCATCCTATGGAGTTTGCCTTGATTTTACTACCTCTCAACGTTGCTCCTCGTGCAACATGATCCCATGCAAATCTTCGAAGGTAGGCAATCTCTCCCCTGAGGCAATGCCGCTCACAAACATCTATAGGCCCTTTGATACACCGCTCATAATGGTGTGTACCAATTCAACGTCCCTAATTGGTTCTCCTATCGCCACGAGTTTGTATCTCAGCTCTTTGATCCTGGTGAAGAAGAATCCCACCATTTCATCTTCTTCCATCCTGATAGTGTTCAATTTTGACTTCAAGAACATGGCTCGAGTTGGATTTCAAGTTTGAAATAGTGCTCTAAGAGCTTCCCAAGCTTCCCTGGCTATCATGGCATCACTAATATGGGTGATCACATGGTCTTTCACTAAGAGATTGATCAATGACAATGCTTTTGCGCCTTCTTGTCAAAGGCCCCTCATATCTCCTAGAGTGATATTTGGCCCTCAATGCCCACAACGATATCTCATAGCTCCTTCTCCATCAGTATGCTCTTCATTTTGAACTTCCAGATGTTGTAGTTGGAAGCCCCCTCATGTTTGCTTGCATCGCCCAAAATTGCCTCATTCATGTTGGCCATCACCAAATTACGTAAAACTCCACTTGTAGGCTATAAAATGTATGTCAAGGCCAAATGTGATGTCAAAAGTCTAAAATAATAACCTACAATTTTTGGTTTACTAGGTCACCCGCCACTTTTCTGCCAAATTGGAAGCCAGATTAGTTTCGCCCTCCGAAATGTTCCTCACCACAAACTCACAACTTTGTGTCCCATAGAGTGGTGATATCATGGTGCCCTTCGTTTGGAAGCTATAGCCCTTCGTTTGGCCAAAATAGGATCAAGGAGGCGAAAATAGGGACCTTTTTTTTGTTTTTGAACTATTTCTTCTTCTTGAAATAACTTCAAACATCAAAAACTTTGGGACCCAAGGTCCATTTCAAGGCAAAATTTTTTAAAGAAGTTGAAGTGTAATTTACACTTCATTCCCCTTTTAAATGAAGGTAGAAGATCTTTAAAGATCCATTGGTCCACTTCCATCTAACGACCTACATTGTCTTTGATCTCACCCATTGATTCTAAATGGCCTTGATCCCACAGTTATCCACCATTCCAGCGCGCCGAACTCTCCTCTTCCAGGTGCTAGGCACTTCTACATGCTAAGGAACAAATTTTCTTGGGCACGTGCGAGTTGTCCGTGGCCCCCTCTTTTGCTTTTGGCTTCCCTCTTTGTTTGAGGGTTTCTGATGGCCTATGAGTCGCGATCCAACGCACTCCTTCTACCATGGCTGTCCATGGCCAGTTGCACATTTTGCTAGTGATTTCTTCAAAAAGAAGAGAGATTAAGGTGAGAAGCAAACCAATCTAACTCTTGAGGAAGATGGTGTTGATGACCAAAATTTAAATGATGCTTCTGTTGTGTCATCTTGCTTGTTGGTTAATCATGGAGATATTGATCCTTGGTGTATTGATAGTGGAGCTACATCACATATGACATATCATGAGGAGTATTATTCATCGTTGATGGCATGTGAGGGTGACAAGAAGGTGATCTACATAGCCAATGATGGTGAGTGTGCAATCAAAGGGATTGGCAAAATTCCTATTTCCATCTCTACTAATAGGAATGTGAATGTGAAGGATGTTTTGTTCAAAATTTTGCAAATTTCAAGGATACTACTTTCATTCTCACACTCTCAATGAGACACCAACTAGTAACAATTAGAGTTGCTAGACAAAGTGAATAGATTTCCACGAATGGATGGAGACACTAAAATCAAACCAATCATATCACAACACAACCAAGCTTGGAATAGAAACTATTTGCACGCAAGGCAAAACTTTAAAGGAAGCCTTAAACATAGCAAATGTATTTTGACATGCACACTTGATGCTTGTGTTGTTGCTAACCAATTTGGATGTATGGAAAAGGAACAATTGTCAATGCAAGAGGTATGTCACAAGAGATTGGGGCATCTCAACTAGAAGTCATTGGAGGTGATGGCAAAGAGAGAAGCTATTTTTGGTCTTCCTAAATCTCTAACAAGCTTGAATCATGTTTGTGAGCAACGTGCTTTATCAAAGTCACATAGGTTACCTTACAACCTTCCCAAGGAAACAAATGATGACCCATCTGATTCAAAGAAAGATCAAAAGGATTTATCATCTAAGATGAATGAGTTACAAGTTTTTCATGAATACGATGAAGATTTAATGCTAAGAGAGCTAGAATTATCCAAGTTGGATCACTCACCTTTGAAGTTGATTAATAATGAGCTATATGAAGAAACTAATGTGGAAAACCAGAATAAAGGAGAAATGGAAGATTCTAAAAAAATAAATTCAATATATAATAATGAGAATTGTACCAAGAATACGAATGAAAATGTTTTTCAAGAGTTTAGCCATTGGAAGAATGATTATGTTAATCCATTATATGGTACGGATATTGAAATATCAATTGATGATAAATTAGTGGTTACACTTGTGGATCAAAATGTTATACATGATAGATTGATCGATGACATATCTATTAAAAAGAAAATGAATGAAAATATTCATAATAAATATATGGTAAATAAAACTACCATATCAATATAGTATTATGTTATGATTTGTAATTATAATACTCTATCAAAATTTTATGAACTCAAAAAAATATAAATACATACGATCATTAAAACTTCTTACTGACGAAATAATAATTAGTAAACATAATAAGAGGTTGACAAATGATTATAAATATAATAAAGCTGATGATATTTAAAGTAAACTCTATGAAAAAAATGGTGAATATCAAAGAATGTCTGAAGATATCAATAGTTATGGATATTACCAGATAATTTGTGATAAATGGTATAATATGTTATTAAGTCATCATACATATCAGATGCTTCATGATAATTACTATAAGAAATATCCCAACAAATTGATATAATAATGATGATGTAAATGTATACCATATGATAGTTTTTTCTTTTAAAAATACAAAAAAAAAAAAAAACTTATAGTATGGAAAAACTAAACTACCAGTTGAACAGCTAACTCTTGAGAAAAATATTTCATCTTATTTGAGAAGGATATAATATACATCTTGGAAGGTGATACACTCTATATGAAGATTGGAGGTAAAATATCCACACACATTACACTTGCATCAATTAGACACAATGGTGTATGCATCCATCTGATGAAAAATATGAGACCTTGCATTTCATGTCTACTTGCATTATGCATTGATATGAAGATGAGATGCAATGTTCTAGTACCTGGGATGGGCATCTCTATTGAATAGTGTCATGAAGGTGGTATTGAGAGCAAAAATGATGATGAGAATGGATAAAACATTACCAGTGGGGAGGTGAGTGTAAACAAACAAACTCATTGATCTATGTCGAAGATATTTGTTGCTGCTAAAGACCATCTTGAATCTCTTATTGAGAGTATTTGTGAGATCTTTTGAGTGATGAGTGGAAGAATGAGTGGAGAGAAAATGATGAGTGTTTTCCATTTTGTTGTTCATAAATTCTTGAGAGATGTAATTAGATCATATATTTTCTTTGGTAAGGATAGAAAATATCAAATCACAATTCAAAATCTATCTATGAGAGTAGAAATGTGAGGTATAACATGAATATTTGATTGAAAAAAAACAAATCTATCTATTATATAAGGAGTGATTAGATTTTAATGAGGGTGAGAGATACATTCACAAGGTGAATGACAAAGATCAAACTTTTAGAATAGATTGCATTGCACGCACTACATTATATGAAGACCTAGACATAAAACTGAGAAACTGCATTCATATCTTGTTACGACAATGAAGATTGCATCAACATTTTTCAACAATGCATTGATCTTATGATGGGCATTACATTATGATTTGATGGGAGTGAGAGGACATTTTCTTTAGACATGGGCTGGATTAATGGGCTGAATCAATGGCCTTTGGATTCATGCTGCTGAATAATAATGGTTAGCATCACACTATATTGTGTGCTGAGCCATAAATTAACAAAGAAACCTTGAGATGTTGAAAAGAAGAAGTGATCGTAAATTTCTATGCATTTTCTTTTCCCTATAAATACCCATTTGTCATGAATGTTCTAGGTCAACAAATTATAGGCTACACCATATGGAAAAGATTTATCCCACTTTAGACCCATCTCATTTCTGTCTTTCTGGTATCTCAATATTCCCAATTTAGCATACAATCATTCATTGAGATACTTCTTTCCCATAAGAACTTCTACTCTTGGCCACAATAATATTTTCCCCCTGATGTTCTTCACTTGCATCACACAACTCCATTCCTCCATACTGGGTTTTTTGTCAGATCTCAACCGATGGGTTTTTTTCATATCTCAACCAATGAGTTTTTGTTAGATCTCAACTGATGGGCTTCTATCAGATCTCAACTGGAGCGTTTTTGTCAGATTTCGACCGAAGGAATCTATCAGATCTCGACCAAAGCGTTCTGTTGGATCTCAACCGAAGTCATCTATCAGATCTCGACCGCAGCGCCTCACTCAGATCAGTGGATAATGTTAGCGGATTCTAGAGAATCCCCAGATGCCGAGCCAAGCTGAAGACAGAAAGTATTTCTCACCCATGACCAAGGAGGTCTTAGAAAGAGGAGAAGCAGAAGAAGCTGAGAACCGAGCATGAGAGCCGAGGATTACTAGCTAGGATGACAGTTATTATCTATGTGAGCCTACATGGTGTATCCCAGAGAAGGAACGACCATGTAGGAGCTAGTAATATTTCCTAGGCATTGTAAATAGTGTAGACCCCTTAAATAATTTAGAGTGAGCCACCTTTTGATGGTGACCACTAGTGGAAGGGCTTTTTCCACTTGTAATTTCCAAATTAGTGGAATTGCCACTTGGGCTCCACATGGGCACCCTTCTTGCTTATTTAAGGACCCCCCTCTCTTGTGAGGGAGCTTTGATTGTATTGTCAATTTCTCTTGAGTGAATAAAGAAGATCTTCCACGAGTTCTTGATGATTGTGAAGCTCCTTGTTCATGGCAATCTTCTTGAGTGAAATTTCTATGAGCATATTCTGATTTCCTTTATGTTGTGGATTAATTAGATTTCTTGCTTACTCTCTGCTTGTGGAATGTAGATGTGGATTAACTTTCTTGTTTCTTGTTTTTGTAGTTTCTGCATGCTGGTAAACTATAGAGGCTGAGATTGTGGATCTGATTTGCATACTCTCTAACAATTCTGTCCTTGATTGTTCTTGGGTATTCCAAGCATCAAGAAATGGGTGTTTCTTGATCCTTGGGCTGCTAGAATGCTGTTAGGAAGCTAGTTTTCTTGTTTCTTGTTTCTCGTTGAGTAGCTTAACCTTGCCATTGCATTGTTCCCTGATTTCCTAGATAGATTGTAGATTTGCTCTCTGATTCATAACATTGATCTATGATGAGCTAGGACTGGTTGCATGGCTTGTAAATGCATGTAGCTAAGTAATATAACCATTTCTCCCCATTGACAGGCTGGGAATACACGTTGTAATCTGAGAAACACTTCTATTTCGAAACCGTTCTAACAAGAAGATTAAAACCATAAAGAACTATAACCATCGAAAGTAACAGAGAATAAGAACGAAAAAAAATCATGTTCACAGATTCAGCAGGAATCTGTGAACAGTGTGTGTGTGTGTGTGTGATATCCGTGCACATAATAGCTTGAACAAGTAAATGTTTTACTCTTTTATTCTTTGAAAACTCATACAATCTCCATATAATAGTCATTTATATCTACAAGTTATAATAGTGTGATATTACACTTGCCACATGGCACAACAGTCTCTACCATCTACCCAAATCCGTGAGCACATGATAGCTACTTTTTTTCATTCTAGTTACTTTCATTCCAATAAAGTGCAATGATTTAACTTGTAGACCAATTATGATAACATAAGCTAGATAAGACACCACAACTACTTGACATGCATCTATTGGGGTTGGCTTCTATGGTTTGAATCTCCCCATATACCCCAATAGTGAAAGAGTAATTGGTCAACACGTGCAAAAAAAAAAGGAGAGTTATACTCAAATGGAGACAAGCTAACACAAAGTCATACACTTTCTCTAAAGTTGCCCACTCTTTTTACTACTATTTTAAAAAATGGCCACTTGCCACATAGTGGCACCCAAGAAATTAAGTTAAAAGTTATTGTCTATTTTGTGCCTACAACCATTGTCCTCTTTTTTTAATCCAATCAAAAAATTGCCATTTACCAGATCGGAATGCACAAGAAAGTAAATAATCAAAATGCACAAGAAAGTAAATGAACTTATTTATTCTCTTTGTACTTCAAATTGTATCTCACTATGTTTCTTTTTATATCTCAACTAGATAAAAGGTATGTTTGTGAACATTATTAAAAAATTAACATGTGCATAAATTGAGTGCCAATGGGTGCCATTGGTTGATGTATGCTCGAGTGCCACTAGCATTTCAACAACCTCACCAAGCGTCACATTTATGGGAAAAAGCCCAACATCTTTGGCCAAAGCCTTCAATGTGCAAGTGCACCTAGGTGGACTCTAATTCTAGGACCTTCAATCCAAGCCTTTAATGTCCAAGTGTACCTCAAACATTACACAAATTGAGTGCCAGTGTCATATCATGGGGCCTCACAATTATGGGCACAAAGCTCAACAAGTTAAATGAATTCTTGATGTCAAACTGCCCATGTGTAGTAAAGTCTAGCTCATGGATGAAGCATAAAGCCCAACCAACAACTCTAACAAACCATTTAATGTACAACTGTACCTAGGGCCTAGGTGGGGTCTAACTCTAGACCTTATCGTTAAAAAAAGACAGTTCTACTAATTTTGTACTAATATATCATATGCTGATTTTGTATAGGATATTTTTCTAGAGACAAATGCTTTGTAGATAGAAATTTATGTCCACTCAATGGTAACATCATTGATATTCTCGGGTCAAAATCGAAGACTTTGTGTTGTTGTCATTATTGTAAGTTTAATATATTTGATCAAATTGCATTTTATTGTAGATGCCTTCATTTACCAAACGTTCAATCCACTTATGAGACCCCCAATTTGTATTATTGAGAGTAGTGGGCCCTTTTCAAGCTTCAGTGGTGGCAGAACAAGGGATAATCATAATGATGGTCTTGGATAGTGCAAGAATTCTTTTTTCTTCCCCTCATTAGGGCATCAACCAATTTCAACCAATTTACCAAGAAGGGGACATGTTAGATAACATGGTAGGTACACATGCAATTGTGATTGTTATGGAAGTGACTTGACTGCCTTAAACTTGCACTTGAGAGATGTGCACACATGCACCCATCCACTTGCAAAGCAATCATGGTTGACTATATTCTTGCATAGCATAAAAAAGGGGCTTTATTAATATAATTACAAACACACGTAATTATTTCAAATCATACATTCTATTTACTTCTCTGACAACAAAAAATATAACCTGGATTTCTCTACAATAGAAATAACTAGGTTTTAGAATAGAATTTCCTTATCCAATAATGTTTTCAACTGAGAATAATAGATTCTAATTTGAGCGAAATCCATAGAGTGGTCAAAGGCTCTCTTTAAAACAAGATTCTAGGCGGCAACTTAATGCAACTCCTATGGTTGCGGCTTTGAGAAATTTGGAGTGTTGTGTCGAAATGCCAAATTTGGGTGTGTGGTGGGTCTATGGATTGTTCATAGGAGAGTGGATGGAGGTCACCTATCATTCACCATTCTTAACTTTTCTGCTGGATTTAGGGGCTAAGAACTTACTACCTCCTTGCACAAGCATCTTATTGTTTTTTTTTTTTTTTTCGGTATGCACACCCTCTTACACACACACACACACGCGCGTGCACGCGGGGGCACACACATGTTTGTTTTTTTGAGAGGGGGGGGGGGGTGTTCACCTCAGGCGAGTGGAAGGGTTAGAAGAAAGGACGCTTCATTCATGTAATGTTGGATTTAAAGTTCTGATATATAATGTTACGAAATTTTTTTGGCTCATGTGGGCAAATAATCAAAATGGCTCTTTTTCCACATAATGTTGGAAATGAGTCTCAAACCATTTTATGTCTATTTTTCAGATTTTCTTTCAACCGAATACTTGGTTGTTTTGTTTGACATTGCACCAAATAAGCAATGCCCATAGAACACTGAAAATTTTATAAAATTGACATTACCTTAAGGCATCAAGGTTTTTGGGAGGGCTTTACCCTTTTTGCAATAAAAATTTGGAACATTCTATCCTTTGAGTTGACATTGCATCGTGTAAGTTGTGCCCATTGTGCAAAGAAAAACCATCAATATTAGAATGTGGGGAGGGTTTGATACTTTTAAGGAACCCAAATGTGTGAAGCATGACACTCAAGCTTTTATCGGACTTAGAGATTAGCACGCTAATACTATTTTTGGCTCTTGTTTTCTCTCTACCCTATCTAAGCACTCTTTGGCCTTATTTCAAAGGTCGGTTTCAAACCCTATCATTAATGGGCTAGTTCACCTTGAGACTGGAGAGCCCATGAGGTTTTATGGGCATAATGTCCTATATGCTCCAATGCCCATGGACTTTTATTTGTTAACAAGAAAGCAAAGTTTAATGTCCTAAATGCATTTTGATTATGTGGTCCTCTCTCTCTCTCTCTCTCTCTCTCTCTCTCTCTCTCTCTCTCTCTCTCTCTCTCTCTCTCTCTCTCTCTCATCAAGGAAAACACTAACCTTAACACCTTAATGGAGCCTTAACATAATCTAGCATATTGAGACTCTAACTAAACTAAAAAAAAGTTAAACTTCAACACACCACACACACACACACACACACACACACACTCACATTTGCTTAGCTTTGATTAATTCTTAAGGGGCCTAGCTAGGTATGTGGCATTTTCAAACACTACCACATTGATTCTCAAAAGCCTTAATCCATGTTGACCAATCTAAATGCACCAAATGGGTTTTCTCCATTAGTGCCTCTCTCTCTCTCTCTCTCTCTCTCTCTCTCTCTCTCTCTCTCTCTCTCTCTCTCTCTCTCTCTCTCTCTCTTCACATGGAAAT
This sequence comes from Diphasiastrum complanatum, assembly GCA_029204225.1. Lineage (NCBI taxonomy): Eukaryota > Viridiplantae > Streptophyta > Lycopodiopsida > Lycopodiales > Lycopodiaceae > Diphasiastrum > Diphasiastrum complanatum. The sequence continues at coordinate 31,378,324 of CM055109.1, read as the reverse complement.
AATTGAATTGTTTATCACCTGAAAGCGGGGATGAAATTATGAGCTTACCCGCAGTCAAGAAAGCTTTTTCAAGTAAATCCTCTCAACCGTTTGGAGGCAAGGACATTAAATGCTTAAATTGAAATTGGTTAAGGAAGATAGGGATTCTAAATTCTATTGGATTTGAGAGTAAGAGCCCACCAAGGGGCCTTGGGCCGACTCCCGAGTCAAGAAGCATATAGAGCCAATTGAATGAATGAGCATGGGTAAGTGGCAATGTAGGCTTGGCATTTGTAAGCTACAATGCATGTCAAAAGTCTATTTGCCTTTCAAATATAGGCTCTCAATTTAGTGTGGGGTCCATGTCTATATGCCTTGGAAAAAAGTCAAAAATTAAGAAAAGTATTCATTGATTGCCAAACTTGAAAATCAACCTCGTGTGAAAAGGTTTATATTAATTTGAAAAAACTCTTAAATTGCATCAAAATCTATTTAGAAATTTAAACCTTCTTACACCTTTATATCAATAGCTATATAATGAGAGATTATTTGAATCCTACATGTTCTTTCTCCATTATTTTGAGACATTCAGGTTAAGAGGTACCATACAAAAGGTGATAATCAAATAAGCCCTTCAAAGAGAAATGTGTGTATGCATATCAAATTTCAATGGAGCCTACCTAAGTCACACTCTATTTAAATGGGAGGATTCCACTTAAATTGGCCTCCACAAAAGGAAAATGCACACTATTTAGGGGCATCTATCATGTGAAAGTAGGAGAAAAGGATCATGCTACATTGCTAGGCAGTTTAGTGCATATCTTTTAAAGTAGCTTAAATCATGCAAGAAATTTCATTCCTGTAACAACTATGGGGTGCAGTAGTTGTGCACTGGGTAGAGTTGTTGACTGCCACCATAAAGGTGCAGGCTCGAATCCTAACCATTCTATAGTGACATCTAAGGAGACTAGCTCGGTAAATGGCATTGCCACATTGCAATGAAATTAAAAATTTCATGTTCTACATTTTACTAGTGGAAAGGTTAATAAAAGGACCATTCCCCAATACAAGTCTCTCAATAAAACTTGCTATTAATGGGAAATGGACAGAAAGTATGGAAGTTCAGAAAAAAAAGTAGTCTTCTTCTTGTAAGACACGGGCTTATGGCTACCTTCCTGAGGTCTCAAATTCATATCAGCTAGGAAGCATCAAGGATTTACAAGAAATCATGATATCTTGTTTCTCATGAAGAGCCTTATTTGTGGTAGGCGGTTCTACCTGATCATTGCAATTCTATTGCTTTTCATGAACCATTATTTGTCGGTGACCATGATCAGGAGCCAGATGGAAGCCTAGATTAGATCTTAGGTATTTTATGTGGGAAAGCTTGTAGCAGGTTTAATCTTTAACTTACCAAATTTCCTTGTGACTTATATTATCATAGGAAAGCATAATTAGATTTTCCTGTACATCTTTATGCAGTAGTTTATAATGAATAAGTAGAGATAAGAATGGTCAGTCTTTCTGGAAGGGGATAGCAGGTGAGAGGACCTTTAAACGGCAATTTGTTGTTAGCTGCCTCCTTAAAATATTGCCTTCATTGGGCAACTTTTTCATCAAGAGAAAGTATCAAAAAACAATTGTGGGTTGCTAAAAAATTGTGTAAATAGGCCAGGGTCTCAGAATTCAAGCAAGAAATTGTGGTACATAGCTGCAGAATGTAAAGGTTGTGAGGCGGTGGAAAAAAGCTGCATACATGAAAGAAAAGGCCAAAGAGTAGAGAAGAATCGAGACGACTGTTAAGGAAAACTGGGAGGGCTGAGCACTCTTTTCTACTATATATATTAAGAGGCCACTATGAAGCTGGTTAGCATTTGAATGCTTTTTTCCTTGACGATCATAGATATACTTGTTTGCTATACTTTCCAGGCTTCATGCCTACAGAGCTGTAAGGATTGCGTGAGGATAGTCCTAACTGTGTGCTGAGAATAGCAGGAGGGTAATAGACAGGTATATTTTAGTGTGATGGTTGACTTGTTCATGAGTGAGAATCACAATGGCAGCGTGTGTTTTTCCCGATCTAAGCTCCAGCGACAAAATGAAACATCCGTTAGCGATGAAGTTTAGAAATCAAAATGACTGGATCGATCTTGCATATGACACATCAGGCGATTCCAGTGCTTGCACTTCTATGAGCGAGAACGAAAGGCAAACCCAGAGAATGTCTAGCTGCTTGGAGGTGAATGGGCCGACCAGGAGGAGCTTCCTGGACAAATCTGCCACCGAATCCTTTTTTGAGCTAGAGTCGTCGATTGGCATTTCTCGTGCTACCAGAGATGGAAGCAGCTCATTTCCTTTCACGTCTGCGATGAATAATTTGACCTCTAATACATCCCGTAATTTCCCTGAGAGCAGCAGATCGGAGCTAGCACCATTGGCAATTACCTTGGATACTCGGCATAGCCGTGCTAACTATCATCAGAACTCAGCTAACTATCATCAGAACTCAGAACTCTTCCTTCCGCCTTCTGCAGCATCCGCAAGGGACGGAGCAGAGAGAGGCTTTAACTGGGGGAGCGTTGAATCGGCATCTCTAGGCTTGCAGCTGCAGCTCGGATCAAACAAAAGCAGCAACACAATCAATGGCTCGGCTTGTGAGGGTATGTCTAATTTCACTTATGGGTATGGCCCGAGGAACAGCGATCAAGTACAGGTAGCTTCTGGTAGCGTTCATCCACAGAGACAGCTCGAAAGGTTTGGCAACCATCAAGCACAGTTTGCACATAGGAACCCCACGGTGGGTGGTGGTGCAAGTATGTGGCCACCTGGTTCACAGTTTCATGAAAGTAGATCCAGTCCAGACGTCATGGATCGGAACCAAAGGCATATGGGTTCCGCTGGATTCAAGCGACCTCGAGAGAGGTCATGCGAAGAAGAGATGCTAGAAGCTCTGGAACTTGCCCGTTCGACTTCGAGCAAGCTGCCTTTTGGCTCTCCGTTACCAGTTGCATCTCAACAGTTTCAAGCAATGCCCCCGAGCAGAAACAACACAGATTTCTGTCCTGATGCTACTTTTCATCAGCTCGCCACCTCCAGAATGCAATCTCCCCTCTCACGTATGGATAAGCAAGAACGCGCTAACCCCGATCAAGCCTTAGCGATGCCGCATATCCAGGAAACTATGAGAATGGACGAGGTTACCGAAAGGCAGCGTGAAGCTCCCACTTGCACCGGCGTGGAGGACGGCGCTGAGGAAGCTTCTCAAGATCAGGACATGCGTGGATCTAGTGAAGAAGACTTCCATCTACTTCAGCTGCTGCTCCAGTGTGCTGAGGAAGTGGCATCGGACAACCTGGAGGAAGCGAACCTCATTGTGGCTCAGCTCAATCAAATAGCTTCGCCATTTGGTGGATCCATGCAAAGAATAGCTGCCTACTTCGCAGAAGCTCTTACGTCTCGCCTCATGAATTCCTGTATGGGAATATGCCTCCCTCTACCAGGACTGCAGCTGATCTACAATGCTCACCTCATGTCCGCCTTTCAGGTCTTCAACAACATTTGCCCATTTGTCAAATTCTCCAACTTCACTGCAAATCAAGCCATCCTAGAAGCTTTTGAAGGGGAGCAAAGCATCCACATCATAGACATGGACATCATGCAAGGATTACAATGGCCAGCTTTGTTTCAGATTCTTGCATCTCGCCCAACTGGGCCTCCTGTTCTACGAATAACTGGGCTGGGAAGATCTATGGAGGCGCTGGAGGCCACAGGGCACAGGCTATCTCAGTTTGCATGCACTCTTAGCTTGCCGTTTGAATTTCACCCAGTAGTGGAAAAATTTGGGAACACTGATTCCAGCATACTGCGAGTTAGAAAAGGCGATGCCTTAGCAATCCACTGGCTGCATCACTCTCTTTATGATGTAACAGATTCGGATACGAAGACTCTAAAATTGTTGCAGCGGCTGCAACCAAAGGTGGTAACGATGGTGGAGCAGGATCTCAGCCATGCAGGCTCATTCCTAGAACGCTTTGTGGAAGCTCTCCACTACTATTCGGCATTGTTTGATTCTCTGAGCGTCACTTTAGCTGAAGACAGCCAAGATCGGCACATTGTAGAGCAGAAACTGCTATCCTGTGAGATTAGAAACATTCTAGCTGTGGGTGGGCCTGCCCGAACTGGGGAAGTGAAATTTGAGCAATGGGGTGTGCATTTGATCGAAGCTGGTTTCAAGCGAATACCCCTCAGTGAAAATGCAGCTACTCAAGCTACTTTGTTGTTGGGAATGTATGGATCTGAGGGCTACACCTTGGTGGAGGAAGGTGGCACACTGAAGTTAGGCTGGAAGGGCACTTGTCTCTTCACTGCTTCTGCCTGGACTTCTTCTCTGACAGTGGCTCAAAATATCATCCATCAGCATAGAATAATGCAAGGTTTCTGAATATAATAGTCTTGCAAGAAGTTCCTGAAATCATATCTGGAACTAGTAAGCTGTGAAAGCAGGCTTGAAATTTTCGAGCCGGCTGCACCTCTAACAATGATACAACTTTCAATAGCTTCACGGAATTGACATAGTTAATCAGCCCTCTTAAAGTGCAGCACATGATCCATTGGGAGCTGTGTACAGGTGAGTCACCAAATCCTGCAGTTCTTTGGCCATTTATGGCTGTGTCATTGCTAGATTGTGCATTTCTGTTGTATCAGTAATATAAATTCTAAATATTTTGGAAGAAGATCTGTTAATAGTCGTTCAAGATCTGAAAACCAATTTTGGTAGTTAGGGCCAGGTGAAATACTTGATAAGTTTTTCTCCAGAGTATGGCCTACACTACGACCAAAAAATTACAATTTTCAGTGTATTTGATATTATTTGGAAACTGCTATCACTCAGGCAATTCGACCAGGAAAGCCCATATTAGGATGTGTTGCATGTCAGCATGACTCAAGCATCCATCTGCATGAGATTTAGGGGTGATATAGACAAAAGCTTTCAATATTTCATAGAACATTTCAGAAACAATTGGCAATTGGATTAGTAGCCTTGTTTGAACTTTGTTGATTATATGAAACGCAATCAGAAAAGGGTACAGGTGCAACTGATAAGCTTCTTAATGTTGTTAATCATCCAAGAATCGGTCCAAGAATTCCCTGTTGTTGGGTTATATAGCCATTGTTTTGGTAATTAAAACAGCTTATTTTGAGAGTAGACTACTAAATATGCTATGTGAACTTGTCTCGTAAGTGTATCCGTTTTCAATTTATAGACTATTGTGGTTGTTGATCACGCTTTATGACATTATAATTTAGGCACGATTAGAATCGATCTACAAAAGATTTCAATCATATATGGTGGTATTATGGACTAGATGATGGCTGTTTGTTGGCCCTTGTATGACATATTGGCAAGTGCTTCGGCAAGTTGTGGTTTGTGAAATCGGTTTTCAAGAGATGTCGGCTTTCCCAAACACATACTTGGAGTCAACACCAACAACCAACCATTTTTGTGCATAATGAGTGACAAATTTCAATCTATAGGCTAGTGTGGATCACACTTTATGACAAAATAAGGTAGCTATCATTAGAATTTATCTACAATAGGCTTTCAATCATTTATGGTGGTAAGATGGACTAGATGATGAATTGGCCCATTGTAGGATATAAGGGCAAGTCCTTTTATCAAATTGCGGTAGACAAGGGGACTTGCAATTATATAGTTACAATGGGCTGACAAACAACCATTTGCATGCATTATGTGTCACAAAATTTGAAAAAGAAGTGTGGACATTGCTTCTATCGATGATTTTATGTATTAGGGCTACATAATTTCAAGATTCCATCCACAAAACCTCCATAATCGGAGGGCTAAAGCTTACAACCAATCAAATTTGTTAAAAAAAAATGAGCTCCCACTTTTATGCCCTAGGTAATTGCAGTTCCCAAACTACATCTGGATCGTTGATTTATGTAGGATTTAAGTTGACACACATTATGTTGTTTGCTTGCTGTGATCATGAGTCCAAATTTTAATCTGTCTTGATTACTAAGATCTAAATTGCATCTTTCTACTTAGTTCGAGGTCAATACTTGTATAAGTTAATCATTCGTGTTTGATCTCTAAATTTTCATTTAGCATTTGTACACGCATTATGTTGTTTGCTTGTTGTGATCATGAGTCCAAATTTTTACTAAGATCTAAATTGAATTTTTCTACTTAGTTCGATGTCAATACTTGTATAAGTTAATCATTCGTGCTTGATCCCTAAATTTTCATTTGCTAATGAGCCTTGTTGTTTTGTCTTCTAGTTGAAGTTATATTTTGCTTTGATTAGATTATTTCATAAGAAGACTATTGATGTTTCTAGTAAGTTCTTTACAAATGATGTCATTATGTTTTTGCTATTATATAGCCATGTTTATTTTCATACGAATTTGGAAATGGACATGATATGCTTGTCTTTGATTTTGAAACATGTTTAACTTTTAGATATCTTGGTTTTTTGTTGGTGCTTCTATATAAAAAAATTGACGGTTAATACTAAGAAGACCAAGATTATGGTGTTCAACACCAATAGACGGCATATGAGAGATGTGACCTTCTATTATGATGGGCTGCCGATTGAGATTGTGACCTCTTACACTTATTTGGGAGTACTTTTTTCTGGTCCGCTACTCACATTTCGACCGGCAGCCCTCACCAGACTCCGTAAGGGGCACACTTCTCTTGTTCATATGGAGAGATTCTGCTCCACATATTATGTACAAGACCCTGCTACCATATGCTTACTATTTTCTACCACGGTCTCCCCGGTTGTTTGATACTCTGCTGAGACTTGGTGTCCGGATTTATCACGTGATACTTGGAGGGATCTTACTCGTATCCAGATTCTCATGCTTAGCAGGATGATTAGGGCTTAAATTCTACATCAATGCAAAATGTTAAACATTATCTCAAATAATTTTAACAATCTATTATAAACACTGTCAAAAATTAATCTATTATAAACACTATCACAATATATTATAGAAAACTCTCTCTCTCTCTCTCTCTCTCTCTCTCTCTCTCTCTCTCTCTCTCTCTCTCTCTCTCTCTCTCTCAACTTTATTTTAAAAGAAAAAGACTCCAAAATCTTTCAATATCTTCAACCATACCTGTACACTTCACCTCTTCTCTCTTTTTCTCTCTCACAAATTACAAATATAATAATCATAAATCTACTATCGTAAATAATACTAATAATCTATTACAAGACCATTCAAAACCATTTTAAATTAATGCAAAATTAAAAAACACACACACACACACACACACACTCTTCATCTCTTTTTATCATTCACACTCTCTATCTCCTCTTCAAACAAACAAACAAACATCAACCTCAAACAACAAACAAAAAACAAAACAAACAAAAGTTAAACACCAACGTCAAACAATGATTTTCAAGCACCTTCAAGCACTGATCTTCAAGCCCTCAGATAGTGATCGCCCTCAATCGCTCCAAAGACGCTCAAATCTGCAAAAGACAAAGTGAAAGAGAAGACGCTGGATTGCGTGAATTGGAAGATTGAAACAGACGTCAGAATCCGACATCTGTGTCCATTCAGGCCCGGACAAATGTGCCAGATGTCGTGGACAGGCTTTTTGGCATGCTGGCGTGGACGTCGGAATCCGACACACGTCGGATGACACGTATTTTGTGACAGGTCATATCCATGTCTACAATTCGGAATCCGACATGGTGGACTTCGACGTGCCTTTGAAAAATTGGTTGTTGCCCAGATTTCCAGATCGCCGGACTGTGATTTTTGAATTTTTTACTGGGACGTCAAAATTCGACGTGTCGGATTGCGATGGATTATGAAATTTTTGAGCATACGTCGGACGCAGATGTCGAAATTTGCGTGATATGTTATTGTGGAAGAATTGACTTTGGGCTGCACAAATAATCACTCTCTTGATCCGTCCATACATGCAAATGTGTGATATAGCAATACGTCACTCTCGTCGCAATGCACACTTACATTGTGTACATGGGCATGGTATTCTCTAGTGTATCCAGGCCTCTAATCCAATCTGTGATGGTCCAGTCTCATCGTCTGAAGAAGAACATCAATCTAGACTTGCCATTTGCATCGATCCACGTTGTCAAGTAACAATGGATCACAAGCAACATTAGAAAGCAACATGTGATAAACAAATTGAATACACATATAGCAAATGAAGGCTGCCACTAAGCTTGACATGCATATCAAAAACCATAATCATGGTATTGGGTCTAGGATTTAGAAATAAGAGTTTAGGATAATGTTCTAGGTTTTAGGATTTAGAGTTTAGGATTTAAGATTTAGGGTCTAGTGATTATAGTTTAGATTTTAGGGTCCATGGTGTAGGGTAAAAGGTTTGGGATTTAACATTAAGATTCTAGGGTTTAGGATTTAGGATTTAGGGAAAGTAGTTTAGAGTTTAGAGTCAAAGGTTCATGGTCCAGATTTTAGGATTTAAGATTTTGGGTCTAGGATTGAGGGTGTATGATTTACGTTCACGGTTTAGGATTGAGTGTTGAGAGTGTAGGGTTTAGGGTTTGGAATTTAAGATTAAGGTTCTAGGATTTAGGGTTTAGGATTTAGGGCCTGGGATTCAGGGTTTGGGATTTAAGCTTAAGATTCTAGAGTTTAGGATGTAGGGTTTAGGTTTTAGGGTCTAGGTTTTAGGGTTTGGAATTTATGATTTAAGATTTTTGAGTTCATGGTCCAGAGTCTATGGTTTAGGGTTAAGGCTTCAGGGTCCAGAGTTTTGGATTTGTACTTTAGAGTTTAGGATCTAGGATTTGGGGTATAGGATTTGGGGTTTAAGATTTTGGATTCATGGTTCAGAGTCTAGGGTGTAGAATCTAGAGTTTAGGTTTTAAGATTTAGGGTTTATGTTTTTGGCTTAAGGAAGATTTAGGGTCTCAAGTGGTGTAGGGTCTGGAATTTAGGGTTTAGAATTTAGGGTTTAGGGTTTAGAATTTAGGGTTTAGGATTATTGATTTTGTGTTCATGGTCTAGGAGTTAGGGTTTAGGGTCTAGGAGTTAGGGTTTAGGGTCTAGGGTTCATGGTTTAGGCTTTAGGCTTTAGGATCTAGGGTCTAGGGTTTAGGGATCTAGAGATGGGGACCTCAGAATATCCTCAAAAATTTGTGACTATGAAATCCCACTATTTTTTGAATTTAGCAATTTAAGAAATTGATGGGAATCTTATATGGGTATGTCCATTGTTGGAGCGAGCCTATATGTTGATTCCCAGTAGTTGGATGCCGCTAACATCGATGTTTGAAGACTTATAATAAATTTCTTCTAATATGATGAGTATAATTTAGCTAATAAAAAATAGTTTCGTTTAATGCTGTATTCTTTAATAAGGCTAGGGAATATAAGAACCGCCAATCTTTGATAATTGCATGATTTTAGAAAGCAACATTTTTTAGATGAAAATTTTTAGAAGGCATGATTTTTCAAAAGCTGACATCCATTGAAATATGTGGGATATCAATTGGAAACTGATGGATATTTGGGATTTTAACATTTAGTGAGGGCCTAGGCACAAACCTTGGAATACTTCCTTTAATTTGAGGGCTATACCGAGGCTTAGATAGATTATCGATAGTTTTGAAATCTCTATCCATTTCCGTGGCATTGTAAAAAAGGATAGAGGAGTGAGTGACGTACTTGCCGCCTTTGTCTCCTCCTTTGTATGGTTTATCCTCTTCACCCTCTTTATCCTCCTCACTTTTAATTGTTCCTCTTGCTATTACTTAATTTAGTTTCCTACTCTTGCTCTTCCTCCCCCTCCTCTTACTCGTTGCTCCCTCCTTGCTCCTCTTAGTCTTGTTTCTCCTTGCAAAATCAAGTGGTAAGCTCAAGAAGAAAAAGGAAGGTGGAGGATGGAGGTTTTCTGATCATTGGAGGTAAGGTAATATCTCTCTCCATCTCTTTTTCTCACTCTCTCTCCTATCACATCTTACTTTCCCATAATAATTCTAGTCTAGTTCTTTTAACTCCACTTTTTTATGTAGTTTTTTTTTAGGCATAGGAGGCGGTGAATCTGCAAATGATTCTTGATTCTTGAGCTAACAGAGAAGTCATAATGGCTATCGGAACAGGCCGATCTTCGGGCTTTAGTTTAGTAGCACGTATTCCGATAGTTATTCCGATGGCTGATTTTCTATTCATCAGATGATTTAGGATATTGTGCTTTGTTGTAGATCCAAATCTTTTGTTGAACTAAATTGTCAGCTGGTCAAAATGGCCTCAGAATAGGCAGATCTCTTTGATTTGGTATAGCGTCCCCTATTTCGATGGCTATTCCAAAGCCAGTTCATTCCAAGCTATAGATCAAAGATGTTTTATAGTATCTATATTAGTGTATTTGTTGTAGATCCAGATATTATGTTGGAGATCCAGCTTTCCTAAACGTCGGAATAGGCAGATCTCTTTAATTCAATATATTGGCCCCTAATTCCGATGGCTATTTTGAAGCTAATTCCTTTCAAGATATTGTAGATCCAAGCTTTTACATAGTATCTATATTAGTTTTGTTTGTTGCAGATCTAGATCCAATACACTTTTGAGATCTGTGCATCTTTGTTATTCTTTGTGTCAATTTAGCTTTTGCTTTGAGTGGATTTGATTTTTTCAAATGTTTTTTGTAAGGTTTAGATTGTCACAAGAATTTTTATTGTGGTAATATACTTAAAAACTTCAATATTGGTTTTTGTTTTGCTAGTTTGTATGATGATTTCTGGGCCAATGACCATCAGAGCAGTTGAGGCGCACATTCGATAGCAAATCCCAGCTACTGATAGGATCAGAATGGAAGTCGGAATGCACGATGCTATTTTCAACAGTATACCATTGTCTATTCTTACGTCTGTTCTGACCTTGAAGTTTTTTTTTTTACAAATCTTTAAGCTTTCAAATGATACATCTGTGAATCTTCTGATAGATTTGTTTAGCTTAGGTGTTTTTTTGGCAGATTTTTCAATTCTGATGTAATCATCTATTTTTACCCATGAATAAATAGTTAGCTAGTTTCCTTCATACTTGTTAGTTAATTGGTTATTTAACTAGCTTCATTCATACTTGTTAGCTAGTTTGATTTTGCCTATTAGTTTATGTTTCTTCAATGCCATATTGGCTAGCTCCATGATATTATAAGGGTTAATTTCATGCTATTAATTTAGGTTGAGGGTTTTTTGGGGTCCATGCTTATTAATTTCACTCCATTAGTTTATGTTTCATGTTGTTAGGTTTCAAGCTTATAAGATTTGATGTTGCTCATACGAGAGAGAGAGAGAGAGAGAGAGAGAGAGAGAGAGAGAGAGAGAGAGAGAGAGAGAGAGAGAGAGAGAGAGAGAGAGAGAGAGAGAGAGAGAGAGAGAGAGAGAGAGAGAGAGAGAGAGAGAGAGAGAGAGAGAGAGAGTGTTTTACATTTCCCCAAGAGTGAGTGTAATGCAATGTATTTGCTAAATAATGAATATCTACTCGAATATGGCAATGTATACTCAAATATGAAGTATTGCGCTGGACAATTATATATTATGAAGAGGCCTATATCATTTTTTGAGATATAACTGCTAAAGACAAGACCTCTAGAGCTAAAACGATGCCTGGAACATCCTTAATCCAGTCACCTACACGAATCGACTAGATTCAAATCGCCATCTTAAACTAGAGTAATTTAAACTCGTAGTTAAATATACCTTTACTGGTATAATTTACATGTATTTTGTAACTCATCTATTAATTGGAGTTATTCGATGGAGTGGCGCACCTGTAATCTCTAGAGGTGTGTTTGCTCATTCCGTAGGACTGTCATGAATAGATACTTTTCGGCACCTCTACGCGCTTATTCTTAGCTTGGTGCAATTGACCAAATATGCCTTGCTAACAACCTAGTTTCAACCTCCTATGCTCTCCACCTTAACTACTCCTCCAATGTTTTATGTGCTTTGGTTACTATTGCAATAACCACACTGGTATTCAACCAATAAATAGATGGAGGGATTGATTCCACCATGCACAAGAAAAATATGACAAATTCCTAGATGAAAAAAAAAGCTTTTTCCTAGTTGCAATTGAACACAACTAGGAGAAAGGAAATACTAGGAAACTTGAAACCATTTCCTAGATGGCAACTAGGAAAATTAACTTTGAAATTTCATAGATAAGAGACACTATCAACTTTTTTGCTATGTAGGAAAATAAGGTTTGCAAAGATTCTTCATATAGGAATATTAACTTTCAAATTTCCTAGATAAGATCTTTTGAGCTTATCTATATAGGAAAATAGAGTTTTTTAAAAAATTCCCATCTAGAAGCATTCAATTTTTTTTTTATAAGAGCTTTTTTAATTTTTCCTACATAGTAAAATAAAGTTTGCATTTAAAATTTCCTAGATAATAAGTTGCATTCATAAATAAGTGTACATAAAGAAATGTTTTGCTAAAATAGGGTTTATGGTTTTGTTGTATTCATAATGCGTTCTGCTGCACCCAGGCTATGAATACGAGCATGTCTGAAATCCAGATGGGTACCATTCCTAGAAAGAATTTGAGCTCCTCCATGGGTTTAATGATAGCAATTCTCTTCCTAATTTTTTTCGTTCTGCATCAATATTGTCTGACTCTATGACTACAATGGCTGCTTTGTCCAAAAATCTGATATAACAACAACAGTGCAGTGTGAGCTTCCCTTAAAATACTATTAAGATTTTCAAAAGTAATGATGGCCAACACTCCTAGAGGCTACAAATTGGATGACTTTGTAGTGAGGAATCTGATGTTATCTAAGAAATTAGAAACAACCAAAAGAAAATTTCCTGTACAAAAATGGTTGGATGTTAGCAAAAAATAAACTCGTGGAGCGTTACATGAATTTCAGCCCCAACTAGTAAAATGTAATATCCTATCTTACATTTCTCTAGAGATTATTCCAAGATACATAATGCTTATTGTGTATACTCTCGTAAGGTTATCTATCAGATATCAAAAATAATGAAATGAAAGTAATGAAAAATGCTTTCTTAGTCTCATCGAACAAAACAAAGTTTATGAAGTAAAATGTAAAATCCTATCTTACGTTTCTCTAGAGATTATTCCAACATACATAATGCTTGCTACGTACACCATAAGGTTATCAGATATCCAAAATAATCATAACTGATAGGACTGGAAAATGTTTTCTGAGTTCTCTTCGACAGAACAAAGTTTATGAAGTAAAACTAGAGAGGAACAAATTTTTGAAAACCTTTCTAACTACCTATGCTAGAAAGCCAAATACTTCTTCCTCCATTTACATGAGACTTCACTATGGTCTCATATCCCACACATATGACTTTATAATAAACACATGTAATATAGAAGACCATTAAAAACTGTGGAATTATTTAAGCAAAATTAGAACCATAGATATTCACATTATGCATGCATATATATGTCTATCTTCACAATGCACTCGTGTGTTCTCAAAAAAGTTTTGCATGGAGAAAGCCATAAAAACACATGGAAAAATTATGTCTTGTTTAAGTTAACACATATGTCATCATTCGTGTAATGCACACAAATATGTATTTATAGTAAATGCATGTATCTCCAATATTTACTTCCTATCCATTCTAGGCCCAACTCTCATTGCGACTCAATTTGAAATTCGGTTCCCTTCACTTTGAGACTGGTAGAGACTAGATACTAGTGACCAGGGATTTATTTGAAGTGTATTTAGGATCAATTTGGCGCTTGGGAGAGCCTAAAGACTAGAGAGCAGGGATTAGACTAGAGATTAGCGATCTAGTTGAATTGTTTTCCCTCCATTTTCTGACTGGGACATATTTGAGAATAGTGATTAGAGAAACTTGCGATCAATTTCAAATTTCTGCAATCTAGATCACGCTGCTACGACAAGGCACAATAGAAGCGACAAGATCATACAGGCAGAAGATAGGAGACATGATCCGTCGGGCACAAAAGTAGCGAAAAGAAGTGAAAGTGCAGGGAATGAAGAACTTTATTCATCTGCAAGATAGCCCAAGGAATATCAAAAGTGTGAGGATTTGTTCAGATCCTAAGCAGCTTTCATGACAGTTCTAGGCACAGGAAACTAGATTGTCAAGAAAGGCAACAAACATACGAATCGATTTACATCAATAATTTCAAGCAACTAATGTACCTCATAACAAGAGCAAGAATCGACAACAAGGAATAGGCAGAACAGAAGCGACAAGATCATACAGGAGGCGCAAGAGAAGCCACAAGAGGAAAATGTAGTAGAACTACAAGGAATTTAGTGTGATAGTAGTTTGCAGCATTTGTTTGGCAGTTTGTAGCTGATTTTTAGGAGTTGTAGCAAATTTGCAGTACATGTAGCCACATGATATGTAAACTCGTCTAGCCTGAGCAGCCTAGTAGATTATCCCATAATGTCAATTCTTCATAAAAATAGTAAAACTAATAATGTTGCCTCTTGTTGTGTGCTTGTGGGTGTGTAAACCCCATGCCCAAGGTTGTGTGGCCTTGAGAATTTGAGTCCGTGCAAATTTCAAGGTGATCAAATTCCATGAAACAGGTCAAATTCTATTCAAGCTTTTGAACTAGGCAAGCTCTAGGTAGCCCAGCCATGCGACGACAAAATGACTAGGCTGGGCCCAAACGACAAGGACATGTGAGTGCATGACAACATTGCATGTGTGTGCGCTATTTGAATGGGGATGACCCTAATATATTAGGAGAACAACTCTAGGGGCAGGACCCAATACTTAGCTACATACTTGCATACACTCTAGAGGTATGCTTGACCGAATGATCTCAGTAGCATTTGCCTAGATCGGGTTGGCTAGATCATTTTGGTGTACATTCTATTACCATGTCCTTCATTGATGGACATAAATGAGTATTGTGCTCTAATTGGGATGTTGCTCTGATCGAACTAAGAGTACAATTGTGCATTTCCTTTAATTTAGAATCCTTAATTTGGGTGGTGGAATTAAGTTAGAACCATCTTCAACTGGAGTGGGATCTAGGCATTTTGAATAATGTTATCTTTGTATTCTGCAACCCAATCACTACTACAAATTGGTCATTGCTCGAGTTGGAGTATGTTTATTGATGAACAATCTATTGTCGTGTTATGCCATCTAAGTCCACCCATGGCAAATTTGCAATGTCATGAGTCCTCAAATATTAGGTCTATGTTGTATAAAGCATTCAGCATCCAAGAAAAATAGAGATATGTCTCATTGACAAACTTTTTGATTGCAAAACATTTAAGACATTGTCAATGGTAGTTTTGTTGAACATGCTTGGTGTAGTGGGCTATTTCCTATCCTGGCCTCAATCCTAGATCCAAGCACACAAGCATCAAGGATATCAAGTATGTTATTATGCAGGGGTTCGTTCTCATGAGATCGATAGCATATTTTATAATCAAGCATGTGCATATGATCCACATCTAACACTATATCCATTAACACTAAATCCACAATGATAGAAACTCGCCCTTCTCTCTCTCTCCTTTCTCTCTCACAAAAAGTATAAGAACATTCAATCCCAATAGGCATCAAATCCAACAACTAGCAAACACTAACATCTTTATTTGATGCCATAGTTTTATTATTATGCATGGTTTCTTATGTTTCCTTATTCCTTCTTTAATATTATGGAACACATCTTTGATTTCAATTTTGAAATTCTCTTTGTTTTGTTGGTTCAAAGCAATTAGGATCGATGTGTGGGTGTGTAGATATTTCATGGGATCCAAGTAATGTACTGGAGAGGGAAGATGATAGTATTACACACAAATTTTCTTTTACGTGTCAAAATCTCAAAAAAGGATAGCCATTTAGCAAATTTTCAAATTTTGCTCAAACAAATACTTTTTTAATGAAAAATTCTCCACGTGTATTTTACCCCAAAAATCAGTACACCATGCCAAAAAATGTGAACATCGTAATAAAACCATTAAAATCAAAGATGGTCATCATATGAACCAAGTACATGTTTATTTCTAGTTTTTCAATAGTCTAAACTCACATTTTAATGTTGGTTATGCTAAATCCAAAACACTCAAAATAGTTTTTATGCCATTTGTTTTTACAATTCAATCTCCAAGGAGTTTTGACTAATTTCTCTCAACTCAGTTCTTGATATATTTTCCTTTTCGGGTGATGAACTTATCTTTGTCATCAAAGTTTGACATATTCTCATTTGATTCAACATCCAATGTTGACAAAAAAATTCGCATTATAGCTTTGCACCATTGCTACCAAGTTGAGGATGATGGATATGCACTTAACCTAAGACGTTCTTGTAGAATGGATATTGTTGACTTCCATAAATGGTTTATCATTGTCAGCCTAAAATCATAAACAAGCACATATGCATCATGGAGATTTACATCATCAACTCTTGGCTAAACTTTATGTTTTCTCTTTCCCTTTGGATACAACTAGTACAATTATTTTCACGTTGTTGCTTTGAATGAAGCCATTGAAGCCAAACACCTTAGCAATTCAAAAGGGATAATTTTCACTAATATAGGAAGCTAAAAGTGCAATGATGCTTTGGACATTAGTTTTGCTAAGAATAGCAAACCACTCAGCCTTGGCAGCTTTCATTTTTTTGATGACTTTTCGTAGAATCCAAATAAATTTCTCATTCTTCACCTTGCATGAGGTGTAAATATTTAATATTTTGTAGAGAAATGAAGGATTTAATAGTCATTGTGGAAAAAATTCCATCCACCAATGTCTATCAAACTCATCAACCATAATAAGTTGCCTGAACGACTATTTCCAAAATTTAAACGTTGCAAATGACTCAATAATGGCATAATTTCTTGAGGCATATGTTCTTGGTGCTTGAGTTAGTGCATTTTTTGATTTGTGCGAGTCAATGAAGGTAATGTCCATTGGTATTTTAGACCTTCATTGATGACTATTCAAGGAAGACATGGATCTACATGATTAAAAAAGTCCAATGTTTCAAAACTTCAAAGATTTGGTGGAGAACCCATTAGCTACTAAAACCGAAATGGTAAGGTCTGATCATGGTGGTGTATCGATCTACTACTTATAATAATTTTTGTAAGAAACATGGGATAGAGGCACAAATATATATTGAGTAGAAGGCATGGTCTGTAAAAAACAAACTCCAATAGGCAACTACACGATAGAGTTTGCTTTTCCCATCCATTTTTAAAATAGTACTGGAAACTAATATTGTTAAATTGTGCTACACAACATTTATGTTATTATGACATTTTGGTGTAGTCTTAAAAACCAAACGTGGGTCATAGTCATAACACATTTGGTATAGGGGTATATGGCTCCTCAATAGTACTTTGATCTTCTAGTAAAGAAAAGGCTACTACATTTGAATTTTTTTAGAAAAGTAGCAAAACATTTGATTTATCTGATCATGAGTGTGACCCACTAGTAAAAGTTCTTTTTTTTTTTTAAGATTTCAAAGCAACCAACATGGACAAATACATCATTGTCTTTTGTTTTCTCTAACAATATTATCAAGTTGCAAGGACAATCTAAAGGAGACTAGTAGCAAATTCAATTATTATTTGATGAATTATGGTAAGTGTGGATCGTTTCAAACATTGGAATAATTGAAAAGTACTTTGGACTCCAATGTGTCTTTTGAATATAAGAGTCTAAATCAAATGAAGTTGACTAAAATTTGCCTTATTCAAATTGGTTGCCTCCCTTACAAAATTTGGTCATAGTGTTTTTTATATTGTCCATCTCATCAATGACAAGACCCAAACATTTTAAAGAAAATTCCAAATACTTTTTCTTGTTTTTTGCAAGCCTCTCTCTCTCTCTCTCTCTCTCTCTCTCTCTCTCTCTCTCTCTCTCTCTCTCTCTCTCTCTCTCTCTCTCTCTCTCTCTCTCTCTCTCTCTCTCTCTCTCTCTCTCTCTCTCTCTCTCTCTCTCTCTCTCTCTCTCTTTTGTTGCTATCTATGGACTTAGAGTGACTTTTTAGCCTTCACTACAAACAAACTTGATCTAATAAAAATAAAACATAATTCAAGTTTCAAATATTTAGATGAAACCAAAATTCAAAAAACAACAAAATTTAAAATTTGTGCATTAGTTTTTGTCTGCTCTTTGAGCACTTTCAATTGCTCTCAAAATTAATAGTAAAAATGGACATTCTCAAATTTTGAAGAGTCTTGACTAATCCAAAATTTTGTTTCCAAACCTCCCCCAAAAAAATACAGATGTGACACATTCTTAGACATTGGAAAATCTTTGTACATCAAAAATCAATTTCAATTTTGTAAAACAATTTAAAACGTACAAAAAAAAAGGGTTTTGCAACTTTTTGGCATGCACAAAAATGAAATTTGTTTTAGTCCAGCTATGTGGTGGGATGAATAGTTCTTTCTTGGACCAAGCCTTGCAAACTTGGAACCTTTTGCAATCTGGCGTGAGTGCGAGAAAGCCTTGAATTTTCAATTGTGTGAATGCCTTTCAAAGCCTTATGACATACTTCAACAATAAGAGTAGCTTCTCAAATCATGCCTTATAACTTGACACATATGTTAATTCAAATCAACTTTAGCAATCTGGCGTGAGTGCAAGCAAGTCTTGAATTTTCAATTTTGTGACTGCCTTTGACAGCCTTATGACATACTTCAATTGTTTCCAGACAATAAGAGTAGCTTCTCAAATCATGCCTTGTAGCTAAACACATATACTAATTCAAATCATCTTTTGTCTATTTGATTTGATAGATCTCATCTTTTGTAAACATGTGAAATTATAGCAAATTCTATTATGCACTCTTCTCATTCAACTAGAATATCCGGGAGATCCATTAAGATAAAAAAAAAATGACTTAAAGTCAACTTTGAGTATCCTAGATATTGTCTTGAGTTAGATATTGAAAAATTTCAGCAAAATGAATCCCAAACAATCCTAAAAGAGATGGAGAATGCACCAATTAATGATCTAGATCCAAACTAGAAACTAGAATCAAGACTAGTTATAAAAACTAGCTTATCTTGGCATTTAGCTCCACTCTAGGCACATAGATTTGATGAAATATAGCCAGATGCATGATGGCCTATTCAAAGGCTCCAAGGGCACTGTGGCTGAAGCAATAGCTACAGCCGCATACATCTAGAATAGAACAGGCAAGTCTGGTGTCCCACACACGACACCACATGAGCTATGGTGGGGTAGAAAGCCCAACCTATCTCACATCAGAATCTTTGGATGTGCAGCATATGCACATATTCCGGATAAGCGTCGAAAGAAGCTTGATGAGAAAGCCGAGCAGAGATTCTGTTAGGTTATGACAACAATTCGTCTTATTACAGAATCTACATGCCAGACACGAACACTGTGAAAATAGTGAGAGATGTCAGATTTGATGAGAGCAGGACAATGGCCAATGACGATTCTATTAGCTACGAAGTTATGGAGAGATAGTACTATGACCTGCCACCAACGATAGAGGGAGCAGAGGACGAACACAAAAACAAAAATTTTTGAGTCGTCTCCCATTCGAGCGATGAATCTCTCAGAGATATGGTATTGACTACTCTGAAACCTTCTCTCCTATCGTTAAACATTCGTCCCTATGTCTGTTATTTGCATATGCAGTAGCTTATGACCTCAGGATCCACATTGTGGACGAGAAGACAGCCTTCTTGCATGGCGAACTAGACAAAGAGGTCTGTATGGATCAACCCCCAGGATATGTCTCGAATTCACTTCCTGACTATGCATGCAGAATGCATAGAAGCATCTACGGTCTGAAACAATCAGTCTGACAATGGTACAAGAAGAAAGACCAAGTCCTTAAATCATTAGGATTCAAGCCTCTGTTGGTTGATTCCAATGTATATGTCAGAGTTACAGATGGGTAGATCATCATTGTGGCTGTGTATGTGGATGACACTCTGATACTTTGCAGGAGTGAGCAGCTAATTGCTGAAGTAAAGGCAGATATCTCAAAACATTTCGAGATAGTGGATCTGGGAGAAGCCAGGTGTTACCTAGGCTTACAAATTGAAAGGGACTATGAGGGAGGTAAGTTATTCCTTTCATGAGTCCAGATACACCCAGAAGATGCTAGAGGACTTTGAGATGTTGAACTGCAAAGGAGCAAACACTCCAATGCTTGCAGGGATGGTGCTGACGAATGATGATTGTCCAAAGACTGAGGAAGAAGGAGAACAAATGTAGCTCACACCTTACAGGAAGCTGATAGGATCACTGATGTACCTTGCAGACAACACACGTCCTAATATTGCTTATGTAGTGTTCAAGATGAGCCAATTCTGCACGAATCCAGGCTCGACACATTGGAAGATTGCAAAACAAATTTTGCAATAACTTCAATTAACGAGGGATTATGGCTTGTGTTATTGTCGTGGTGCAGGTTTCAAGATACTTTCCTACAACGATGCTAGCTGGGCATCCCTCAAGGACAATTGTAAAAGCGTCTCAGGAGGATGCACCATCGCATCAGGAGCAGTAGTTCTCTGGGTCAACAAGAAGTAGACCGTTGTAGCCCAGTCATCTTGTGAAGCAGAGTACATTGCAACAGCAAAGATGGCCAACGAGATAATCTAGCTAAGGCAGTTCCTGGACGAATTGGGCGAAACAAGGAATGAGCCCCTGGTCTTGCAGATGGACAACACCTCTGCAATACACCTAACGAAAGATCACATGTTCCATTCCAGAACGAAGCACATTGCAATCAAGTACCACTTGATCAGGGATCTAATTGAAAAGAAGATGTTGTAGACCACCTTCATCGGAATGAAAGACATAGTTGCTGACATCTTCACCAAAGCCCTAGAAAAAGGATTCTTTGAGAGACAGAGGAGCAGTCTTGGGATCGTAAAGCTATCATGCTTTGAGAGGGAGCTGAAAAAACAAAATGTTTCTAACTACAAAGCCTTGCTAGCTATCAGCCCTCAACCTGACAAAGATGTTCGCGAACACGAAAGTCAAGAGACACGAAACACGAAAAGTTTCGCCAACACAAAAGTCAAAAGAGACGAAGACGAACAGTTTGTGAACATGAAACATTCACGAATGAGAATTTTTTGAGGTCTGGCACGAGAATCTTTTGCGGTCTAGTATGAGAGAAAGGCAGACGAGCAAAACGAAACCAACGATGGAAACAAAACCAACGATGGAAATAAAACCAACGACATGACACGAAAAATGTTGCAAAATCCATTGTGCCCTCACACTCCAAAGAGTACTAGCAAAGATCACGCAAGTACCTAGAAGTACAGATATCTGATTTGATGGCATGATGTCAGCAGATACACTTTAGGTCGTGGCTAATCTGCCACTCTTGTAATTTCTTGATTAGTTGTAGATGCTTAATCACTCTAATCTTAGATTTACATAGAGTGACTATACTTACATAATGATACTTGCCATATAGATCAGCAGAGATAACAGAATACAATGTAATGTAGTAGTCTGATGCTAGTAAGCAATCAAGACGAAATATAGACAACAAGTCCACATGCGTGCAAGACGAGTTCTATGATCAGGATCCATAGAGATCCAAAGTCCGATAGTAAGCGAGACATACATCCGTGAGAGAAGTGTATCTCTCTCACGCCAACGCACTGCGTGGTTTTGCATGCAGTGCTTGAAGAAATCAAAGGAAGATCAATATAGATGATTTTTCTTGTTGTATCTGATCTCGAATGCAAATGTGTCTGTTGTTATTCGTATGTCTGATTTCTCTTGTTCATTTTAATTCTGCACCTTGGTTGAAACTATGTTGAATGTTGCATAAATTTTATAAACGTAGATCAGTCGTGCCTGTCTACATTCTGGAGGACTATAGGAGTGATTCAGCTGGCAGTGTCCAGCGATTGCATCTGAACTCCATCCGAATCCAAAGAGGATCGTGGTTGTCGTGACAATTTCGCGATTCCCTCTAATTCCTCTTATTTGATTCTCATCATAACATTGATATAGCCTTTAAAGCCACAACAAGGGATTTTGTCATGCTCCTGAAAAGTTCATATTTTTTAGTTGAATGTTTCCTAGAAAAATTGCAATGTCTCCCAACAACATGTCTGAGGTACTCACTCTCTGAAGACTGTATTTGAAGTGAGGACTATTTGTTTGTTGAAGAACTTCAGTCTTATCAAACAGTTGTTAGGATCTTGAAAAGAAGTTGCTAATTTATGTTGCTCTCAAAAGAGGGAGTAGAAATGTAGCAACAATTCCATGCTATGCAATGTGCATTGTGGAGGTGATAGTTTGATACTTAACTGGTGTGCTCCTTGGAGCAGATTATGCTTAATGTTCAGTTACTATCCTTAAAGTCAATACATTTTTCTTTTCTATCAGTGTACATACTTTTCACAGTTGAAATGTTTGTCCCAGATGTGGTCAACTGCTTTGTGTATGTTTTTTTCATCTTAGCAATGGTGCATTGTGTCCATTAACCAAATTATCCAGGTTAAGTTTTGTTTGACCAAGCAATAAAATGATATTCCTTCTGTTTCTACAAGCAAGCAAGAACGACATTAGATTACCTTTTCTCTTTAGTGTTGTTAATGATCATGGCTATTTGTGTCTTTCACCTACAAAGAAGTTCGGGAAACTTAGCACTTCATTTATGAAAGTTAACCTGAATACATCTTTATCAATGTGAGAAGATGTGAGCATATAGTTTGTGCTAGGCACAATCAAATTGATGGTCTTATTGCGAGTGGACTGTATAGAGTGAAGATTCCACTACATCTTTGTTATGTTTCAGGTACTACTATCTTGGATGTTTATATAATGTTGTTGACAAAGGGGGTATTTTTGATGGCATTGCTGCTGCAATGGCTTACCCCATATAGAAACTTTTTTTTATGGCACTATTTTGAAGGTAATTGTGGCACTTTTTTATGGCACTCTCTCTCTCTCTCTCTCTCTCTCTCTCTCTCTCTCTCTCTCTCTCTCTCTCTCTCTCTCTCTCTCTCTCTCTCTCTCTCTCTCTCTCTCTCTCTCTCTCTCTCTCTCTCTCTCTCTCTCTCTCTCTCTCTCTCTCTCTCTCTATCTATCTATCTATCTATCTCTCTCTCTCTCTCTCTCTCTCTCTCTCTCTCTCTCTCTCTCTCTCTCTCTCTCTCTCTCTCTCTCTCTCTCTCTCTCTCTCTCTCTCTCTCTCTCTCTCTCTCTCTCTCTCTCTCTCTCTCTCTCTCTCTCTCTCTCTCTCTCTCTCTCTCACGCGATCCTAAAGCGCACCCTCGTCTCTCATGGGCATCTAATTATGTCTGGCTTCAATCATCAATCACCCGCTCTTAGCGTCATCTGCACGTCTCGACCACAAGCCGCCACCCAGATCGCGTCAGCCATCCGTCAACGATAGGCTAATGACTACTTTCCAGCATCCCCAAGCACCAGTCCACTGTTGCCGAACGAAGTTAATTTTTCAGACCGTTTGTTCCGTCCTGTGCTGTACACTGATACGACTCTACAACACTAAACTGGGCTTCAAATGATTTTTTTTTGATAGCAAAACATGCGTCCGAACCAAAAACTCTAAACGTAGTGTTGGAATTCTAGGCTCGTTGAGCCAGCAGGAATTGGTTGACTTCAGTGAAAAATAGTCAGAACTTCGGACAGGAGGCGTCCATAGGTTTGTGGCTCGACACAAACCCACAAGACCATTTGCAGCTGTCGTTTGTCTGGAAACACCCTTTCTGTCAAAGGAATGCCACTAAATAGACTACTTTCCAACATCCTTGAGAACCGGTCCAATGTCACCGAACAAAGTCCATTTTTTAGACTATTTATTCCATCTTGTGCTGCACGCCGAGACAAACCTACAAGATTAAAGCAGGCTCCAAACACTTCAATACTCATAGTGAAATATGCGCCCGGACCAAAAGTCCTAAACGCAGTCCTGGGATACTAGGCCCATCGAGCTAGAAATTGGTCGGATCTTGTAAAAACAAGTCAGAACTTCGGATAGGAGGTGTCCATAGGTTTGTGGGCTCGCCACACACCACAAGATTATTTGTAGCTCAGTTCCGACGTCCTCTTTTTGTCAAGGGGAATGCCAATAAATGGACTACTTTCGAACATTTTTGAAAACTGGTCCAGTGTCATCAAACGGAGTCCGTTTTTCAAACCCTCTATCTCGTCCTATGCTACACACTGAGAAAAACCCACAAGACTAAACCGGTATCCAAACGGTTCAGTACTCACAGTGAAATGTGCATCCAAACCAGAAACCCTAAATGTAGTCTTGGGATTCTAGGCCCGTTGAATCAGAAATTGGTCGGATTGAATAAAAAATAGTCAAAACTTTGGACGGTAGGTGTCCAAAGGTTTGTGGGCTCAATACAAACCCACTGGACCAGCTGTTGCTCAATTTCGATGTCGTATGCTTGAAAACGCCCTTTATGCCGGGAGGAACACCACTAGGGCACAATAAATGGACTACTTTTTGACATTTTCGAGAAGTGGTCCAGTGTCTCCGAATGGGCTCCGTATTGCATGCTATTTGTTCCATCTAGTGCTACATGTCGAGACAAACCCGCATCAACAAACCGGGCTCCAAGAAGTTCAGTATGCACAAAGAAATGTGCGTCCAAGCCAAGAACCCTAAAGTAGTCCAGAGAATTGTAAAGATATCAAACTTTGTATATGCAAACCATACGTAATTGATTTCTGACCAAAATGCAAACCATCTGCAATCAACGTCCGGCCGCCCGTCATCGACGGGCTTACCCTTTTTTCGCATAATGTCTTGCTCCTCTTTTTCTCGGTTCTATCAATTTTTGAACAAGACTGCCTCAATTTTGTCGAGCAATGTTTCTGCTTGGGAATTTTTTGTTGTTTTTTTGTGACACCAGTGGAGCTCTAACACATGAGCTCGGCACGACCTGAGGCCATCAGATTGGTGATGATCAATAATCAGAATGGACACTTGGACCTACACTAAGCTCTGCGTGTCACAGACAGTGACTAGTAAGCTTCTAACATATGCTTCTAACAAACTAGCAATAGTTGATCAACATAGTGCTCATTTTTTTAGATTTCATACCAATGTTGTTGGATCCATGAGGCTAAAATTACTGATGCAAACGAAGCTTTCGCAAGTGCGAAACGGATGGAGTTTAGATATGATTGCTGGTCACTGCCAGCTGCATCATTCCTACAATCCTCTAGAATGTAGACAAACACTATTGTACTATGTTAAGAAATTAATGCAACATTCAACAAAATTCAAACCAAGGTGCGGAATTAAAATAAACAAGACACACGAATAACAATAGACTAATTTATATTCAAAATCAAACAAGATAAAAAATTATCTATTGATCTTTCTCTGATTCTTCAAGCACTACATGCAGATCCACGCAGTGCATTGGCATGAGAGAAATAATGTTCTCCCATGAGCAATGTCTCGCTTACTAGCAGACTTGTGGATCTTCAGATCCTATTCAGAATTGTCTCGCACGCAAGCGGACATGTATTCTGTATTTTCGTCTTCTTGCTTACTAGCATCAGACTACTTCATGTGTGTATATTGATCAAGTATCATCCAATAAGTATATAGTCGCCTCTTGTAACCTTCTAGATTAGAGTAATTAAAACATCGACAACTAATCATGAATTACAAGAGTGGCAGATTATCCACGACCTAAAGTATATATGCTGACGTCATGCTATCAAAATCAGATATCTGTACTTCTGGGTACTTGCATGATCTTGCTGGTCCTTCTTGGAGCGTGAGGGCAGAGAAGAGTGTTGTGACAATTTTTGAGTCATTTGACTTTCTCATCGTCTGACTTTCTCCTGCTGTACCGTAAAAAATTCTCTTTCGCGAATCTTTCACGTTCGTGTCTTTTTCGTCAAGGTGTTCACGAACATTTTTGCTTTGTGTCTTTTGACTTTCGCGTTCACGAACATTTTTGTCAGGTAGAGGGCTGAAAGCTAGCAAACCTTTGGTAATGTATTGTAGATGTGTTATCCATATGCAAAATCAGAGGCTCGAACTTTTCACCCAATTCTTTCAGGAACTGCCTGAGCCAAATTATTTCGTTGGCCATCTTTGTTGATGCAACATATTTTGCTTCGTAGGATGACTGAGCCACAACGATTTGCTTCTTGCTG
This sequence comes from Diphasiastrum complanatum, assembly GCA_029204225.1. Taxonomy (NCBI): domain Eukaryota; kingdom Viridiplantae; phylum Streptophyta; class Lycopodiopsida; order Lycopodiales; family Lycopodiaceae; genus Diphasiastrum; species Diphasiastrum complanatum. The sequence continues at coordinate 31,352,196 of CM055109.1, read as the reverse complement.
ACCCAGAGAACTGCCGCTCCTGACGCGATGGTGAATCCTCCTGAGACGCTCTTACAATCGTCTTTGAGGGATGCCCAGCTAGCATCACTACAGGAAAGCATCCTGAAACCTGCATCACGACAATAACACAATCCATAATCTCTCGTTAATTGAAGATATTGCAAAATTCGTTTTGCAGTCTTTCAATGTGTTATGCCTAGATTTGTGTAGAATTGGCTCATCCTGAACACTGCATAAGCAAAGTCAGGACATGTGTTGTCAGCAAGGTACATCAGCGAACCTATCAACTACTTCAGGCTTTGTCAGCACCGTTCCTACGAGCATTGGAGTATTCGCTCCTTTGCAATTTAGTATCCCAAAATCCTCTAGGATTTTTTGGGTGTATCTGGATTGGTGAAGGTACAACTTACCTCCCTCATAGTCCTTGTCAATTTGCAAGCCAAGGTAACACCTGGCTTCTCCCAAATCCACGATCTCAAAATGTTTTGAGATGTCTTCCTTCACTTCAGCAATCAGCTTCTCACTCTTGTAGAGTATCAGAGTGTCGTCCACATATACAGCCACAATGATGATCTTCCCATATGCGACTCTGACATACACATTGGAATCAACCAACAGTGGCTTGAATCCTAATGATTTCAGGGCTTGATCCTTCTTCTTGTACCATTGTCGAGCTGACTATTTCAGACCGTAGATACTTCTATGCATTCTGGCATGCATAATCAGGAAGTGAATTTGAAACGTAACCTGGGGGTTGATCCATATAGACCTCTTTGTCTAGATCGCCATGCAAGAAGGCTGTCTTCTCGTCCACAATGTGGATCCTGAGGTCATAAGCAGCTGCATATGCAAATAATAGACATAGGGACGAATGTTTGATGATAGGAGAGAAGGTTTCAGAGTAGTCAATACCATATCTCTGAGAAAATCCCTTCGCTACCAGTCTTGTCGGTCTGTACTTGAGCTTGAAAACCCATTTGCATTTGACAATCTTGCACTTATGCGGTAATGGCTACAACGTCCATACCTGGTTCTTCCTCATGGATTCCATCTCTTCGTTCATGGCTTGGATTCATTTGTCCTTCTCTGGACGTTCAATTGCCTCCTCAAAAGTCTATGGTTCGACATTGAATCCGCAAAACTCTTCTGATGTGGAAGTCGAGCTGCCTGGCACGTATCTTGTTGGTGCTCTTTGTGGTCTTGTCGACCTTTTAGGAGATCCTCCTAGGACAACAATGTCTTTTCCTTTGTCTGCTCTGCTAGGTCCGCGAACCATCTTGGTTTACGGGTACTGTAGTAGTAGGCTGCATTTCGAATCTGTTGTCTTCTGATTCGTCACTTGAGTGTGAAGTGACTCGAAAATCTTCGTTTTCATGTTCGTCTTTTGCTGCCTCTGTCACTGGTGGCAAATCATAGTATTGTCTCTCCAGAACCTCATAGCTGTTAGGATCGTCATTGGCCATTGTCCTGCTTTCATCAAATCTGACATCTCTCACTGTTTTCACAGTGTTTGTGTCTGGCATATAGACTCTGTAGTATGACGAATTGTTGTCATAACCTACCAAAAATCCCTATTCGGCTTTCTCATCAAGCTTCTTTTGAAGCTTATCAGGAATATGTGCATAAACTGCACAGCCAAAGATTCTGATGTGAGACAGGTTGGACTTTCTACCCCACCATAACTCATGTGGTGTCGTGTGAGGGACACCAAACTTCCCGATCTTGTTCTAGATGTATGCGGCTGTAGCTACTGCTTCAGCCCACTGTACCCTTGGAGCCTTCGAGAAGGCCATCATGCATCTGGCAGCTTCCATTAGGGTCCTATTCTTTCTTTCTGCAACACCGTTGTGCTATGGTGTGTAGCTGCAGTCCTTCTGTGAATGATGCCATGATCATTGCAAAAGTCAGTGAAGCGATTTGAGATGTATTCGCCACCTCAATCTATCTTGATCTGCTTCACTTTGTTGCCTATGCATCTCTCTGTCCAATTCACGTAATCTGTGAATTTATCAAGTGCTTCAGATTTATTCTGAATAAAGTACACTATGGCAAATTTACTATAATCATCAATGAAGGTTATATAGTATTTTGAATCTCCTACTGAGATCACATTGAAAGGTCCATAGATGTCAAAATGCACTAACTCCAGAATCTTGGTTGTTCTGTAGGAGTCTTTGACAAATGGAGTGCGTGACATCTTACCCTTCAGACATGCATCACAGGTGGTCGAACTGGTTGCATCGAGCAATGTCTCGCTTACTAGCGGACTTGGGAATCTTCAGATCCTATTCAGAAGTCTCGCACGTAGGTAGATATGTATTCTATATTTTCGTCTTCTTGCTTACTAGCATCAGACTACTTCATGTGTGTATATTGATCAAGTATCATCTAGTAAGTATATAGTCGCCTCTTGTAACCTTCTAGATTAGAGTGATTACAACATCTACAGCTAATCATGAATTACAAGAGTGGCAGATTAGCCATGACCTAAAGTGTATCTATTGACGTCATGCTATCAGATCAGATATCTGTACTTTTGGGTACTTGCATAATCTTGCTGGTCCTTCTTGGAGCGTGAGGGCAGAGAAGAGTATCGCGACAATTTTTGAGCCATTTGACTTTCTCGTCGTCTGACTTTCTCCTGTTGTACCATGAAAAATTCTCTTTCATGAAGCTTTCGTGTTCGTGTCTTTTTCGTCAGGGTGTTTGCGAACATTTTTGCTTCGTGTCTTTTGACTTTCGTGTTCGTGAACATTTTTGTCAGGTAGAGGGCTGAAAGCTAGCAAAGCTTTGGTAATAGAAACGTTTTGTTTCTTCTAGTACATCCTCCATCCGTAGTGCTTAGACAAATTTGATCATTCTTTTTTTTAGTACGTACTATCTTATAAGTGATTTTTAGGGCATTTAAATATTTTTTTGACACGTTCTTGACCACTATGCTCCAAAACATACTGTCGAGAATGTACAATACATTCCGACCCATTTTGGTCATGCTTAAAAAACAAAGTGATCCCAAATCAAGTGGGATGGAGCACGCAGGCTCGATTTTCTGAGCTCTAAGCTCAGTCCAAACACACACGCACACACACACATCCATAAAGACCCATTCTAACCCTTACCCTAAGTACACGTACACACACATGCACACGCACACGCACATGCCCATGCACACAAACACAAACACAGCACGCACACAAATACACACACACACACTACACACAACACACAGTGTGCACACCCACACACACACAACACACACACACACACACAACCTAAGCCTAAAGCTACAATCTAATATATCAATGTAAATCTTGTTGTAAAATGATGAAAAAAATTGAGATTTTCCACACTTATCAACATTGTCTTTGAGTGGCGATCAATTGTATAATTGATCTTTGAGTGTCCTTGTGCATTTACAGGATTGATTAGAAGGTACTAAAGTGGATTACAATCTAGGGAAGCTTTCTGTACTTATCATTCATCAAGGTCATATTCTTTCACTCAGCAACACCATTGTGCTGCGGTGTATAGGCTGTAGTCCTTTTGTGAATGATGCCACGATCATTGCAGAAGTTAGTGAAGCGATTCGAGATGTATTCGCCACCTCGATCTGTTCTGGTCTGCTTCACTTTGTTGTCTGTACATCTCTCAATCCAATTCACATATTCTGTGAATTTATCAAGTGCTTCAAATTTATTCTGAATAAAATACACTCTGGCAAATTTGTTATAATCATCAATGAAGGTTATATAATACTTTGAACCTCCTACTGAGATCACGTTGAATGGTCCGCAAATGTCAAAATGCACTAGCTCCAGAATCTTGGTCGTTTTGTAGGAGTCTTTAATGAATGGAGTGCATGACATCTTGCCCTTCAAACATGCATCACAAGTGGTCGAACTAGTTGCATTCGAGATGCTGACCCCTGTTATCGCTCCATGATGGCTTGTCTGGTAAAGTGCCATTGAGTTCATGTGGCAGAGTATCTTGTGCCACAGAGTGTCTGGTGAGTCGTCATGAGTCTGATGCACCTGATCTGCAGGTAGGCGTACCTTCAAATGATATAGGTTCTCTTTCCTTCTACCTTGAGCGATCAAAGTACTGGTACTGGCATCAATCACATTGCATGCTTCATCAGAAAATGTCACACGCATCCCTACATCTGCCATTCTTGCTATAGAAAGCAAATCTTGTTGCAGAGTAGGCCGGAAGCGAACGTCTTCGAGTCGTCTGTCTCTGCCGTTTGTGTTGAGCCATAGTGAACCAATACCGTTCACTTGATGTCTAGATCCATCCCCAAGAACTATGAATCTTGAAGGATCTGCAC